>OX382266.1:10222139-11422139 GCA_947507595.1 Pyralis farinalis | reverse complement strand
ACCAATAAAAAGGTAGGTAATGGTAACTTAATGGTAACAAAAATAGATAAATTGATAAAGTCAACCTTATAATGCTTGAATTAAAAGTCCCGAAATTGAGAATATAAAATGAAATAAAAATAAACTAAAACAAAGAATATTGAGAATAAGAACTAAAATAAGAATAAACGAAAAACAAAGAACCAGACTCCAATTTGACATTAAAAATCTATCAGAAAGCTTAAAATACAAACTTAAATTTGATGGCTGGCGACACTCATTGCATATATCGAAAGAAAATTAAAGGGTTCCGATCGCAACCAAATTTAATACCGTTTTATCTAGATTTTTTGCTGGTTTTTTACTATTTAGCCGTAGTCGAGTATTTTACTTTGCGTGTGTGTATTATTATATTGTTTGTAAAATAAATTTTCATAGGGTCATGTGACAGAAGCGTGCTCGGTCGCAAAGCCTGCCAATCTACACAGATAGCAATTCTGACCAGAAACTGCACCAGAGTACAGGTTAGACCGTGCCCGTGCTCCAATCAGCTCCCGTCGCGACCCGGTGCGACAAATTGTGCATTGTGAGATGGAGTGACCAAAAAGTAATTGATAGTTTGATTCTGATGGATAGATGTTTTCGCAATACTGTAATAAATACAAAAACCTTTAGAGGTCCCACTCTTCAAAGCGACCACTGCCTGATGATAATCCAGTTTGTGTTTCAAGAAATGGAATCACTGGCGAGTGCGTATCCCTTTCAAAGATCGTGAAAGAATAATAAGAGAAAAATTGCGAGATGAACGTGTAAGGTGTACGAGTGCACGTCTAGAAACCGAAACACTTTCCGACCTACATGTGAATGATTGCTGGAAAGTTCTGTAAGAAAGTGTGGTGGATAACACAAAAGAAGGGTGTGGATGCGCAGAGACATAAAACGTTGAAAGGAGATGCCTAGTAGGATGGAGAGTTTAAGTCCTCCGTAGAAAGAAAGAAAGAAGAAAGCGCGGTTGGATGTTCCATCTGTGTACCTAACTGTAAGTATGAGAGAAAAGAAGAAAGAAATGTACCGTCGATGTACGAATGAAACCAAACCGTTAGTCAAAGAGAAGTGTGAAACTAACTACAAATAAGAAAGAGAGGCAGATGAAAAACTTATATTAAACTTTGGCGAATAACAAACTATTTTCGAAAGAGGTAAAGAAGTCACACGGTGGTTTCTCGGCATCCAGAATGTATAAAACAAAGTATAAAGCTGGTGTCATTCTTGCTAATACTCAGAAATTATTAACGCGATAGAGTGAATATTTTGTGGAATTGTTTGCGACTGGCCTTGGACGTTGACACAGAGAGTGGGTCTGAAACTCACTGGCATCCGATAGAGGCATACCTATTGATGCAAACGAATGGTCGATACGAAGCTTGAAGAATGGAAAGTTAACGAGAATTGATATGATCACAGCTGAGATTTTGAGAATGAGGGTAAAATTCGATAAAATGCTGTGGGAGGCAAAAGAAGAATTCTAAAATGGAAGGGGATGTACGGATCAAGATTTTCACCCCGCAACATCGTGGAGTAGCACCTAACCATAGACAAGACAAAAGTCTGCGGTTTTGTGAATCTTGAATTGAAAAGCATTTGGCAGGGTTGTGCGAAAACGAAACCGGAAACTGTACATATTATCTAAATATGGAATTGAAGGCGCACTGCTCCGTGCTGCACAGTCCAAGTATAAGGATTGCTCAGTATATGTGCGGATTAAATGGCAGCATGTCGTCGGTTCGATATTAATACACACTGTTAATCAAACTTGGAGTCAAGTACGGTTGCATGCTGTCTGCTCGGCTGGCTATTCCGTATCTCAATAATTGTCTGCAGAGAATAAGATATACGAATATAGGAACACGCATGGCTGACCTAGTGGTCTGTCTACTGTCCGGTACTGTCTACTTTATGCACAAGATGCCGTGTTATTCGCACAAACACCAGCTGTACTGCAAACAATGGTCACAATAATGATAGACTATGAATGGAGAAGGACTTACTGCTCAATGCAAAGAAAACAAAGATAAAAAGAAGAAGAAGAGAATGGGAGTAAACCAAAACCAATTTAAGGATTACGATTGATAATAAAGTGTTGAAACAAGTAGGTGAGATTATATATCTTGGATGGAGGTACCCGGCTGATGTGCAAAGACGAGTAAGTGCTGTAAATAGTAGTTTGAATGGAATAATACTCCCAAATTATCGAATTCCGTGAAATAGATGTTGGTAGTAATAAAAAATTATGAAAAGGTATGAGGTAAAAAAATATGAAGAGTGATTATTGTTGTAAAACGAAAATAGACGAATAAGATTTTTATGAGAGCCAATATGGACCCCTGATCAAGATAATAAAATATACGTACCCACTCAAATCAAGTTACATTAGCAGGTGCTTCCGTTTATAACAAATAATTAAATTTTCTACAGTGACAGAACGACTTTATTGTAATTATTATTATTTATTTATTCTTGAAATCAAAATATCTTCACAAAATGTAATTAGGAATGAATATCAGTCAATATCTTAAATTTAGAATTCCTGAACATGAACATATCAACAAAAAAAATTACCCTTCTTAACAGGTATTGTCGAAAAAGATCCGTGAAAAATCGTCTTTTATTCAGAGATTGATCATTGATCAAAGAAAATCCCGTGCTAGTAATCAATGGCACTTGGTAAAAAGACACCATGTCAATAATATTTTTTAGGTTAGAATATAATCACTTGAGATTCAATTGAGTAGATTGAAAGTTATTTAGTCGCAAAGTTAGCAAATAGATAAAATGTTTAGTTCAATAGTCAAGTTTTCGACGTCAATACGGCTACATGAATGGCTCTTTTACAAGGAAAAAGGTCACCTATGCAAAAAAAAGAAGTATATTAAACAAATCGGCCTCATTTGAAGTTCGATATTTATTAGTATATTTGCGGACCGTGGACAACAACTAGGACATCTTTTTTCATATTTATGCAATGACAAATTTACTTAATTGATACTCGGTACGTACCGCTTCCAGAATCAAAATTCGATATTGTGAATTAGTGACTTCTTAAAAATTAGCAACTTTTTAATGGGAATTGTACTAGAATTGTAGGTATTAGAGATACTGTAAGTATAATATAATATAATATATAACTTTTTGCCAAATACATCACACGCGAATTACATCACCACCGTTCGTAATTAAAGCGAATTTTTGCTCTTTAACAGACAGTTCAAGTTGCAGGCGACTGCGGTAAATGTTGTCTAGATATAATTATTCACGGTAGAATGAACTTTCAATTCCACAACATCATCTTTCAGGAAGGAAGAGAAAATTATGTACGTCATTAAGTACTTTCCGTTATGAATCCGAGGATGAAATCCTATTATGTGTATACTTAGCTTTTTATCAATCTCTGCTACTGTGTTGCTTTAAGCCTTAAGTCGAGTATTTTTTTATGCAACGTCGGCAGGCATACAAGCATAAGGCCCACCTGATATAAAGCGGTTACCGTAGCCTATGAATGCTTGTAAAATGTTAAGTATCACTCGCGTGATGCCTTCTCTACTGCTAACACAGGACCTCCTTAGGAGCTTACTGATGACCTCACTCGCACACAGGATATAACAACACTCTAGGAAGTTGTTATTTGGCTGCGGTTTTCTGTGAGGTGGACGTACTTCCCCGGACGGGCTGCTTCGATGCGCCCTACCTCTCTTAAAACATCCAGACCAAGACAAACAGACATGTTCATACACACAAAAGTTTGTCTTATGTGAGAATCGAACCCACGAGCGTTGGTGTCAAAATCGCGTCATTGACGACAGCGCCTCCTCTTCAAAAGAGTATCTAAAAGTACACTAATTACACTGGAAAGAGCTCTTCTTTCGATATTAAATAGGAAATAAAATTAAATATGCGTATTTAGTAGGATGAAATATCCTATGGAGAACCGATGAGACCGATATTACGTAGAAACTCAATTCACTGCTACGGGTCTGGGGGTAAAGTAGAGCACGCGCAGCTCTTATTGGCCAGTTCATCGATCAACATCGCGGTACTTACCGGCTTATTGGTTAAAATATTCTCCCATTGGTCAGTAGGCTCGAACCGCTGAGAGATTTAGGCGCTAAAACACAATGTTTTTGAGCACGGGGTGCCTTCATGCGCAGTCAAGTGTTTTATGGTTTCCTTCAATCATGGTGTGCAAGGCTAAGGAAATGGCTTTCTATTTACAGCACCTCAAGCAAAACGCTCAATCCCTATGATCCGAATCTTATGGTATAAAGCAGGGCTGTCCAAATAACAGCACGCGGGCCGCATGTGGCCCGCGCCTTATATTGATGCGGCCCGCAACAATTTTATAAAATTTTAATATATGTATTCACTGACTGATAATTTACTTACACACGCAGTGCACTTGGCAATTACAAATATTAATTTCGATATTGATAGAATTGGTAAAATATACATTAATGAAGAATTAATAAAACTAAATTAAACACTATGGCCGTTTTTTAATTTTCTCCAAATAAATAAATTAATGCTAGGTATTCGTTTTTGCGGCCCTCCAATATATACAGTGATTTGTATTAGCCCGCGATCGTATCTGGTTTGGACAGCCCTGGTATAAAGGATAAGCACACACACATATTTATCATGCACTTAAGTTAAAATTAATGCGTATTACTAAGAGCCTTGTGTTTAGTATTGTAATTGTTCTTTATATAATTAAATCCTAATCCTCAACTCCATCTTAAATCGTTTTTATATAAAACGTAAATTGGATTGCAATCTAGTCTAGTTGTGTACAATGAGATGGAGACCTGACCTGAAATACAGGTTTCTGCCTAGTTTAGGTACCGGTTTGTATGTATATCTTTACAGGTCCCTTGCGGGGTAGGCAGAGAGAAATGAGCGACATTGGTAGCAGTCTTCCCCAATATATAGCTAGTCCCGATTTATTATATTAGTTGTGAGAGAAATGAATAGCATATTTATTGTTACCAGTGGTCACCTAGTGGTCGAAATTCAACCATAATTCATTTAATTTTTGATTTTTAATAACTAATATGTGAAGCACAAATATCTATTAGAAAAACTATGACATTATCATATTAATTATTTTTGACATTCAATAAGACCATAGACAAATAATATTATAGACAAATACCATTCCAGACTTTTTTAGTTTAACCTTGTATTGAAACTTTAACCATAAACAAAAGAGTAGGTAGTTAATAGATTCAGGCGATTATTTTGGGAAAGTCAAATTTACATGCAATTAGATTTAACCTGCTTTGTGTGCTTCCGCCACCAATTAGTTCATACGGCCTGGCGCCGGCCGGCACCCACCGACTACTGTTAGTAAGTGCAACATGCCGACGCTGCTATGGCTGCTCCGGTAGTCTCTGCCTCGGCTGCTGCGGTTGTCCGCCATCTGTGGTGGTGGTGGGGGCGGATTCTGTTCCAGATGGCGAACGCTCTGTTCCAGATAATCCTACCTTCACATAAGATCGCAGTTAACATCTCCTCAAAGTGACCTTACTCATACGCAGGAACACAACCATCCTCCAGGGAGTTGTTATTTGGCTGCGATTTTTCTGTGAGGTAGAGTTACTTTCCCAGACGGCCTGTTTTGTCGCGTCCTATCTCTATTAAAAACACCCAGACCAACACAAATGTTTGTCCTGTGTGGGAATCCAACCCACGAGCGTTGTTGTCAAAATAACGTTACTAACTACTGCACCACCGAGCTCGTCATACATGCTCGTATAAAATAGCTTCAATTTCTTAAGAAAATGTAGCTTCAAATATAGGATGTAAATAAATTATATTCATGTTCATTTTATGCGTACACAAAAGTGTGCACGGTTCCCTGTGCGCTCTGAAAAGGAAGCGACGGACGAGTGCGTCAATTGTCAATTATGATAATATGCGTTTAGGGAGTGCTCGCCAAAGATATACATAGATACCTATATATACTGCGTGCCTGGTTGCATTATACACGAAATCTTTTGCGGCGTTATGTGTACTTGAGATTATGGACTATTCCATTTGATTGCCCGCGGCCATATAGATCTCGTACTCATTTCTCTACAAGGTGTTTAGGAAGCAGACCAAGTCGAAAAGGGGATTCTGTTTCGGTTAACGTTTACGAACAAGTTCTATTATAGAGTAGTCATATAAATCCTTTTCTTTTTCTTCTCTTTTCTATTTTAGGAGCTTTATCTCACAACACTTTTATTCTACGGAGGTTTTGCTCACTTGGCCGAAATAGGTCTCAATATAATTCTTATATATGTACACTCTTCTATGCAGTGTTCTTACTACGTCGCCCCACTTCCTCTGTGGCGGTCGCATCCGATGAAGCCTTCAAAACCTTCCCGGCTCAAGGCAGTCCAGTAGGATTCTGCCATAACTCGTACGTTCCATCCACAAGAGTGCTCATGAGAGTTCACCACCTCCCTCCCAACGGGTCCCGGGATCTGTCCCCATTAGAAGAAGGATTAGTCCTTCTTTTGTGGGTCGTACTCCATCGAGCTGTTAATATCACAGAACTATGCAACTTTTTCTTTTTCTTACAAATATAAAAACGATTTAACAATGTAGGCTTTCTTAGTATCTACTTCCACAAATTACTGTACCATTTAACATTCAGAACAAAATTACATTAGTAAAAAATAGATTTGATGAGAATATTAAACTATAATTAGCTCCAGCTAACGTAGCGTAATCTACCATTATCCTGAAAGTTTGCAAATATATATGTGAAGATTTCACAGTAAACAATGGGTTGAATGGTTTCAGAGTTGTATTATAAGTATATGTAGCTATAATCATCTCGGGAGATGGTTCGACCTATACAAACTTATTCAGCCATTTCATAAGAATCGTAAATATACTTGATATTTTTTTCAAATACCCTTTCTTTCTTTGCTAATTATATGGTTTTAAAAAAATCGTATTATTCATTCACAGTAGCACTATTTGCAAATAACACCGCATTGCCTAATTAATGTTAACTGGCTATGCCAATATCGCAGCAGGGAAATAACAATATCCCTAATTGCGGTAATATTCGCATACTTGACTACATATCTCGGTGCCATCAACATTAATTATGAATCAAATATAAACCCGCAGTGCAAGTTGATCGTGTAATTTAATTAATTTCGGAAAAGTAGTCAGATTGTATTGATTTTCCTGTTATAAGGGTGTGGTTGGTAACCACAAAAAAAAACTTTACTTGCGCGGCGCCATTGCCTATCGTCTTGATGCAAAGACATCCCGTTAAAGCATGTAAAAAATTCCTATTTTCATAAATTACCAAAAACCTGTTGATTCGATTATGCTACATAATCGCTCACTGTAAAAATAGAATCGTAATTACTGTAGCAGTTCGGGTGAAAACTTAGCACAAAAAATTGTATATCATATTTCCAAACAAATAGTAATTCTGCCAAAATTATAAACCTAGTTAACATAATACTTAAAATTTATATTTTCCCCTGAAGTGACAAGTTAAAATAGTGCATGGCTGTTATAAACGTTAACTAAGTTTGTATGACATTTCTGTGGTGTCGTACGTATAAGTATTACTATTATTTACATTTTAAATAAGTTACGGTGTAAAAGGGAATTCACATTATGGGAATAGAGTAGATATTACTCTATTCCCATAATGTGAACCCTCAAATATGTACCAAAAAAGGGAGACAAATAACGTAAACAACATATAGATATTGACTATATTATTATCTTTAGCCACTCGTGTAAGATATTGCACTACTGTCATAAATTATCCCACAACTCAATATAAAATTATAAAGTGACAACACTGCCCAGTAGTAACCTCTGTGGATTACCCACAATACCCACTATCACTGATTGCACGGTACCGCCATATGTTGTATAAAATACCTTGATAATGCCGTAAAGGCGAAACCGGTCGGTAAAAATAATTATTAAATAAAACTGTGAAGTGGAATCTGTACAAGTGCAAGTATTAATATTAACGCGACATATCATCACGCCTGTCTCCCATTGGGGTAGACAGAGACCATAAAGGCCAGGTGCACCGAACCAAACATACCGCTCTCGCTTCTTCTACACTCATCAACCTTTTCATGCATGCTCTTTGGTTTTGGGTACTTTTGATTTGGCCCCTTTTCAACACATCACCAATTTGATCTATATGTGTGCGTCTAGGGCGACCCCTCCCGACATCACCATTCACTCTTGCTTGATACACTTCTTTCGTAACTCTTTTGTCATTCATTCTTTCTAAATGACCAAACCATCAAAGTTTATAAAATACCATTGAATTCTCAATTCAAGGTTTGTTACGATGACAAATTAACTATTAGTACAAAAATTGTAATCAAGACTTAATTTACTTAAAAAGTAAATGAGTATCATATACCTCTGCGCAAGAATTTATATTTAACTTTAGCAATAGAGGCGCAGATAAAAATGAATATTGTCCCTAAGAATTCCAGTGTTTCGTAAAAAGCTCTTAAGTGTTTGAAAGTTTCATAATAAAGTGGAAAATGAACGTATACTGATCTTTTTATGTACACTGTGCAGAGCTTTTTGTATTCTACTTGCTATTTCCGTTCATTTGATATACATTTCTTGGGAGTTCTAAACGCTTCACTGGTTCTATCTGGTATATTTAGAACCAAAGGTGTGTATCCAATTCAACCTAGATCGGACATCGAAAAATTCATCGGCAGATTTGTCCTGAACCAATCATGAATACTGCTTAATGAAATGAGTCAGCATAAACATTTTGCACAGTTGGTAATACCAAGAGATGTTATCATACTCGTATACAAGCCCAACGATGATGAGAAAATCCATCCAGCGAGCGTCGATTTCATTTCCGATCTGTATTTTTTGTAAAGGATTTTATTTCGTCCTAATACAAATCATTTAGACACGGTTGACTGTCATTTCCTGAAACGAATGTTAAATACAAAAAAAATCAAATCGAAAAAATATAATCTTTGGTTATACTACGTCGGCAGGCATACAAACATACGACTCGCCTAATGTATACCTAGCGGTTACCGTAGCGTAGTAGCGTTTATAGACGCTTGCAACACAGGAAATATCACTTGCCCGTTGTCACCCTTACTGCTAGCACAGCGACTCGGGAGATTACTGGTGACCTACTCATTCGCAGGAACACGGCAACCCTTCAAGTAATTGTTAGTCATCTATGCCTCTCTTTTGCTTTACGACTTGCGTCTGTAGAAAACAACCGGGACCGATGATTAAACGTGTTGTCTGAAGTACGGTGGAACTCGAGACGAGCAGACCTGTCCATAAATAGGCTGCGGTTGACTGGCTAAATTGTGTCTCTGATTAGATAGACCCGCGAACAGACACCCTCTTTTCTTGGCGTTATCCCATTTCCTAATTCATTAGGATTTTTGGGGTCTTCTTGTGCCTAAGGATTTGGCGTAGATACTGATTTTTATATGGAGCGACCACGGTCAGACCTCCACAAAAGGTAAACCAGACCTTTCTTAGTCTCACACGCCTTTCGAAACATAATTTCTTTCACGTACAGGTTTCCTAACGATGTGTTCCTTCACTGCCGAACAAGCGATAATTACAAATATGTACATAAGTCCAAAAATACGAATTAATTGGTATATTCCAGGATTTGAACCGGGGAGCCGTTGGTCACTAGACCGGTTCTTTATCCACTGGACTATGACTGCTCCTCAAAAGACACCATCCATTCAAAATTTGAACTTTAACCCATTATTGTTTACATTATCTATTATTAAGTCGCACAAATAGCAAAAATTAAGCGCGTTTTTTAATGTATCAAGTCAGGACGATGATATCGGCTATCACAGAGTGTGGAAGTCAGTTGTAATGAGGGTATCCAATGACGTTACCTTGTCTTTGGGAACTGAACAAAATATTTGACACGATTTTTCAATTTCTCTACGTCGATCTCTCTTATTATTTAACGTCAGTCTATCTTTTTACTTAGGATTCTGAGTCCCAAGTTTTAACTAATATTGAGCTAGTGTTCGAATAGCAATGACAACTTCAACTTCAACACAAAGAATTGTCGGTTCGATACGCACAAATGACAAACATTTGTGTGCATGAATGTGTCTTTTGTGTTGATCTGAATGTGTACTTTTAATTTTTTATAAATATGCATTTATAAAAAATCATTCACGAAATAATCGTATGAGTTTTCTACTACCCAATAGTATATTAATGCTAGGTGGCGCTGTATGGTTTCCCGGAATTTCAGAATAAACCGTTTTTAGGGTTCCGTACCCTAATGGTAAAACGGAACCTTGAAATTTTCACAGATGATGTATTTCTGTTGCCGCTATAACAACAAATACAAAAAAATAGAATAACATAAATATTTAAGGGGGCTCCCATACAACAAACTTGATTTTTTTGCCGTTTTTATAGATAATGGTACGGAACCCTTCGTGTGCGACTCCGACTCGCACTTGGCCGTTTTTTTCATGATATTTATAAATATGTTTATTTGGCACTAACTCTTAATAGGTAAGAATCTAACATTTATTTTGTCAAGTAACACCGATTGAATAAGATAGCCATTATAATAACAAATAATAAAGGATAACAGCGATCCGAGGGGTCTGATGGAAGACGTGACACGGCCCTCTAATGACTTAAGCCGATAGAAAGGAAACCTTGTTAAATCATCGACAAATATCTGAAGAATTGGTCATATTCGATACCATTTTTAGAACTTATTGCCTTTTATTTCTAATTTTATAAGTATTATCTTCAAAAAAATATAAGTACTTTTTTTTATACTACGTCGGGAAGTATACAAGCTTACGGCCTACCTGATGTAAAGCGGGTACCGTAACCTATTAACGCTTGCGATATATTAATTATCACTCGCTCGATGCCTCCTCTGCTGCTTACACAGCAACTCCTTGGGAGCGTACATTACAAAATAGAAGTAAATCAACCCGACAAGAACTTAATAATTTTCCAGATATTTTATAAAATAAAAAATAAAAATGAATTGAACAGATTCTGGGACGCGGGCTAAAAGTTACGAGCTTCAGTGATTAAAAACACACTGACAGCGTCGATGATATAAGAGCAGTCCGAGCCAGTGTGTCCTGCATGTCTCCATGCGTAGGCGTGGGTGCCGACGTCCAGTAGGCCGATTCTACTAAAAAACTGCAACTGCACTGCAGCGCGGTGTGTGTCAAAATGCGTACATTGTGACGTTTCGTTAAGCGATCTGACAGCGGCGACGTTTAACGAAACGTCGAAATGTACTCATTTTGACACACGCCGCGCTGCAGTGCAGTTGAAGTTTTTTAGTAGAATCGGCCTACAGAGCCAGATGGCGCGGGTCAGGTGGTGAACAGCCAAAGTTCTCCCCCACCGTTCCACACTATCCTCTCTGTTGCCGAACGTAGCGGTATGTTGGCTGTTGTTTACGATTCAAACAGCAATGGGAAACGATAGAATATAGTGGGGGAAATTTAATTTGCTAAATCTTATTACAATTTGCTAAATATTACACTGAATAGAGTTGTGAAACTTGTAAATAAGTGGATAAGCTAAAGTGCTTATCCACTTGCTATTATAAGTTAGAAAAGTGATTACTGTACGAGTATTAAATTACTAACAATTTTACTTCAAAGAATACGAAAGTTTCCACAGACAGTTAAGTATCAGTACTTTAAATAATTTAAGTAAGTAGGGAGAAACGAAGTAATATTTGTAAGAGCTGTCCCCTGTGCAATCTGATTCACACCGAGAATCAAAGTTGTTTCAATTTCAAGATATTTCTATAAGTAAAATTAATATAAAGATTAAGGTTCAGTAAATAAAATAGATACATTGAATGTTAGATGTATAATTTTGAATATTTTATTGATTTTAGACTCATAACCTCGGAATATGTCAGGTACGTGTTCACATTTGAACTTGCAAGTGGCAACGAGCTCGGTGGCTCAGTCATAGACAATATATGTCGTGAATGAATCTGTATATTAGCGTGTAGTTATTAATTTCAAGGACTGATTTTGGGAAAATGAGGCAAAATGGAGACTGTACCTACTTCTAACAAGGCGCAACAACCTTCATACACGCATATGCGGAACAGTCGTGAGTGTGACACGCATTTTTCCGGTTTATTTATAATGACAACATTAGGCTTCAACCAGTTATATCTACTCCAGTTCATATTTAAAATCTGAAGCGTTTTTCTCTTAGAGTTTATGATAAATTAACGGGTCGTAACATTTTATCCCAGTCAATTTTACTTATTGTACAAATTACCCGTACCTTACTTAGGCTAACAAATTACCCTAATATCACAGGGATATAATCACAGGGCATTATAAAATGTATTATTTATTAGTTAATAATCCGAATATCGTTTTTCAAAGGCATCCTTAACATTCGTTAACGTTGTTGATCCGCTCGTTACACTCAGACAAAGCTATATCGAAATAAACAATGATCGAATGAATTAACTCATTCCGATTCACAGTAACAAGTTCCTTTTATGTTCCATGCATCTCTAAGTATCTAATCTTGTATCTAAAATTCAGTTGGCCCAGCAGACAGAGGTGTTTCCAGTCCATTGAATTGCAAAGTGAATCGATTTGCATTCATCATGCCTCGAATCCATTTTGTTGCCAACATAATTATGTATCCGCGATATTACATGTTGTTTAATCGCGTTAATCTGTTCGACTGTTTCTTTTTGGTTACATTTTATATTTGAATAAACACTCACCTTTGAATATTTTTTTATTCTTTTAGTTTGCTGTTAACGAGATATTTGCATTCAGTTATTTCAGTTTATTATACAAAAATTGAAGTTTCAAATACAAATATATTTATTGCGAATATGGATACAGATGGTGGTAATAAAAATATTTTTATTTATATAATATTGTTAAGATTTTGAGGTCTTTAAAATGCTGGTGACAGCTTTCAGTTTGTTTAAGTTTGCATATGGCTTTTATGCATTGTTTTATTGTTTTTTTCCGTCGAGTTACTCCAAAATATGACTCCATACCTTAAGAAAAGGAGCTACAGTTTAACATTGTAAGATGTCATTAAACCTCGCTAAATCTATTGTAATTGAACACAAGGTCATTTATTTCTAAATTAAATTATAGTATACCTACAGATAAAGTTATTAACGAATTGAAAGCCGCCGTTGCACGGTATTAAATCGGTTACAAATTCGTCAAAGGTGGAGTGAAGTTGTCTCGTAAAACTCAGAGTCCTAAGTAAAGGTAAAACGTAGTGGGTATGATTATTTTAAAAGTCGTTCCTTTCATGACGTTATGAACCTCAAATTAAACAAGTAACTAAATATTGAACTACGTCATGTATAATTTAAAAAAATATATATTTTAAACAATAAATTTATAACATTCACATATTATTAATCAATGTTATTTAATAACCTCACTGCATTTATAATAGCTTACAAAACTTAAATTTGAAATGTTACTTATTTGAGTAAAGAAAAATGCCGTATTACTAAAGTTACAGTTGTAACTCTTATTCCGTTGCTAAACTTGACAATCATTATGTAATTACTTGTGTTGCATATTTAAATTAAATTTTCATACTTGTTAACCTCTCGTCGAAATAAAGAAATACCTGAGATAACATAGCTAAAACTAAATACTGAGAATCAACCGGCAATCGGTAGCTCCTTTGAGTCTACTCATAAGAGTTTCATAATAGGCAGCGAGCTTAAACAAACGATAAATTTCCCTAAAATTCATCGCAGAGCCGGGAACTAATTACAACAGCGCCTAAAGCCGCTCTAACTTGAGAGTATATTTGATCGTCGACTGCTTGCTTATACAGTCTGAACGAAAAGTGCTTTATTATTCGAATGACATTTTGAGAATATATCTGTGATACACATAATTTATATTTCCAGGCGAAATCAGATTTTTAAATATTTTCACGAGATGCGGAATGGCGATACATTCAGAGGAATATTTCTACTAAATTTCGAGCTTTCTAGGATTTTAGGAATCTGAAGTAAAAATATACTCCCATAAAGAAATATACTCTCCTACCTGCACTTCCCTTTATATAGGGTTGAATGATGAAAGTAACAAATGTTCTACATTTTTTTATGTACTTACCCACATGTCAAGTTTCAAAATATTTATTGTAACTTTTTATTTGCTTTTATGATCAAAAATGTGTCATTGGCGAAAATGACTTGTTTTAGGTATTAGGTATTGTAAAGTATTGTATAATCTAAAGTATAAATTTAGAGAAAATAAAACTGCGTCGTGTGTTTTATTAGCATTATCCAGACCAAGACAATCAGTGTTTAAAAATACGCGGATAATAGACCCCAAATACTTACACCAGTTCGTAAGCTCGTAGTGTCTTCGCCAATGCCGATGGCCATGGCAGTTATGGTATTTACAGGCCAAGTATTTTGGCTTCACCACATTCAGTTTGAACCCATCATTCTCAAACGACCCCATTCTAATTTCCTCCAGGTGGTCCCTGTCTGCCTCCGCCAACGCAATATCGCCAGCATATATAAGTAATCAGTAAGTAAGCTCATGTTCTTACGTCTGTAACGTTGTTTAGGATCCGTGCTGACACGATATTTATTATCACGCTGGATAGAAACGGAAAAAGGATGATTCGCTGGTAGATCCCAACAGTGATCGAAAAGAGCAGTGTGTCGCTAATAGCGATTCAAAATCGAAATACACGATCAGCAAATATCAATATAAGTTTCAGAAACTTTACTTTCGAAACTAGATCATCGCGCGAGGAATACAGTCCAAGGCCTTCTCTATATCCAGAAATAGGCAGAGGCTTGCTCTTCGTAATGATTTATTGCGGAACCTGTACTAACACTCCGAGACAGGCACTCCTGCCGGTTCCGGGAGTCGATTATTTATATTAATATAGCTTTATGCCATACTCCGACCGAACCCTTTCCTTTGAAAGCTGTAGTGAACTCGCATATTTCACCCACGTGCCCGTAAGATCACCACCAAAAACAATTCCATGTGACAACGGGATAACACAAAGTACTGTAAGTAAGTATGTGCTTATCAGATGAATTACAAGTACATAGAAGTACTTTTACGATTCTAAGCCGTCGTGGAAATTTCCTGGCTCCAGCGTGCTGTGCGACGGCGCCCTAGTCGTGGCACTAGACTTTTCCCGTCTTTTAATTATTATTTGGCTTTTGAATGTGACTTTTTTTGACGAGCCCGGTGGCGCAGTGGTGAAACGCGTTGTTACGCTACTTTGACACCAACGCTCGTGGGTCCGATTCCCGCACAGAACAAACGTTTGTGTGCATGAACATGTCTGTTTGTCTTGGTCTGGGTATTTTCTATGTATAATAAGTATGTATTTACAAAAAAAAATGTATTTACGTATGTTTATCAGTTGTCTAGTACCCATAACACAAGCTTCGCTTACTTTGGGGTTAGATGGCGCTGTGTAATTTGTCCGACAATATTTAATGAGAGCGATTGGCGTCCCGAAGAAAAATCTCTGCCAGACTCCGGTCTGTAGCAAAACAAGTACATCGACTCGTTGGTGAGGTTAGTTTATGCTGCACAGGTGTTTGTGGGACCCTATAGTCAATGAGATAAATATTATAATTTATTAAATATAATTCCATTTTCATTCCAATTTTCATAAGCACAACAGTCAATGTGTGGTAGATATCGTGTCAATTCAATTCAAATAGTTTTTTTTTTGTTAAATCGATTGTACCGGTAAATAATTTATGTCATCGATCTCACATTTGTGCTGTCTGTACGTCGTAACGTCTCGCCCTTGGAGTTCGTACTTCGACGGGACTGGCTAAATAGAGATGCAAATATCGCGTGACAACTCAAACATTGATATTGAGATTTGGATTTACTTTGAGTTACATGATTTAGTCAAGAAATTGCATCGCAAACTCTATTACAATAGTTAAACTTATTTTTGTATGTTATAGAACACTAATAAAATGTTTTGCGTAGTCCATAAAGCTACATTCACCTCCTGTAACAGAAACTAGTTTTGAGAAAAGAAATTCCCCTATAGAAATACAATTGACAAATGTGGCAGAAAATAAAACAATAACTTTTTTTTTTATACCACTAAGGTGGCAAACAAGCGTACGGTAACTGTTTAATTATGAACAGAAACCTGACATCTCCACGTCTTCCTATCGGTATCCCATTTCCTAATTCATCAAGACAGCCGGGGTTTGCTGCCTAAGCCTAAAGATTTGGCAAAGATACTGATTTTGACACCTAGGGACTGCCATCAGACCTTCGCGATCCAGAAGGAACAGTAGACATTTCCCAGATTTGGTTACAGATCTTTCGAAATATAATATCTTTAACATATGGGTTATATCATGTTTTCCTTCATCGCCATTTTTTTTTAATTAATCCTAAAAATGGAATTTACAAGGAACCTCATAATGTCAGTCATAATACTCGTACAATACAAGCTACCAAAAATTGGCACTAAATGTAAATCAAATCTACATAGCAATCATATACCTACATAAGATTTTAAACAAATGCGTAAAGAAATCCAACATTAAGGTAAAAAATAATGTCAATAAAAATACTTCTCTGGAACCGCATAGTACGGGACTATTGCTGTTCCAGCGTGTGCGGGTGAACTCCCCGCCATCGGTGAACGGTGCGGTTATAAAAAGTAGCTGTGGGCATCATATCGAACAATTCTTCAGAACATAACCCGTTGTACAATCGGTAGAATATACAAAGGGAGGCAAAATCTCTCCTTAAACTTGAGGGTTCAATACAGTGTGTAAGCTTAGGATCGTCGATAATTCTGACATCTAGTCCCTGAACGTCTTGAACCCAAAGGTGACTACAGCACTCCATGTGCGGTCTGACTTGAGACTTATATGACATAAGTCTTTGCACTGTACTGAAGTACTGCTTAGGGAGTGGATCCCGCCAACAATAATGGATTAGACACCGAGATAACTAAGAAGAAGAGTAAAGAAAAGAAAAAGAGTAAATCTTGTAAAGTTTGAGCTGTCGTCTTGTGTATGTGTCTGTTTATTAAAAGACAGCTTTAGATTTATAGGAATATATCGTATTGTATAGGTAATTCCGAAATAAGTTTTCTTACAATTTACTAAAAGAAAAAGACTTTGTTCCATCATTCAGTACTATTAGAATGATTTAAAATATTTAATCTGGCGGAGATTTGCATTTGAAAACGAGATGATCCCTATTCGTTCATCTGTACATATGTACATACGTACATTCGCATGCGTGTAACGTTATTATTTTTCAGAATTATTACCTCCACGTCGTTGCTGTAAATAACAAACAAACTTGTTTATTTTTCCTCATATTACTATTGATGTCGCGGCGCAGGTCGTCCCGAATTTTAACGCTAAATATTTGTACCTACACTACAGGAGGAAATTCATAACTGAGTGAGTATATGATATTGTATGGAAGATTCCATACATAGGGTTATTGAACTTCAGTTATATGCGATGTGTCACGCTCATATCTATAAGTTGCGTGATGTACAGAATAGCTTTAATAACGATTTTTAATTATCACTTGCTCCTAAATGTATACTATGTTCGCGCTGTTACAAAACAAAAATTATATTATATGACAATAAAAAATTGTAATAAAATTAACTTATAATTTTTAATTATAATTTAAAACCAGATTGTCAAAATGACTGGTGGACGAACGTTTTTACTCAATTAATGACGTCTTATCCTATGAGCTATATAAAATACTATATAAAATTATTACATAATTGAGATAAATATTATTATTTTGACACTTTTCGGAAATTTAAATTTGCCCAATAATACGTTATGGCAAAATATGAGTACTGTGATGCCTAATAAGAACTTATGTAACCATGTTTTAGACAAATAAATTGTCAATATATTTATTTTAAGATTTTTTTTCCATCACAATGACAAGTATTTTCTCAGTATTTAAATCAAAATATGTCATTTTTCTAGGCAAATAATTAACCTGATACGACTCTATATTTTTGATCGAACCTCTTTAGAATCATTTTTTTTTTGCATTTGATATATGTTTATTTGTATGATCCGTGACAAATAAAAATATATCAAACCTAAAAAGCTAATTTAATAGTAACAGTAAAAAAAAAGAAATAAACCAGATGAGTACTTAAATATTCAGCATTCATTTAGCCGCGGCATTTATTATCGACTTCTAAATATTTATGAGGAAAGCTCTGATAGAAGGCTTATCGAGGAGTTAAACGTCTGCAGATAGAATTATTTTCGCATCATTAAATACAGTGACCTCTTAGCAGGCTGAGGGCACATACTAAATTAGTCGTGTGCTCTTCTCTTACGTATTTCACTGAAGATCGGGTTCAGCAGAAATACTCATAATATCCGATTCAAGAGGTTATCCGTAATTGGGCAACATAAACATACATTTTATAAAATGTTAGTACATTGTAATTATAACGGTGATTAAGAGTAATTATCATGAATACAAGTATTTTATACTCGATAGGTACTTTGAACACAAATTCTTTCTGTAAAGCTTTTATTTATACATAGATTTAAGAGTTCAACACTATAAAGTAACGTGCGCATCTATCATGATTTGACTGGTTTACGACATTACGTGAATATATTTTAATCAGTTATTCCATGCATGATGAGGTAAAAAAATCGGCCAAGTGCGAGTCGGACTCGCACATGAAGGGTTCCGTACCATTATCTATAAAAACGGCAAAATAAACACGTTTGTTGTATGGGAGCCCCCCTTAAATATTTGTTTTATTTTAATTTAATTATTTATTCTTAAAGTGAATATATAACTAAATATTCTGTGAATATTTCAAGCGTCTACCTGTTGCCGTTATCAATATCGGGCAAAAATGAGCAAAAAAATCACGTTTGTTGTATGGGAGCCCCCTCTAATATTTATTTTATTCTATTTATTATTATTTGTTGTTATAGCGGCAAGAGAAATACATCATCTCTAAAAATTTCAACTGTCTAACTATCACGGTGCATGAGATACAGCCTGGTTACAGGCGGACGGACGGACGGACAGCGGTGCCTACGGGTACGGAACCCTAAAAATATATTTTCTCGACGATTTTAGAGATGAAAAGTCATTTCTTTTGATGAGTATTGTCGCCCTTTACGGAAGCAAAATCACGTCGTCAATCCACTAATCGCAGCTATTTCTTATAAACTATCTCTTTGAAATTGTTTTCAGACTTTGACATGAACGGTTATTGGATACGGAAAAATGCTGAGTAAAACGACTAAAGTTCGTCTAGTACAATGTTTTACCCCGCACAGCACTGAGCGCGCGGGACCACCCTGGGGTGTCACGATGGTGTGACTGATGATACTGGAGATTCGTGTACGCAAATTGTAAAAAAGTATTTAAATTAAATAATGAAATCAAATTTAAAATGATGCCTTCCATGAGTCGAACGAATATCATTTTTTTTTTATCAAACGTCGGGAGGCATACAAACATACGGCCCACCTTATTTAAAGCCGTTACCGTAGCCTATGAACGCTTGTAATGCATTAAATATTGCTCACGTCCTGTTACCTCTGCTGCTAACCTCACTCTCTCGCAGGAACACAACTACCCTAAACGAAGCAAATTGAATTACCCTATAAAATCCATATTTTCTTTATTGGTTTAATAATCGCGTGTTACAAAGTAAAATAAAAGCTTTGTTTTTGCTATTGAATGACTCCAATCCCCTAGCTAGATTAATTGACAAATTTTTAATTTAATAAAAAGGGCATTTTTCTACGAAGCGATTGGTTATGAATACAGTCACCTTAACTTGAACTATGCAACTTGGAATAATTTTACGAAAACTCTATTTATATTGGAATGTACATAAAGTAATAATCAAATATATTTCTATAAAGTACGGTACCAAATAATTTTTCAGTACTTCAGGCAATTCTAAAACGATCGTGATTATAATATGGCACCCTATATGTAGCTAATAGTTTAAGTGCACCTTGTACAGACCTTGGACAGAGTGTGAATGACCTATCTGAATTAAATTGCTGAGAGTCGTCTAGAATGTTCAATATAATCGGTTGTAAAGTAACTTGCGTCTGAAATAGACGCCGATATTGATCAAACTAAATGTTAAGTTTATTAAAAGATGCGGGATTCATTTTAAACATTTTGTAGTAAGAGGGCTGGGAGGTCACTAGTCTTGAAGGGTATTTATTTTTCCCAAAAGTAGAAAACTTGTGTAATGTTAGTGGTAGTGGTAAGTTCAGTAAGCTTTTTCGATATGATGCCGACAACTTCTTTTTACAAGCGCACCGCTCGCCGACGGTGGGTAGTTCACCTTCATGTACTGGAACCGCAATGGTTGCGTACTGTGCGGTTACAGCGAAGTTTTCTTCTGAGAACTGTTAAGTTGTGGAATGAACTCCCAGCCGAGGGTTTCCCAAAGGACTTCAAGAAAGATGTAAAGAGGTTGTTGCATAGTCGGAGACGCATGAGTGACACCTCTGGTGTTGCAAATGTCCGTAGACTACGGTAAGTTACCATCAGACAGGCTATACGCTTAATTGTCACCTTAGTAGTCAAAATAGTTTAAGGAGCTCTATGGCGTCGATGCACGTGTCAGTTATAAAATGCAAGTCTACAAATAGGTTTAGCCTCCGTATTTCGGAGGGCACGTTAAGTCTCGATCCCGAGTGTTTTCGACAGATTATAGTGGTTAATCTATAATAGGGAAGGTGAATCATTTAGCACGAGTGCACGTATCTCAACCGCATAGATAACCGCAATCGACCACTCTGTTGAGGATTATTGTATTTCTGCGAGTGAGTAAGAATACCAGTAAGCTACTAAGGAGTTGCTGTGTTAGCGGAAGGCGTGGCAACGCGCGATCTATCTTCCTGTATTGCAAGTGTCCATACGTTACGGAAACCACTTTGCGTCAGATGGACTGTACTCGTATGCTTCCTGACGTTGTATAAATAAACCGGTTAGGTGCGTATTGGGGTTCGTTGACGAAGAGTGTCGTACATAAATATTATTTGTATTCTTCTTCAATAGAAACCTTTGCAGTGGAAAAAATGTTCTTTCATTCATCAGTATAGGTAACAGCCATCGCTTAAACAGCGAATGTCCGTTCATTATTGAGTTATATTTTTTAATTGCTACTTCCCATATTTCATGGACCCGGGTCAATGGAAAGTACAGGCTTTCGTCGTAGTTTTATTATTAAAGATATACAAACGGACAATGAAGTGGTACTATAAGGGTTTCGTTTTTTACTAAGTGCGGTACGAAGAGCTAAAAAAAACCCGAGGACTAAATCAAAATCGTTAATAGATTCAGGCGTTATTTTGCGAAAGTCAAATTTACATGCAATTTGATCTAACCTGCATTGTGTGCTTCCGCCACCAATTAGTTCATGCTGCCTAGCGCCGGCCGGCACCTACCCACTACTGTTAGTAAATGCAACATAGTCAGCTTAGCCACATTCATAAAAGATAATAAATACTTCGTCAGTGTGGAATTCCATGAAAGTGGTGTCAGATCGGCTGGAATCACTTTCACATCAGCAAAGAATTTACTGCGGAATTTGTCTACCTTAGTTAATTCGGCTAACCACTTTCGTTTCGACCGCTTGCTCATGTCCATGAAGTATTTTCTATGCTTCTGGGTGTTGCGGCAGGCCATAGTTGAAAGATTGCAAACCTAACTTTCGTTCAGCCAGTCACTGTATTTAGCGATCATTCGAATATGTGATCGCTGGACTTGCTTCCAATAAGTCACCAATCTTTTACAAAGATTCGAAATCCTAATTTGCAAGTCGTCAGTATATATGTTTAGCAAACTAACAAAAAATCATTTACAAAAACTAAAACCCGATTCCAGTTTAAATTAAAATAAAGCTTACAACCTTTCTACTTAAAATTATCCTTCGCTATAATTGCCAAACTACTATTTTTGCTACATGCTTTATTTTATTTTTAATCCCAAATTCAGATTACAATGTCGCTGCGTTAATAGTAGTACAAATAAGTTATGTATGATGGTACATCGGCTTACTGCTTTCTTGTTAGCTGTTTTCTTGTAAATTATATTCGATTCTATTTTAAATTGCCTGAAACAGTTCTCTCCATTTATGGTTTCTGGTAAATTACCGTAAATTTTTATTTATGATAAATTGAACTTATTAATTAACAAATTAACAACAAACAATAAATTAAACAAACTATACTCGGCTGGTCATTATAAAAAGTAGAAAGTAGGGTAATGCTTAACTTTTTTATGATTCTTGAGTCCCTACCAGTTCCCAAATATAATAATAAATAATAAATAAATTTATTCAAGCAATCATAATCTTAAGTATGTACACAAATTTTCTTATACAAGATGGAAGAAAAAAGATCATGTAGTAGCACATGGGTGTGTGACATCTGAACTAGTATTTTAGAAATACTGTATCTCAGATGACACTTGCCTTCCTGGGTTGCACACAATAACTATAGTTGCGGAAGTGTTGTGAACAACAGAAAATACTATACAAAAGCAAATAAACAAAGATAATGTAAAAAAATAAATAATATATAAATAATAAATCATATTAACATAATTTTGTAACATTATCAATAAAATCCCCACATAAACCCTACATTCGCAAAGACAATTATTGTATTAACTATTCGTAAATACCGAGCAAAATCTTTTCAGTCTCCTCATAGGTGAGCTTTTGGAGCCATTCTGTCATTTTTGTTTTGGACAGGTGTTTTGACAGGGGATGTATTGCTAATGCTTTATTTATTTTATTATATAAGAAGCAGCCATTGTAAGGATAAAATTTTTTCATAAACCTAGTCGAGATTTTTTGTGTTTGGCAGATTGTATAGTTCCTACGCCTATCGATGCTAGGATTAACAGGTACCTGGGAGTGTTTTTTAAGTATTGTTTTCAGAATATACAATTGACGCACAGTGAGAACTTTAAAAGATTCGTATACTGTAGTCGTGGGAGTGCGTATTGGTAGAAAGAGAGATACTTTCAATACAGCTCTAACTGCTCTTTCTAGTTGAAGCATGGTCATTTTGTTCGTACCACCCCAAACAGTGATACAGTACTGAAGAAGTGACTGGCAAAGTGCGTAGTATACAATTTTTAAGTGTCTCATGCTCCCAATGTGTCGGAGATTTTTAAAGATATATATCAACTTGCGCACTCTACCAGTCAGATTCTGTACGTGTTCTGTAAAGTTTAGATTTTGATCTATAATTACTCCCAGGTATCTGTTCGAGTTAGTCATTTCTAGTGGTGTACACTGGCAGTGGCTACTTGGCGTGTAATCACATGAGTGAGCAATTAAAGACAAGGATGGTGGGGGTTGATTCTTATTGCGGATTGAGAAAGTTATGTACTGAGTTTTTTGTGTATTAAGGGATAGGGTATTAAGGTTTAACCAGCACGCCACCGTGTCTAATCCCTCTTGCGCCGCTTGGAATACGTCGTTCCAAGTGTCTCCGGTAAAGCACAGGGCAGTATCGTCTGCAAAAGATACTATTTTCCCTTTATGGAGTAGTAGTTGCGTTAGCTCGTTGATGTAGCACAAAAAAAGCGTCGGACCTTGTTATACTCCCCTGTGGGATACCAAAAGTGACTGGTTCATCTTCACTAACGATGTTATCGATCAGAACACATTGTCGGCGGTCAGTCAGATAGTCTTTGAATAGTTCCAGTTGCTTACCTCTAATGCCCATGTTTTCTAAGACTCTCACTAGGGTTGGGAGAGAGACGGTGTCAAAAGCCCTCGCCAAATTGAGAAAAATGGTTAAACATTTCTTCCCTGTATCCAAACTACTAGCAATAGAATCGACAACCTCATGGACGGCATCTGCTGTTGACATTTTCCGGCGGAAACCAAATTGGTTGGGGGAAAGTAGTCCATAGTCTTCGAGATACTTAACTAAACGGTTGTTTATTATGCGTTCCAGTATCTTGGACATCGCCGGCATGATGGAGATTGGACGATAATTACTGATACAGTCCCTAGCCCCACTCTTGAATATAGGTCGAATTACAGATTTTTTAAATGCTCTTGGAAACGTTCCAGTAGCCAAACTTAGTTTGCAAATGTGCGTCAGTGGACCAGAGATGAGAGATGAGGAATTATAATTTAATTGAGGAGATAACAATTTCGTAAATTTAGGAGAATTCGATCTCCTATGTATTAGTTTAGCAAGATTTGAACCAACACTTGCGAAATATTTATTTACGTCTGAGACAGATTGTTCAGGAGTTTTATTGCAACTTAACAAGTTCCCTAGGTTGAGTTTGTTTACTTTTTCGATGGGTCACATTATTAATTATTTTCCACGTTCTTTTTGTGTCGGTACCAGCTTTAAATAATTGTATTTTTTTGTATTGAGTTTTCAGTTTTTTTAATAGGTTGTTGCAAAATTTTCTGTAACGAATATACGTGGTTTTCAGAACCTCATTATCGGGCGTACTTTTCAATTGAAGGTGAAGCTTGTCTCGATTCTGTATACAACGCAAAATACCTGGCGTAATCCAAGGCTTTATAATTTTTTTGCGACGGGTTGGTTTATATGGATGACTACTGGCTTCAATCGCTACTCTGAGAAGTGATGTCATAAGATCGGCCGCCATGTTTGCATCACCCGTTTCATATATCGGACCAAAATCGATGCCATTCATGAGAATAGATAGTCGTTCCCGGTCTATTATTGTGGGAATGGTGTTGGAGTAACCTATTTTATTATTTAGTTCCATAGAAAGTAGGACCGCATTATGATCTGTAATTGTTGTATTTAAAACTAGGGTGACTGCCGATAGGCTAGACTTCAGTAGGACGTGGTCTAGGCAGCTACGAGTAGAAAGATTATGGGCAGGCAATAAACCGTGAAAAGCGACTACGTTTAAGTACGATTGTGCATTTATACTGCTAGTTTTAATATCGATATTTATGTCACCAACTACTGCAATGGTTTTGTACTTGCCTAAAGATGTTAACAATGTTTCGAGCGATTTTTCAAATAATTCTGTATTACGATACGAAGGCGAACGATAAATAGTAACGAGAGCGATATCGTAATTAATCATCGCTACCAAACAGTTTCCTGCATTAAACTTTGGTTCTTGAATACTAATGTTTAGGTCCGATTTAGAATAGATCACAATGCCGTCATTCTGATTATAAAACTGAGAATTACAATATGCGTTATAACCATCAATGATAGGGGGATTAGAACAGTGAGAGAGCCAGCATTCAGTAAGTACCAGAAGGTCACAGTCAATTTTCAATCTTTTTAGTAAAGTAAGAAAGGAAAGTAACTGTATATGTTGCAATTAATACTACGTATATTTTGTGTTAATATAGTTAGTCTTTTGGTGCTATTCGGAATTATAATATGGCAAGTTTCTGGGTCGCAGCGCTGAGAGTCAGATACTGAAAACGAGTCGAGAGCATTTTTAAATTATTTATGGAATCGAATTTAATAAAAATTTAACTTTACTGCATAAATATAGGCTCAGGTTAGGAGAATTGGGTGTAGTTATAATATAGGTACAATTCATATGGCCGGACACTAGAACCGCCTGATGGTGAGACGATGAATGAGATTTCTTATGTACGTTATCAACAATGCATAGTTTATGGATTGATGTGGGTTTCCTGCTACAATTATATCTAACCAAAAAACTTCTATTTAATATTTCGGGAACATTACACACAATGTGATGCAAGACTACGGATTGATAGGTTAAAAGAGTGTATAAGAAAAAAACAATAATATAAAAAAAATAAAAATAAAGTAACAAAACAATAATAAATTATCCAAGCATGCGCTCATCAGTATCACGCCCAGTCATGCTTGGGGAGTAATACCAAGGCTAGCAAGCTGCTCCTCATCAGAGACTGTAATGGGCGGTGAGCCCTCTGACCTCCGCAGCAATACTTTGCCGTGAGCAGTCCAGCAGTATCTGAACTGACCGTTCTTGACTAGTTCACGTCCCAAGTAGTATAATCTACGCGCCTTTAGGGTGAGGCGTTCAGCAATATAAATGTTTTGCATAACCTGATGAAAGCCGATGCATTTTGTATTTAAACGTTGCTGATTACTGTTGGTGTTGTATTTTTTTGCAGCGGCGAGTATTTTATTCTTCAGGACCACTGTTGATAGCGAGACTAGAATTATTCGTTTTTCTGTCTTTCCAGGCAGACGACGGATGTCTACTATGTCGTTACGAGAAATGTCGGTGCATATAACTTTAAAAATCTTAGATGCAATATCGATAAGCTGCTCTTGAGTTTCTTTTTGGGCGAATGGGTACGTTCCGAATTTCCAGTTCGTTCAGACACAATCTACGAGATACTTCTTCACTGGCTTTCTCCAACAAATCAATCTTTTTATCGTGCGTGATTGAGTTTTTCTCTAGACTATTCACTTTTTAGTTGCCAAATATAAAACAGTCTTTAATTAAATTATAAAATAATTAGTAAAAAGGAATCAACAAAATTACTAGGACATATTTAGATAACTGTACCCATGCAGACGACAAAAGTTGTCTGCATGGGTACGTCTATCTCACCTATTTCTACCGCCACGCAGCTATATTTGTAAAGCTGTGTTCCGGTTTGAAGGGTGAGATACGGTAGTGAAATTACTGGGTACTGTGACGAAACATCCTTAGGTCACAAGATTGGCAGCGCGCGAGTAACGACAAAAAAAGTTATTTAAAAAAAACGGACGGATGGAGAAAGCCTTAGCAAAACACAAAAAGGAAGAGAGAAGGCTTATGAGTCTTATAACAGAGTGGCGAGGGACGAACTTTGGACTACGCTCTCCAAGTATGAGGTAGATAGTCTTTTGATACCCACTCGAGTCCTTATATAAGGATTCGAGTGCCTGTGTCGAAATTATTCATGGACAGTTTGACAGACTTGAAAGAGTATGACTGTGAAATAAAAATTAATGAGTCAGTATTTAAAACGAACGCCGATGATCAGGTTCTCCTTGCACGGCGTGTTCGGCAGAAGAATTACAATAAATGGTTACTGTAATGAATGAGTCAATTGATAGGAAATGTGTGAAATAAATGTAACGAAGACGAGAGCGATGGTGTTTAAAAGGAATGAAAGTGCTACAGATTGCCAGATAAGGATCGGAGATGAAAAAGTGGGACCAGGGAATGAATTTGTTTATCTCGATTCTATGTTTACGAGAGATGGAAAATGTGATGGCGATATTGTAAGAAGAGTAACAGCAGGAAACCGTCAATGGTGCGTTGTACTCCGTGGTACTAAGCGATAACATATCAAGCAAAGCTCGCTTTGCTATCATTCAGGGATGTATTAACGCCAACATTGATGTACGGCAGTGAAACATGGATATGACAGAAGAAGCATGAAAGCAGGGTGAACGCTATAGAAATAAGAGCGCTGAGGAGTATGTGTGGAGTGAGAATGATTGACAGAGTAAAAAATAGCACCATACGAGAACTTTGTGGAATGAAAGATGATGTAGTAACAAAAATTTATAAATGTATGCTAAGACGGTTTGGTCATTTAGAACAAAAAATAATGACAAAAGAGTTACGAAAGAAGTGTATGAATGGAGATTTCGGGAGGGGCCGCCCTAGATGCACACATATAGATCAAATTGGTGATGTATTGAAAAAGGGCAAAATCTAAACCACTCAAAACCGAAGAGCATGCGTGAAGAGCTTGATGAGCGTGGAAGAAGCAAGCGGGATATATTTGGATCGGTGCACCTGGCGATCCATAGTCTCTGCTTTCCCCAATTGGAGACAGGCGTATATCTATGTAAAATATAAGACGTGGCAAAATGCTCTATGGCAAATAAATATTTTTATGTTTTGTCTCGCATATGAAACATTATCGTTATTTAACAGAGCACCTAATAATATGTCATACTCGTACTTTTGAAACCACGTATGTACCTATACCACCGGTCAAATATAGTTTTTTTACTTGTGTTTGTTAATATGATATATTGATAATGATTTGTTCATTTTTAGAAACGGATCTAGAAAACGGAAGAATTAATGAGTAAAAATGAGTCTAAACTTTTCATATACATATTTTACTATTGTTTAGAAAATAATATTCTATTTATTAGAGCTATGTTGAAGATTAGAAGATTCGTAGAGAATAGTGTACATTCTCTTTAGTAATATCGGATTGGCGGCATGTTTAAGAATTGTAAAGACATTTCATTAGCAATAACTCTGCTAGCAGTAAGTAGGACGTGGTCTTTGAAATGCAATGTATTGTCAATTAGGATTCCCAAATATGTGATGATAGTAGCTCTGTACAAGGAGAGGCTTGTGCATGAATTAGAATCCAATCAGGGGCAAGTGTATGATACTAGAGTTATACGAGTACAACGAGATGATTGAATGTGTTAGTGGTTGAGTGGACATGAATTTTGATAAAAGAAAATTACAAAAATTAACACCGACTAAAATATCTGCTCTGAAAAAATGCACTAAAAAGTCAAAATAATTACTTTATTTCTTTAAATGACTATAAACAAATATATAATAATACGTAAATTCCTGCAGTAGTGAACTACTTTCTAGATTTCATAGTTAGAGATAGCCGTTTCTCCCTTCTCTAAAAAGCAAGAAATAACATTTTTTTTAAAAACACCGACTCCAATACTATCTGCTATGAAAAAATGCACTAAAATGTTGAAAATAATTGCTTTAGTTCTTTAAATGAATATAATCCAATATTATAGTGTCTATTTGCACTTAAACAGAAACTAGAAACGTATGTTTAGACTACTTAGAATAAAATCAATGTACCTATTAGGAACGTCGTCAAAAAATCTGAAAATATTTTAAGATTTTTTGGCAAATTGCCTTGGATTACGAAATATATTCAAAGTTACGAGCACATTAATGCGATAATGTAGCAATGCCTAATTAAACCTATTTACAAACATACACAACAAATGCGCTGGCACAGATTCCAAAAATAACAATAAAATCATTGTCCTAATAAATATGAACATAAATCCGAAAACACGAATTTTATTATACATTCCAGGATTCGAACTGGGGACTAGTTGGTCAATGGGCCGTTTCTTTACCCATGCACATAACCTTATTTAAAAAAAAGTCTAATCTAATTCTAGTTTCATTAATAAAACCACTTCTAAAACAGCTTACAGCATTAACCTCTGTAAATTTTGCACATTGAAATTCATAAATGAAAATCCTTTGTTCATTAAGGGCCCTTTGTTTTAAATCACTTGTTTGTTTCCTGAATGTATAAACTCATATTCACAGCAAAGTTGTGTTAGCAATAATAATTCACTTACCTAATTCCTCTTATTAGCGTTATCTCGATTGTCTAATCCATTATGTGTTAAGTGTAAAGATTTGGCGATATGATTTTTACAATTAACATTTTAACACAATTACATAAATGCTGACGCCAGACCTCCACCACCTAAAAGGGAAACCAGAGCTTTCTTAGTTCAGGTCACATGTCTTTCAAAAATATAATTTCCTGGACTTGCGGGTTGCCTCACGATGTTTTCCTTTACTTGGAGAATAAAATGGTGTATCACAATGGTCAAATGACAATAATTATAATTTTACAATTCAAAAATTTTTCATGTATAAAAAAAGTGAGATATTGAAAATATTTTGAAAGCTACATATTAACTGATTAGCTAAACATGAGCAGTTGCAACTGGTTAAAAGAGTATTTAGAGCTATTAAAAGGCGTTTATTCAGCTTCTTTGTTGCTATTACACCAATTAAAGCGCCTTATTTTGTGCCCAAATTGCTTGAATAACAGCTGCGTAAGTATTTATACAGACAATAATCACTCAATAAGCTCGAAGTTTTCTGAAATGCTTCTATACGAAGATTATTTAAATATTTTGTGTTGCTTGGGCTACGCTATGACGATTTCGTCCATGGCAAAATCTCGTTTTATAAGCATTTGATGGTGTAAAAAATCATGGGGTAGGATGCATCATTAAAGCAGGTAGGGCGCATCTAAAGTACCCGTTTGAAGAAGTTTCTCCACCTCACTGAAACCGCAGTCAAATTACAACTTCCTGAAAGGTCGTTGTGTTTCTGCGTGAAGTCTCTAGTAAGACCCTAAGGAGTTGCTGTGTTAGCAGCTGTGGTGGCACGTGATACTAATGTATTGCAAGCATTCATAGGCTACGATTATCACTTTACATCAGGTGAGGCGTATACGATGTTGTATATAAAATAAATCTGATGATTTACCTATCTCAATCGCATCTTTAATATTCATAATCCTTATCGTGCACGCTCGCCGGTTCCTGGTGCATTTAAAATAACGCAAGTCTTAAAGGAAAAAGAAAACAAACTTAATGTATTCATAGGCTACGGTAAGTAAGGTACGGTAAAACTTTCATAGGTTACGGTAACCGCTTTACATCATATAGGCCGTGTGCATGGATGCCTTCCAACGTCGTATAAATAGACGGCAGTCGCTGTCCCCTCAAAATCAATATTGTCGTCAAATCCTTGGGGTCAGGTAGCGGACCCCGCCAATCCCAATGAAGTAGGAAACGGAATAACGCCATGAGAAAAGGACTCTGCCACATAGTAAACAGTCACTATTATAACATCGTACCACACGTCGTATACACGGAGTTACACTTACCCCACATCTCCATTGATCTCCAGATGCCTTTCAGAGTCATAAAGAAACCTCCCGTGCAGAGTCAGGGCGCGGCAATTAGTTTCATAAAAAATTGCTTTTCTTATCCCAAACATTTTTTCAAAGATGACATTCCTATTATTGAGGTCAGCGATGTTGACTTAAGGCAAAACTCTATCCCCGCTATTGTCCTTATATTTCGCTCCATTGGATGTCTGGCCGGTATCACTCAAGCGGATGAGAAATTTCTATTTTATAGACCTTTAATATCTGCTAGAGTAAAAATAGATAAGCGAATGTAGTAAATCACTTATATTATAACGAGCTCGGTGATGCAGTGGTTAGTAACGCTACTTTGACACCAACACTCGCAAGTTCGATTCCCACACAGAACACACATTTGGGTGCATGAACATATCTGTTTATCTTTACAGAAAAAAATGTATTTACGTATATTTATCAGTAGTCTAGTACTCATAACACAGCTTCCCTTACTTTACGCTAAATGGAGCTGTCTAATTTATCAAACAACATTTTTATTATTATTATATTCCGAGAAAAGTTATTATTAAAATATGTATATGACTCTACCTTAATGATGATGAAAATTTTAATTTAAACCAAATAGAAAACCAATGTATGTTCATGCTACGCAGTCGTAAAGCTATAGTGGAATATATATTTTTATTAGAAAGTTTTAATCAAAGATTTAGATAGATTTATTTTCAATTTCATCATCAAAATATATAACTACGTCATTAAAGTTTCACCGGTATTAAAAGACTACCCTTTTGAAATCTAAATCGGATCATGAATAAAACAAAGATGTAAGGAAATGTAGTTTTTAGTATTGTTTAATATCTTCATTTTTTTATATTTACTTCGCCAAATTAAAACAGGACCAAAACGGGACCTACTTCAATAGAAGACAGTTCGAATTATCCAAATCCGTTGAGCCCTACCCAAGATATCGGTAAAAAAGTTCTAACAACGACCCCAATATCTCCTCGTTTAACCCTACTACTACTACTATTAGCTACTGGCACGTGTGATATTGAATACATGAAAAACTACTTGCTAAACTCGAAGCAACCTACACTCAAATTGGTTTCGCAAAATATTCGAAGTATAGGCTGTAATTTCGATAACCTTATGACTCATATTCATAGATCAGGTGTACATTGGGATGTAGTGGTATTGACGGAGTGCTGGCTTCCTTCCGCTAAGGTTATTCCATATTATCACGGTTATAACTCAATAACTACTAAAAATAACTTCACGCAAAATGAAGGTGTAGTTATTTACTACGACAAAAAATTTAAAGTGAGTACGGAGGAACCGTCACTCAAAGATGCTAACTGCCTCTTACTTAAACTCAACTTAGACACATGTATCATAGCAATTTATCGTCCTCCTGCCAAGCGTGATACAACTGACTTTGTTAGCTCCCTCAGCTCACTTCTCATTAAATTAAGTAGATTTAAAAACATTATTCTCTGCGGAGATATTAATATCGATACCTTACCTAATACTAAAGACTCGCGCTCCTATGACTACCTGAATGTACTGGCTAGCCACGGAATACTACCTGCTCACTCCTCGCCCACCCACGGGTTTACATGCCTGGACCATATGATGCTCAAAACAAAAGCTGCTGCTACCTGCCTTATATCAGAATCATCTGTGACTGATCACGAATGTGTTGCCCTGTTTTTATCCTCAAACTCTACGATACATTCTTCTGTTAAGCCCAAAAGTTGTATAAATTACGAAAGATTGGACAAGGCTATAGAGAGCATTGACTTCCAGGCTATTATTGATAGCAATGATGCAAATGCTGCTGCAGATCTCCTGATTGACTCTCTTTGCACTGCTATAAAGGAAAACACTACTCATGTGATAACGTCCAAAAGAAAAATTACGTATAAACCTTGGATGAGTAAGGGACTTTTAAGGTGTATCAGAAATAGAGACCAGTTGCACAAAAAACTAAAGAAAGATCCATGTAATGAAATATTAAAAACCACCTACAAAAGGTACAGGAATTTCTGCAACACATTAATCAAAAAAGAAAAAAGGAAATACGATAAACAAAAAATCAATGAATCCAAGGGTAATAATAGAAAGCTATGGGAGGTGATCAAAAACATAAGTGGATTAAGAAAACCTACAGATCTCTCAACCTCCTTACTTACCGACGAGAACCCAAATGGTAGTATTAATTCAGTAAACAAGTACTTTTCGTCTATTGGTAGGAAACTGGCAGAAAATATCTTAGGTACCAACAACCCTAACTCTCCCGTCGTCTCTTCTACAGGCTCTGGACCTTCTAAGTCTCTTACCCTGCTACCGACGGACGTTTGCGAGGTCAGGTTACTTATATCCGGACTGAAGAATGATTGCGCAATGGGATATGACCAAATTCCAACCAGAGTTATTAAGAGATATGCTGAGCTTCTAGCACCTTCTATTGTACATATCTGCAATCTGGCTATGGTCACGGGCATATTCCCAGACGCTTTTAAGATAGCTGTGGTCAAACCTATTCACAAGAGTGGGGACCGGGACCGTGTTGAAAACTTTAGGCCGATCTCAATATTACCAGCCTTATCCAAGATCCTGGAAAGAATTTTGAACTCCCGGCTAGTCAACTACTTGGAAAAACAGAATCTACTCTCACCTGCACAATTTGGTTTTCGTGCTAACATTTCCACTAGTGATGCTGTCCACGAGCTGATAAACACAATTATAACAAATCTTGATTCACGTAGGAAATGTATAGTTCTATTCCTAGATCTGGCCAGGGCGTTTGACACGGTTTCGATCCCGCACTTACTTGATAAGCTTCAGGGTCTCGGAATAAGAGGAATTCCGCTGAAATTATTCAGCGATTACTTAACTAATAGGAAACAACGAGTCAAAATTGATCAATATCTCAGCGAGGAGGAACCGGTTACTTTTGGGGTTCCGCAGGGAAGCATAATTGGCCCGACACTATTTCTCGTGTATGTTAACGCACTATGCAACTTGCGGCTCACCAGGGGAAGGATCTTTACATACGCAGACGATACAGCCCTCTTCTTTGAGGGAGATAGCTGGTCGGAAGTTTTCAGCTTGGCTCAATCGGGTTTTGACAAGGTACAAAAATGGCTTCAAAATAACATACTAACGCTTAATACAACAAAAACCAAGTATATGACGTTTGCCTTCAAATCTCACCTCCTCCCATCGACCTCGCTTGCCATCATTGCACACAAAAAACATTGCAACTTCCTCCCATGCTCATGCCCATTCATACAACGGACTAATAGCATCAAATATCTCGGTGTTACGATTGACCAAACTCTCACTTTCAAATTACATATTGACAGTTTGGTGTCTAGAATCCGAAAAATTATCTACATCTTTAAAGCACTGAAGCACCTGGCCGATACTAAAACGATCCTTATGGTATATTATGCTCTCTGTCAGTCCACTATAGACTACTGTATAACATCATGGGGGGGTGCCGCCATGACACACATGATCCAACTCGAGAGGGCTCAAAGAGCTATCCTTAAGGTTGGAGCTGGACTACCCTACCGATACCCTACTGCTGATCTCTACCGGCACTGGAATGTCCTAACGATTAGACAATCGTTCATTCTCAATGTTACCCTTAAAATGCATTCCCAACTGGCATATGACCCAGCATTAATAATAAACAAACGCAGAAAGGGTTCCGTCTGCAAAACTCAAAAATTTCGTACAAGTCTGTCCCACAATTTCTTCTGTTGGCTTGGGCCCTTCTTATAAACAAGATTAATAGCATAATTTTTGTATACCCGTTACCCAGATATGAATGTAAAAAAACATTATGTAACTGGCTTAAAACATTGGATTATAGAGAAACTGAAAATCTATTGATTCCCGAAATATAAATAAAATCCTAATCTAATCTTAAGCCTAAATCTACACTTATTTTATCTTCATTCACCTATCACCAATTTCCATATTCAACTCCCAAATGTCAATTTTCAATATTCAATTGCGCAATTTGAATCCTTAGTGATAATCACCCCAATGTTTTTCATTTCTGTTTATAACACTTTGCACACACTCAGCATTTCAACCATAACTTGCAGTCTCTTCACTCTAAACATCATACATTTTACGCGGCAACTTTCACACACGCACAAAATTTATAGTTTTACCAATTTTTTCATTCACACACACTTCCTAACAACTACTAGTATCTGTCAATCGAATTAGTCTAATTTAAACCTAACTTGGTACGGTAATTACTCTCACTAGAACTATATGTTTTTTGTTTTTTTTTTTTTTCTCTCTCGTGTAGCCCGTGGAGTGGGGGCTCTGGCGACCGGTATCACAGGTTTCTCCCGAAACCTATTTCAGGCGTCAGTCTCACACAAAACAGGTCACATTTATAAGCAATGTCTCTGTAATACCTAAGTTTTAAGTACCTTTTGTGATTGAGAAATAAATCTTTATTAGTATTGAATTGAATTGAAAATTGCTGTCATGTATAGTGTGATACTCGCAATACATGACAGCAATTTTCAATTCAATTCAATAATAATACCTATCGATAAAGAAAAGAATAAAAGCCGACGAATGATGTTAAGTGAGGTATCATTGAAAGGTCATCATAGGTTTCTCTTATATCTTTAAATTTCGAATGACGATTTAGGGTCTATAAAGTTTTAAAGTTAGCAACCATTCTGATTTAAATTTTATATACTTATAATGAACCTGTGATAAAGTTCTTACATGATCCTAAAAATAATTATCATAATATAATTCTTAAAATCAAATGGCAAACACAAAATTTTACTTTTAATAATTATACAGAGATAGACAGATTCTTTATTTGCAGCTCCAGCAGAATAATCAGCATTTTGTTCTGAAGCTTCATACGCTGATTATTCTGCTACAGCCACAGACCGCTCGCGAAAATAGGAAGTAAATAAATACGTGAATTAAATAAACCTAAAGTCATAAAGTAGCTACTATGGTAGATAATGCATAATTTCGGTATTATATTAAACTACACTACAGAAGAGGAAGTTAAAAAGAGTTCCATTACCACGAAAGCTGTTGGCAATGATGGGTTGAGTTGCGACATGTTGATCGCAGTTTTAGTTTTTATTATCTCAGCCATCACATACTCAATATTTTTTCCTTGTCCACTAACGTTTTTCAAAAGCTTTATAAATGGCTCAGGTCATCTCAATTCCTTAAAACCTCGAATCATACAGCCTTCTCCGAATATCGGCCAATTTCCAATCTTCTGCTACTTTTTTTTCAGGATAGGCCCACCATTCATTTCCACCACTGTGTCCCCTGTGTAGCCAGAATTTACAGCGACGATCACCAAAAAGGCAATGAACAGTGAAGTTCATTGCTGTCCCGGGGGTTAAACTACAGCTGCCTTGGAACTCACAACGAATTTAATCAGAAGAAAAATTTGTAGGAGTAGGAAATTTGGAATAGCCTTACCCCCTTGGCAAAGTGAGAGACAGCAATATGACAAATAAGGCATTAAATGCCTGAAAGAGATGGTTAGTCAAGTGAAGCTAGCCTGCCGCGCTCCACGGCTTATCAGATATCTAACACTATTGGGACCTAAATTGTGTGCAACACATCAATTCCAATAATATAGATTGCAGAACCACTTAAACGCCTGGTAATTACCCCATGTTGTCACCAAATCAGAATAGTATACTACACCGGATGTGAAATGCAAGGAATTTAACATATCGTCCCGATCCCGACGCCATAGATCGTACTCCCAGAGATCATGATGTGTTGTTTGCTCGAATTCATGAATTGTCGTAGAACACTCACATAAAGGCGATGAGATAAGATACAATGCTTCCACTACTCTGTAAAATTCTTGAAAGCGTTGTTCACAGACAACTTAGTTCATATCTTCATCAGCATAATCTTCTTAGCCCCTTTTAGTCGGGTTTTCGTCCTCATCATAGCACAACGAGTGCGTTATTGAATGTCACAGATGATATTCGATTTACTATGGACAATTAAAATCTTTTTTTATTCGCATTCAATTCTGTCTATTTTGAAGTCCTAGGAGGATTCGGAGTAATTCTTCACTCTTTGAATTTGTCCTGTTCTGTAACCACGTGGTTCGATTCATATCTTCGTGGGCGCTGACAATGTATCAAAATTGATGAATATTCATCTGATTGGACTAACGACTAATTGCTGATGTCCCACAGGGCGGTGTTTTATCTGCATTACTTTTCTCGATTTTCATCAACGAACTATCCAAAATAATTACTTCTCCCTATCATCTATATGCAGATGATCTTCAAATTTTTAGACATTTTTCGTTACCCGATGCATGTAGTGCTGTTGCAGCTGTGAATGAAGAGAAGTACGCAGTCCAGAAATGAGCTGATAATAGCTTTGGCCTCTTGGTGTACCCATCTAAATCATAGGCCATTGTTATTGGTAGTCGCCTATTGAAAAATTGGGTAAGGGTGATATTGACTTGCCAACGGTTATTTACAACGGTCTTCCGATTGCCTTTACAAATAAAACAAAAAAAAACTTAAGACTGATTATCAATGAAACTTTATCCGTGACAGCGCAGATCAATAATGTCAGTAAACGCATAATTACACATTTCGTTCACTCAGGCGGCAATTTGATGTCGAGAATCTAATGGTTGTTTTCTTTGTTCGTTGCAGACTGTAAGGTTCGGTCGCAAGCAACGTCTAAATTCAAGGTCATAAAGGTCGCGTGCTACAAGATATACCGCAGCCCGCAATTGATAGTCATCCCCGACGCCCCGTTTACATCAGGTGATCAATCTTAATGTTTCGGAATTTTCTGTAAAGTGTTAACTCTTTTCCCTTTTTTAAGATAAAGGTTTTGACCCAATGATGCACTCAAAAGTAACTATGTGTACAAATCTGTTTTATAGGATACATGATTTCATGCATATGGATTCTAGCTTAAGGCATAAGAACTCGAACTAGATATACACATAAATATATATAAAAATATGCTGTCCATATGAAAGGAAATTTGCTTACTTTTTAATTATGTTAGAATGTACCACGTAGAACATGGACATCTGAAAACTAACTTTTTTTGCTTTTAGCGGTATCTAGAAGCGACTGTAAAGAATAAATATATGATTACATTCTCTTAATATCAGTTTGTATATTATTTTGTCATACTTTCCCGATGGGTTTAGATTTATCACGTGGCGCCCTTTATTATTTCTTTTATCTATAGTCTTTGATACAGACTAGATTATTAACATACTTTTTTTTTTTTTTTTTTTATATTAGTTCAGCATAGTGGCCCCTCTTTGCCTGATGGTAAGCGAAAGAGGAGCCCAAATCGCAACTGCAACTGACAGCATACTACATCCCGCATCCTGTCAGTTGACGCTGCCATGCTGACCCGCAAAATGCTTCTTCACGCTTCGTTTGAAGGATCCCATATTGTAGGAAGGAGGGAACACATGTGCAGGCAAGGCGTTCCACTTTTTGATGGTACGACAAAGATAGGAGTTGCCGAACTTTTTGGTACGCGAAGAGATATTCTTAACCGTGGAACTATGACATCGCAAGCCCGCACGTGTGGTTCTATGACGGAAGGGTGAGGGTGGGATAAGGGAAAACAGTTCTTCAGAGCACTCGCCATGCTAAAGGCGGTAAAATACGCTTAGAGAGCCTATGTCCCTACGGAGTTGAAGAGGTTCTAGGCTTTTGGTGACCTCTTCGTCGTCAATTATGCGGATAGCCCGTCGCTGCAACCTATCGAGAGCCTCAAGAAGATACTGTGCGGAGCCGTCCCAGAGATGCGAGCAATACTCCACGCAGGCCCGAACTTGTGTCTTATAAAGCAGACAAAGTTGGTCCGGCGTGAAGAACCGGCGCACCCTGTTCAGGACTCCGAGCTTTCTTGAGGCTGTTGAGATGAGGCTCTCGATGTAATAACGCTGGTTAAGGTCGCAATGAATACCCATACCCAGCATGTTCAGGCTATCACGCATACTGAGGGAAGCACCCTGAAGACTGGGAGTGGGAAGGAAGGGGGACATTTTTGTTGTAAACGCGCAAACCTGAGTTTTCTCGGCATTAAACTCAACCAGGTTATTGGAACCCCATTTACTAATGAGATCCAAAACCCGATTCAGTTCAACGACAAGACTCTCACGCCTCTCACCGATTTCTGTCCGACCAGCACCAGGCCGACCGAAATATCGCCCATGGACCGTACTGTCATCTGCATAGCAATAAATATTACCAAGTGGCAGCATGTCATTGATATGCAGAAGAAAGAGGGTGGGCGATAGAACGGAGCCCTGTGGGACACCGGCATTCACTGACATGAACCGCGAAGCGCATCCATCTGCAAGGACGCGGATTCTACGCTCATGCAGGAAGCCAGCAATCCAATTACAAAGCTGGAGGAGCAGACCGTATGCCGGAAGTTTGGAGAGAAGTGCTTTGTGCCAGACCCGATCAAACGCCTTGGCGATATCTAGGCTGACTGCCATGGATTCGCCATATTTATCGATTGCCTCCCCCCAGAGGTGCGTCACATACGCTAGAAGATCACCCGTTGATCGTTTCGGTCTAAAACCATACTGACGATCATTGATTATGGAGTGATCTTCTAGGTAACGGATCAATTGTTTGTTAAGGATCCGTTCCATGACTTTGCACAACACTGAAGTTACGGCAATACTGGTTCTGGCCTGCAAAATAACCCAAACTCTCGCTCTTTCATGCTCTGCTGACATATCAGCTAGCACACACAATTGTTACAGACTGTTTGCATACGCTTCGATTCCGGAACACGATCGATGAATGTTGATCACTCAGCCTACCCCACAAGGAACTTGTAAACATATGATTGGATATTATTATTTATGTTTTGCACCGCGTACACAATCGTAAAAGCCGTTGTAAATTTATTGTAAACCACAGGTATAATAACATGGAAAAGAGAAACAAAACAGTGCAACTGTGCTCCGTCTCGTGGGCATGCAATGCGTAGTTGACAATACCAAATCGTATTCCTTGTTAATAAATCGGTCCCACGTTTATTTCGTAAATCAATTTTATGAGGGAAAAAAAAAATTATTGCGTAGTATAACATTTAACTATCAGTAGATCATGGAGTCTTTTTTAATTGTTTATTTAAACTGACGCAAGTTATAGACGTAAGGAAGTATCCATAGCATAACGGACGTATGTATCATTATTATTCGAAGTTCATTACACCTTAAAACAACTCGGTCGATATTTTCTCATAAATTGTCCATGGATTTATTTACTCTACTAGTAGGGAATGAGAGAGGAATGGTGAAGATTAATCCCGATTAACTAGCCAAGACATTACACATTTATAAAGCCAGCCATGCTTTATAAGGATTCCGAGTGAATAATAGCTACTGCATTGAAAGAGAGATACGCTTAAACTTTGAGCTTAAACTTTTTAATATTGTAGTTTTACTTGTACTCTATAAATTATTAAGTTTTAATAAAAATGTTTAGGTACATAAATGGATCAAAATTATCTTTGGAGTTAGTTCAACTATACACGATGATTAAAAAGTAAGTTCCGAGTAAGTTCGAGGTTACCAAAAGGATAAATACAAAGTACGATTACCTGACAAGGAATATACATACAACGATAAGGTTGTGAGTAGACAAACAGCCGCAAATGATTGAATTCTTCAGAGGGTATTTATTATCAGATCAATGTTAAATTCCCAAGAGTCCCAGCATAATATCAAAGTCGAAATATCGAAGGCAGCCAGTATTGCGATTGACAGCTTGATGCTGTACAGCAGCTTCGGCTAGACGTAAAGTAACTTAAGGTTAATTCCGCAATTGACCTGATGAGGTGCCTGTATTTATTATGAAACTAGCTGCTGCCCGCGGCTCCGCCCGCGTGTAGTCAAATATCGTAGCCTATGTGTTAATCCAGATCATATTCTATGTACGTGCCAAATTTCATTCAAATCCGTTGAGCCGTTTAAGCGTGAAAGAGCAACAAACATCCATCTATACATACAAACTTTCGCATTTATAATATTACTAGCTTTTACCCGCGGCTTCGCTCGCATTGATATTTCTTTTTTTTTTTAATAGGAAAAAGTATCCTATTTTACTTCTGATACCTCCAAGAATATGTGTACAAAGTTTCATGATGATCGGTTCAGTAGCTTTCGCGTGAAAGCGTAACAAACAAACGGACATTCACATTTATAATATTAGTAGGATAGTAGGATATTGTATACAAAGTATGACTAACCATCGGCATTTAAATTATAGAAAGTTACGTCTGTACCCAAGAGTGGTTCTGAAGTAAAAGTTACAATGTATAGACCTCTTACACTTCTATCGGTTTTGCTAAATGTTGAGACAATCGTTGATAAATCAGTCTACGCATCAAATGAGTTTTACAACGAGTAAAACTAGTTTGGCATACAAGCATACAGCCCACCTGAAGTATAGCGGATACTATAGCCTATGAACGCTTGTAATACAATAAGTATCACCCCACCTCTGCTGCTAACAGCATTAGAAGTTATATAGGTTTACGTTATTTGGCCGCGGTTTTCTGTGAGGTGGAGGTACCTACTTCACCAGACGGGGTGCTTTAATGCGCCCTACATCTCTTAAAAAAACACTCAAACCAAGACAAATAGATTTTTTCATGCACACAAATGTTTGTTCTGTGTAGGAATCGAACCCAAAAGGTGTCAAAACACCAACGCACATCGCGTTATTAACCATTGCACCACCGAACTCGTCAAAATATGCAAATAAGATACTCGAGTTCATTATGTATGAGAGTTGCGCCTCAATTCCCAGGTAACAAATTGTATGTACATACAATTAGGTACGTAGTAAACTCGAATACGGATCTATAGTATGGGACCCGAGCTCCGTACTGTTCTCAGATTTACCCTTGTAAGAAACAACCGTAAACAGGAGGCACGGTTTATTTATTTTATTTATTTGTTCAGGAAAACTTACAGATGTGTAATTTATTAGGTACAACTATTCCCATAACTATAAGCCAATAACAACTTTTCACATGTAGGTTTATGTAATCGTATAGTTTAACTACATTCAAAAACATCGCTCACTAATAACGTAATATAATACGTCGTGTGCTTCCGCCAAACAACGAAGTCATGCATTTATTATTGGTAGCGGATGGAGCTGGCGCTATTTCATATGAATTAATCAGTGGTTAAAATAAAATTTCATGCTGACATACATACATCATTAATGAAAGCAAATAGGAACTGTATAAATCATGAGGTAGATACGGCTGATGATGATGGTACGAAACATATTTTTATCTACAACGTAGGGAAAATGGTTACTGTAGCTTATGAACGCTTGCAATATAGGAAGGATACCTCCTATATAAGTGATAGCTCGCACGTTACCACCCCCTCTCCTTACACAAAAACTCCGCAGGTTATTCTGGTAATCTCACTCGTTCGCAGTAAAACCACAACCACCAGGCTTACATTATTTCTGTGCGGTGAAAGTATTTTTCCAGTTGGGTTGCTTTTTTTTTAATAAAATATAAAATATTGTCGGACAAATTACACACCGCCATCTAGCCCCAAAGTAAGCGAAGCTTGTGTTATGGGTACTAGACAACTGATTAACATACGTAAATACATTTTTTTTTTGTAAATACATACTTATTATACATAGAAAATACCCAGACCACGACAAACAGACATGTTCATGCACACAAATGTTTGTACTGTGTGGGAATCGAACCCACGAGCGTTGGTGTCAAAGTAGCGTAACAACGTGTTCCACCACTGCGCCACCGAGCTCGTCAAATGCTTTGAAGACCTCTGCCATTCTTAGAACGTGATTGTAACTAACATGATTTTCCACTTAACTTTTTACGAATTCCCCTAAATTTGGATGCACACCTGTATGTAGCTGTTAATTTTTTTTGTGATTTTGTTATTGTGAAAATTATTTTCATTATGGATTCCTCAGTTACTAATTGCTAATCTCTCCAAATTGCACATTTCTAAGTCCAGCAGTGTAAACTGCGCGTCCTCGGTCAGTCAGTAAGGCACGTTTCGGCATTCCAGTTTCCAGGGTTGTTATGCTCCATGAGTTTGACTTTCTTATTATATACCCGATTCATTACCACTTTAGCATTGTCATGCTATATGAATCAAACTAGCTTCGTTTTCTTAGCCTCTTACTGGTTCACTGTTTCTTGTCTTCGTCTTAACCGCTTCCGTCCCGTTTTGGATTAGTCCTGTACTTTATTCATTGGACTATCAATGCCTCTAAGTGTATAAAGTCTATCATACCTAGTAATTTTGCTAGGTTTTATACATACAACACTAATGTAATTTGAAGATGGAAAATGAGGGAAGGTATTCCGCTAATGTGGATATATACCAGTGAGTGCTAGGAATAGAGATGGAGCGTTGGGAAAACCTCTAGGCCGTAAAATTTTGAGCCAGAAGGTGTAACTCACTATATAAAACGCGCTACTGATCCCGACGCCAGCTGACGGAAGCGAGAGCTAGGTATGGCCTAGAGAGCATGAAAGTAGAATAAATACGGTTGAAATGAGAGCATAACGTTTGCAGAATGCGTTCGCGATTATGATATGAGGAACATAGTTGGTCTAAGAGCCCCGATATTAAGCAAAGAATGGATGATCCGTTGGTTCGAACAATGCATGAGGAAAGAATGACGAAACAAATATACAACGCGAAGGTGAAGGGATAGTGACGCCAAGGAAGGCCAAGACTAGCTTATGACCAAATTGATCGTGTTTTATTAGAAGGTGATATCAGAAACCCTTAGAACCGGTGTGCTTATATGAAAACAGCCACTTAATGCAAGGATATACATGGATAATGTATTTTATACAAGGTGTTTTCTAAGGAAGATGTCACGTTGGCTGACAGCGTGGCGAAGGTAGCTATAAATAGTGCGACCAGCCGATCGACCCGCGTCATAAATATGTGGCGGGTGCTTAAACGTCACCTCACCTTATATACCTATTCTTCATTACTTGGTAGATGTTTGTTGGATACTTTACATAATCTGGAACATAATAGGTGTGCGAACTACAGAACATCAAAAAAAAGTCATAAAATAACTTATGGGTTTGTACTATCTATACTAATCTGTGTTCCGGAAGTAAGGACGAATTTGAGTTAAAACTCTTTGCTATTTATACGATACGGTGCAGACTCGTTGTTGACATTTGCAATTGATAAGATATATATATATATATATGTGTGTAAATATAGCAAATTTAAGAAAAAGATGTAAGTGCCTATTAATATGTAAAAAAAATGCAAAAATATTTATTTTTGTAACGAATAACATCATAAATAAATTCGGTGTGGGGTCCTTATAGTAAGTATTAGATACCTGCATCAGAAGGTAAAATACAGTGATAAACACTTACACGACTAATATTTAATTATATAAAGTGATAGACACATTAATATTACAAAGAGAATATTTGGATACACGAATCTTAATTTATGTATAGATGGAATGTAAATTTCTGTAGTGAGTGTGTGTAGTGAGTGCGATGTATAAGTGTTATGTGGAAAAGTGTGATGAGTGTGTGAATTTTAATGAAAATGAACGTATTTGTGGATGCCAGTTGTATTGTCAAGTGTAAATGGCTACATATCAGGCATTGTTCAAATTTTTAAAGTAAAAAGTTTCTCTACTTCGTGATAGAACAGCGTTTTGAGCCACTTAGTCAATAAAAAAGTCAAAAAAATAATATAAATTTTGACAGTCATATTTTTTTTTATTAACTTGATTATGGAGATGTCCAGATTGTACTTTGTATTGATAGTAAGCAAAAGTTGGGTAGTACGAGTATATTTTCTGTGTCTGCAGTCTCAGATCATAACTCATAAACATGTGCAGATTGAGCGTAGTTCTGAATATGTATAGTTTGCGCACAGGTCCTGAGATCTCGTAAAATATACGTGTACGAAAGTTTTTAGACTTTTATTAGTTGAGTTTAATATGTGTATCTTTTTTGTGTTATTTTAAAATTTTATTTTATCGATGACAATCGTCAATCGCTACTAAACGAAATTAGAAAATCGATTGACAAACAGGAGAAAATCGTACTAAACTGTTTTTTCTCTGCTTGTTTAAATATAGATCATATACAATTATTGTACTCAATACATTTTGATGATTTGCAGTCCGTACAATATTGCAAATCCCTATCCCTTATTATTACTTATTGCTATTGTATTGTAATGGTACATATATTTTTTTATATAACATCGGGAGGCATACTATCATACGGTCCACCTATGACAAACTCACAGTGTATTTATTTGTCGAAATATATGGAGCCGTTTGACTTTGAAACTTGATGTAATATATCAGATCGCGAAGTCAAACGGTTATTCCAAATGTACCATCGATAAATTATCGCGTAAAAAGACGAGTAGTATCGTTAACAGACTATTGTACGCGGTTCCATATATTTCGACAAATAAATACACTGCGAGTTTGTCATACCTGGGAAAAATCACTGGCAAAATAGTTCACATATTTAGAAAAAATAACTTACATGTTGCTCTCAAATCCCATAATTGACTCAAATCACTTTGTAACACTAAAGATAAAATCCCGCCCAATAAAAAATCCGGCGTCTATAAGCTGTTCTGCGATGAATGTGAACACGTTTATATGGGTCAAACTAGTCGTAATTTTTTAACACGATTTCACGAACACGTATCTGCGTATAAAAACAATCGCCCAGAAAGGTCACACTTCGCCGAGCATCTCATAGACAAAGGACATAACTTATCCCCCACTAATACATATCAAATTTTACACACCATAGACAGAAGTTTAAAACTAAATATTAGGGAACAATTAGAAATTAATAAACATAAAAATTCTAAAATTACTCTCATGAACAAACAAACTGACGTAAACCATTCCCCACTATTAAATATCTTTTCGCTCACACCATCCACCCCCACCCTCAATTCAATATAAGGGACGGCACTGATGGATTTGTCATTTGTAGCATGTTATTATTACGATTATCGTCTACAACGCCTGATGATGCCTCGTGGAGAGGCGAAACACATGTCGCAGCGACGACCAGGCCAGTCGTGGCAGCGACGGTGGTGGTGGGGGCATGCGGATTCTGTTCCAGATGGCTTACGACCGCAGCAGCCGAGGCAGAGACTACCGGAGCAGCCATGGCAGCGTCGGCATGTTGCACTTACTAACAGTAGTGGGTGGGTGCCGGCCGACGCTAGGCCGAATGAACTAATTGGTGGCGGAAGCACACAAAGCAGGTTAGATCAAATTTCATGTAAATTTGACTTTCGCAAAATAACGGCTAAATCTATTAACTGTATAAAAATGTTACAATTCGTATCTAGACGCGGACACGTGTTGCGTTTTGAAAGCAAACTTTTACCACACTAATAATCGGAAAATTGTATTAATATTTATATATGTAGGTAATCCTTTTCTAATTACCAAAAAGCTACTTTAAATGATAATTTATTGCATGATAATTATTAAAGGGACACAGGGATACATATATAACCAATGATAATATATTGTACTACTGTAGTAATATATTATCATTGGTTATATTGACGTATTTTGTCGTTGTTTCAAGCCCTCGTTTTTTCGGCTTAAATAATACTCTGTTTTATTGTGAGTACCTTTAATTTTTAAATTATATTAATGATTCAAATACATCGATCAAAACCACAAGGGTATTTCCTAATGTCTAAAAACCTTAAATTTGGTATGCAGATCTGTCCATAAAATTTCTTATGAATATAGGTTATTCAGATCCCTATGTATCTATCTATCTATGACATAACGACGGTTTTGACGAGCTCGGTGGTTCAGTCGTGAATGACACGACTTTGACACCAACGCTCGTGGGTTCGATTCCCATACAAGGCAAACGTTTGTGTGCATGAGCATGTCTGTTTGTCTTGGTCTGGATGTTTTAAGAGAGGTAGGGCGCATTAAAGCAGCCCAACTGGGGAAGTACATCCACCTCGCCAAAACCGCAGCCAAATAACAACTCCCTAGAGGGTTGTTGTGTTCCTACGTGTGAGTGAGGTCACCAGTAAGCTCCCAAGAAGTTGCTGTGTAAACAGCAGTCGAGGCATCGCGCGAGTGATACTAAATACATCGCAAGCGTCAATAGGCTGCGGTACCCGCTTTACATCAGGTGGGCCGTTTGCTTGTATGCCCCCCGACGTAGTATAAAAAAAAACATAAGATCAATAGACACAGAGAACAGACTGCCTCGATCCTTATATACCACCTTACTAGCTTCTTTAGCATTCATAGCTCTATTTCTAGAGCTCAGATCCCTGAAGTTCGAAAAATCTGAAATTTAGTGTTCAATTTTACACACAAATAACAAAAGTTTTTTGTCTCTAACTTCATCCTCCAACCACATTCCACGTAAGAATCAAGTATTCAACACTGTGGTTTTCGTGTAAGAAGTACAGATTACATATTCAATAGAGTATAAAATGAAACTTTTCATACATATAGAAAATTGCTTGTTTAAAAAAATGTTTAAAAACGCAGAAAAATTCAAGTGCCTGTATTTCCCAGTATGACGGTCGGAAATTACTTTGTAAATAAGTTACAATATTAACATATATAATAATTAATATCTCGCAGCGAAAATCTTTGTATGGAATAAGTTATTTTTTGTACAATCAATATGTTAGAGTTCACTATGGTATATTCTAACCTGTGTAGTAAACATAGACTACTTATTATAGCGATACTGTGATCCCATGTGAGCGAAGCCGCAAGCAGAGTCTTGTATGTGTAAGTATATTTCTTCTACTACCAATTACCGGTAGTATGGTTTATTTGCTTTCAATTAGTAAAAGAGCGAACGTGATTCCGCATCTACTCATATATAAACAACTAAGAAACTTGTTTGTTAAAACATATACAAAACAATTATGATTAAACAATTTGCAAGCTTTAAATACAATATACATAAATACTTTAATAGAATATTTAGAGTTCCATTTGTCTGACATATGAGTGGTGCATTAGTTTGCTACACAAACCAACCAAAAATTTAAGAGAGGTAGGGCGCATCAAAGCAGGCCCGTCTGGGAATACCTCCACCTCACAGAAAACTGCAGCGTAATAAAAACTCCCTAGAGGGTTGTTGTGTTCCTGCGTGTGAGTGAGGCCATCGCCAGGCCATGTAACCGCTTTACATCAGGTGGGCCGTATGCTTGTATGCCTTCCGTCATTATATACAAAAAAAAAACAATAAACCAATTATGAAGGCAGCCCGCGCTAGCAAAAACGTAGTGTTTTAGCGCCTAAATATCTCGTCGATTCAAGCCTACTGACCAATGGGAGGATATCTTAACTAATAAGCCAATAAGAGACGTGACGTCGATCCGTAAACTAGCCAAAAGAACTGCACGTATATACTACCTTCCGACCGCTAACGGTGAGATTTTTTACTTTTAAAGATAAAGATAACCAGTTGAGAATGCGCAAGCTTGCGTTGCCAGAGGAACACCTGGCTCGTCAATTATATAAGAATACAAAATATTTTTTTTTAATTTATCGGCCCTTTTGACCATGCTCCTTAATAGATACTCGTAGGAACAGTGTTCCTGAACATTATTATTCTATTTTTTTATGCTGAATCCGAATCTGAAGTCAAAATTCGAATATTCGAAAAAAACGCACACACAGACAAACATATAGATTTCATATAGGAACGGTGTTCCTGAAAATTATTTATTTGCCATTGGACCCTCGCGGGCAGTTAGATACGTCTTACATTTTTTGAAATATAATTTATTGTATCTTATTTAATTCTCTTATTTTACTTTTTTCCTTTTTTTTTAATCTACTAGCATTTCGAAAATGATGGAATTACATGATTTTATGTACTAGGTACATAAAATCATGTAATTGGGTGTCCAATTTCCTTCGTGGTTTGCGAAAATGTTTGTTTTTCAGAAGGGTGCTCCACTTTCGGCTCTGTAACACTAATAATATCAGTGTTATTTTATGAGACTTTAAAGTGAATACCAACGTGTTACCTGTTACGCAATATTCATGAAGTACAAATATCGGTGATCTGTTTCAATTCAAGACGGGTCTGGTATACATCTATGTGTAGGTATACAGCGGCACGTCTACCCGGTTTTTCTCCGAGACGTGACTTGCCTCTATTGCCCTGACTCACAGGATCAACAGGTTTAATGATATTGCTATTTCTTTGTTTAATGTGATCACATCAGATTGAGATATTAAATCGGCAATTATTTATCGTATTATTATTTCGTATATTGTATTTCTTTGTACAACTAAGGTAACTAACAAGTGTACGGCCTGCCGGATGGTAAGCAGTTATCGTAGCCTATGGACACTTGACACTAGGCGTCACTGGGGTATAGACGTAATGTTAAGATCCGCTCGGTTTTCTCCGCAAAGTACTCGACGTGAACTTATAGATAGATATTACGTACACGAGCAGAGCTATGAATGTTAAAGAAGCAATTGAGGTGTATAATGATCGAGTTATGTAGCGGTTGGTTCCCTATACTCTTACCCCGTAAGGGACTTGACGTGAAATAAGTATATAGATCTTCTTCTTCTTAGCGTTACCCCGTTTCCTAATTAATTAGGATTGGCGAAGTCCGATATCTAAGTACACTTGCGTGTTATTATCCCCACTGATAAGAAAGCGCCTTCCCAGAATCTCAGACAATTAAAAAATAACAGAACGTCTTGGACAACAAGGACCGCGTCTTACGGCGATCGGTTCTCTCTGCCTACCCCGCGAGGGACTTGGCGTGAAGATATACATACATACTTATTTTTACGTTACGTTATTTTTTACGTTAGGAAGTAGAGGAGTACCTACCGCAATTATTTTACTACTATTGTGTATTTGTATAAAAGGGTGAAGTGTATGAATATTTAACTTAGGAGTCACATCTCGACATCTTTTTTTAGCAACTTTATATTTATAGGCACTAAATACTATGTTAGGACTCGTTTATAAAAACGATATACATTTATCTATTTTATTCTACTACGGTTAAATAAACACGACAATGTTTTGAGACCTAATAAAAGAGCGGAAATGTTTAGTATATCTAATATAATTTCCCCCATTCACATAGCTCGTGAATAAGCAACAAGTGCGACATGACAGGCGAAATAACTCGCCCACTTTTATTTTATAGAACCGAGGTACCCCTTATTTCGCTTTCATAAAAAATAATTCAAAGAAACTCGCATAAGGTTTTTGTGTTTTATAACGAGGTTGCATACGACAGGCCCCACAGCATAATTGTGACTGCATTATATAAGAGTCCAAATAATCTAACGTCTAAAATCTTATATTCTTATATATATGTAACATGTGTATGTATATATATATATATATATATATGTATGTTTATGTATTCATTTATGTATATGTCTATATATATATGTATATAATTTTATTTTCCTAAGTTTTGTTCTGCGCCGCCCTACCTTGTTTCCTTATTTCTCCTCTACCCAAAGGTTGTCTGGAAGAGATCGCATCGCGATAAGACCGCCCTTGTACTGCTACTTTATTGTTTTTGTTTTTATTTATTTTTCTTTTGGTGCAATAAAGAGTATTGTATTCTTTACTTTATTACTACCTAATTCTCAAATTGAAGGCTGTGACTTTCTTTCACCTCCTCCCATGTTTCCTTCGTAACTGTACTTCCTCCACTGTACTGAAAAAGCTGTACGTTTATTCTAAAGGTGTCTGAGGACCAAGCTAAATTACATATTTATAGCTTATCACCCACTATGATTTCCATTTCCATTATTTCAACCCTTTATCTGCTCTTTGTTCGGTAATTCCGCTGTGGGTAATTGAGGGTAATTTATTCCACAATTTCACCGTACGTGGTAGAAAATGCCTCAAAAAGCGTACTGTTAATTAGCAGTAGTTATAGCATTTGTTCTCACTCCGGACCTCTCTAACCAAAATTTCATGATTTTGACTGATTTCCTACTTTAAACTTCTTTTAATGTTATTAGATACTCAATTTCCTCGTTTTCTTACCGATGATGGTTACCGCAACCGTTACGATAGCAGCAGGAAGCTGCGGGTATCATATTGAGCCACTCCTTGGAACACAACTTATTGTACAATTGGTAGATCATACACAGGTAGGCAATCTCTGTCTAAACTTATGGGCTTTGTACCATATACCTACCAACTCTGCAAGGATACGAACCTCCCTTTGAAGGAGTTTAGAGCATACTCCACCAGGCTGCTCAACCGCGGATTAGCGGATGCGAGTGTTGTAAAGCTGCCGAAGGCCACTGACTTATCTTAACGACTGTCATCTATCGGCAACAGTCGAAACCGATGGCATTATGTGCCGGAGCACAGAGAAGCTTGAGATAGATAAACCCATCCACATACAGAAGCTGAGGTCGACATTGCTTCACTACGAATGACGCGGGTAACGAGGCTATCGAGTTCTCACCATGCGTAAACTTGTAATCGACAGTTGTCACAATACGTCCGTGAACCAAGTCAGAAGGTCCTTATTGTTATTCAGGTGCTACCGCCCAAAGGAGATTCGTTAATCAGTCAAGTTTTAGCATTATATGTTATTGCCTTAGGTTTTCGCGATTGTTACACATTGAATTAAACAATTTATGTGAACATACACTGGACCAGCCAAACCATTATATCCGGTTCGATAAACCACAAATCCTCGCCAAGGAGAATCGCTACATGCCGAGAATGTTGCGCGAGGCTATTGAAATAAGAAAACACCCCAATTTCAATAGAGAAGATGGTTTGCAAGTACCACCTGCTTGGGATCCAGTCCTAAAAATAATCAAGTCCCAAACCCAAAGATTTAAAAAATGTTCGGACACTGTGAGCGATTTTTGTGTGAATCGGAACATATATAATTAATCCATCCATATCGGTAGATGTAATAATTGAATAACTAATGTAAGACAAATACCACCTTAGTCTTCCTGCGACCACGGACGCTGCAAAGCGTTCGAAACGTCAGGTTCAACAAAATAAATAAAACACGCGATACTTCCGTTAAAAATTGTTTAATTCAATTATATGTTATATTACGAGAATAAAGATTTATTTAGGTTTTGGCGTCATTAGGTGAATATTCGAAGTTAAGGTGGTGTAGGAAATTGGCAATTACGCTGAATTCAGTTTATCGTGGCAATCACGTGCGTATCAGATTACTGTAAAGACATGTCAGGACCAATAGGGCAAAAACCATTGACCTTAAAAGATATTAATTTTATCAACTATTAAAAATATCGTAATTGTTTCTGTTTATGTTATTATTTACTTTAACCAACGAGGGAAAGCATCTCCGCCTTATAGGAGACCGCAGCCAAATACCAAACAGCAGCGGGTTGTGTGATCCACCATTGCGTGAGGTTACCCGTAAGCTCCTAAGGAGTTACTGTGTTAGCAGCAACGTGGTGAACGACACTCCTTGTATTACAATCCTTCATAGGCTATGGTACATACTTTGCATCAAGTGAGCCGTACGCTTGTGTACCACCTGACATTGTACAAAAAATAACAAGCAATGTTTTCAATAAATGACTTAACATTTGCTACTCGTATTTATTATATTTAATAGTATCTTGGTAACTATATGTATATATTTTTATTTGGTATATAATTTATTTCCATCACTTGGATTCTGAATTCAATGGCGAATATAATGGGGTAATCTCGCTTTTAGAGGACACGGCAACCTCAGTCGAGCCTTTTGTCACAGTACAGATAAAAAAAACAGTAGGTCAACTAGCACATTTCGGCTTTTTGATATCTAAAGCACACGTAAAGATTATGAACAGGAAGTGGACCGCTACACTGCCCCTAAAATATTATCAAGCGTTTCTAAATACTATAATTGCTTGAATCGACTGCTAACTGCTTAAAATCATATCTATATGAATGCGATGCTCCCGAATGTTGCTTTGTAGTTACCCTACTGCTTGTAACTCTCTGCTGTGCTTATGTCGTGAGATCCCTCCATTCAACCAACGAGCAACAGGTATCATATTGAGCTTTTATCTTTATCATGTTTCAACCCACTTTTACAACACCTTTGAGACTTTCTCGCGGTAAATGGTTATGAGGTTTGAAAATGCATTGGTTTAAGATAGTCGTTGTAGAGCGTAATATAAAATGGGAAGAGGGCGAGTCAAACATAGGTAATGCGAGTTCCGTATGTTGTTTAGTCCGGCATATCAAGTTTATCTGCGAAGGACCAAAAAAATATACTAATTCTCGTACAATTGTACAAAAACCTAAATTATAATATAGATAAACCAGGGGAAGTCATCAAACAGATACCTAATTACGAATATGAACTATAACAATCGCACATTGCACAATTATCACTAAAAGTAGTAATTAATTATAATAAATATTACATTTTATTGTCTTAGGTTTTCGCAATTGTTACACATTGAATTAAACAATTTTTAACGGAAGTATCGCGGAAGACTTCTTCCTGCGACCACGGACGCTGCAAAGCGTTCGAAACGTCAGGTTCAACAAAATAAATAAAATACGCGATACTTCCGTTAAAAAATGTTTAATTCAAATATTACGTTTATTGTGATTTTATTTTGGAGGAAAGATAAATAAAATAAATAAATATTGTCGGACAAATTACACAGCGCCACCTAGCCCCAAAGTAAGCGAAGCTTGTGTTATGGGTACTAGACAACTGATAAACATACGTAAATACATTTTTTTTTTGTAAATACATACTTATTATACATAGAAAATACCCAGACCAATACAAACAGACATGTTCATGCACACAAATGTTTGTACTGTGTGGGAATCGAACCCACGAACGTTGGTGTCAAAGTAGTGTAACAGCGCGTTCCACCACTGAGCCACCGAGCTCGTCAAGATAAAGTGACAATATTCACACGACTTGATGAAGATGGAAAGTAAGTAAGCTGTCAAATCTTATATTGTCGGTGTCTGTGAAGCTTTCGTTCATTTCGTAGCGCGAGGTCGATCGCTTTCACAACTAGGTCAAGGGAATGCTGTAAGATATTTACTCTAAAACCACGTATATGCGTATAATAGACAATAATACTTGTCACTCCATGTCATGCAATTTGAATTAGCAAACGGAGTTTTGAGAGAAGACGACCTGTTTTTGGGCAAAGATCCTTGCCCTAGAGTCTTTATTTATTAATTGCTGCCCGATTAGAATACTCTAAATAAACCAGATCAACACCTATCACTCGTCTCTCTATATTATCCGCTGATGTGGAGAGAGGAGTGAGTGCAGGAAACAGTAAACGGAGCATTGGGAAAACTTCTAGGCAGCCGAAACATAAGCCAGAAGGTTCAACTCGCTGTACATAACCTTCGGAAGTGAATATGCCAGAGTGATTATGAAAGAAGAATAAATAGGGTTGAGATACAAACTTTGCACAAAATATTGGCGTAACGCTTGCAGACCATGTTCACAATGATGAAGTACTAATGTAAGTTGGTTTGAAAGAGAGTATCGGTGTCAAGATATGTAAAGGATTGCTGCGTTGGTTCAGGCGTGTAGAAAGATTGGAGAACGAAATAATGAATAAATGAAGAAACAGATATACAATATGAAGGTGGAAGGATGTGCCAAAGTAAGTCAATACTCATATCTGGTATTCCACACGAGACCAGACAACTGAATATTATCACACTGGATTTACGGGTTGGCCAATTTAGTAGTAAAACATATAGAACTCCTTCCGTTTTTTAAGTAAGTTGAGACACATAGACAAATAAATCCTAAAAATTCATGGTGTTGGCCTTTGCATCCTTAGTAAACTCCACTCCAAATATTTTGTAAATGTTTTATACATGCTGTAAGAATCGTTTGAATTTGTATCTAATATAAAAAAGATACAATTTTCAGTTTATTACTTCTGCTATAAGATCCTTCATCCCAAATTTCATGTTTATAACCATAGATATACAGTTTATTTTATAATCCAGCGCCTATTACGCTGAAAATATGTGTTTACCTTTAAAATAATTTAAGTTACAAAATTATTTTTATAGGACTATACTCGTTACATTCTTTATCCCTTTTGAATAACAAACTTTTTGTTGTTTGTGTATGCGTCAACACAAACAAAAAAAGACAAACAAACGATCTGCGTGGCTCACGTTTTATAGAACGGAACCATAAAAACGTTTATTCTTTGCTTCACTTTATCTAAAGCTGCATCTTCGGTATTTTACATAAAAATAAATTGGAAAAACGAAACACATACGGTTTCAGTACACTGTGCTTGGAGGAGTGTATGACGTACATTTCTATCTTGACTAGATGTAGTAATAAATGTGTCACTAAAGGCAACCAATGTACATTGAAATCGAACTGGTGTCGCGTCATCGTAGGTGTACCGAGGATTTTCATCACAAGCTCAAAGAGTCAAAGCGAACATGATAGGGACTTGAAATTCGAAGTACATAAATAAAGCTTACCATTGAGAACGTATGTAACCTGTATGTAATATGCCAGTGGCGAGCATGTCGATCGTAGAAGGAAACTACAACGTCGAAAAACTTTATAAAAACAACCCATTGTACAATCGGTAGGATATACAAATGGGCGTAACGTCTGTGCTTAGATTTAAGACTTTATACCGTATAAACTTGATCATCGACAATTTTCAAAGATCGTCTCTGAACCGAATGTCATGGCCGAAGCTAGTATTTAGGTCTTACCGCTTACAAGTGACTCCATGTGCGATCTAATTTGAGACTGTTAAACTGTCTTAGTCTCGACTGCTTTGGTCTAATTAGCTCTTCATTCTTTGACATTATATTAACTCTTCTCCAGGTGACTTCACTGAGATTTCGGCATTAGGAATACCACTGACAATGAATGCTCACTCTGTTAAATCTGACGACTCGCGGGAATGTACAAAGAAATCTGAAAAAGACTTCAAACTAACATGCCCGCCATGTAGGCGGCTAAAGAAGACATCTGACCACAAGACCGGGTTAGAATCTTGTCCAACTTATGCGCCTAGGTTTAAGTACAACATATTAAATACCACATATGGATAACGTCGTGATTACTCAATTAAATCTTCACAATGATAAAATTGCAACATCAGTGTTAGATAAGCTCGTTGCGAACTATAAGCTCGATCTATTTTTGGTTCAGGACCAATACCAATAAGCCCAACTAACTACTAACTAGTAAATTTCTACAGCTCAGTAACACGTCACGCACGGTTATTTATGTTCCAAAAAGCGGTTTAACTATATCAGCGATAAATAACTTAATGTCCACACACTGTGCGGTAGCTGAAGTAACATCCCCCTATCTAACAGTGTTCGTAGTGAGTTATTTTCAATATTCAGACCCAGTAGGTCCTCCTTTACACCATCTGCGTAGTTTTACATACGCTTTCTAGTCATAAAGTAATTATAGGAGCAGACGTAAATGCGTCATCGCCATTATGATACAGTAAGCTTAGAGCATCCGGTGCTGACAGACGCTCTGCTGTTGAAGAGTTCATAGGTGATATAAATCTTCTTATTCATAATACCCCAGCAGCACCACCTACTTTAAGCAGCCCAATGGGCGAGTCTTCTATTGACGTCACACTTTCTAGCGTAGACGTCCGAATACAAAACTGACGCGTTTTAACTGAGGCTTCTTGCAGTGATCACCGTCTGATCGTTTGTAACTTCTCTCCGGTTGTTGATAACTTACACCCGCAACAGTATACTGTCTTTCAATATAAAACTAAAAATGTCGATTGGGCAGGCTTTGCTTCCCTTTTCGCTTCTCGCGCCGGGATTTTCATTCGTGCTGAACTTACAGTCACAGAAAGTGTTCAAATTATGTCTGATACATTAGTATATTGTGCCGACGTTATTAGGGGCCGAAAAGCTATAGTAAATTAGAGACGCTGTGATTGGTAGAATGATACGCTTGTCAGCCTCGTAGGTGTCTCCGTTGTGCCCGACGTAAGATTTCTAAATTAAGAAAACGTAACATCGAAGGGAAACCATTCCCAACAGCTCCGAGTAACTTGCGTATTGCGAGATCTCACTATCGCGGCGCCGTCGAAAAATCTAAGGGTAATTTACTAAAACGAATAATAGAAAGATTAAATTGTGAGGGACCGTGGTCTCCCCTGTATCACGAATTTAAGGCAAATAGGCGCATTGATCAGGCCTTTGTTTCTAATATTAAACTTGATAATACCCACACCCTCGGTGTAGAGGAAACTACTCATGCACTTTTGCATGCTTTAATTCCGGATGACTGTTCTGATAATGATAGTGACTACCATCGCGAGGTGAGGGCCGCGGTAGATCTGTGCCCTGCCACTCCAATGTCAACTGTGGTGTCAATGGACGAATTTCTACATGTTGTTAAAACAATACCTACCAACAAATTAAGCATCTGGTGATGATAAAATCTCAAACAAAAGATCAAGGAAGCTTGTAAAGTAGCTGCTGAGCCTGTTTTAAAGGTATTAAACCGGTGTATTGTAGTAGATTACTTTCCTGGAGTTTTGCGCAGTGGTGTTATAAAGATAATACCAAAAAGCGGTGCTAAGCAACCCGACGATCTGAAGTCTTATCGCCCTTATTACCCTACTACCATCGATGGGTAAACTACTTGAACGTTAATTGTACCACGTTTATTGCCCGGTGGCCCTCAATTTCATGAAAATCAATACGGCGAAATTTCAATCAGTGCGAGATAGATTAAATAAAGAGGTTAGAAGTCGATCATCACGTTGCGCAATTTTTAACTGTGCATGGAAACTTTAGGGCTAAGCTCTTTTCGTTTAGACTTGTGTAATCGCCTTTAGGTGAGCGTTCTACAATAAATCATAAATTCGAGCAAACAGCACATCATGTTCTCTGTGAGTTCGATCTCTGAGGTCGGGAGCGGGACGATATGTTAAATTCCTTGCATGTCACATCCGGGATACTATACTATTCTAATTTGATGGCAACAAGGGAGAATTACCAGACGTTTAGGCGGTTCTGCAATCTATGTTATTGGAATCGATGTGTTAGGTTTTTTTTTATACTACGTCGGCAGGCATATAAGCATACGGCCAACCTAATGTAAAGCGGGTACCGTAGCCTATTAACACATGCGATATATTAATTATAACTCGCGCGATGCCTCCTCTGCTGCTTACAAAGCAACTCCTTGGGAGCTTACTGTTGACCTCACTCACACGCAGGTAACAACTCACAATTTAGATCCCAATAGTGTTAGATATTTGATAAACCGTGGTACATGGCAGTTGAGCTTCACTTGACTAGCCATCTCATAGAGGTTTTTAAATGCCTTATTTGTCTGTTGCTGTCTTTCACTTTGCCAAGAGGGTCGTTATCTGATTAAATTCGTTGTGAGTTCCAAGGCAGCTGTAGTTTAACCTCCGGGACAACAATGAACTTCACTGTTCTTGGCGATAGTAAGGTGTATATCCTGAAATTGAGATACTACAGGTAATGGGGGATTCTCAGACAAGTGTGCCTATAGGGTTGTACTAGATCAAGCCCCATCAGGTCCGGCTGTTTAGTATACCTCAGTGAGGTAGGAAGCATCAAAGCAGCTCAACTTGGAAAGTAGCTCCATCGAGCAGAAAACCTCGACCAAATAACGACTCTCTGGAGGATTGTTATGTTTGTGCGAGTAAGCAAGATTACTATTGTTCCCTGAGAAGCAGCAACAGGGGTAGCAACACGCAAATGATACTTTATGTGTTGCAAAGATTTGTATGCCGGGTATCTCGCTGAGTAATTGGGATATCCAGCGTAGGCTCACTGTTGCCATCATTCAAATTAAATTAAAGGAACAGACATTACTTAGTGGTGGCAACACCACACCATAGTCGCGCTCCGCTGCTGAGCGCGCCACGAAGGGTGTGCGGGGCGCGGGGATGTCACGGCGCCCGCGGCGACCACCGCCCGCGCGACCTCACTCGTCTACACCGACGCTGTGCTAAACCCGCGCCGTTTGATACTTAGAGCATTACTTTGTACAATTTGATAGAATAATTATTTATACAGTTCACTCTTCTATCATTTATCTCCAACCGGGACGGATCTCCCAGCAACCCAGTTTGTAAGGCTCCGGCCCAATCTTCTTAGTGAATCGGCTTTCTCTTTTGCACTATATTTCCCTCAGCTGCTTTTGCAAAAGAGCAGAAAGCACGACTCCCACAAGGATGGCTTACAAGCCGCCCACCAACTTCGATGATATAAACTTTACTCTAGCAATCATCTTTTTGTGCGATTCCCACACAGGATAAATATTTGTGTGCATGAACATGTGTCTGGGTATTTTTAAGAAAGAAAGGGCGCATCAAAGCAGTCTGTCTCCACCTTGCAGAAAATCTATCTACCTATACTTCACGCCAAATCCTTTGCGGGGTAGGCAGAGAGAAAAACGCAGAATATTGCAGAAAATCGTAGTCAAAAAACAACATTCTGTGGCCTGTTATGTCCTTGCGAGTGAGGTTACTACTAAACTCTTCAGGATATGTTGTGTTAGCAGCAAAGGTGGAATCATGCGAGCGTTACTTAATGTATTGCAAGTATTCATAGACTACTGGTCACACCTGTACATCAGGTGGACCGTATGCTTGTATGCCTCCCAATATTGTAAAAAAAACTTATTTTTTTATATTTGGGCAATAAATTAATACTTTTAAAGATTGTTTTTTACTTGTAATCTTCTACAATCCGGCGGCTAAACTGGCTTGACCTTACCTCGACTAAATTCTGAAACGATTTCTTCAAGCGTCCCTCCATTGAAACGCCCTTTCATTACTTTCAGGTTTAATTATCACTCACCTTATACTTTTACTTAAATATTATTACAGTAGTTAGTTACACACATTTATGCATACATGACACTTTCCAAACAGTATAAATTCTTGCCGGGACATTCTGGGATGTCACGCTGGGATACACTGGACACACTTTTTTGGTCCTACTACTACCAGTAGTAATACTATCTTGCCTCCTTTCTTACTACTGCAGTAACACGCTGTTAGCAGGTTACTAATATCCGAAGAAGGTACTAAAATGTACTATTAATAGTTAGTAAATATTCTAATCATTCGCAATGTTTTTTCTTGAATCATTATGAGGATATATATAATTTAATACACAATATACATTACAGTTTATAATTTACCAGTAGCTATTGTAACATTGAATGGGTGAAATATTTCATTCAAGGAATAAACGATATCCGCATTAATAATAATAATATTTTATAAAACACTTGAGTCACAATCGGAGAAGAGCGTCATTTATCGTTAGCTCTTTCCTCCGTTGTTCTTTTCAGATACACCTTGTATCTATGTGAGCTACAGCTTAAACAATAATAATAAAATAAAAAATTAAGAAAATTTCCTAAATTATGTGATATGATTCGTTGCAAAAAAAAATGTAGTTGATTGCAAATTACACTGTACGCACGGTTATTATCAAATATGGCTGGAGAGGAATGTAACTTGGCCTCAATATATATTGTTGAAGCGTAACCTTACAGAATTTTATCAACCACCGAGAGAAGTAATTTTACCATCTCCCTGTGCTAAGGAACAAAATTTGCATGTATACTATGGGGAGAACGTTAACCAGATTAAAAGAAGATTTATTGATTTAAGTCCTTTACAAAAACCGAGGAGAACGGAAGACTACAAAGATACTTACGATTGCTACAATATAGTTATGCAGCTTCATTAAAAATCTCTGACATGATACAACATGATGTTGTCATAATTATTAATTATACTAAACTTTGAAGAAAAAACTTTATAAAAACTTATTTAATTAAAATTATCAAATGACAGTATCAAACACTATTTATTGTACAATTGTACAGGGTTGTATCGTCAGCAAGATATTAACTTCCATTAATATCACCTTGGATGTGAATAACAAGTCATAGGCAGGTAATAAACGGTAACTCACTCTCATCCCTTGCCTATGACGTATGCAATGTCGAGGAAATATGTGATTTAAAATTAGTACGTAAACAACTGTGAAATTTCAAACTTTACAATTTCAAATATAGATACTCATATTCGATGCCGGAGCTACGTAGTTACGGCCGATGGCAGCGCTACGAATGAATGAAATAAACACCCAATGTTATGAAGAAAATTTCGCCTTACGTCGTCCTAACAATAGGAAATTGTCCATTTATTCTGTCTTGCCGCTAATATATATTGCTGTCACACAAGGAATACATAACATACGTTACACTCAAAAGCAGAAAACGCTCATGAAAACGCTTGGGTAAAGAACACCGAACAAAGGCTCAGCTGACGTCCAGATTGCGTCACAGCGTTCTAGTCTATATCCTATAACTATCCACGACTAATTCTTGTACATATATATAAATATATTTTGTGTATCTGGAAAACTGCTTTAACGAATTACAACAATTTTTAATAAGGCGCGGTTGTGCTATTTAACACAAAACGCCAAGGAAAGCTCAGTTGCCATTACCATTCCTTTAAAACAAAATCACAATTTGTGCTATCAAAATAAGTAACATAATAAAAATAAAAAATATTTCCAACAGTGATCTTCCGTAAAGTGGAGATCCAATCACGCTACTTAAAATATAGCAGCTGCATATTTTTTTTGTTTCGCCATAGTCTCGATTACATTGCCACTTAGACTCTAAAACTTCGTTTCATGTAAAATAAGAGAAAATGGCACGCATATTGTTTACATCTAACTTCTATGGTATTCTGTAATCTTACTTCATAGTGCATTGAATTAATAATGAACTACGATTGAATTAATGAATCAGTCGGCCAACAATTTAGATGTTTATATAATCGCTCAACGATGATATTTCATTTTGAATAATAATCCAATATTTGAATTCTGTGTCCGCCCTTCATTGTAATGAAGTCGCCATTTTCAGGTCACGTTCTCACTATAGTGAGGATTTCAGGATATTCACTGCAGTGATCCCTGTACAAATAATTATTGCTGTATCAAAATATCTGAAATAATATATTTTACTATCAGAGACTGAAATTGAAAACAAAGCCAGTCAAGTGCGAGCAGGCCTCGGTTTTAAAAGGGTTCATCGGTACTTACGTTTTCATCGGTTTACGCACACCTGAAAGGGAAAATAAGTATGAAGGTTTGATAACCGTGGAACCAGAATTAATTTATACTTATATTGGACTAGTCGCTAGGTGCTTCAGATCAACAACAAGTAAACACGTTACAAAAGTGACTACATAGTATTTTCAAAATTATGGAAAAAGCAAGTGTGAGTAGGACTGCCGCACTGAAGATTCCGTACAAACAAAAAGTTCGTACATCACGGGAATCGACACTCGAATATTTGTTCCATCTTTTTCAATTATGTTGTAAGTTCCCCCCAAGACGCTGCTGCTCCCAGTTGCGCAAACTAAATTTTTCTATAATTCCTTTACCTACCGTGCTGCTCAACTGTGGAATAAATTACCAACACACATTCGGAAAAGCCCATCAATCCACTCCTTTAAAAAAATATTAAAAGAGCATTATTTATCAGATCGAAAATAAGTATATATATGTATGTATATAAGTGTATCTGTATTTATGTTATATGTGTAGTATATTTATGGTATATATGTGTGTATTCGGTATGTATGTATTTATTTAATTTATTTAGGCACGTACCGCTGTCCGCAACTGACGAGATATCCCACTGCTGAGGGTTGGCTGGAAGAGATCTCTTTTAGAGATAAGCTCGCCTCTGTACTATCTTTACTATACACTGTAACTGTTTATATTTATATGTGCAATAAAGAATTATATTTCTTATTCTCTGAAGACAACTGTCCAGACACAGGATGAACAGCCAAGCCGACAGCACGGGATGCGTGCTGTCGGCTCGGCTATTCATCCTGTGTGACAATAATGTTGATATCAAACTATGTCGACAAGCTGTCGTCCACCCCGCGTACATGCTATACAATCGTCATAAGTGGATTGCACAGCATGGAGCAGGTCATTGTCAACCCATATCACTCATATCTGGGCAAAATATTCCAGATTCTTCCGCACGATCCTATCAAATGCTTTCAAGGGCCACAAAACAGCGGAAAACCTTCTGGTCCATTGCCAGATGCTTCTCTACGATTCCTCTGTCGCTTCGAAATCCACGCTGTGCTTCCCAAAGCAATCCATCCGATTTCATCCTCATTCTCCTTTCAATGATTTTTCTATACATTTTAGCTGCTAAGCTGATCAAACTGATGGCCCTGTAGAAGACGCATTCCATAAATAGAACCCTTGCCTTTATACAAGGGCACGATGAATGTACCTTTCGGTTCTCCAACATAATTTGCTAAAAACCAGAAGGCGTCCCTAACATAGGTGCCACCTAGTTTGATCATCTCAGTGGTAACCATATCAATTCCTGTTGACTTTCTATTTTTCAAAATTCGTATCGACCATTCAATCATAGTACGCTGGCACTGCCGAGTCAGTCACAGACTCATTAACAGTACCAGCGTGTTGGACATAATCGCACATTTCTCTAAAATATTCACTCTAACGTTCTAACACTTCCTGAGTGTTAGAACGGTGGAGTATATAACTGAGAGAATATAACTGAGAACTACCAAAATAGCATTTTTTTTTATTTTTCTCCTTGTACTTGCTATATTTTTTCCCTGACCTTTTTGCCCAATTTCATTATCCTAAGTGCACTGTAATTATCACCTTATAGGTTTTCATTTATTATTTTTTGACATACAGGCAGACATATAGACAGCTGCGACTACAATGTGACAACAACTACGAGTATAACTAACTAGTGAGACGCTGACACCACCGTGTGAACCTATTTTAAGACTGAATACCCATGAGTTATGATAGTTTGGATGTTTAAATCTTAATAAAAATGGATTATTTTATTTCGCTTTCACGTCTCAGCGGCGGCTTTGACAAGGCACATGTTTGCGCGTTCACCGCTAAAACCCCATTTGCAGTAGCTCCTTATTTCCAAAACACGCCCCTTACAATTACCAAGATCTTTAGGATTCTCGGTATCGAGATCTCCAGCGATGTTCAGTACCGCAGTCACCTGGAAGAGAAGGTCAAACTGACGTCCAAGAAACTTGGTGTGCTCAACAGACCCAAACAGTACTTCAGCTCAGGGTAAAGACTCATGTTATGTAAATCACAAGTCACACCGCATATGGAATACTGCAGTCACCTTTAGGCGGGGGCACCTGGATACCAGCTACGACCTTGTGACTATGATGATCCTAAACTTGAGCCCTAGAGACTAAAGAAAGATTGTGCCTCCATTTGCGGGTTCTACCGATTGTACAAAGGGTTGTGTTCCGAGGAGTTGTTCGACATGATGCCAACAGCCTCATTTCACAATGGAGCTTCTCGCCGATAGCTAGGAGTTCATCCTCATACACTGAAGCCGCAATAGTTACGTACTGTGCGGTTCCAGAGAAGTTTTCTACCGAGAACTCTAAACTTGTGTAATGAAAAGGAGAAGGCTTGAGTTGAAAGTAAATTATCAATTGCAGAGAGTATCGACACCTCCTATATCAACTCTTATAGCATTTTTCAATCTCTGCGAAAATGACTCCTTCTCGAAGACTGCTTTACCCAGAGATTCCCCACTATTATACGTGGAATGCTTCAAGAAAGAAGTGGAAGCTAGGGACTCCTGTGGAGAAATGGCCAGGTGTAAAGGCTGGCGACGCACTTGGACGCATATTCAAATCAAAACAATTAATGTGTTTTATTTTTTGTATGGAGGGCCCGACAGTGACATGGGCTACTTTTAAACTCAGAAAAAAATATTTCTCCCAGAGAGAAACATGCTTTGTTTCGTTTTGACCACGCGGGCGAAGCCGCGGGTAACAGCTAGTGGTATAATAATCCATACACTGAGAAGATGTTACCTATATACTAGATGTTATACTAAGTTTAAGGGAGAAAAAATACGAATCGACGTATTGCTAGCTTTTTTTTACTTTCGCGGTATAGAAAATTATCATACGTTTAAGGTCGTGATTTTTTTGACAAATTTTGATGGAAACCTATTAAAAAGCGTTAGCAAAAACCAAAAAAATCTCATAAACGGTAATAAAAATAAACATGCAAGTTAGGTTCATATTACATATTTAATATCTATATTAAATGGGAATAGACGAAATACTTCGGTACATTATTCTCCTCTGTTGGTCCACCGAATTTTTTTTTTTGGTTTCTCGTTATCAAAAAAACAAAATGTAAACTTTCCTCAAATTTTTACTAATAATTAGAGCCCAATTTCGGCTATTGAGGCGGCCATTAGTATTTACTACTGTATATGTAAAATTTTAATAAAAGAAAATGTTCAAGTGTTAGACATTTCTTTCTGCAATATAAAGATAGAAAATATAAATAATCAGCGTTTCATTAACTTAAATAGAATTTACTTATTAAGAAGGATATAAAAAAGCCCAATGAATTCTTGGTTAGCTGCGATCTTCTGAAAAGTGTAAGTACTTCCGTAATCATACTTTTTAAATATAAGCACTCTCGATGCCTTTTTCGCCATAGCCTTATTTTTTAATCATTTATGTGCACTTGGTGACACGTGAGATTGGGTTCGTTCCTAATGATAATTAGGAACTAAATGTACCCCAGAAAACACTGAGGCAACTTCGTCGACATAACTTTTGAAAAACTAAATCATGTCTGTAATACGTTCTCGTGTCTGTAATATTACAACACCGAGTTCCATAAATCAAAACAATAAGGTTAAGAGCGCATCATTGTATGCGGCCACATGTTGCTCGGGCGGCAGGGTGCGGCGGCGGCCGGAGTATGCATCAGAAGTTGGAACCGTACGAGATTGGGCGGGCGCGTCCGGGAGATCGGAGGCTGCGGCGTCGCGGCCCGCCCAGTGCTTGTTCGACCGCCGAGCTGAGCGCACGCCGCGCCGCGCACCCACACCACGCACCCGCCGGTACGCGACACGCTCACACACAGCCTCACCAGCGCACCCCCTTCACCCCCACCCCCGTGCACCACACCCCTTCCGACTGTCCTCGTCCCCCACCCCTCAGTCCCGACCTCCAGGTGGATACTTATTGTGTGGTGCCCGGTTACACATTCTTACAAGTTTATCATTATCAAAAACTGAATAACACAATACGTATTCACCGGTGCTTTATTTGTAACACTCACCGCATGTATTTGTATGTGTTTTATAAGATTTCGTCTTTGGAACTTTCCGTTGATTTATTGTAATGAACTTTCGTTTATGTTATATGGCATACACTTGCTGCTCGTCTAAAGAAGCACGTGTTTGTTTATGTTACCGTCGTGGAGATAATAGCAGCATCAAATCGCGTCTGTTTACACTCACTTCAGTGTACAGACGCGGCGGACGTCTATTGTGAAAATCTCATGTTTTTTTTATATAATATGGGGTACGTTTTTAAAACAGAAGACTATCCTGTCACTGTTGAAGCCTGATTGATTGGCGACAGGTCGGACTACTTTTATAAAAAAAAGTATGATTACATATTTTACATCGTACGTACACATGCGCATTATTCTGCGTAACTTCTGACTAGTACTTGTAACTATTTTATACGGGTTACTATTAGGCCCTTCTTACTTATGAATTTGCCATTTTACATAATTTTTCTTTTAATGTTATATTCAATTAAACTTATAATAATAATATAATAAATTCATAGTAATTTATTATATTATTGTAAAACACATACTTAAATAATTAAAAATATATAATACCTAGATTGTACAATAAAATAATTTCGGAGATTATTTGTTAATGATGTACATTTTTAAATTAAATTAAAAAATTGTTATCGATGCTACCTTGGGTTGGCATATGATAGAATTCTAGAAATGTATAGCTATGCAATTGTTAATCACATTCCTTAATAATCCCGTAGCTATAGTTTGATTTAGCAGTCGAAAGGAAATGCCGTCTTAACAAAAAGTAATCTTTTTATCAAAGCCAGCCAATTGTCTATTATGAGTCGTCCATCTGGACTAGGTATATAATAATATGTAATTTATCTACATTTATAATAAAAGACAAGTGAGTATAATTAGTTCCAACCAACTGTTCAACAGTTTGACATGCATAGAATTAGTAAAAATATAAAAAAATGGAGTAATGGTTATTACTTCCGATACCTACTCTTATGCTATTCTAATCGAAATTCATTGATGCTATATAGCAATCTTACAGACAGGAAATAGTTCTTCAAAACTGTTTTACACCTTCATATTGGATTTAATATTTTCCCCCTTATGAAAAGCAAAGTGTGGTGAGTATGGTAGAGGATGCATAAATTCCAGTCGTAACTACTTTATTTTAAAAAGTGAAAATACTGCCCTGTGTGAATAAATGTTGGCGTGAAAAAGGAGTAGACAAAACCTATTGACAAGTCTTGGTTGCTTTACAGCGAGCTTATCCATTATTATTTGTATGTCTTCACAGTACACCTTTGCAGTAATAATTATGTCAGAAACTGTAATGAATAGTTCCGATACAGAATTCCATATACTCACTTGCCTTTAAGGCATGGTGTGACTGCAGTGTCCAATTAGTGCTACGAACATTATCGTTGTGACATTGTACGAACATTGTCAAGTGAAATTCAGATCTTGTGTGCGTCATTTCAAAAAAATAAGCGAGCTTCTAGGCACTTTGTTGTTATTTAGTGAGTTCCAACGGCTTTCCGATCTGTCTTGTCATTCCCATTTGATGAAATTGTATCAATATACCATAGTTTCACCATAGATTAAAATGACTCTACTCACATTTTGGTTTTTAATTAATCGTTATTCACTTTCGTCACCAGTTCGGCCAGAGTTCAATCTAAAATTTTCTTTAGCTTGACTTACCCCGTTCATATACGTTGTTCATATTGCGACAGCGAAGTTCAAATTCGATAATAACACGTAATTACAATTTCTCATAATCACAGGAACTGCGATATAGTTTTATTTTAAAATTTATTTTAGTTTAGAATTCTAAATAGAATGAAAGATCTTTACCAGTACTGAAAACGAAAATTTCATAGAATTGTATCTATTGTGATGAAATTTTTGCAATATAATTAAGCTGCCTCTTTTCACACTACAAATTATAAAGGTTATCAAAATAAACGGTTCTACTTTTTAAGTTGTTTATTTAAAATAACTTAATTATTCGCTTAACTTAGCCAACCAGTATTTTACCTACAATGTGTAATCGTATGCACAGATGCGTATTTAGCATTAACTACAAAAAAAATTACATTTGTGGACATTTAAATTTTTTTTTTATTAATTTTTTTTCAAATAATATTTGTTGTCGCATTTATAAAGATCATGAAGGGTTTTAAATCTCTGCAAATGTAGACAAACTTTTAATCTTGAAAAGTTCCTAACGCCTAATTCATTCATTCCGAACCTATATGTTCGGTGAAGTTATATTAACGGACGTCGGTTTTCACGGTTTTTACATTATTTTTTTTATATTTCTATACTGGAAATGCATAAGGGCTTCTGAGCCAAACTCCACGCGGGTAGATATGACGTCAGCAGCCAATAGCCTCATGAATTTATGCTTTATTTACAGTCCATGATGTGGCAGTTAACAATAATATAATTATTGTATGTCTGTCTAAGTATAAAAGTTGGTTGATAGATAAAAAAGATCTCTGATAGGTAATGACTTTATTTCAAATACGCCATTGTATAATAATGCTTACATCAAGTTAATCTATTTTAGATTAACTTGATTGAGACCCAGCGCAATTAAATTCAATCGTCATAATGATAACCCCATTCCGATTAAGCTGAAAACATAATTCGAGTTTCGGAGGCGGATTTCAGCAGTCGCCTCGATTTTCATCAATCTGGAAAACTTTATCTACTTAAAATACTGTAAAGGATGAATTAGTCAGCGGACTGTAGTTGAGAAGTTCCTTTCCAATTTTCCAAATAATCCTTAGCCGTTTGCATTTAAGTTAAACCATCTCAAGATTTTTATTTTCTTAAATATTCCCTCGCAGAATTCCGTACTAGCAAAACTTGCATTCTCGTACAATATTGAGATAGTTAAGGTATCTCTTTGACTGATCTACATTTTTATTTTTAATTACATATTGCTACAATTTTTTTCAGCTCACACTGTCTGCAAAGCTGTATTATTATATAATTTATTCAGCTTCAATTCAGTCATATATATACAAAGTGGCGAGTTATGTATAAAAATAGAGTTATGTTTAAAAAAACTTTATATGTATATATAAAGTTACACGTAAAGTTTTTTACTTCACGTCTAAGTTTTATTTATATGTATATACTGACATAAAGATGTAACGCTAAAAGTAATAAAACGAAACGAGAATTAAATAAATACACAATGAAACAAAACTATTTCACATCGAAAGTTGAATAAGTATCCAAATAAATATATCCAAATAACAACGATCGTAGGTTTTAGTGCAAAACCAGGTGATACCAGCACAGTAGTCCGGATATTTTTCTCTTTCTAAATTTTCGCGGTAATTTGTTGAACATGCAAAAAGAAAGATTTACATTGGTCGAGCCATTTTCCAGTTTATTTATATAACTTGTCTGGCCATAAATACTGTTACATAGAAAATTTGCTTTTTTTCAACTCTTTAATTATTGCGAATTTTGAACGCGTTTATTATGTTAAATATCTGCTTCTTTCGATTTCCCGCCGTTTTACATATTATTTTAATGAGTATTTCAAATTACAATATGGAATGGGTATGGTGTTAAAGTGGGTATGGAACCGTCGGTCATATTCACGACAATTCAAAAGCTTGGTATCAGCCGTATGTTTGTATATCGTACTATCGACAGATATACCAATACTTCCTCTGTTGAGACCATAAAAGATCGGGCTGACCGCGTGCTGTTAGAACTACAAAGACTGTTAATGCTGTTAAAGCCAAATTTCGCCACAACCCCGTTACGAAACAAAAAATCTCGGGGGGAAGGGTTATCAAGGAGTACAAACTCATTTTTGTGAAAATGGAGTACAAACTCATTTTTTTGAAAAAGGAGTGAAGACTTCAGCCAAAGTGTATCAAGAGATTATCTTGGATCGTGTTGTGAAACCTCTTAGCAATATACTTTTTAAAAATGTATCGTGGACTTTCTAGCAGGACTCTGCACTGCCTGGCTCGAAACCAACGTTCCGGAATTCACAAGAGCTGAAGGCCCTCGTCTAGTCCATATCTGAACCCATTAGACTACAAATTATGATCAATTTTAGCCTGCTCGAAACGACACGCCGGCATTGTGTCTCTTAAGAAATCTGTTGAGCATGGAGTGACTAAATTTCCCGTGGAAATAGTGCGTAAATCCATAAATTCGTGGCCAAACTGATTAATTTCGAATAGAATATTTTTTTTTACTTTTTGCTGAGACTTCCATAAATATGTACATATAAGTTTTATTAATATTACATTACTTTACAAAAAAATAAATACATATTCATTTGTAACAGAACTTATGGCCGGACTAGGTATATTACATGTATAGAGATTGGTTTAACACAAAAGAATATGCGCAACATCTTACTATGTTTGAAAAAGTAGATGCATATCTTTTTTTCCAATAACCTGCCTGCCTGCCAGATGGTAAACAGCTATCGCAGATAACAGGTATTGAGGATGATTATGATGATGACGTGAACATTGTTAATTTCACATTTTAAGGATAGTTATTAATTAAGGAATTATCCCAAAAATTCTATTTTCGTTGTATTTTTATTTATTTTATCTATAGTAAAAGTATTGTAAGTAAAGCGGAAGAGTTTGTTTGAACGTACTAATAATCTCTGGAACCAGTCAGAATTAAAATATATATTTTTTTCATTTGATAGCCTAATTCTTAGGGAAGGTTATACGCTATTCAACATCACTATTCGACCCTTAGAAGCAGAAGAAAAATAAAAAAGAGAAACATAGTGGTTACCACGGGATACCGGCTCTCTATCTAGTGTTATATGAAATATGTATTTAAGTGAATCAGACGAGTAGATTTTAGACAATTTAAAAAATATATGAATATTTTCTTCTCTACTTTGTTTTACATCGTCCGTAGGAATACAAGCATACGGCCCACCTGATGTGATTACCACAGCCTGTAAACACTAGCTGTACCAGAAGTATTCCTCGTGTGTTACCACCCCTGTGCCTAATACCATTAGCAGCTGCTCCTTAGAAGCCTGCTCGTAACTTCACTCACTTGCAGGAACACAGCAAACCTCCTAGAGTGGAGGTACTTTCCCTGTCGTGCTGATATTACGAGCCCTATGTCTCAAATATCCAGACCGAGATTTAAAGACAAATTCATGTAAACAAATATTTGTTATATATGAGAATCGAACCCACGACTTAGTCTATACTCGACCACGGGGCTCGTCAAAAGAGAGGTTGGCTTTGGCTTTTGTCATGATAGTAAGTCATATTCATCCCAATATGTATCCCAATATGTGTGCTACGATTTATGAAAAAGTATTTCAGTAGTCTGTTCTCATAATTTGAAGTACGTAGACGCGCGGCTCTACCCGCGTGGGGTCGTCTATTCAAGTGCGATACAGGAACCTCAAATAAAAGACAGCCTGTACCAGTCAGGGATACAGTGACTTCATATTAGTAAATTAATTTTCAGATTACCTACACTTTTTCTTTGCCGGATAAATTACACAGCCCCACCTAGCTCCAAAGTAAGCGAAGCTTGTGTTATGGGTACTAGACAACCGATAAGCATACGTTAATACATTTTTTTTGATACATACTTATTATACGTAGAAAATACCCAGACCAAGACAAACAGACATGTTCATACATACTAATGTTTATCCTATGTGGAAATCGAACCCTCGAGCGTTAGTGTCTAAGTAGCACTTTTCACCACTGCGACACTGTCGGTATATTCCAATTATGAAGTTCAATTACAAATATGTTGATTTACTACATTTTTTCTTAGCATTAACCCGTTTTCTAATTTATTAGGAAAATAACTGTGCCCGCGACTTCGTCCGCGAATGAATTAGTTATTTTTTTATTATTGTTTATATTAATAAAAATGAATAAAATTTCTAAAATAAAAGTAGCCTAAGTTACTCCTTATTACATCAGCTATCTGCCAGTGAAAGTCCCGTAAAAATCCGCCCAGCCGTTTCAGAGATTACCCGGAACAAACAGACAGACAGACAAAAATTGTAAAAAAAAATATTTTGGTATATGTACCGTGTATACATCCATATGCATTTAATAAAAAGCGGTTATTTTAATATTACAAACAGACACTCCAACTTTATTTATCTGTATAGATTTCCTCAGTCCAGAGAGAAACCCAGACCTTTCTTAGGTTAGGTCACACGTGTATAGATTCTTGGACGTGCGGTTTTCCTCACATATTCCTTCGCCACTGAGCAAGTGATACTGAGTTTACAATATATTCATGAAGACCGACCACACCAGGATTCGAACCGGTCACCACTTGATTAATAGGTGGCTCTTTATCATCGTGAGGAAACCGGGCTGGTTTACTCACGATTTTCCTTTACCGCCGAGCAAGTGGTCACCGGGACATCGAACCAAAGAGACCACTATACACTACTATCATTGTTCTTTTTTTTAATACTACGTCGAGAGTCAAACAAGCATACGGCCCACCTGATGTAAAGCGAGTATCGTAGCCTATTAAGGCTTGCGATATATTAATTATCACTCGCGCGATGCCCCCTCTGCTGCTTATACAGCAACTCCTTGGGAGCTTACCGGTGACCTCACTCACACGCAGGAACACAACAACCCTCTAGGGAGTTATTACTTACTGGTACTTATTTAACTGCGGTGATTCACTTTAATATTTCTTAATAAATTTACTACCATAAACAAACAATGTTTATTTATATAATGTGAATTGCAGAGTACGTTCGTGTAGAGAGGCGTAATTGAAATAATGGAGTTTAGTTATTCCAGCGTTTACCTTCTACATCAAAACAAACAAACTTTATCTCTTTATATTATTAGTGTAGATGTAATGTGAGACTCGTGTGTGACGTTTATGAGTTGACCTACATTCGCTTAGACCTTGTTCGGATGGAGTGAATTCGCCGCACATTATTTCGCGCAAATAGTGCGTACATTGCGTCCGAAGAAAACTTGACGCGTGAGCATTTGACGGATTCGGTATTAAACATGATTCGGAGGAAACAATCGAACTGTAAAGTGTAGGTAATATAAAGTCACTAACAAGCGGACGACAGCACCGAGGACACTCATTACAGGCCGTGCAAACGTAAATTTCCCTCGTTCCCTTGTGGAGGAAAGCCGCGATAAACTTGGGTTTGAAATGGATGGTACTTTTGGTAAAGTATATGACTGGGACCGGCTTAACTTGGTCGAATTTAACCCCAAGAAGACACAAGTTTGCGCGTTCACCGCTAAGAAAAATCCATTTACTGTGGTTCCTAAATTCCAGAACACACTTCTTACCATCACCAAAGTATTAGGATGCTTGGCGTCGAGATCTCCAGTGAAGTGCAATATCGAAATAACCTGGAGGGGAAGGTCAAGCTGGCGTCCAAAAAACTTGGTGTGCTCAATAGAGGAAAGCAGTACTTCAGCGCGGGGCAAAGTCTTATATTATATAAGTCTCAAGTCAGACCGCACTTGGTACTGCAATCACCTTTGGGCCGGAGCACCTTGATACCAGATTGGACCATGTGATTCCATTAAGAGACGATCTGTGAGAATTGTCGACAATCCTAAGCTTACACACGGTATTGAACCCTTAAGTTTAAGGAGAGATTTTGGGTCCCTTTGTGTGTTCTACTGATTGTACAACGGGTTGTGTTCTGAAGAATTGTTCGAAATGATGCCGACAGCTGCTTTTTATAACCGCACCGCCCGCCGACGGCAGGTAGTTCCCCCTCACACGCTGCAAACCGCAATGGTCGCGTACTGTGCGGTTCCAGAGAAATTTTCTTCCGAGAACTCTCGAGCTGTGGAATGAGCTCCTAGCCGAGGTTTTTCCAAGGGACTACAGCATGGAATTCTTCAAGAAATGCGTAAAAAGTTTTTTTGAGGGTCGGCAACGCATGTGTGATTCCGCTGGTGTTGCAAATGTCCATAGGCTACGCCGACTGTTTACCATCAGGCAGGCCGTATGCTTGATTTCCAGCTTAGTAATTTAATTTAATAAAAACCAGTTAAGAATGCGCAGGCTTGCATTGCCAGAGGAACACCTGGCTCGTCAATTATATAACAATTCAATTTTTTTTTCATTTTTCGGCCATTTTGACTATGTTTCTTAAGAGATAGGAACGGTGTTCCTGAACATTCCAATTCTACTTTTTTATGCTGAATCCGAATCCGAAGTCAAAATTCGAATATCCGAAAAAAACGCACAGACAAATTAAACATAGATTTCATATAGGAACATATTTTTTTCATATTGAAAACAAAAAAAAAATGTACTTAGCATATCCAATTCATATCCAATCCTATTGAGCTTTTTTCTTTTTCGTTAACAAACAATTTGGTATTAACATTTTTTTCCATTATTTTCAATTCGCGCCCTCGCTCTGTTTGCGCATAAACTAGATGCCCAAAGAGTCTCTAATATCTCCTCCTGTGAGTGTTTCGCGTGTGTCATATACAAGTCACGAGTATAGCGATATATCGACATAGCTCCGTGGACGCGCGTATCTTACGTTTGTTCACGCTGTACATTGCGAGGTCCCGTAAGCTTGACTCCATCTAAAGTATCTAGGAGTAAGCAGTGCAAAGCGATAGCAAAATCAGAAATAGTAAAATTACAACTACTTAGTGTATTTCAATTAAATAAAAACAGATGTATTTAAAGAAAGAAAACCCCACTTTCAAAAATTCAAGGGTACGTATCGACGTTAGTTTTTGTACGCTCTCGTTAAAGCGATAATAATAATGCATGCTCTGGTATTATTTATTATTCAGAATTATTATTTATTATTGAGCATAGTTTATTAATTACTTTCTGTAGTAAAGGGGTTGTTTGGCTATGTTCTGTAATAAGAGGTTTCACTGGATGAATGATTTAATAAACATACTTCAAAACGACGATTTTTGGCGAGCTTAGTACTGGTATTATATTTGGTTTGATTGATACAAATATGTATGCATGAACATGTGTTTTAAGAGAGGTAGCACATCAAAGCAACCCTACTGGAGAAGTACCTCCTCACAGAAAACCACAGGCATAGTCACTCGCTGGAGAGTTGTCGTGTTCCTTTAAGTGAATGAGGTTACTAGTAAGCCTTGTGTATATGAATTATGTTTACATATACACAAGTATTTATATACAATAATTGTTCGTTTAAAGTATGATAGACTTATGTACCAAATAATACAACTGTAACACCAGCTATTTTAAGTAAAAAGTGCCTACTTCAGATATTTCATTAAGAACAAATTTGCCAGCTTTAGAGGTAGCCAGTCTTTAGAAACAGTGGTTTATTTCTTGGAATGGGAGTACACCCGCGGCGGCGCGGCGCGCCCCTACACCGAGGCTCATTTGCATGAACAAAGGTCACTTTTTGAATTCTTATTAAAGTAACTAATTAGTATTTCAATTCAATAAGTGACAGGGATTCTTTCGTGTTTATTACGTGGGATAAACAACACGGTGTAAGTTTGTGTTCGGATGTTAATATACCTTGTTTTGTTTCACGTCGGATGGCAGACATGCACGTCCCATGCAGGTGTCAAGTAGTTAACGGTTATAGCCTATGAATTTTAGTAACGAAAGGAGCATATCTCAAGCGTTACAACCTCTATCTACTGTTAAAGCAACAACTCTTAATCTTGTTTGGTTACCAGAGTACAATGTAACATGTCTATATGCTTCTATAATCTGTAGCCCCAGGGTTGCTTCTCAATAAATATATGTCTAACCTGGACGTCATTCGGTATAGCCTCATTTGCAACAGGACACATACCACATGACACTTTAGCTATTAACATGATATATATATATATATAATAATTAATATATATATATTATAATTATTATAATATAAAGTATTCTGTGATATACTAATATAGGTTATTTATTATTTATATTCTAAATACGAGTATATCCAAGTCACCTCTTCATCTCGAGAGTCCCTAAAAGTCTAAAATAATTACAGTTGATAAAGTTTTATAGATAATAAATATTAACAGGAAAAATAGAATTATGTTCTACTAGCACAGTTTTCAGAATCAAATAATCAAATCGATTGCACGCCCTTGACCTTGAAGCCGGGGTTATGTTTGGATCAGACTTAGATCAAGTTTGGGTCAGATTTGGTTCACGTATGGGCAAAAATATTTTTTTATACAGCGCATTTGTATACAAATCATCAAAAATTCTTCACAAATAAAGCAAGTTGTCCAAGACATGTACGGAACCCCGCGATTCCGACACGACCAATTTTATTTATTTTATTGTCGTTTAAGTACAAAAGTCATTGAAAATAAGGTAACACTGCTTTGCCGGATTTCACAAATAACAAAGCCCCACTCAACAGTTGTTTACGTTTCACTTCCCTAATTAAACCATTCCTGCGGCAAATTAGACTCGTTATGGTTATGAGCTGAATGCAACGTTACACAATTAGACTAATGACATATGTATCGTAGTGATTATTTACCGTTCTAAAATAAACATAAGTTTTCTTCGTTTCGAAAAGAAGAAAATATATTAATGCCTAGAGGTCGCAATATTCCCGATACTCCTTGCATTCCCGGTGCACAAGGGAGTTTTCGAAAAACCTTTCTTATTGGATACTCACGAACCCTAGGGAACTTACATGCAAACTTTCAAATACTTAAAGCTAATTTAGCTATACAGCTAAATTAGCTTTTAGCTGTACGTTGGTATAAAGGTCGGTTAGTTTTTCTTTCATACGAACAGATATTTAAAAAGACGTCAGGTAACAAGCAGCATATGGCCTGCTTGATGTTCAAGAGCTCATCGTAATCCATGTACGCTTTTAGTAAGCTCGCTTGTTACAATCCCTAGTATTAAATTAATAGACGGCATGGCATACGATAGCAAAGCTTATGCAGCAACACCTTATTAGCGTCACTATAGCTTTACTCACTCACATAATACGCCAGAAATTGTTTTTATGCTGCGGTCTATTGCAAAGCGAAGGTACGCCTCTGTCAAACGGACTCTTTTTTTTTATACGACGATGGGAGACATACAAGCGTACGGCCCACCAAATAAAAAAACAGTTACCGTAGCCTATTAACGCTTGCAATATATTTGTATCACTCGCGCGATGCCTGCTCTGCTGCTTATCAAAAACATCTTGTTGGCAGTGCACCACCATCACCATTGCCTGTCAACGTTCTAAAGATGATAGCGAGTCGCTTTACAGTACCGTAGCAATCTGTAGCGTAGCAAGGTCAATCGTAGCTACATGCTACGCAGCTCGTACCTCTGAGAATAGGCATGTTCTCAAACGCCTGTCGTGCAGGCGTGGCAGAATGGAATATGATAAATTGAGCAACAGAAAAATACTAAATGTTGATAAAACACTGAAATGCAAATAATATTGTTGATTTAATGTGCAATTCAGTATTTTTGGATGTTAACTTAGTATTTTTGTGGTTTAGGTTAGGTTTTGTACGCTTTTAAATACAATCCTTTAAGGATCCTGTTAATCTCAAACATCTGTAATATTCAATACTAAATAGTGGTCTCGTCTTAATTGGCAAATAAATATATGATTCGCCTCATACGTTTTATTGACTTATTTCGACATATTATTGAATACTGCTTAAGTATTCAATAATATGTCGTACTCAAGTGATATACTATTTATATTTAAGCGGAAGTGGACATTTAAATGTAAAGTTCCTATTTACTGTTAAAATGTAGTGACATAATCATTATATTAAGCTTACGAGTCTTTGAAAGCTTGCGACGTAGATGTAACTTCACATAAGAGGACTTCTGCTTGGTCATGTTCCACTTTACTTAATTAAAACGGAGAAGCTCGTTGAACATTGGAAAACATATTGCACGGTACTGTGTCACTAATTTTATATATTATATTGTGCTAGCTAATAGTAGTATAATACTCGTATTATGTTTATGGTTAGTCGACGAAACTTAGTTTAACTGCAAGCTATTGGCTAAAAATTTGGAAACAAATGAGAAAAATCACAGAGAATTACATAAACATATAATAGCATTGTTTATTATGTATCAAAGTAAGTTGAGCCTATTGTTTTGTTATTTTTAGATGGTTGCAAAAAAATAGAAGTTACTAAGCTAAAACACCTGTCCAATGCTGTCAGTCTGTGTTAAACATCTTTCTGGGTGAACCGTTCGTCTTATCACAGTTTAATTTAATCACGTTTATGTTTTTGGCGAGTATTGTGTTTTCGCTGAGTTAATTTTAGTCTATCTATAACTTCACGCCAAATCCCTTACGGGGTAGGCAGAGAGAACCGAGCGCCACGTGACTTGATCCTTACATATCTCACTCGCCTCTTTAACATTCATTGCTCTTCTCATGCACGCTCGCCGGTTTCTAGGGCTCCTGACATCACCTTCTGATAGAACACGACCAATTTGGTCATGGTAGGTAAGTCTTGGCCTTCCCCGGCTCCTACATCCTTCCACTTTTGCATTGTATATCTGCTTCGTCATTCTTTCATCTTGCATTCTTTCTACATGCCCGAACCATCGGAGCATGCCTCTTCTTATTTTAACACCGACGCTCTCTTTCAGACCAACTCTATTTCTAACATCATCATTGCGAATACGGTCTACAAGCCTTACGTCACAAATTTTGCGCAGCGCTCGCATTTCAACCGCGTTTATTCTACTTTCATGCTCTTTCTGCCATACCCAGCTCTCGCTTTCATAAGTTAGCGTTGGGACCAACACTGCATTGTGTATAGCGAGTTGTGCCTTCTGGCTCAGGTTTTTACGGCCAAGAAGTTTTCCCAACGCTCCATTCACACTATTCCCAGCACTCACTCGTCTTTCCACTTCTGCGGTGTACCTTCCATCCCTGCTGAAAGTGCATCCAAGATATACAAACTCATCCACTTGTTCCAACACTTCATCGTCAATCGTAATCCTTACATTAGTTCTGGATTCTTCTCTTTCAAATACCATTGTCTTTGTTTTCTTCGCATTCAGTAGTAAGCCTTTCTCCATACATTCGTCTTTCATCGTTGTGACCAGTGTTTGCAGTAATTTAATTAATTTTAGTGTTAACAATAAACTTGCCATACAATAGTAACCTTAAGTTTAGACTTAATACTAAAATTAGCTCTGTAACATTCGATACATTCTCATGTCTAAACTAGTCGCATAAACTTTATTGTTTTGATTTTGAAACTTTCCAGTTGTTTCCTTATTAAGAATTAATATTTAATAAGAAGTGAATTGTAAATTTTAAAATATTACTATTAATTAAACAGCACAATCCTTGTTTAGATAAATATTCCACCATGTTACAGTATTCTATGTATTTACTCATAAAGCTTTAATTATGTTATTTGAGGTTCTAAGGATTTGTTGTTAATCTAAAATTACACGTTTAAAATATAATTTGTTAAAATATATCTTGCAGAGCAAAATTATTTTAGAACCAGTTCTACCGCCATCTCGCCACTGTAAACATTGTAACCAAAAAACATGTTTGGACTTAATATTCTTGTAAGTAAAAATAGATATACAACAAAGACATTAGCACTATAATAACATTCCAGTGTAGCGACAATGAAGACCGAATCAAATTATGAACAGCTCGTAAACGTTTACGAACGTTCTAAGCTATTTGCCGCGCTGGCGAATTTTCATTGCCATTCCATATACCTAATTAATAGCATTAATTCTTTATTAGTTTGTAACAACTAATAATACTTTTACAATTTCTAATATATATTTGAAACAATGTTATCTTGCGCCCTCTTGTTAATGTCACACTATACATACAGGGCCCTACACGAAACATATATTACCTAATATATTATATACTAGCAAAAGCCCGCGGCTTCGCAGGCATGAGATTTGGGCTTTTTGTAGCCTTTATTTCTCTGTTGACATGAAATTGTTTCTCGTCAAAAAAAAAAACAAAGTTCAGGGTCGTAGATGCAACCATAGAGCGATTCAATTTTCGTACAGCGCCTTCTATTGACCTTTACAGGAGGCAATGTATATGTATTTTATTTATATTACATGAAAATGCATAGGTAGTTATTTTATGTTACAAAAAATACGTATTCTATGAAAATAATAAAAATAAAATTGCAAAGTCCCCCGAAGGGGAAGATATTTCCCCCTAATTTTGACAGTTTTCATTTTTTACGCAGGAACCCTAAATATTTACGGGATAAAAAGTACCCTATATTCTTCTCTGAACAGTCCTCTACCTACTAGTCAAAATCGGTTCAGCCATTTCGAAGATTAGCCAGGACAAACAAACGGACAGACAGACAGACAAAAAAGTTAAAAATGCGTATTTAGGCTTTGGTAACGTGAAAATAATAATATGAGCTTAAGATAAAGGCTTTATTTTGAAATCACAAACAGACACTTCAATTTTATTTATATGTATAGATGTATAGATTAGATAGCAAATTTTACTGTAAGTCTTTTGTTTTCAAAAACTAGAAAAACTGCAAACAGAGACTAATTAAACATTTAACAGAGCCGAGAACTTACTGAAAATTGAAAAATAAACAATATCTATTTTAGAGAAGCTCCACTGATATCTTATTATGAAAAAGAAGTTCATGAAAATTTTAAAATTCGTACATCAACTGTAGGGTACATATATGTACATGAAAAACACGTCTATTAGCCACTGAATGTGCACATTACTATCACCGAGAATAATAGTAGACTATACATTATTAACTATTTTCAAATTTTGATAAATCGAACTGAAGTAATTAAAAAAAAGCGTCATTTTAAAATATTATTTTATTTCTATAAACAAATCGCTTATTTACAGTATTAGTATAAGTTTGTCTTTTTCCATAGAGTCAAAATCCAAATTGTAAGGTTTCATGGTATTCGTTAATCATGAGATATAATGCCTTTTTATCAAGATTACCAATCTTGTTACGGTAGGGGAAACTTAGCCTACCTCGGCTCCTACATCCTTCCACTTTCGCATTCCATGTTTGTCTTGTTATTCTTTCCTCCTGTATTTTTCTATATGTCCGAATCAACTGAGCATTCCTTTTTTTATTTTAATCCCTTACTTTTTTTCAATACCTACTCTATTTTTACATCATCTATGCAAATGTGGTCTATGTTACGTCACAGACTATGCACAACGCTCGCATTTCATACTCTCTCTGTCATACTCACCTCCCATATTCATAAGTTAGTGTTAGGTCCAGCACCGTGTTGTGTATGGTGAGCTGTGCTCTCCGACTTAACATTTACTGCCTAGAAGTTTTCACAACGCTCCATTCACAGTATTCCCAGCACTCAGTCGTCTTTCAACATAAGTTATGTACATATCATACCTGCTGAAAGCTCATTGAAGATATTTAATCTCGCCCAGTTGTTCCAACACTATTTCAACAACTGTGGTTCTAGTTTAAACTTGGTTTCATCTTTCTTCACATTTAATTGCAAGTAGTTCTCCACACAATCGTCTTTCATCATTGTGACTAGAGTTTGCAGTTCAGATAATGTTTTTACAATAACACGGCATCTCTGCATAAACTTGTGAATTGTCACAACTAGGTCACCCATGAGCAGTCCTACATTCGTGGATCTTATTCTCTGTAGACAATAATCGACATACAGAATATAGAACAGAGCCGACAGCACACGACTCTTAATGACGCCAACTCGGTCAATTTTGAATTCCAACAACTCTTGTCGTGTATCTGAAATAGAGATGCAGCAATTTATATCTCGATCTGGTGTACATTTTGTTACTTATACAACTGCTCCGAGTTATCAAACTATGGCGTGCCATCCTACACCAATCACACAGAAAAAAAATCAATGTAATAAATTTTAAAAGTAAGGGATTGCTTACACAATAATGACAATATTAAAGTCCAGGAAAGACCCCAATGCCTTTCAAAGAGTTTTACCAAAGACTATTCAAAATTCGCATTTCAGAAATAAAAACGAAGTTACTTTTTCCAAAATATATATATTTTATACCTATTAAAATATTATTAAAGTAAGTAATATATATATTAAAGTAGTACTTCCTCCTTTAATGTAACAAATAGAAAATTTCAGGAAAATATGTAAATGTTATTAAACCGGTTCACAATTAGATTAGATTATTTGCTACGCGGACAACGTGATGTAAATAAATGACAAATCTACGCACCTAAACTCATTTGTAAAATCCAGGCACGAAAACGAGATTCGTTTTCTGTGAAATATCTTATTACAACACAGTTTCCTGGTGGCGCGCGTATATTAATGGTACAGTAATAGGCTATTATTTTACTTTATGGCCAAGTGTATACTCCCCGAAATAAGCTAAATTAATTCGGCTGTTGAGTAATATAATCCTTTTATTGCCGGTGGTTAATTCGTGTAGACGCTATGAGTTAATTTTGTACAACAATTTAATTATAGTGTAAACACTATTGTTCTTCTTATCAATACATTGGCAGCTTTTCACTCCACTTCTGCAGATTCCCTAACAAAGTATCACAAACATCGCAATAACCCTTTTTATTGTCAATTTTCACAATTTTCACTCTAAGAGTTTTACTAAATCTAATACTTAAAGGTATTGATGTGTTGAATTTTGTAAAACGCCGCAAATGCTTTCTTTCATCGAGTCGAATACCAAGCTTTGAGTAAACCTAACCTAAATTATTATTTGCCACGCAAACTTTACCATCGCTTTGCTCTCTTTAGTGGTTGAATTTTGAGAAATCAATTATGTCTACAGTATAAAATCAACATCTCTTCACTTCTGTCTTAGCAAATAAGACTTAATTTAATTTGCTAAGATAGAAATAAAGAGACGCTTAGTCAATTTATGAATCATGATTTTGCCTTTTTTATGTTGAACTGTAACTTCAGCAAAATTATTGACCAATTGCCATGAAATTTGGTTGCGATTGCTTACATTGTTTACAAATACTGACTTAAATAGTATTGACGCAATTTTTAAGGTATTTTTTAATATTAGTTCCTAGATATTGAAATCAGACAATGGCATAACATTTCCATACACTGGTTTTTGAAAGTTTCGACATATTTCCCGAATGCGTAGTACAAGGAAACGTTGTAAAAATCAAACACTGAAATAATGGCTGCTACTTCAGTTTGAACAAAGTAGACGTAACAAAGTAATATTAATTTATCCTTTAATTAACGGTCAAGCGGCGCCGGCGGCTTTGTGGATATTAAAGAGGGTTGCTCTGAAATTAAGCACCATACTATTCATCTCCATAAAGATCCTGAAAATTATGAATTACTCTTAGTTTAAAAATGGTGTTAAACTTGTGTAAGGGTTCATATTCTTACAAAAATATGGATATAACAAGAATGTCATGGAGATTTTAATTAATAATTTTGCTTAAATGACGTAGTTTGCAAAATTAGAACGATAATCATGATGTTAGTATACCATTGTCAAAATTCTTAGTTATTCACTTAGTTTTCCCCTTCTATACCCGATTCAATCGTCAACGGCCTGAAAACCGGCCGGGCTAGAATCAAGTAGCATAGTCTTGCCCAGTCAGTGCATGAATTCCTGTGGAACTCGAATATGTTATCGATGGAAACGTGGCCCCTTTTATATATGTCTGCCTTTTATGTATTCTGCGTGTGAGTGAGATCACCAGTAAGCTCCCAAGGAGTTGCTGTGTAAGCAGCAGAAGAACCATCGCGTGAGTGATAATATATCGCAAGCGTTAATAGGCAATGGTACCCGCTTTACATCAGGTGGGCCGTATGCTTTTATGCCTCCCGATGTAGTATAAAAAAAATGTCTTTAAAATATAGCCTAGTTACATTGATAGAATAGGAAGTTACCTCTCATTTCGGTACCAATCCAAAGCCAAAGCATAAAGTCGATAGATAATTTAACTACGTACCTTTCGATTTTTTATGTACAAAGTCGAGAGACATACAAGCATACGGTCCAGCTGAAGTAATTACCGTGGCCTATAAATGCTTGCAATACTGGAAGTATAGTTGTAATATAGTTTGCTCGCGTTCCCCTGGTAACCTCACTCCATGGAGTTTTTATTTGGCTGCGATTTTTTGAGTTCATCACCTACCTAGTTGAGCTTCTTTGATGCACTCTACCACTCTTAGGTTTACTTAACGACTGTCACTCTATCGAAATCAGCTCGTAGTGACGGCTTAACGTGCAAGGAACTCAAGAGAACCCATGTATAGACAGTTTGCTATTAACGCTGCATAATACTGTAAAATAACTATTGTACTCCTAATTTCATCATTTATAGTCAATGCTTTGAAATTCACAAGCGCAAACAATAACCGAGTTAAACAAGGTCCAAACGTTTCATAGAGCGACTTAGTTACAGTATAATTAATTCCGCTAGGAAACTTATCAAACTAGTGTACCTATACACTGTATATTTAACTACTCTTTAACAATTGTTTTGAACTAGATACGCAATATACTTTCTTGTACCAAATAAAATATATTTTATATGAATAATATTTAATACAAAAGGACGATCTCTTCCAGACAACCTTGAAGCAGAGGACACAAACGATTCTTAACAAGTATATCGGGTACAGGCTACATTTATATTACTATTGCATGTAGGGAGTTACCGCAATTTGTTTTTGTATTTTGCGATATTGGCGACATAGTACACGCCGTGGTCACGGGATAACTGGAAAGATGTTAGACATCTACTTAGACGACAAATCGCTGAAGTTCTGTACTTACAATAGTGATATACTCACGTTCATTGTTGATATGTACTACGAGTACTTTAGACATAAAATTATATAGTTGCGAAAATTAAAGAGAGATTTTACCAACCAACTTATATTTAGTGCGAATAAGACCTTTCTGTACATGCACTATTTTCACTGTATAACTAAGCGGTTTACTCCTCAAGACTGTGTTGATGAAAAACATTATTTTTCATTACCTTTATCCAAATCTGCAATAACTTTGACTCAAACTTGATCCAATCTAGACTGAAAACTTGCCTTAACGTTGCACAAAAGACATATTATTTTATATTTTCTATAATATATAATAGGTAATTATTTCATCGTCTGTAATTATTATGTTTGTAAAGCAAAATTGTTTACAAATTTCGAAGTTAAGGCGGTAATGGTGTCTTATTCACCACTCTGTGCTAGTTAGGAACATCATTTTATTTTTCTGTAATGTTTGCATATTGATTTATAAACTAGGGTGATAAATGGGGCGCGGGGGAATCTGACAAACGGATGGACTCGGCAGGACAGAGCCACAATGGTCAAAATCCTTTCCTTTTTTACGTGTTTGCCATAGAACTCTCACAATGCGTCTATTCTTAGGCCAAAAATTTCGTTTAAGTGACAAAAAAATTTTCATCACCAAATTTAAGTTTTCACGTGACATTTCATTTCAGGACCGCTTTAATCGCTTCAAGAGCACATAAACACTGTTTTCGTAATTCGGAATGCACCCTTTGTAACCCATTGCGGCACTTATTTGCCTTAGAGTTGTATCATAGCGTCTGTAAAGACGACAGGGTTTGTACTAGTCTGTTTATTAAAGCAGCAACTACTGGCACACCTTTCAACGTTCACCGTATATCTAGGGCTGTCATCTATCTTCTGACCCACTTAAAATAATAAAAGATCATATCTGATACTAAATGCTGCTACTAGATAATCGAGCGACTTAACGCGTTTTTCGTCACACTCACTCGTAAACAGCTTCGTAACATGCACACAAAGCGGGTTGTATGATCTTCATAATACCCGTGGGCGAAATAGTTACTCTTAGGATTTTTTTATCGTAAAAGTAAAAATTAAATACTTATCAGATCACTCACATCTGTCTACCTGTCACAGCATTTATCTCAGGAACAATAAGATATATAAACATGAGTTCTGTCATGGTTACGTAACACCTATTTCAATATTATTTTTCTAAATAATGTCAAATGAAACAAACAAGAGTGAAGTCAAAAATTAGAGTTTGTGTTTTTAAAGGGGTCGTAAGAGGTACCATGTGAAAATGGTTAGTTAGGAGTACTTTCGTAATTTTTGAGTTATAACCAAAAATGTAAAAAATTTGATCGATTTTTTTGTTTCACTATTTGTTGACTGAGAAATTAAATACATTATCTTATATTTTCTCTGTTTGAAATAGGTTTTGCATTCTTTTTTTTTTTAATGAGATAGATAAATAACTTCTGTCCCATCTCCATCAAATCAATTTTCACGTTAGGTATACATTTACATTATCAGTGCAATAAGATTGCGGCATTTAAAACCATAATATAAGCGTATCTCTGTTTTTATTGTATTATAGTAGGTATTTATAACTGCTTGTAAATTCGTTTCTCGATATTGTGAAACCGCCATTAAATAAATATTGTCGGACAAATTACACAGCGCTATCTAGCCCCAAAGTAAGCGAAGCGTAAATACATTTTTTTTTTGTTATACATAGAAAATACACAGACCAAGACAAACAGACATGTTCATGCACACAAATGTTTGTATTGTGTGGGAATCGAACCCATGAGTGTTGGTGTCCAAAGTAGCGTAACAGCGCGTTTCACCACTGCGCCACCGAGCTCGTCTTTGCTTTTTCTGCAATTCAATTTCGATGAGTTTATTTACAACTATTATAAAGCTTCATACTTAGCGAAGGACTTCAGAATTAAATTTGAACATATAGTAGAGAAATACGAAGATGTGCTTTTGGTATTAACTTATGACAATAAGTGTTCTAATAAATACTAATAGTCATTAAATGCGTACATAAAATAAGCAATAAAAATGAGTTAATTAGCAGCTTTTTATATCAACACTACACAAAGTATGTGAGAATTTATCAATTATAGTGGCTTCTTCACACAACGACCTTAAATTGTCTTTCATTCGCAAACTAAGGAGGCACCAACACCTTGAGAAGAAACCGGAGTAAACATGCGTATGAAAAATGCATTATTTTAAGAGGCTAGCGAAAGAAAAGTGTATAGCATATCTTAGAAAAGACTGCATTCGAATGATAATACCATTGTGTATACTGGGTTTTCATCAAACAAAGCTTATCTTCATCAAACAAAGCTCATCTTCATCTCCTACTTTACTATACGGCGGATTGGCAGAGAAAGAAAACAAGGTCACCAGAAATATCTTCAGCAGATGCCGCTTTGATAATGCCGTAAGCTACGTCGTATTGACTTGTTTTGATTGTGAGAGAGCTATAAAAACACCTATGACCTCGTTTATCTATATTGTTGATCAGATATATCGATTTGCTATCCCTAGCCATATATTTCACGCGTCTTATCTACTTGGAAAGCACGGCACGTGACAGCTCTCTTTCGCTACTTTACAGGCAACAAGTATTATCAAAATGTATTCTCCTTTTCCTCGTAAACACGGGATTAAATAACTGCTTACTATTTACTTTCCTTCAAAAAACTGTTTGCGAACATAATATTCAGCGAATATAATCTCTTAATAAGAACATAGAAGATTACATTTATGTTAAAGAACAAACGCAATTTTATTAGTGAAATACACAATAATAAATAATATTTAGTTAGGTTTTTACATTCAGATACCTATAAAGATATTAAACGTAGCAGTGATAGCCCAGTGGGTAAGGAACCAACCAGCATGTACCACTTAATTCGTGTTTTCGGATTTATGTACATATACTATATGTACTAAAAATATAAAACGTCTGGCATTACAAACATAGACACCCTTTGGACCACGTTTTAATAACGCTTAAACCTTTAAAAAAACCCGCGTAAAACAGTATAAATAAATAAAATATATAATTAATGTCGGACAAGTTACACAGCGCCATCTAGCCCCAAAGTAAGCGAAGCTTGTGTTATGGGTACTAGACAGGTGATAAACATACGTAAATACATTTTTTTTTGTAAATACATACTTATTATACATAGAAAACACCCAGACCAAGACAAACAGACATGTTCATGCACACAAACGTTTGTACTGTGTGGTAATCGAACCCACGAGCGTTGGTGTCAAAGTAGCGTAACAACGCGTTTCACCACTGCGCCACCGAGCTCGTCAAACTAACCTTAAGGAGTAAAGTATAAACTAACCTTAAGGAAACATTGGTCCACAAGTACATACAGTAATCAATTGTAATTTGCCCTTACTTATCCATTCCTTAAGTAAACATCAACGATTCGTTTTGTAAACATGCCTCATAAAAATGAAATGTCTGAATTTGAGAAGTTTTACGAGTGTTTCGCATCAAACAAGATTTATTGCCATTATTGGTTGTTTACACGTAAATCACATAAATATAAGTACCCACAGAAATCCTCGTTTAAATGGATTTGATTTTTATTTACCTTTATATTAAGGTAACTGTGCTATTATTGGAATGCTAAATACGTATCCACGTCTTATATTTTTATCGGTATTTAAATATGGAGGCAGTTTCTTTCAGCTGTGCGAAGGTCACTAGATGAGTTTAGCATAATTAAGATCTCTCTGCAGAAAGTACCTAAAAGGAAATATGATTATTTATACTATCTCTCTCTCTCTCTCTCTAGAGAGCTGAGATATCGGGAAGGGCCTACCAAGGCACGCACCCAATAACACACACAAAAAAGCATAACCAATCTGAAACCGACGACCATGCATGAAAGAGTTGTTCAAAGTAAAAGCAAAAAAGATTGGGATCGGTGCACTGGCATTCTATAGCGTCTGGCTGACCCAATTGGAAACAGGTGTATAATAAGCATACACGTTGTAAATCTCTGCCTAAAGAGACAACTGAAACCGAAAATACAAGTATTTTATTTCGTCATGCAGGGTAGTCTCAATTTATATAAAGGCTCATTATCTACATTTCAGGTAATGTCACTTGTCATTTCTACCCTGTAGATTTCGGCAATAAAGTACAAGTAAATATGACGTATAACGTCAACATTGTTCCCATCGTCGTATAATTGATTGTGATTTTTGTTACATTCAGTTAGTCATATATTTCTCATTGGGCCTTTTTCATCTATTAACTCATATCTATTATTTCATATAACTAGTCTGGCCATAAATACGTTACCTACAAAGAAACTTTTCTTTTTTCAATTCTTTAATTATTTTGAATTTGGAACGCGTTTATTATTATGTTAAAAACTTCTTCCGATTTCCCGCCGTTTTACATATTTTTTTCGTGTTTATTATCAAATTACAAAATGGAAAGAAAATAAGATTGCAGTGATTGCCTTGCACAAAAGTATTAAGCCGTCGCGATGCGTTGGTCATATTCAAGACACTTCAAAAGCTTGGTATCAGCCGTATGTACGTATATCGTACTATCGACAGATATACCAATACTTCCTCTGTTGACCATAAAAGATCGGGGCGACCTCGTGTTGTTAGAACTACAAAGGCTGTTAATGCTATTAAAGTCAGAATTAGCCGTAACCCCACTAGGAAACAAAATACCTTTTCACGAGAAATGAACATTCCCGCTAGGATTCTGTCGTGTATTATGAAACAAGACCTGAAGCTTGGCACTTATAGTCGTTATATAAGAAATGCCCTAAATTTCCCTGCCCTTATGCCCTTGATCCCTACAATTGAAGAGAGTAGATCGATGAAAACGCCTTCTATCCCGATACTGATGAAAATATTTTCGCGATTGAAGAGTACTACAACAAGCAAAATGACAAAGTGTACGCACACAGCTCTAAAGAAGCCGCCCAAGTGTTTGGATAGGTACAACGTGGTGATCATCCTACGTCTGTAAAGGTTTGGTCGGGGGTGTCTTATCAAGGAGTTACAAAGCTTCATTTTTGTGACAAAAGAGTGAAGACTTCAGCCAAAGTGTATCAAGAGACTGTCTTGGATCGTGTTGTGAAACCTCTCAGCTATACACTTTTTAAAAATGTACCGTGGACTTTCCAGCAGGACTCTGCGCCTGGTCACAAAGCACGAATTACCCAAACCTGTCTCGAAACCAACGTTCTGGACTTTATAACAGATGAAGACTGGCCCTCATCTAGCCCATATCTGAACCTCTTAGACTACAAAATATGGTCAGTTTTAAAGGACATGACCTGCTCGAAACGACACGCCGATATTGTGTCTCTTACAAATCTCTGGAGCAAACTGCTACTAAATTTCCCATGGAAACTGTGCGTAAATCGATTTGAACTTCCCTGGTGATAAATCTCAATTTATTGCTACTTTTTTTCGTAATATAAATTATAAAACTGGACATATACTCTTTCACAGAAGTTATTATTAAATACATTCAAGCTCAAATGAATGAATGGTGGCACCGAGCAAAATTCTAAGGGAAAACGAGTATAAAGCAGCGATAAAATGGGCATTCATAATGTATAAAACATTCGTTCAAACATTAAGTTTCATATCAAGGTAAAGCCGATAGACAGCTACAATTTACCTATTTTAAGTATCAAATATTGTGCAATTCTGTAAAAACAGAAAAAACTATTTCAATAAATTTAATTGCACATAATATATATTCAGTTTATATCAAAATAAACAAGTTTAAAACGGTAAATAATATTTTGTATTCTTTGATTCATTACTTTTGTCTAGAATTTGATATATGGCAGGATGTGATGTAATTGAATTTAAAAATGCTATTACAGCCGTGGGTGTTATGAAGGTCATACAGCCGGTTTTATTGCAAGTTTGAGCCTGTTTATGAGTAAGTGTAATTAAAAATCCCTGACTATCCCGTAAAGCTTCCTTCATTGATAACTGCAACTGTGTAGAAGACTCAAGAAATTAAATTTTTGATTATGTCATAAGCCGTTGAAATGGGTGAGCGTGCACAAAGAGACCAATCCTCCTTGTATGCAGCAGTATCCGTGACCTACGAACGCTTGCAACATAAGTGTATCGATCGTATATTGCGATAGCATAGGAAGAGATAGGATAGGAATCTCTGGTAGGTACTGCGTTACTAGTAAGGATACTTACTACTAACGCAGTACCTACAAGAGATTCCTGGTAACCTCACTCGCGCTCAGAGACCTAACTACCCTCCAGAGAGTTTTTGTATGCCATGATATTCTGTTCATTAATTATTGCACATATGTTAAAACACAGATTATAGTTACATTGAATGTGTACAAAGGTGAACTTGTCGCTACAAAAGATCTCTTCCAGCCATCCCTATACCTGGTAAAAGAAATCATCATTGCCGGGTGACCCAAGAGAAAAGGTGCAAAATAATACAATGAATCACAATAATAAAATTAACAATACTTTCACTTACATACAAACTGTTAATACTTACATACAATTCCTAATTACGCATATACATTTACATACATACCTATATTTGAGACAAGTAGTGCGAGTCGTTGAGACAAGTTGAGAGCAAGTCCTTTCATATTTTTCTAAAAATTGTAATAGATGAACAATCCCATAGTCAAAATGTCAAAAGTAATAATATTAATATTGAACATATCCCAAAAACTAACCAACATAAATAAAAATATTGAGATTGTGTTCATGAAGCCTATTCTTGTGATACATATGAAAAAACCCACACATTATATTTTTGTTTTTTACTTTTCGACTGACTGACTTGTTGCATTTTTTTGATCAAATTTAAGTTTTTGCGAGTAAATTCATCCAACCTAAAAACAAAACATTAAGAACTGAACAACAAATTTCTGTTTGTATTTCCCTAATTTGATATAAGAATTTAATAATTAGCCACATTTTAATTTATATGCATAAATTATAAATTATTATTAATATAAAATGTAATTGTAACGAAAATATTTTTTAGTAGTTTTCTATCACTTTTACTAACTATTAAAGGAACCCTTATTGGGCAATCCCGCAGAAATTAATTAGCGCAAATTGACTAGATTGTCTCTGAATACCACTTTTATCTCAAATTATCTAAAAAGCAACCAACGTGAAAATTTAATTTATAAGTTTTAATTGAACAAAACCCCATTGAAAACTAATAAAAGAAAATTTTGGCCGTGTACGATCGTATTGGAAATTGACTTAGCATAGCTAGCGTGACACAATTCAGTTACAAATTGGAAAATGGACTGTATGGCAAACGTTTTATAGACTGGTAGGTGATGGAATTCGTTACATTGATTATGAAATATTATAGAGGGTGTCTAGATTCACTTGAGCACTTTTTAATCAAGTATTAATTTTCATCAACAAAAACTTGTCATGCGATGTCCATCTTACCTGCCCTTAATAAATTGATAACATTTATTCCCTTGATGATTATTTTATATTTAAAAGATAATACAATTGTTAAACTATAATTTACTTCCTCCTATTTATGAGATATTCATTACTTTGTCAACAGGATAATAACAAAAACAACGAGTGTGCTTTAGACTACACGACTGAAGTAAAACTTCTATAGCTCCATAGTGTGATACAGACTATAGGCCTGCACTGTGTCTTACATATACGAAAGATAACCGCTATGAGAGAAAGAGAGAAAGAAAATGTGTGCTCGCACCTTTCTCTCTTGCCTTACAGTAATATACGAAACGTAACTCTCTCTCTTTCTTATATCTCCCTCTCAACTTCCGTTCGCCTCGCCCGATCACACTTTTCGTAACGCTCTCGTTACACATTCACTATCTTACTCCCCAAGTCAAGCGTGCGTAAAGAAGTTTTACTTCAAAATAATAGTGGCCTAGGAGAGATACACATTACGTCTGTAAAACTGCGCCAAATCGAAAATCTCATCGAAAACAGACATCCTATATATGGTTACAAGAAAATTTAACTTCACGATGTATTGCCTTCTCGATCTATCTAGATTGGCATGTCAAGGTATTGAAGTATGAAATAAGTTTCGTATTGACATACGACATGTTGGTATTACATCGACAGATTCTAGTTAAACATGGCGCCTTATTCGAGCCATTTTATCTAAAACGCAATACTACGTTATAATATTAGTTAGTACTATATCTAATATAGTTTTGAGAACTTTGATGACACCGATGCAAATGTTAGTCTAATGGAAGCTAATTAAGTTAACCTTAAAGTAAATGCAGCTCATCAGGGGAAGTACCTATATTTCACAGAAAACCGCAGTCAAATAACAACTCTCTGTCATCTCATCCAGATACTGATCGAGACGTTAAACAAGCTTCGTCTTCCAGTTTGACAAAAGTTACAGCAAAGATGGTAAAGATAGACAAGAAGAGAAAACTTCCATGTCGGTCTTGCCCCCTTTCTTTACCAACTAGTACTAAAATCAGACATGTAGCCTCGCATATCAAACTTCCAAAAAAAATGACCTTTAATACCAATTATTTCATTTATTATATTTATTTACAAATTAAAAATATTATACTTATATCATGATTGATAGCGAGCAGTGATAGACCAGTCTAGTGGATGAATCAGCCTACTGACTGCCCAGTCTTGGTTCAAATCTTTTTCGAAATATATGTAATCTAAGAAACATCAGGTTTTCGCTCTGGTCTCTCTAGCTCTGACGGCGGTCGCTCTATCTAAAGATCAGTCTTCTTAGTAGCGTTATCCAGTTTCCTAATCTATTAGGATTGGCGGGGTCCGCTACCTAAGCCTGAGGATCTGGCGAAGATACTAATTTTTAAATGATACGTATATATAGCGAGGTAGTACGCGCTCCACGTGTATTTTATTGCTCCCATGAATTTATCAATATTTCACAGCCAACTCCCAAATGGACGCTATACAGGAACAGTATACACTTCATGTCTGTATACCTGTACAATAAACTACCAGACAAGTTAAAAGAAATGCGATTTATAGAATTCAAAAAATCTGTTACCGAAATACTAAAGCATAAATGCTATTATGACATTAAGGGATATATAAATGACAAACATTTTCTATAATAATTTCATAAAATTACATTTGACATTATCAATGCTTATCAACTTATTTGAACATGTACTAAATTTTATATCATTTTATAAATTAATTTGTTTTAAATGCTGTATGGAGCTATAAGACATTGCATGTTCTTACTTAATAATATTTGTATGCTCTATTTGTAGAGTAAGAAGTGGCTTGTGCTAATTGATTGTAAAAACCTGCATTACCTACTACTACAAATAAATGATTTGATTTGAAAAATTTATCGGCACATTTTTTTGTGCAAGCAGTGTTTTTCTTTAAGTAATGATAAATTTATAACGTATATGTAATTGTATACTCGTTGTTGAAAAGCCTGACAAGTAAATAAATGAAGCGTCTGCCCTCATACCTCCACAACCCAGACGGAAAACCACACATTTCTTAAGTTAGATCACATGACTTTTGAAATATATTCTATGTAAAGATCAGTACCTTTGCCAAATCCTTCGGCTTAGATAACGGACCTCGCAAATCCTATTGGTGTCAGAAACTTCAACAATAGGAAGAAGAAGATAACTATATCATATAACACATATGTCAACAAAAGTGTTATTATTACTTAGTATTGTCTTAGGTTTTCGCGATTGTTACACATTGAAATTAAACTATTTTTAACGGAAGTCTTTCCTGCGACCACGGACGCTGCAAAGCGTTCGAAACGTCAGGTTTCAACAAAATAAATAAAACACGCGATACTTCCGTTAAAAATAGTTTAATTTCAATGTTATTATTACTACCTGTAACATTCGACGATTTTTTTGCTTTAATGCAGAAAATTAAAATACGAGTATAACTAAGATTCTCTTTCATCTCAATACTCCCGTACAACACAACAACGCCCGTAATGTGAACATAATTAAAGCTTTAAAATAAGATATCTGTCAGCTTTGTACGTAGTGGGACTTTTTTCCATAGTAAAGGTGTCATTTGTAATCAATTAGTTTATATTTTTTACACAAACATAGAAAATTTCATGTGCTCATATTGCGTGGTTATACAAACAATGGCAAACCCAAAATTTTCAGAAAAATAAAGAAATCACAATGAGTATGTCAAAAATAATTAAAATCTAAAACAGTTTTGTTCGACATGTGCTAATCACCATTTATGGTGCAAGAAGATACGACTTCTCGGTTGTATTTTCTATAATGATATATAGCACACTGGGTAAATAAAATAGTGTTATACCAGTCGCATAATCTCTTTTTTGATCTACAATTGACATTATTCCAGCAGGAAATGTACAGAAGCAACTATCATTATTAGTCACGTTTCTCGCCTTCTCAACCAATTTCTTTCATTTTTGAACAGATATTCACAAAAGGACTGTTAAATCACGTAGTCTTTGTGCGTCAATGATCAGGCCCATTTTCGTTCTGATGTTAGTTGGTGAGGAATCAAACGAGAATAGAGTTTCCTACCGGAGGTGTCGCAGTTAATAGCGACGGAGTGAGAAATTCCGCGTACCAACTTATCACGACATTCAGATGAGGTGCTGCTCTCCCAAAACTACATTGAAATCAAACACAGCAATCTTACGGAGAAAAAAATACACCTTTATAAAAACCTCAACCTGACACCTCGACCTCCTTGTTAATTTCATTTTTACTACGAACGGAGAATGTCATTATCAATCACCTCTCCAATTCTCTAATTTTCACCAATTTTATAAAAAACAACAAACAAGATTTAGTATTTAAAAAACATTTTATGTTTAAAGATTGTAATATTTATGAACAGTCAGAAGCATAAAACATTTAATGTGACCAAAGTGATCTAAATTTGCGTTATAAAATCAAAACGCGCCTACATCGTAGGTCTGTCTGTACGTACTGTACGTACATGACGTAATACTCTATTAGCTACAGATCGCAATTGGTTAAGAAATCAATCTTTAAAATGTATTAAAATACTATATTGTTACGAACCCGTTTGTTTTTCAAAGAGTTTATTTACTTGTAAACAACTATCCAAACTAACTACTGACGAGCTAGGTTAATAACGCGTGGATTCGATTACCACACAAGTCAAATTTGTATGCATGAACAATATGTCTGTTTGTCTAAGTCTGGGTGTTTTTAAGAGAGGTAGGGCGTATAGAAGCAGCGCAACTGGGGAAGTACCTCCACCTCACAAAAAATCGCAGTCAAATAAAAACACCCTGGAGAGTTGTCGTGTTACTGCGTGTGAGTGAGGTCATCTGTAAGCCCCCAAGGAGTTGCTGTGTTAGCAGCAGTGGTGGCATCATGCGAGTGATACTTAATGTATTATCAGCAGTTGTAAATTCTTTAATCAAAAACACCTTACTGCGTATTAATTTCAACAATTATATTGATATTTCATACAAGACGTTTCAGTTTTCAACTTAAATTATGGTTACGCCTACATTTTTGTACGTTTATTGGCATTTAAAAATATTATGAGCGAATAGCGATCGAATATCTCATGATACCGTCTCTATATTAACTGTACTCCGGCGATATCCGCATAAAATGGTCATGAAGAAGTCGCAATATGAATAATGGGGATTAAGGGGAAACGGACGCTGCCGTTATCCTCATAACCGGGAATATATTACGTCTGAGGATCGCATTTAGTATGCATGCGTCTGTGATGGGTCAGCGGCGGCATGAGTATAGCCTACAAAGCATGCCAGTCACATACATATGCACGTACCATTATGTTTTGTGACATACACATACTGAAATTATTCGTTCATTCTAAATTTGCGAATAAAATTCCCTTCCGATGCCTTGATATAGCTTACATTGTGCCAACATATAATTTGATTTACGAGTACATCTTTGGACGGAGGTGAGGGATTTATTTTTGAGCACGTCTCGTTTTACACCTTTAAAAATAAAATATGATTCAAGTTCTTGAGATCGGTATTAGTTACTAGCGTTTTTCCGTATTTATTTTAAAACCTACGCGTTTAGGAATGTTTAGGAATGCTGGTGGAGCTGCAGAAAAAGTGCGTTCGGATTATATCGAACATAAAAACAGCTACTAACTGTACATCAAACTTTAAAAACAAACTCCTTAGAAGATATACAAAGTTTTGTACTAAAACATGCAACAAATTCACCATCAATACGAATCGATCGCGTTATAAAAATAGTCCATATTAGTTATTTATCCAATGTTCTAGGTCCCACCCGTAGCTGAAAAATTTCAATACTAATTGCCATCAAATATTATGTTAGCAACTTGCAATATGCAAAAATTTTAACAGGCATAATACGGTGTCTATCAGAATGAATAACATATATATTTTTCTCATTCATGTCGTTAAATCAAATACATATTTAATATGTGTACAGATATATATTTTTTTAATGTATGACTTGCAAATGCATTGCTAACATAAACTCAATTTTTTACTCAATTTATCAATGAATAACTTCCCACCCTTTGGGGTACTAATACTTTGTCTTATTTAGCTAAATTGTATGGTAAATGGATTGTAAAATCTATCCACCTATCGCAGTGCATAATTTATACGCAAACATATTACGTTGTGTGCTCGCGAGGCCGCTCGCCGTAGCACGATCACGTACGTTATTGGATAAACGAATACGAGTAGCATACTTAAGTTACAAAGCATTTCAGATAAAGCTCTACTTGATTTAAGCAATATTGCTGGCGCATATACTAAGTTCTGTGGTGATTTTTTATACACATTCCTACTAAGTTAAGAGAGGTAGATCGCATCCAAGCCCATCTGGGGAAGTACCTCCACCTCACAGCAAATCGTACCCAAACAACAAATCCCAGAAGTGTTGTTGTGTTCCTGCGTGTGAGTGAGGTAGCAGTGAGCTCCTAATGAGTTGCTTTGTTTGTAGCAGAACATAGCATAGTACGATCGAACAATTTTATTTACTTATATATTCTGTGATGTAGACATTATAAAAGTATGCCTTTTACGTAATGAAAACGTATTGAAAATACTGGTTTGTTAGCTTAGTTAGTCCAGTTACAACTCCTAAGGAGTTGCTGTACTAGCAGCAGAGGTGGCATCACGCGAGCGATACTTAATGTATTGTGAGTGACCATAGGCTACGGTTTCCATCAGGTGGGCCGTATGCTTGTACGCCTCCCGATGTTGTATTAAAAAAAGTCTACTTTCTAAATCCAAATAATAGTTGTATCTGTGCAAACTAGCATCCCTAGCGTTTTCCCGTTTTCTCATCCATTAGGATTAGCGAAGTCCTCTGCCTAAACCTGGGCTTGGACTGGGCGCGAATACTGATTTTGACATGGAGTGAGTGCATACCTCCACAACCTACAGAAAACCGTCAAGCAAGTGATAATTACAAATATGTATATAAATCACAAAAAAATGTTAGTGGTACATGCTCACGCTTGGATTCGAACGAGGGACCATAGTTTAATACGCTGGCTCTTTATCCACCGGGCTATCACTGCTCAAGCCAAAATATGTTATTGAATAATGTTTCATGCAAGAGTATGTTTTATTCTACAGTCCTAATAGAGCACGCTTAGATAACTTAGGTGTTTGCATCAACTCTTTCTTTATCCGCATAGTCTAATAGTGTCAATCATAACACAAATGGTTTCTTACTTATGTAGAACTAAATTAATTGTTTTGAAAATATAAACAAATACTACTCTATTCTTAACTTGTCTAAAACTAGATACATTTATTTAATCTATCTATAACTTCACTCCAAATCCCTTGCGGGGTAGGCAGAGGGAACCGAGCATCACGTGTCTCGATCCTTACACACCTCACTCGCTTCTTTAACATTAATTGTACTTCTCGTCCGGCTTCTAGGACTTCTGACATCACCTTCTGATAGAACATGACCAATTTGATCATGGTAGGTAAGTCATGGTCTTCCTCGGCTCCTATTTATTTAATGACTTCTTAAAACAGTGACTATTTTTGAAAAGAGATTGATAATCTAAATTGATTCAATTGTATTACTAAACTAAAATAAAACTAAAAAACTGCACTGAAATTTTTGATGACCTCGGTGCCGCAGGGTTTAGTGACGCTACTTTGACGCCAACGTTCGTGTGCTCGATTTCCACACAACACAAACATTCATGTGCATGAACATGTCTGATTGACTTGATCTGGATGTATTTAGGAAGGTAGGCATAGAAAACCGCAGCAAAATAACAACTTCCTGGAAGGTTGTGTTCCTGCGTGTGAGTGAGATTACCAGTGAACTCCTAATGAGTTGCTTTGTTTGTGGCAGAACATGACATAGTACGACCGAACAATTTTATTTATTTATATATTCTGTGATGTAGACATTATAAAAGTATGCCTTTTACGTAATGAAAACGTATTGAAAATATTCGTTTGTTAGCTTATATTATGTTCATTGTACATAAGTCACACATAAAAAATGAAATGTCATGTAATAATTGTGTACAATGATGGGCTTATGTCTACTAAAGATCTCTATCAGCCAACCTTAGAGTGTTGGATATAAATAGTTCAGTGAACAGACGAGGGCATATACTGAAATCAGAAGTTAATAATTACAATGTGCCAACTATGTGTAATCAAATATGTTTATATATAGTTCATATTTAATGTACGTGATATTAAAATATATACAAAATTGACGTAAATATATATGCCTAGCGCTTTCTATGATCCCATGAGACAAGCTTTAAATGAAAGGAGGTCTTGCTCCAAACACAACCTAATTTGAACTTTCTTTCATTCCGAAGACAAATAAGTTATGGAACGACGCCAGCGGCGGTTTTACCTGAGCATTACAACATGGGATCTTTGATAATGAGAGATTAACAATCTATACTACTAAAAATACTACGATAAATGTTTGAAAGAGAGGAAATGTGCATTAAAGTAACCCGTCTGGGGAAGTATCTCCACCTCACAGAAAACCGCAGCCAAGTAACAACTCCCTCGAGGTTTGTCGTGTTCCTGCATGTGAGTGAAATTACCAGTAAGCCCCTTTAAAATTTACTGTGTTTGTGGACCGTAGGTATGCCCATATGCCTACCGACGTTGTTTAAAAAAAATGTTTACTACCCGACATCCCGGTGATTCATTTGCCCAACACTACTATGAAAAAAAAATTGCATGTCCTTCAAAAAGCTTTTATATATTTTAACATTTATTTGAATATAGTAGAACATTTAATAGAAATATAAAACAGAATAAAACATCAGGTGTGAAACAACTAGACGTTTTCAGGACTCGAGTTCTCATTTGAATATAGCACACAAAGAGATCACACGTTTTCAGAGTGAATGAAAATGAAACTTGTTTCAGAGACAGCCTTTTACTGAGGAAACACGAAAAGAATGTTGGCCCGAGCCGTTTTAAAACTTAACTGAGCTATTTTATGTATTCGTGTTGAAAAGTGCTTTTTGTATAAACATGCAATAAAGTTTCAAACGCAAATGTTCTCAACAATTACTTTTAAATTATTTGCAAGTCACAAAAAAGTAAACGTATTATATAGCGAGCTACCAAAGGAACGTTAAATTTTTATAAATGCAGCTGAAAATGAAATAAAGTTGTGAAAGTCGAAAAAGCATTTCAGCATTCGCATTTTCATGCCAGTTTACTGCCACCAGTGGACTGGTGAGTTCGCGAATTATTTCATTATAAAGCAAAAAATAAAATCTAGTTTAGAGTTCGAACCATGATTATATTTTCGGTTTTCAAAGCTATGGAAGCGTTATTAAAAGTTTGAAATATCGAAAAATGTTACCCACACTATATCAGTTCATATCCAGCCTGAGTGGGACTCGGGCCTTCCTTGTTTTTATCCGCATAGCTAAGTATGTCTGTAAAAGTAAATGCTTCAGAAACAAACTTAGTTAAACGGTCGGATTATTAGGTGATTCGGATTTTATATGTAAATTTATCTCAACTACAAGTATTTTTTACTTTTTGGCACAGAATTTCGATAACAAAAGTAAAAGAAAGGTGTTCAGATATGTAAAGTATGTCGTATAACTGTATGGTTACTAAACAACTGATAAAAATAAGGTCATAAGGTGATAACTTTTTTGCAAACACTTACTAACTACATACACAGAGAACACCCAGACCAAGACAAACATACATGTTCAAAGTAAAAGGTTAATACCTTAGTACCGTACATCCCTTTCACCAGAGTCTTGGTTGGTAAATTTACACCATGTGCTGGTGAAATTGGCTACCTCTCTAAAGTTGACAGTAAGCTCCTTACACCCTGTTTAATAAATACACCTGAATATCTATATAAATAAAAGTGAATTTTTGTCTGTATGTCCTCTATGGTCTCAAAAATGGCTGGGCAGATTTTGATGAAATTTTCAGTGAATCTTCAGGTTAGCCCAGCAGGTGAGCCTGTGAAGTTAGGTAACGATTGGATCACCCGTGTGAAGCTGCGTCGAGTAAAGTTATATATAAATTTAGTAAGCCCATAAAGAATGTTCAAATATTAAAAGGAAATGTTAATGAATATCAAACCTTGCCCGTAGTTTCATAATTAGGCTGTTTGTACAAAAGGTACTCATGTTTTATGCAAACCCCGCGAGAAACTAAAGCTCTGCTAGGATTATCAACATCACAAAAGGTTTTATGTATTTTATATTTAGGTTTGTGCGTTGCGTTGCGCGTTGTGTAAGGAATTGGAAACTTGTTTCACAAAATATATAGGTGTATACATAAAAAAGTGTCCTGCCACTCAAAGATATGCACTTAATTTCAAAAACATATCGCCCATAACTGTCAGCGGCACTTTCGTTGGTTAGCTTGATTAAATAAACAATACTATAAAGTATACTTATATTGAATATAATTTACCTTGGTACCTTGTATTGAATTTTTTAATTAAATCATTGTCACAAATTTGTTAGCTATAGCTAATATTTCCGATAATGGAAATGTCATGTCATACGTCATGTACCATGTCAATATAATATTTTCAGGAACACCGTTCCTATATGAATTCTATATGTTGTATGTGCGTTTGGCCGTGCGTTTGCCTTTGCGTTTGTCTGTCGCTTTTTTTCGAATATTTTTTTTTCACTTCATAAAAAAGTAGAACAGGAATGTTCAGGAACACCGTTCCTATCTCTTAAGAAACATGGTCAAAATGGCCGACAAATTAAAAAAATAAATTTGTTGTGTTATATAATTGACGAGCCGGGTGTTCCTCTGGCAATGCAAGCTTGCGCATTCTCAACTGGTTTTATATAACGGCAGGAGGCATACAAACATACGTCTCGCCTGATGTAAACTGGTTACCTTTGCCTATAAATGCTTGCAATGCTTTAAATGTTGCTTGCGCGATGCCTCCTCTGCTGCTAAAACACAGCAACTCCTTAGGAGCTTACCGGTAACCAGACGTGGCATCGCGCGAGTGATACTTAATGTATTGCACGCGTTCATAGGCTACGGTAACCGCTTTACATCAGGTGGGCCGTAGGTTTGACAGAACTAGCTGTGCTTTGTGCCAGTCAAGCAAGTAGTATTAATATGCTAACTTGAATCCTAATCAGCTGGATTTCATTTCGATTCTTTCACTAAAGTAATATAGCACCTACTACTACTGATACCGTAGTAGGATTATATCATCTTATATATTTTCACAACAGATACTATATAAGTCACGAAGAAATAGTATTGAACTGAATTCCATTAATATGGCACGACTGGACATAAAAAGAAAACCACATGGATTAGCAACTTCTCTTTAGAGCCATACGAGTATATTTTATCTTTTAATAGATAAAATCGCTGATGCATTCACAATGTCTGTGATACAATATCCATGTTGTATTTTTATATATTGGAATTCAATCGCGCATCCCTTGCACAATGTCGCGGTTACTGTGTACCAGTTGATCCAGGGTTGTCAAAGCGACATCACGTTGAAAAATAAAACTGAAATATAAAAATACTGTAATAGGGCAGAATTCAGTTTTTTGTATATTGGCCTGTCACTGAGACCGTTATGTCCTTTGAGTTTTATTTTGTTCTGTTCGTTTTGTTTCTTTTGAAACACTAAGTTAATAAAGTAAATATAATATAAGTATAGGAAACAGTCTAAGGGAGAGGGATCACATAAAATGTGAAGTGGTTATACTATGCGCATGCTACACATAATATCGCTTACTAGTTGCCACTTCCTATATTGTATATTTAAATGTGTAAATAATGAGAAGACAAACGTATTGTAAAAAATATGTGATGATCTATCAGTTAACTTTTGCTATTGAAACTATCGATTATAGGTCTAGTCAAATTTCAATTAAAAATACATAAAGTAAACAAGTACGAGTAGAACTCCCAGTATCAGGATTCATTATGATAAATTATTAGACGCCAACCTAAAAATTTACAAATATATTTTTAAGTCATCTAAGAAAAACGTTAAGGCTGTATTGATATGTTATAGGTTTTGATCACAAGCCGATTACTAATATGTGTTTAGTTAATAGATTCAGGCGTTATTTTGCGAAAGTCAAATTTATATACAATTTACACACAAGCAGATTAGATCAAATTTCATATTATATGTGTTTGCCCTATCTTTTTATGTAATTGAGTTTAACTTGACTTTATCTCCTACTTTGAACGAGCAATTTTATATTAATTGCTCTAATGATTTAGATTAAATTTTGTACTAAGAGAAAGATTTGATTTTTAGGTTCATCTCTATAGGTGTATAGCCTAAAAAACTTGATTTTAACAAAAAGTAAACATAAAACATGCCTAGCGAAGCTCAGTCACATAGTTATTACGTTACTATAAACCATAGACATTAATACTTGATGTATGTATATATTTACGTTAAGACCTTTGCTCGGTAGGCAGAGAGAACCAAGCGCCATAAGACGCGGTCCTTACATACTTCACTTGCTTCTTTAACATTCATAGCTCTTTTCATGCACGCTCGTCGGTTACTAGGACTTCTGACATCACCTTCTGATAAAACTCGACCAAGTACTTGATGTTATCATGAAAGTGATACTTGATATACATATATAGTCGTTTCAAGAGCAAGAGGATTGATAAGGAGACAAAGTGATCCCAGTAAAATCCTTGTTTAGCCTTTAATTTTTACTGACCGATCATTTTTCGATTTGACTATTTCGATATTTGCCGACTAACTATTATCTTCGCCATAAAAGCCCAAAGTTTGTAACAAATCAAATAAACATGGTGTCCTTCAGAAAACTCCCACGTCCCGAAAACCACTAACCCTGAATAAATAGACCTAATGATGAAGGGGCTATCGTGTCGCCCAGTTAAACATTCATTCAAGCAAATAGCGTAGTCAGCTACATTACGACACTGGACTTCGGGCACTATTGATTTAAAATTATTGGCAGTAGAAATTTAGATATAGAGAGACAAAATTTTACATTGAAGTAGAAATTTTATAAAATAGCTTAGATGTAAGTAACAAAATATTATAAAATGTCAGTAAATCGTCTTACGCAAACACGCAAATAGTAACTATAAAATTAAATGTCAGTTGTTTGTCCAACCATGAATTAATAATTCCACTATCTGACCAGTTAATTGTCTTTGTTTAATATAATAAATAGTTATTATAGATTACTTATATTTTTAAATATAACTGAATTTAAGGGCTATAACTGACTCATTAAATCATCTTTCCAACCAAAGCCGAAAAGACGTAGCGCCTTCTCCTCACTAATGAACAAGGATCTTGCCAAACAGATGTACCTTTCAAGCGATATTTAATAAGCAACCCGACAAGCAGCAGTAACTCCACTTTACAAAAAGACGTAACCAGATAATAACTTACTGAAAGGATGTTATATTCCTGCGAATATTAATATACGAAATAATTTTACTAAGATTATGTTATTACTGTCCTCCGCTACTATCACCACACCTGTGGAATCTTCGATATAATAGAATAGTACAGAAATTTGGAATAAAACAAGACATCTGCGCCTCACGACCATTTTGGATTCAACGCCAGCCATTCTACTAACTACATACATACGTAGTACACTCTACTAACTAACATACGAGGCTCTGGCAAAAGACTGATAGGGTAGAGTCATATTCAAGTAGTTCGATTGTTCTCCAATTTAAAAATGCTTACCCAAAAATAATAATTCCTTAGAGGAATGAGGTTACTACTGTGTTAGCAGTGAAAGTAGCAACATGCCTGGGTTACTCCTTATATTGCAAGAGTTACTTTTGTTTGCTACATGAGATAAAATAAAAAAGATGAATGAGACGTCAGCTAACATCTACCCTTGTACCTATCATCTACATCAAATACGTATAATGAACGTAGGGGACGGTATGCGAAATCGTACCGGTCGTTTAATTGTACCACCGACATAATTTCTACTAAAAGCGTTCCTATTTCAATTCTGGCAACACCAATGTATTACTAGCAACGCTCAACATTGTGTAGGCAGTTTGTTATTTTCTGTGACCAGTGGTAGTCCCCGTGAAATAAATAATTTGATTTTGGTGGTGTTTCATGTTTTTTTTTCACTCAGCGAGATAGTCATTGTCATACTCAAAGTAAGCTTATAAAAAAATGTTAATGCGCGATGTTAAACTTATGTTCACATTCTTTTAGCAGTTAAAAAGAAGTGCGGCAAATCTTTAAGATTACAAAATCACGAAGATTTTTCACAGAACACGGTTTGTTCGATAAATCGTACCGGTTGGTAGTTTCTAAATCGTACCAGTACAATTTAGCTAACTACAATTTTTGTTAATTGCTTTTAATTATTAGTGTTCCGTACATTTATCTTTAGAATCAAAGCCCACATTATGCAAGTGGTTCACCCTGCAGGCTAACGAACGAGGCTCTGGGGAAAGAGAGATAGAACACAGCTACATTTTTCGTTTAATATGGGGCGACCCGACTGGGGAAATACCTCCATTTCGCTGGAGACTGCATTGGAATAACATCTAACTAGAGTTAGATGGGTAAAACATTTCATTACTTTTGTTAAACCTTCACAAGCAAACAACGTAGTACTGCTGTTAGACGGTCACACAACCCATTCTAAGAATTTAGAAGCTATAAATTTAGCTCGTGAAAATGGTATCATAATGCTGCAGCTACCAGGACACACCACTCATAGATTGCAGCCAATGGACGTATCCATTTTTGGTCCATCAGAGCCCGTTATATACTTTTTTCCATACATTTCGTGCCTCAAAGGAGGCCCTCGGGGTCTGACAGATTGAGCACATTCTGCACATTCAAGAAATAGAAACGTGGATGAGAGCAAATTCTGGCAAGGCTGTCACTCAATATGAAGTTGCACAGTTATTTAGTAAAGCCTACCAAAGAGCAGCCACAATTGGAAATGCTATTAGCGCCTTCGAAGCCACAGGCGTTTGGCCAGTCAATCGTCATGTTTTTGAAGATCACTTTGTAGCATCAGATACTTTTCAAAACCAAAACGACATGAATGAAGCTAACATCTAATCTTATAACGACCCTGAAATTACAAATAACAGTGCTTCAAAGACCATCCAATCATCCATTCAGAATAGAATTTTGAATGAAACAAATTCTAAGTCATTTGACGTAATTTATATCTCAAGCATTTGCGAGTCATCATCCATTATTAAAGACAACACTGAAAGTGATGCTATTGTTGTGCCTGGCGAAGTAGACGACAGTACCATTCAATCCGTCACATGTATCAATCAGAAATATTTTTTCAATAAAACTGGATCCACATTGAAATTCAGGGAGTCACAGTGTGATAGTGTTGAGACTGTAAATATTATAGTTCCAAATAATGATAGACCTGATAGATTGTTAGTCATGACAATAAATTATTTAAACAACTATGCATTAGGAATCACTCAGTCACGCGATACGGATAAGATAACTGAAGAAGTGAAATCGAGCATATTATTTTCATCAAGTATCCACTCAAAAGCAAACAATGCAAAAATTGTGAACTTTGGCGCGTCAACTTCTGACCAATCGAAAAATATAAATCAGATAAGCAGCTTCGAAAATTTAAGCAACCTAAAGGTTCATTACATCAGGACGTACAAAAGACATTAGTACTGACATCAACTCCCTACAAAAACGACTTAAAGGAAGCAATAGAGAAACGAACAGCAAAAGTAACCAAGATTAAATTTGATGAGTCTGCTAAAAATAAATCAAATAAGGCTAAGAAAACAGCAAATCAAAATAATGAAAACGAAAACATTTCTGAAAAATGTAAGACACGTACTTCTAAAACTTTGCTGATCAAAGGAAATTAGACAAAGATTCAGACAATATTCAGTCAACCTCTACTGGAAAAGGTAGGAATATTAAAATTGAACCATCGAAAAACATTGTGAAAAAAGCAGCAAATCAAAATAAAAGAAAAGGAAAAGTCACTAAAAAACGTAAAAGAGATTCTTGTGATAGCTCTTTGGATTCGTTAGTTATTTTAGATGACGATTCTGATGTAGATATTGAAGAAGATTTAGATGATTATTGTGTAATCTGCAATGGTTATTATTACGATAAAATAGGACCCAAAGTTGATTGGATTCAGTGTGTTAGATGTTACAAATGGCTTCATGATACTTGTAGCGAGATTCCCGACATTTGCACAAAATGCTTGAAATAATCAAAGAATTTATAATAATTATTTATTTTTAGTAAATATTTCTTCACTGATCTCAAATCAAAAGATTGATTTTTTAAGTATAAGAAAAAAAATATTCATAAAATCCTTTGTAACTGTCAAGCAGTTTTATATGTCATTTATTTAATAAGAACGTACCTACTATTGAAAGTAGAATTTTAGAAAACTAGTTTTTAATTGATAAAGGCGGTGAAGCTGGCCTCCCTTTATCACTGACCATACATTTTAAAATTTTCGCTGATTTATTTGTATGTTTAACCCTAATTTAAGATCGAAAGACGAGTCTCTAAATCGTACTATGACCTTAATATATATATTTTTTTAATTTTAACATTTTCAATTAGCTACTAAAAATAATATTGTCAAGATGTGTAGTAATGTGTAGTAGATGAACATTATTAATGTTTATCTACTACAGAAGACTACATCTAAATAATAGTACTAAATAAAATATTGAGTCTTAATTTACATTTGCATACACAATACCACAGTACGATTTAAGAACCACGTAGTACGATTAAACGAACCGGTCTCTAAATCGTACCGATGGATACTTTTAAAAAAATATATATTTATGAAGATCTGAATAACTTCTGCGGAAAATTGACTTTGCTATATTGTAGTTAAATAGCCATAGATTATTTTTGATTAAATACTTATTTTAATATCTTCAATGGATTTTTTTAAACCTTGTTCAAAGTTAAGTGGTACGATATCGGCAACCTTCCCCTATAATGAGTCTTATATTTTTGTTTTGTACATATTATATCGTTAACAAGGTGCAGTGTTTATTTTTTCTTAATTTTTAGTTACAATTTAATCAGGGTGAAGTTACGTCAAAATACTTCTACTATAAAAAAATTAATTAAGTCCTTTGGGGGTTCAAGATAAATTTAAGCCTTAAATTTTGGACAAGTTCACTTGAATATACATACTCACCTACAGCTAACTTCTCATGGCATCTAAAATAGGATGTTAACAATTATACTCAAATCAGTAAATATTTCTTCTAATCTAACGTCTAGATTTTAAATTCAAAAGTCCAGGATTTCTGCATTTTTTTACTATTTTTCCAATTTTGAAGATGACAACCCTAATCTAATGGAATAGGAGCCTCCTAAGTCGGGTACGTTATACAACCACTCAGGCATATCGACGTATGTACGATGCATATAACGTTAACTACGGGTACAATTTCCGAAGCTTTTATCTAATATTATTTACACACGCCTATGTAAATTGCTTTAATAATATCGCTATTAAATACGGTTCAATATGGTTCCTCTTTTAACGTCTCTATCTTCGACGTTTCGCCCCATCTACCTATCTCCGATGTTTGTAAAGCGAAAGATCTGAAATATTTACAGTGAAATATCCCCCAATTTTTAGATCTTTATAATATACTACATAATATTGTGTTTACCTAGTTTTATGAAATAATGGAAATTTACGATTATAAAGTTATTTATCGTGACTTAAATTTGTCATTAAAATTGAATTGCTTCTTGGTTAAATTTTTAAGGCTTGTTAAGTGTTCCCTCTTTAAAGTTATAGTTAAATATTTATCAGTATATATTTTGTTTACGGTAGCTATGCATCATTTATCAACATACCTGGCATGCCTTTTAAGTTCAGTCATTTACATATTTGCCGACGATTTGGAATCTGTTCAATACATATTAAAATTTTTGAATTCAGAATCTCAAAACAATTAAAAGTAGGTATTAGGATTAATACTATTGTTTATTCACAGCGCAGTTTTGAATTCGATAGGTCACGTGTGAAAAAAGTCTTACTAAGGAAAATGCAATATTTTTTTACTTTCGAAAAGACCTAACACGGCTTTAGTATTTCGAAGAGCTAACATCCGTGTTCGTGTCCGAAGCTACAAGTCTGCGGACTGCGAATGAATGCTGGTATTTAGAATTCCAGCGTGGTTATACCCGTTTTTGTGACAAATCTCGTGAAGGATGTCCAAAATCCTCCTACAAAGAAGATAACTACACATCGTCGCTGTGAGACAACTAATTCTCGAAGATCGTCATGTGATATATCGAGAGATAAAGACGTTTTTAGGCATCAACCATTCTTGCATGAGACGCTTGATGTGAGAAAGCTAATTTCCCGTTGAATGGTGTAAGAGAGTCAGTCAAATCACAGCTCTGGGTTTCTAAAATGAGCCAAAGTCAACCGAAGTTGTTCGCTCTCGGAGCACTTCAAAGAAGATGGTGGCAACGTTCGTTGCGAATACCGGTCATGTTGCAAAAATTACATTTGAAGATCGTAGAATGGTTAATACAGAGTGGTATACTACAGTTTGTTTACCACAAATTATCACAGCTCACAAAGCGCTCACCAAGCGATTTAGTTATTTGAAGCTGGAAAACGTTGGAATTCTTGACTATTATCCATAAGTCCTGACCTATACTCTAACGATTTCTTTACATTTCCTAAAATCAAGAAAAATCTTCGTGGTGAAAGGTTCCAGGCTGGTGAAGAGGTAGACGTCACTTTCAAGTCGGCCATTATGTGCTTCGAAGTGAAATACATGTTTTTAACGGTTTGGAACGAATCGCAAAGGGTATTAAACTACATGTTGAACACATTGAAAAACATCGAAAAGTACTGACAGATTCTGGTTGTGTTTCTTCTTCAAACTAAAAAATTTAAAAGGCATGACTTAAAACTAAAGTTGTTGTTTTATATGAAGGTAATATTAATATTAGTGAATTGCAAGACGAATTCATATAACGGCGAGGGCAGTAATACGTAGTTATATTTTTTGTTCTATTAGGGTATTTTGCTACACAATACCGATAATCTATTTGAACGATACTTGTTGAAATAGTAGAAATAGAAGGTCGTCAGTATTATGTAGAAATATTGTGTGACGTTAAGCTCCCTATAGTGCACATTGCATATCCCGATGAACTTATTTTCTTTGTGCAAGATAATTGCTCACAAAGTAAGCATTGTGATGTTTCAAATACAATCAAATATACAATCAAATATGCCTTCAAAAGTATTGAACCATGTAGCAAATTTATGTATTCAAATGACAATGAACCAAATTCATTGTCATGCTAGGAGTAAACCAAAAAAAAATTGAAGCTGATCCTATGAAATATTAATTTGTAGGTAGAGTCATATTTACAACATACTCGTATAATCATTATAATCAAAGCTTGCTGGTAACAATATCGAAGCCCAAGTTGATCTTATTGTAAAAACTTACATATCCCTTGCGAGGTAGGCAGAGAGAGCCAAGCGCCACATGTCTCGGTCCTTACACACCTCACTCACTTCTTTAACATTAATAGCTCATTTCATGCACGCTCGCCAATTCCTAAGGCTCCTGACATCGCATTCTGATAAAATACGACCAATTTGGTCATGGTAAGTAAATCTTGACCTTCCTCAGCTCCTACATCCGTTAACTTCCGTGTTGTATATCTGTTTTGTAATTCTTATTCGCAAGTGTCAGTGTTAAAATAGGAAGAGGCATGCCCCGTTGGTGCGGACATGAAGAAAGAATGCAGGAAGAAAGAATTACCTATTTCTATTTTACTTTTATCAAAAAAAAATATTTTATAATTTTATTTATTACTTATACTTAGGATAAGTAAAAGGAAAATCATAATACATGAGTTATAAGAAATAACTTAGAAATATCAAACTTGGTACATTATAAAGATACGTGTAAAAATAATTCACTTAAATTTTGCTATTACACATTAAAATATATATACGAGTATCTCTTGTATTTAAGGAAAAATAAATTTGCAATAACGAGACGTGAACTGGCAATCGTCAGTCAATCATCACCTAAAGGGAAGGTCTAACCAATTGCACATAAAATTATTTGACGAACTTATGTACACCGGAAGCCTAAAAGTAAACTCTCCGTCACGATCCACAACTGACACGAGCTAACGTTACATTTTCTTCTTTCTTAGCTTTTTATAACAGTGGATGTCAAATAAGCTCTCGTTAGTACTGTAAAACACTTTTCTCCTTTCTTTCTGTGCTCACCTAGAATCTCAAATAAAATCTGGGACAAGGCGCTCAAACAACAATTCAAGTGTTCACAAATGAACTCTCTAAATCAATTCGTGTACCAATTTGTTTACATCCTATGTGCATTCTTCATTGCATGCGTAAAACAGCGTCTAATATATAGATTCTACTCTCAAATGAAGTCATAAGTTTATGATATTAATAATAGATTACAAAAATATATGCATATATTTGTAGACATAGGTATATTCCACAGTGGGAAGATATAGGCTGATGGTGAAGATACTTATTGTATTGAATGTTGTAATCTTATTGCACAGATATGTAAATGTTTACAAAGTAGAAAGATTAGCAGCTATTACGTCTATGGGTTTTATGGCTACCTTACCGTCCTTTTTGAATGCATGTTATGGGACTGTTTACGGGCAATTGTGACTAAGAGTTTGGTAAATGGTACATTTTTATTTAGCAACCTACTTTAATGTGATAGAAAATATGTTTAGTAATATCTAGCTTTTTGAAGATAACAGCAGCGCAAACCTTCGACATACATAACAAAGCCTTATACACGTGACGTAACCCTCATAAAGTTGTCGCGTACAAAAGACCCTCCAACCTTGTTACCTAAGTGCTTTAAGTTAATGTCAATGAGGTGCGACCAGGGTTTTATGTACTAGCTATCATCCGCGGATTCACCTGCGTGGACACACCTGTTTGTGTGCTGGAAAGTCCGAGGTACATTTTTAAAAAGTGTATTGCTGAGAGGTTTCATAACACGATCCAAGACAGTCCCTTGATACACTTTGGTTGAAGTCTTCATAAAAATTAAGGTTTGTGACTTCTTGCTAAGACTCCCCCGACCAAACCATTACAGACGCAGGATGATGAGCACATTGTACCTTTCCGACCACTTGGGCGGCTTCTTTAGAACTTTGTCATTTTGCTTATTGTAGTGCTCTTCAATCGTGAAAATTTTTCATCAGTAAAGAGGATATTTCAGTACCTTTCGCCTGCATATCGGTACTGAAGGCGTTTTGATTGATCCACTCTCTTCAACTGTAGGGATTGATTTAGGGCATGTCCTGTATATCGACGATAAGCACCGAGCTTCAGGCCTTGTTTTATTATACACGACAGAGTCCTAGCGGGAATCTTCATTTCTTGCGAAAAGATTTTTGTTGCCTAATGAAGTTTCGATGAATGCTGGCTTTAACAGTATTAATAGCCTTTATAGTTCTAACAGCACGCGGTCGCCACGATCTTTATGGTCGTCAACAGAGGAAGTGTTGTTATATCTGTTTATAGTACGATATACGAACATACTACTGATACGAAGCTTTTGAAGTGTGTTGAATATGACCGACGGCTCCGTACCCACTTTGTGCAATGCAATCACTGCAATCCTATTTTCTTTAAAACCCCATTCCATATTGAAATTGAAAATAAACACGAAAAAAATAAATCTATAATAAATCGAAACAAGTTTTTAACATAATAAACACGTTCCAAATTTAAAAAAAAGAGTTGAAAAAAAGAAAAGTTTCTATGTAACAGTATTTATGGCCAGACTAGTTATATATTTTAACTACAATGTACATAGATTACAATGCTCATAGACAGATTGTAGTCAATATTGCTAAAAGTGCGAGCTCGATTAGACTTATAAACGCATCGACGCTATCGGGCTCCATAAATTAATGCCATATTTACTAAACATAAATACCCATTAGTCAGTTCTACGACGCTGTCTGCGACGCTGCCCTGCGCCGTCTGTATTTTGTTTTTTTTTTTTTGTAGGAACACAAAAATTTTTGTAGGAACACAAAAATTTTTGTGTACACAAACCTATCATCATGTAAAATTTTGTCAAAATACAATCCGTAACTAGTTACTGCGTGATGTTTGCATATTGGACAAATAGATTGACAGACGAGCAGATAAAAAACTGTCCCAATTTGGTCTTCTATAGATATTAGACTCTCACTTCCCTATTTGAAAGAAATATTTCGTGTACAACCTCAACCTTGTAACATATATAATGTAGGAGACATAGAAATATTTATTGCCGAACTAAAACTCCCGTCTATTGTACAATAATAATTCATTATTATTTTTTTATACTACGACGAGAGGTACACAAGCATACGGCCCACCTGATGTAAAGCGTATTAAATGTATTAAGTATCCCTCGCGTGATGCCTCCTCTGCTGCTTACACAGCAACTCCTTGGGAGCTTACTGGTGACCTCACTCACACGCAGGAACACAATAACCCTCTAGGGAGTTGTTATTTGGCTGCGGTTTTCTACAATGTGGAAGTACTTCCCCAGATGGGTTTTGATGCGCCCTACCTCTCTTAAAACATCCAGACCAAGACAACAGACATGTTCATGCACACGAACCCACGAGCGTTGGTCCAAAGTCGCGTCATTTACGACTGAGCCACCGAGCACGTCAAAATAATGCAGTGTCCTCTGTATTTAAATTAATGTCACAGTATCGGTAGATGTGCGGTTAGGTTCCGCACTTACATATAGTACATAGTATTACATGGCCGAGCGGTCGCGGTTCGGCTATGTCTGTCCCTGGCGGTCGTCCTCCACTATGCGGGGGAAGGGTCAGGTTCAGAGAGCGGCAGGGCGTGTCCTTACCGCACTTTAGTAGTATACTATATGTACATTACTACATGCGTCAATTACGTTACTATGGCAACCGTCTCCGTCTAAAAACCAGCGTCATAGTGCTGCGGTGACTGTTTTACGCTTAGAAGAGGACGGTTTTACTGTCATAACACCGTTTAATAGAGATTTTTCTTTTATCTAATGTTACGTTACTCTGAAATATGTTATGCAGCAAAATAAATGATTAAATTCCATTCTTTCTTTCTTCATTTCGCGATGTTGGAGCCCCAAGTGGAGGTAGCCGCGAGCAGTGGGAGGATTGTTGTGTTTCGGCAATTAAGTAAGAGAGATTTATCAAAACCTGGTACGCTAGTTGCTTACCAGATTTTGATAGTAACTGGGTGGTAGTATACGAGCGTTAATAGGATACTGCACCCTCTTTATATCAGGTGGGCTGTATGCTTGTATGCCTCCCGACGTAGTATAAAAAAACAGATAAGTAATACTTTTATGTGATATATGTATAAAGTAAAAGATTAATTGGCCAAAAGGTAACAAAACGTTTGTTTGTCATAGTTACAGTCGAATTTTTATTACGCTACTTCAATACATCACGTAGAGTAAAGTACATAAATCGTATGTAGTTGTTTTGCCTAATGTACATTTATATTATTAAATTAATTTTCTTAATAAGACTTTTACACTTTACCTCGTAACAGCTAAGAGAAAATCATGCTTGATACTACAAGCGGAGCTGTAACACTTATTTACTACTACTATTACGACATAAAAACGGTGTAAAGGTCATAGACTTAGTTGGCCAACCCTACAAATTGTACGTCCTTCCTTATCCTTATATCAAATAGAATCCGAACAAAAATAGCAAAACAAACAATAAGTACTAAGTCCCTCAATTAAGTAACCCAAAAGAAAAAAAAAGTTACATGTGATCATTCTTACAAATTACAACATAACGTTAAAAAAATATTTAATTCGCAATTGATGTTTTCTTCTATAATTGACTAATTATTTATTTTTAGCGTTTGGGTAGTAAACCATGGGGTTCGTACCAATTCTGACCTGGCAAAAATCTATCTATTACACTTCTTATTATCGGTTAAAAAAACCTACTTAAATAAATAAATCTAAAAGATACCACGAAGTAAGTAAGCTAAAAATCAAACCGTACTTGAGTTCCGTGCGTTCCAATAAGCATTAAATAAAATCACTGAGGAAAATCCTCACCAATTTTTTTCCGCAAGTTTATTTACTCAGCGAATGTGCGAATAGGCCACGAAAATCAATTTTCCGTGTAGAGACGGGCAAATAGGTTGACTAGACTGCAGTATAATGGCCTATAGTAACCTACATACATCAACTACTTCTTATAAAGGTTTATTATCTCTCTATAAACAGATTTTACAATACGATTCCATTCGCCTAAAAACAAAGATGAAGAAATGCGATGATCACAAGTTTTATCGTACTATTACCACTGGAGAAACTCCTTGAACATTTGATTGTTCCATGTCTGTTCAATGTTGGCAACCAATTTCTTAATAAAATACGACTTACCGTTGGCCAGTCAATCTTTTAGCAGTTCATGCGTTTTCGCCGTTCGGTTGGTTGATCTCTCAAAGACCAAGCATGTTAGCGATATATTCTACATGTGAAATTCATTTACGCATAGTTCATGTGCGATCGTACATTGCTTCAAAGCCTCCCACTTAATATTTTTATGTATATTTATATGGAGGAGTATTGCTGATATAACCGTACTTTAAAATAGAGCGTTGCACTTTCTCTAATATTTCAAAATAAGAAGATGTAGACCTTAATTTCTTAAGGATTTGCGATCGAGTAAACACTAAGACTGTCCAACCCCATTGACGAAATACTTGAAGCACTGCTGTCTGAATGGCAGTAAAAGTGGAAGAATCTTACTAAAAGGCGACATTTATATTTTATTCGTTCAATTGGTGAAAGATAGTTTGAATAAATGGTTAGGTATGGTTGCTAAATTTATAACTTGGTATATGTATATCTTCACGCCAAGTCCCTTGCGGGGTAGGCAGAGAGAACCGAGCGCCATAAGACGTGGTCCTTGCCTACTTCACTCGCTTTTGTGACATTCATAGCTCTTTTCATTTCAACTTGGTATAAAAAACTTTAAAACTAAACATTCCTCACTTCAACTTGTGCCGTTGCACAAATTTTGTGTGTCGAACTTTTTTTCACTATACACTAAGGTCAAATTGGCTATATCGAAATTTATTATTATAAAACATTGGTTTTATATCACGTTAATATTAAACAAAAAATTTCAAAGATAACAACTACCACTAACAGTAGGTTAATTGTTGTTCACGGTTATTACTTTAATAACCTCATTTTAATTTTACCTAAATAATATATTTGCTATATATAATAGATAGAGTGATAGCTATCATTACCCTAAGTGTAGCGTGTTCGAAATAAATAAATTTTAAAAGGCTATACAAACATTAATTTATACTTCTATCGACAAACTAAAGAAAACTTATTAATAAATTGATGTCGAGGTCCATTATCATGGTTATTTTGATTTTATAAAATATATAGAATAAAAAGAAGTATGCTTTATTTGGAAAGAATGCAGGAAGAAGGAGTAGAAGGATGTTGGAGTCCAGGATGGCTAAGACTTACCTACCATGACCAAATTGATCGTATTTTATCAGAAGGTGATGTCAGGAGCTTTAGAAACCGTTGAGCGTGTATGAGAAGGGCAATGAATGTTAAAGAAGCGAGTTAGGTGTGTAAGGATCGAGTCATGTGGCGTTCGATTCTATCTGCCTACTCTGCAAGGGAGGGGCGTGAGTATATAGATAGATAATCTGCGCCGAAGACTGCAGTTTCCCCTTTTTATTAAAACTTATATTTGCTTTGTAACGTTTTGTGTGCGAATCCATTTGTTTATTTTCAGTCAAGTTTCTCGTAGTTAAAAATACCGATATTATATTATTTGTATCATAATTATTTTATTGACTAACTGCAAATTTCTTTAATGTATTTTTGTATAAAATGATTGTTCCCTATGACATGACGTTAAAATGTGACTATTGAGACACATTTGGATAATAATAACAATGTTCTCTATTCAATTTAATCAGTATTTATTTTACCGCGGAGAATAATAATTATAGTCCTATTAAATGCGGTACCGAAAATATAAATCTGACTAACTAGAATAGTACGAGACACGAGAATGTGAGCAATACATTACTCACATTCTCGTAGCTTACAAGCTAATTTACTCAATTACTAGTCCGGTAAAGATAATGGTCTCAATAATATTGTTCCTAAGAAGTATTACTTGTAATTTCGTTCCATTGCCTAATTGTTATACAGCAGAAAGAGGAAAGTGCTGATGAAACGAATAAACTAAAAAACTCTTGTGATCCTATTAATAAAATGTTTTGGTAAAGTTTAGAGCTAATCGATTAAAGAAAAAATATCCATACAAACTTTGATAGACTATTTTACAGCAATAAATTGAAATATCATAAAAAAAACGCCAGTATTGGTCCTAATGATCAAAATTCAGCCACAATCATTATTAAAAACTTCCAACACTTTTTCTATTGTTTCCATTTATTTATTAATAATGCTAAACCTCATCAATCCATACTACTCGTATTTTACTCGTAATATCGTAAATGTGAAAGTGTTTATTTGTTTTTTGTCCTTCTTTCACATCAAAACATAGCAACTGAATGATGTGTTTATTTGTATGAAGATAGTGGGGATCCGAGGGGATACTTCCTATCGCGGAAAAATAGCTCACTCCTATGGAAAAACACGATTTGTGTCCCTTTGTCCACGCGGATGAAACCGCGGGTTACAACTTATAGCTACTAAATAAAAAAAAGTTGAAATCCGTTGACAGACCGAGACGAAATGACGCAAATATTTTGTCTTTACCTATTTGCGAGTATATACAGATGCCGATTTTTCATCCTTTTGTAGACGCGCTTGGCCTACTAAACAAACACTGGGAATTGAGAGATATAAACGATTATTCATATTACGACGGCCACCACCAGATATGATGCGGTTACTGTAGCCTATAGGCGGAGGCATTTTCTTGTCAATATTGCTCGAAAAACGACATTTGTTTTACCAATTACAGTGAAACGCTCCTTTTATCACAGAGTGAGAAAATAAGTTTTATATTTGGAACAAAGACGAATAGGTACGCAAAATTCATATGAATAAAATAATAATTTTATGAACGCACTGTCTGCTCCCGTAATTCGTTGTGACTGTTGTGACTCAATTTATATTAAGACATTTATATTGAAATTGAAAAATATTAAAATGACTTTATACAGTGACAAAAATGAGACACTGACTCCTCCGTAATAATTTCGTGGTAAAGCATAAATTATCATGCACATGCAAATATAAGGATTGTGACATTTTTCACAACATAATGTTGGCATTTGTTTTGTGTACAATAACTTTATTATCTTTCTGATGTAAAATAATACATTTTTTTGCAGTTGTCCTTATAATAACAATTGTTATCAAAATTTTGTACTATGCGCAGTCATTGTGCCCTTGTACATTTGCAAGGGGTCACGCTTGGACTGCCCCAGCTATAAGGCCATCAGTTTGATCATATTAGCAGCAAAAGTATATGGAAAGGTAGTTGAAAGGAGAATGAGAGGGAAATCCGATGGAATACTGTAGGAGGCACTGAGAGGATTACGAAATGGAAGGGTATGTACGATTCAAGTTTTCTCGCTCCGAAATATCGTGGAGAAGCATATGGCCTTAGACCGGAAGGTTTTCTGCGGTTTTGTGAATCTTGCGAAAGCAATTGATAGGGCTGTGCGAAAGGAACCATAAGATATGATGATATATTGACGATGCACTGCTCCGGGCTATGCATGCAAGAATTGCTCAGCATGTGTGCGGATAACGTGGCAACATGTCCCCTGGTTTGATACCAAAATTGATGTCAAACAGGGTTGCATGTTGTCTGCTAGGTTGTTTATTGTGTTTCTCGATAGCTGTCTACAGAGAATAAGATCGACGAATGCAGGATTACGCATGGGTGACCTAGTGGTGAACTGTCTGCTTTATGCTGACGATGCCGTGGTATTAGCAGAAACACCATCTGAACTACAAACACTGCTGGTCACAATAATGAAAGACGATTGTATGGAGAAAGGTTTACTATTGAATGCGAAGAAGACAAAGGTAATGGTATTTGAAAGAGAAGAAACCAGAACCAATGTTGTCAGTTGAGGCTGATTACAGTTGATGATGAAGTGTTAGAACAAGTGAATGAGATTGTATATCTTGGATGCGGTTTCAGCAGGGGTGGAAGGTAAAGACGAGTGAGTGCTGGGAATAGTGTGAATAGAGCGTTGGGAAAACTTCTTGGTAAAGCTTGAGTGGTAAAAGCTTGAGCCAACAGGCAGAACTCGCTATACACAATGCGGTGCTGGTCCCAACGCTTACTTATGGAAGTGACAGCTGGGTATGGCAGAGAGAGCTTGAAACTAGAATAAACGCTGCGAAATGCGAGCGTTGTGCAAAAATTGTGCGTAACGCTTGTAGACCGTATTAGTATTAATGATGCTAGAAACAGAGCTGGTCTGAAAGAGAGCATGTTACGTTGGTTCGGACAAGTAGAAAGAATGCAGGAAGAAAGAATTACGAAACAGATATGCAATGCGAAAGTAAAAGGATGTACCATGACCAAATTGATCGTGTTTTATCCGAAAGTGACCTCAGGAGAGTTAGAAACCGGTGAGCGTGCATAAGAAGAGCAATGAATGTTAAAGAAGCGAGTGAGGTTTGTAAGGATCGAGTCATGTGGCGCTTGGTTGTCTCTAACTACCCCGCAAGGGATTTGACTTAAAGTTATAGATAAAGATAGCTAGTTTTTGTACTACTTTTTCCGTATGTATTTATATTTTCACGTCAGATCCCTTGTCAGGTAGGCAGATAGAACCGAGTGCCATAAGACACACATACACACCTCAATCCTTTTTTTACATTCATTTCATACATACATATCATACATACATAGTACAAACTAAGTGTCCTAACTGGGTATATATATTTTTTTGTTACATAAAATAAAATTACGACAAATGGTTTTAAAATATAAATATAAATTGTGACTACCTCTGTTATTGAACATTTGTCAGTAAAAATTTTGTATAGAATCTTTTTTTTTATATAAGCTCAGCATAATGGCTCCGCTTCGCCTGATGATAAGCGAAAGATTCGCAACGGCAACTGACAAAAGACTACACAGTCTCCTGACGGTTGAGGCTGCCATGATGGCCCGCAAGATGTTTCTTCACGTTTGAAGGATCGCATATTGTAGACAGGAGTTCTACACACACATTGCGCTGCCTGACATGAATATCAGGCATAACGGATCCACTGGAGGGTATCATAGATGGCTGCGTGCTTCAGTCATAGATCCGGGAGTTAGCCGGTAAGAAGATGGCCATAAGATCGTCTTTCTCCAGTGGCTGATGCGCCAATGAGCCATCGGGGCATCGCAGCGGTGGCAGCGAGAGTTGGCTGAAGTTGGCCTGCACGGCTTTGGGTAGTCGCCAGTAGTTACGCAATCAAGTAGGGTGCGAACTAGTTCCGTGCCGACTTGCTTACGCGCTGCGTGTCCGCTCTTATGTCTTACGCCTCTTGCAGACCCTGGTGACAGTATTGTAGGCTGATTTCAGCGAGTTAATATTCGGATCTTTGAGGGCGCGATCCCTGGTCCTAGCGCGATACACCGCCTGCTGTTACTAATAGCTTCAGCGCACTCGCGATTAAACCAAGGGCGTCTCCGGCTTTTGATGACGACATCGGAGTGAGTAATGTAGTATGACATACCAACGCCGATCTCGTCAACAATGGCCACAGCACTCGTCGTGCAGCGGCGTGCACTCCATATAGGCAAAAAGACATTGCCTACCCTATCAATTTGATAACTACATCTGATGTTTCTTAATTCGTAAACATAGTTTTTAACTAATATTTTGTATCAAAAACAAAAAATTAAAAACAGCTCCATCTATCGGTATCGGTGCAAGTTATTAAAATCATCGCTAGTCATATTCAAATCGCAGCTAGGCGCTAGTGTAGCACATCGATCTAGCCGCGCTATATCGATGTGCTACACTAGCGCCGCAATGGGAGCTTAATGGCAGAGACACAAACTATTTCTGTCTAAATTTACGTATGTGTGCCGTGTTGGTAATACGGATAGTGTAATGTGCATTTCTGTAAATACATTGCCCACAATAACACAAATAACGCACACAATCGCATAGTATAGACATTGTCTTTTCAGCCGAACTATAACGTAAATTACCCAAGTGTCGCGAACAAAAAGTAGTTTGCTCCATATAATTAACGACCGCCATTGTTTTTGTTTTGAATCGATTGACTGGTAGCAGACAAAATAAGATTTTAAAGTTTTATAGTTGATAAAAATGAATAATATTCACTGCGAAAGTTGTTCAGGTGGTGTGTATGTAGGGAAATTAAAAAATGATGCGTTTTCAAAACTATCTTTCGGTGTAAAAAGACAAGATATCACATACATCATTATTTCCACAAGACTGGGTAACCAAAATCAACATGCTGTATTTATTGGTAAGTTAATAGCTTTAAAAAAATTCTGCCTACCCTGTCAAAAATCTCTGTGCACGCCACTGGTCGTGAGATCATCACTGAAATAGCGCTGACCCCTTGGGACGAAAGCAAAGTAGTCGTGCATGCCGTCCCCATCTGCTGACGAGTAGTGCCGGACACGACGCTTAACCTCCGTGGGTTGTGGTGGAACCGCGCTTGGCACTGTGCTGGATACCAAGCAGTGGCTAAATATGCCCAGGGGCACTCTGACCTCAACCCAGTAGCCAGCAGGGTGGGTGGTCAGCAGTAGGTCTAGTAGAGAGGACTCCTGACCAGCACTATCGGGTATTCGAGTAGGTTGCTCTACCTATTACGTCACACGTGCAGGCTTGCAATTTCATCATTCCACTGTTGAGGACATATTTTCGGCATTCGGCAACTCCTATCTCTGCCGAACTATTAAAAAGTGGAACGCCTTGCCTGCACATGTGTTTCCTCCTTCCTACAACATGGGATCCTTCGAACGAAACGTGAGGAAGAACCTTGCGGGCCAGTATGGTAACGTCGACTGACAGGACACTGTAGTCCTTTGTCAGCTGCCGCTGCAAGTTGGGCTCCTCTTTTCGCTTACCAACAGGCGAAGCGGAGCTACGAGTACTATGCTGAGCCAATAAATAAATAAAAAAGGCTATGTGAAAGAGCGAAAGCGTGAACGGTCCTTCCTGTATGGATAGTTGTGGAGGACCCGAACCAGGAGCCGTGGTGAGAGTTAAAATCCCCCAAACACACCATCTCTGCAGTAGGGTACCGTTCCTACGCTTTATGTACCGCCCGGCTCATATACTCAAAAAGCCGAGTTGTCTCCGTGTTGTGTCCGTGGTATGGGGTCGGTATAGGCACATGTAAATACAACTCTGAATGCCTGTAATAATATCATTCCTTTTATTCACTAGGTATGCATTAAGGAAATATTTTTAGAAATAATCATAAGTCACGTATAAAGCAGCAGAAATCTAGTTTCGCATATAATTCGTGTGTTCGCGGTAGTTCCAAATGCAAAACGTATTTTTTTACACTGCGAAAACTCACTCGGTAATATATTCATGTACTTTCATTGGTCTTTTTGTGCAGCAATGTTAAACACATTTATTCTAATATTTTGTATGCCTGACAGAGCTCAGCCGTCGGAATAAGAATTCGGAAGAGTGTTTTCTCTGTGCTCCTGTTACATCGAAACGAAGTAAAATCTCACGTCTAAAATCTCACGTTGCTTATAATTTTATACCATACTGAAATCAAGATGCACTTGAAATTAATCAGATTCTTTTGGTCACTGTTTTAGAGTTTGTACAAACATTTGTGTACATGAATATGTTTGTTTGTATAGGTCTGGGCGTTTTCTGTATCATAAGTATGTTGTAAAAAAATGTATTTACGTATATTATCTGTTGTCTAGTCTATAACACAAGCTTCGCTTACTTTGGGCTAGATGACGCTGTGTAATTTGTCCGAAAATATTTATTATTATTATTTATTTAGAGTAGACTCATTATTTTTGTTAAGACAAGTTTGTTCGTGTGCTTCTTAAAATATTCACTTTTATAATTTACTATTATCGTATTCTACCGAAAATGTCTTTTTCTCATTTATTACAACCTCTGAACTAATTGTTCATTTATATATGACCAATGTCTATTCTTCGGTCAGTCCTGAATTATCTTTAAAATATTAAATGAAGTAAATGAAAACCATTAGGCGAAGTCACCCTCCTAATTCCGCAATGGGATATTTAATGGCTTGTGCCATTTTTCTTTTCATTATTACAATCCGCATTCTTCTAAGTCCCGAGTTTTTTATTACCTTTATTCGCGTAGTTTTTATCGTATATTAAACTCCTTTTTGGAAGGTTTCTCGCAGGGTTTTCTCAAAAATCGCACTTTGAAGTACGTGAAAGGTATGTATCATTTATATAATTAATAATTATTTTTGCAACTTCTATGTAATATAGATTATTGACTTCTATGCGAAGAGTGTGCACTTAGCTGTTTCACAATTTAGCGTGATTCAAGTAACTATACAATTATGGCCGTTAATTATTGATACTAAAAATAATTTGTCAATTTTATACCATTTACGTCTAATTCAATATTTTAAGATATAAACATTGTATTTATTATGGATTAATAAAGACCCGTTTAACATCGTTAGTTTAATTTTACGAAAATCATGTCTTCGAGCCTTTTCGTTCCCTGTGCCTTTCATTTGTATTTCGACTTTTAGGGCAGTTAGCAGGAATTGCCCTAAAACGTGCAAGTGATCACTACATCTAAGAATTCGTTAAAAAAAAGTAAAGAATTCGTTAAAAGAAAGTAATAACATATCCATTCGCAAAAAGCACAAAAAATAAACTCCATTGACAAATAACTGTGTTCTATATTACAACTGCGTATTCCAGCAGCAAAAGCAACAAGGTTATCGACCTCCTTCCTCACATAAAATTACACGCAGTATTGATGAGATACTTTATGCATTTTACGATGCCTAAAGTCTCTTAAAATACTTGGGTCAGGTAAAAATAGTATACCGCAAATCGATAGAGAATATCCTGGCCAACTTTATAGCACGAACAATAGCTCTCTATTTTGGAGTATTATGAACATCTAATGTTATGTACTCTCCGAGAATTCAATTGTTTTTCATGGTGACAAGTTTTGTTGAAAGTATTTTTTCTTGTTCTTTCAAATGATACTGACAACATGGTATTATATATCGTTACATACTATTTGAAGCATTGTGAAGTAGTATCAGTATGGTAGTTTCTTATAATTGCACTAAATAAGGCGCAGCGGTTTCGTTTTGAAATGTTTATGTGCCTGTAAGCTTATATGCTTTTTCATTAAACATACTATCAAAACGCCACGCCGCTATAGTTCTACCTTCATCGTTATTATAAACCTGATGATGACACTGTGAAAACTGTATGTTTGCACGACGTCATAATCAGGACGGTCATATCTACTACTACTACATCTTCATCTAGGTTATATCTATAAATGGATTTTTACTTAACTTTGTTTGAGGCTACGCTTCTTGCTTAATTTTATTCTAGGTCAACATATGTACCCAAATAACTATAGAGAGACGATTTTGCTCTTGTCTCTCTCTTCTTAGAAGGTACCTAGAGAGTCTTGTTAGGAAGTACCTAGAGAGTCTTTAGTTGTAATTGTATGCGATTCTATAACAAATTTTCTCAAACAATATTGTCGTTGCTCAAAAATAAGTTCACAATAAAACTAGTTCGAGAGTTGGTGAATTTCTAACCGAGATGGTATCCGAAAATGAACACAGGCACCCATACATCTTTGTCTGACTCTGTCAACTGCTTGACATAATCCTTATTGGCCCTGATATACTGACATTTATTGGCATTGGCAAGTTTCCTTCAGAATTTACGAGTATGTTTCGCCAATGGTCACTACCAAAATGTTACTAGATTAGAATATTAACTGAATAATCTGTAAGTTTTTTATACCACGTCGGGTGGCAAACTAGCAAAATACCCGCCTGATGTATAGTAGTTATCGATGCATGTCGAAGGTCGCAACAAAAGAACTATCGCTCGCACGTTTTCACACCAGTTGCTAACGCTTCAGCGTCTTGGTAACCTCACTCAGTAAACTCCTAATGAGTTGCCGTGTTAGCAGCAGAGGTGGTATCGCAGAGTGATGTTTAATGTATTACAAGCGTACATATGCTACGGTAACCGATTTACATCAAATGGGCCGTATGCTTGTATCCCTCCCGACGTTGCATAAAAAAACTCACTCGCAGAAACACAGCAATCTAGGCAATTGCTATTTGGTTGGGGTCTTCTGTCTATCTTCGGTTTGGCTGAGTTTGAGGAGCCTACCTCTCGTTCGCTAGTATATGAAAGTAGTTCCTCAGTTAGGCCGCTCTTTACTAATTTAAAAGCCTCTCTTTCGCCAAGTGAGAATTTAGTTCTGAACATCAGAGTGAGAGTGAGACTATACTCCAAATCTACCTACACCTACCATTACTACTCCTCATTAATGCGTTCCAGTAACGTATTCACAATACGTCCCTTTTTTTGCAAGTTACTGAACATAGGCCTTCGCTCATTGCAGATTTACGCTCACTGGTGAGGCTTTCTTAAGTAAACTTCCGTGTTAAAGTTCATAATCTATTTCCGATGGAGTTTTACGACCCATATCGACAGGGCTGAATGCATCTAATACGAAAGTGAGCGATTCCATAAAATGAACGAAAAGGGAACGAACCAATTACTGATTTTTGTCCTAAAAGCAGATAAAATTATTGTGCATATTCTAGATGTACTTAGCTATTGTGAACTACTACTTCCACCTTACAGAAAACCATAGGTAACGTCGCCTCAGGTATGTTGTTGTATTTACGTAATCGAGTAAGCTTACAATTTATGCTCAAGTGGTCGCTGTTTCGGCAGAGGGAGTGGTAGCGCGAGTAATACTCCAACTTGAAACTCCTTCTTAGTATTTTCCTGATGCCCAATCCATTTGGATAGACAGGAACTGCTACCTAAGCTAAGGATTTGACGAAGATACTGATTTTTACATGGAGCGACTGCTATAAGACCACCACAACCCATAGGGAAAATAAAACCTTTCTTAAGTTAGGTCATAAGTCTTTCGAAATATAATTCCTTGGACATGTGAGTTCCCTCACGATGTTTCCTTCACCGCCGAGCATCTGATAATTACAAGTATGTACATACACACATCAAAAGTGTCTAGGGGTCAACATATATTTTTGCAATAACTTTTCTCCTGATTGATATTAATTAAAATTTTCTTTAAGGATTCATCAAATAAAGTGTTTTCGTTTGTCTACAGTAACGATAAACCAAGTCACCTTTGCATTAATAAAGAAATTTGCCATTTTCATAATAAAGGGATTTTTGACATTTGAACCACTAACATTAAAGTTCGAAAAAAAGACTGAAATAACAGTTTTCTTTAAAATTTTATTGGGTAACTTAAACAATTAATAATCCGTGTTTCTACCGCGAACACTAACAACACAAGAACATCGGTTTGGCATACTCAAAATGAGTTCATCCAAATCACGCTGTGGAATGGCCGCCCATGTTCGTTGCAACAACAAAAAAAGGTCTTCTTGCGACTGGATACCCTCCATATTCGGCAGAGCTCTTCTCTGTAGCATATCCCATGCATGCTCAATCGGGTTCAAGTCTGGCGACTGAGCAGGCCAGGGCATGACATTGATGTTAGCTGCGGCGAGAGTCTGTCTTACAACTCTTGCGGTGTGCGGTCGTGCATTATCATGCATTAACTGAAATAAGGGACCGATTTGCACTTGTAGAGGAACGATGACGTCTGATACAATCGTCTCAGCATAAATTTGAGCGTTGAGGTTGCCTCTGATCCAAATCAACTCAGTTCTTCCGCCGATCCAAATACCCGCCCATACCATGATGGTTCCACCACTATAAGGATGGACTTCCTGGCAGGATTTTAATCGCTGTTGGCGTCCAGGGGTTCTCCAGTGTCGTATACGTTTATATATTTTATATATTTTTTTATTACAAAGCCACATCTCAATCTCAAGAAATCCGCATAAAAATGCTTGATCCCTAGACACTTTTGATGTGTGTATATCCGAAAACGCAAATTTAATCGTACGTGCCAGGATTCGCAACGGGGACCAGTTGGTCGATGGAAGTTCTTTATCGACTACACTATCGCTCCATATATTTCAAGCGTCTTAATTTTCCTCCCGATGTCCTTAAAAAGTTTTACTTAGAAACCGATAAGAAGGCTGCGCTATAGTAACCTCATTAGATCGCTGTACCGGATAGTTTCACAAAACTATGATACGCCGTCTGGTAACTGCGAAAGGTTGAAAGAAATACGCCGTTATTAATATAATTGTCTTTTACTTTGTGTCTTGTTGTTCTGTTATATAAGCATGTATCATATACTTACCTACTCTACGAGGAGGTTTGGTTTATGATGAGCAGGTGGTTAATATATAAAAACTCCTTATGATACCTACTCAATATATTACTATCTTACTTACATTAGGTGGACCGTATGCTTGTATGCCTCCCGACGTTGTATATAAAAAAAGAATCTCTTTACAGAAAACCGCAACTAAAAATAACTCCCTGGAAGGTTATTAAGTTCCTGTAAGTGAGTGAAGTTACCAGCAAGCTCCTTAGAAATTGCTGTGTTAAGAGCAAGAGAGGTACCTACAAGCGATACTTTATGTATTGCAAACATTCTGCTACGGTATCCATTTTATATCTGGCGGGCTGTATTCTTGTACAATTCAACCTTTATAAAGTAAATGTGGTCAGTAAACATCATCAAACAATAAAAACCATCACGCAAGCAGTGTGTTTCACTGTTCAATAAATAAACATCCAAATCGAACACCACAATTACCCATTCACTCAGAAATTCATAACAACTCTTCACGTGTAACGGGCTTGAATTAATAAAACTGCCTATTGTTTACTATTACACGTAATCAGCCTTTGGCTGCCACTTTACCATATGATCAGGAACACCGTTCCTATATGAAATCTATATGTTTGTCTGTATATGCGTTTGTCTGTTTCAGCATAAAAAAGTAGAATAGGAATGTCCAGGAACACCGTTCCTATCTCATAGGGAACATGGGCAAAATGGCCGACAAATTAAAAAAAAATTGATTTGTTATATAATTGATGAGCCAGGTGTTCCTCTGGCAATGCAAGCTTGAGCATTCTCAACTGGTTATATTCTGATGTCTCCAGCGCCTGCTACGAGATATTCTTATTATGCAACGTTAGGTGACAAGTAAGCAGATGAATAGTGATATTCTAGTAGATAGATAACTGTCTATTAATAAAGTAGCCCCTCGTTCAAATCCTGGTGAGGTACATATTTGTAATTATCACTCGCCGGTAAGTGAAAACATCGTGAGGAAATCCGCATTTGTAAGAAAATATATTTCAAAAGACGTGTTACCTAACCTAAGAAAGGTCTGATTTTCCCTCTGGTTTGTGGAGATCTGTCGGCAGTCGCTCCATTTTAAAACTAGTGTCTTCACCAAGTTCTTACGCTTAGGTAGTGGACCCCGCCAATCCTCATGGACTAGGAAACAGGATATCGCTCGGAAGATGTTAGGTGACAAAGATTCAAGGTACCGCTTGAAAGTGACGATTGCTTGCTTGATTGATTGCTTTTCCGGAAAAGCGGCACCTTTTTTTTATACAACGTCGGGAGCCCACCTGATGTAAAGTGGTTACCGCAGCATATAAACGCTAGCAATACATTAAGTATCACTCGCGTGATGCCACCTCTGCTGCTAATACAGCAAATCTATAGGAGCTTACTGGAGACCTCAGAGAGTTGTTATTTGGCTGCGGTTTTCTGTGAGGTGAAGGTTCTTCCCTAGACGGGTTGCTGTATTAATAGTAAAAGTTGCGTCGCTCGAGCAATACTTAATGTATTAAAAGCGTTCACAGACTACGGTAACGACTTTGCATCAGGTGGGTCGTATGCTTGTAGTACGTGAAAAATATCTATTAGCCCATTAACATTAGGTTGTAGAGTTGTTATATTTCTGCAAGACAGTCACGTCGCGAGTAATGTAAAAATTGATAATTTAATATATACTGGTGGCCGCCTGGTGGTCGAAATTCGACTATAATTCTTATAATTTTAATAACTAATAATATAAAGTACAAATATCTATAAACAAACTATGACTATGACATTATCCTAATTATTTTTGATATTCAGTAAGACAGACAAATTATACTAAAACCAATAATATTAACCTCTTCTCTGTTTGACCACAGGCTTTAACCATAAACAAAGAGTAGGTATATATTTGGGTATATATGTGTTTGTGTGTCAAAAGCATAGTAGTGTGTGTAATGGTTTTTTATTAATCTATATACATACTCTATATAGATAAATGCAATTGAAGTGTCTGTTTGTAATATTGAAATAACCGCTTGTTACTAAATGCATATGGATGTATACACGGTACATATACCAAAATGAATATTTTTACAATTTTTGTCTGTCTGTCTAGCTATTTGTTCCGGCTAATCTCTGAAACGGCTGGACCGATTTTGACGGGACTTACACTGACAGATAGCTGATGTACTAAGGAGTAACTTAGGCTACTTTTATTTAAAAAATATATATATATTTATTAATATAAACAAATAATATTCCACGCGGACGAAGTCGCGGGCACAGCTAGTTTAATGTATTTTCCAAGCATTACTATAAAAAAATGGCTTTCTGCACTTCTTCATATGCCGTATCTCACACAAAGCACAAAGGGCACAAAGTGTGTTGCTTCACGTATTAATATATTAATGATTGTTATTATTATTATCCATATATAATATCTTTAAATTCATTTACCACTAATTATATAAGCAGAACAGAGCATTAATTTACATACTGCCGTTAATGGGACACTTTTTGGTTGGTATTACGACAGAATACGAGAGATTAGCACAACTTGAAATTCCCAACTTCTTGAAATCCTACGAGAACTTGGGAATGAAGTGATTGTTTTACAAGTTAAATCTAAGAAAAAGCTGAGACTACGGTAATCCAAATATTAAAGACAAACGCAGCTTATTATAAATACGATTTTACTCCAACAGAAAGGAAGTTGGTCTAAAAGAGAATATCGGTGTTAAAAACGGGTATGCTTAGGTTTGGACTTGTAGATTGAAAGCAAGAGGAAAGAAGGACGAAACAAATATAGAACACGACTATTGAAGGATGTAGATACCGAGAAAGGCCTAGACTCACCTACAGAGACCAAGTAAGTCGTATGTTCTCAGAAGGTGGTATCAGGAGCCCGAAAGCCGGTGAGCGTGCATGAAAAGAGCGTAGAGTGTAGTATGAATGTTAAAGAAGCGAGTGAGGTGTGTACAGACCGAGTCATGTGCCGCTGTGTTCTCTCTGCCTATCTCTCGCAAATTATAGATTTGAATCAATTTACTTTTATTATGTAGAATGTTTAAATTATGTGATGTCATATACATCGTATATATGGCGCAAGTGAAAATCTTTAGAGTCAAAGTCAACCTCGCCTCCCCGTGGCGCACCTTGCTCATTACTAAATGAGGCTATTGCGAAAGAGAGATAAGACGTATTGAAGAAGTACTGCCATCTCGCAAAAGAGCGCAACCAAATAACAACTCCCTGGTTGTCGTGATCATGAGTTTTGTAGGCATTCATATGCTATGGTAACCACTTCATATCAAGTGGGTGGTATGCTTATTTGCCACCCGATTGTATAAAAAAAAGTATGAGCATTTAGATTAGATACCCGTGCTAAATTTGGTCGATGATGATGATGATAAATGATAGCCGTCCTGTCGTGACTGAGTTTAATGTTCCATACATTGTACAACCATGATTGTTGACAAAAATGTCAGAACTTTTATTTTCATACTTTTGTTTAGAATCGTTGATAGATATATAGGCTGATCAAGCGCGAGTTGGCTTTGCCCACTGAGAGTTCCGCATAACGAAGTTAAGTAATTAGTTCTCTGATTTCCCTCATCTCTCTTCTAGCTTGCCGCCATGCATACTGTTTCTTACTTCCCTTATTTTCTTCCCTTTCTTGTCCGATGTCTCTACTGTACTTTGTCCTGTCTCCACAGAATTTCCAACCACTTTTAAAATTTGAGTCATTTTGATTTTAGATTTGTTTATCTTAGAAAATTTGCTGCCATTTTTTACGACATGAAAGAAGAACTATACAAATGTGTCTAAAAGTGTGTTTGTGAAGTAGATATATGTGCACGAATTAATACAAAAGTGACACAGTTGATAAATCACACTACGGATTTCTTTTGTACAAGCATACACGATAGAAGCGTAAGGTATAAACACATTACCTTTTCTTTCAAAGTTAGTTTATTGTAACTTTCTATATTAAGCGCTTTTAATAACAGTTTAAAGTTTCGCAATGTGTTTTAAATTAACTATAAATTAGGGTATGTACTATTTTAAATATTTGAATTCTTACGGTTTCACTCCGTAGGTATATTTAGATAAACGGTTAAATCTCAGTATATAAAACGCACTGTTAATAATAATAATACTAATAATAATATTATTTCTAACTTATTAACTGCAGTAATGCATTATTTCTAGCTTATTAAATGCAGTAATACCAGAGTAAACCAGTTGAGAATGCGCAAGCTTGCATTGCCAGAGGAACACCTGGCTCGTCAATTATATAACAATTCATTTTTTTTTTATTTGTCGGCCATTTTGTCCATGTTCCTTAAGAGATAGGAACGGTATTCCTATTCTACTTTTGTTATGCTGAATCCGAATCTGAAGTCAAAATTCGAATATTCGAAAAAAAACGCACACACAGACAAACATATATAGATTTAATATAGGAACGGTGTTTCTGAAAAGATATGCTACACGTTTTATGTATGACAGGCACCGCCAATGAAAGGAATTTAGTTGACGTGCTAATTAAATATTTGATTTTAGATCAGCGTTCGACATTGTAACATCCGAATTTCACGTCTATGATAAATTTGAATTACAAGGTAAGAATCAGTGAAATATAGACGAATACACATCGTAGTGCAAGGTACTTCACGTACTTCGAGTTTTAAAACTTAAGTTTTAAAACTGTAAATGTAGTTAAACAATAAGTGCCGCCATTTTGAAAAATATTTTATTTTTCTACATAACACAGATCGATCTTTAAAGTTTAAAATTATCCTCAGTCAAAACATTATTTGATGCGGCTCGCGTGTTTTCATCGTTATAGAGTAAGGTTTGCGCTCGATTCCTTGGAAACTGCAACTGTACCGATGCAATTCCCAGAGGCTATGCGGCGGTCGGGGGTGGGTAGTCGTGGGCGAGGTCGCAGAAACAGGTCAGTGCCAACGCAGCCTTGGCCCACCAGCCGCACCGGACCTGTTGATATGTCCATCAGTGATTATATCTGCCGATAATAAGGTTTCGTGTCAGTTTACTGCCGATAACTATCACTAATACTATGTTTCAAGCTCTAGAAGCATAAATTATGCGCTATTTATTGACGTGAACTTTGATTTTATTTGTTTTATGAAGTATGTACATTTATATTACTATGTTAATAATCAGTATATTAAGCTATGTTTATATATTTTAGGGTCATATACAATAGGTTACGATTATGAGACGTGCTGCATGAAAAAGTTGCAGAATGTGGAAAAAGAGAAAGATATGTTTTGATCTGTGCACCTGCGATCCATTGTCTCTGCCTATCCCAATGTGAGACATGGGGCGTGATGATATGTATGTATTGTAAGGTGATTCACCTGGGAGTAAGGGTCTATTGGTTACTTAATACTCCTATTTTATGTAAAGATTGATGTATGTAATATAAATTAATCTACCTATCTAAAGTATTTGATATATTTTATATATCTACCTATCTAAAGTATTTGATATTTTTAGTGTCTAAAGCATTATTTATGGAGAGTTATTTTTCGTTTTGGATTTTTCTTCGTAGCCAATTGAACATGCAGTTTTAACTTAATGGTATTAAAGCATTCTTTTCTATAGAAAGTATTTAAGGTTCTAAAAATTGCGGGAGAATTACTCTTAGTTGGTCTCTGTTAGCCTTCCTATTTATAGCCTCCATTTGATTGCTGGCTAATTTAATGTTATTGGTGCGATCGTCCAATTTATAGTAGGCTATCGATGTTCCTATACTGAGCGCAGTTACCTCGTTAATTATATACTTGTTATAATAAAATATACTTATAGGCAAATTGTTATAATTACAATTGTATGTAAATACAATTGTACAAGCAATCCGCTTGTTGTAGAGATGCGTTTATTAGAAACCTCAGTGGTTTATAAAATGTATCATTAAGGTTATTGTAATTGTTTTTGTAAATTGGTAAATGAATGAAAAAATGTACGGATTTTTTCCTTTTCACTAATCGAGAAATTTCTTTGTTTAATTAACACGATTTTTAAAAGTTATTTATATAAAATAATGTCTTATTATATATAATAAAGACATATTTTGCTCAGATATGGGGTTGAAGGTGACCTACTCCTTGCTGTACAATCCACTTATGAGGATTGTACAGCATGTGTGCGGGTGGACGGCAGCTTGTCGCCCTGGTTTGATGTCAACATTGGTGTCAGACAGGGATGCGTGCTGTCGGCTCGGCTGTTCATCCTGTATCTGGACAGTTGTCTTCAGAGAATAAGAAATATGAATGTGGGACTGCGAATGGGTGACTCAGTGGTCAACTGCCTGCTTTATGCAGACGATACGGCATTAATAGCAGAATCACCATTAGACACCATTAGAGATTAGCGCGATGATATGTGCGTATGTGTATGTAGGTGTTAAGATAAAAAAAGTCATGCTCTATTCGCTCGAGCATGTAGAAATAGGAATTAAACAATGACAAATATTACGCCAAAGTAGAAGAATGCAGGAGCCGAGGAACGACAAGACTCACTCATACACATACCATGACCAAATTAGTCATGTTTTATCAAAAACAGAGACAGGAGTCCTAAAAAATCGGCGGGAGAGTATGGAAAGAGTAATGAATGTGAAAGAAGCAAGTAAGGTGTGTATTTCGTCTTGTAGCGCTGGGATCTGTTTATTTATTCACGGGGGGCATGAAGTGAAAATTAAGATAAATAGATGTATTTTATTAATCTCACTTTTTAATACCTCTGTAGTATATATCTGCAAAGTGCGCCATATCACGTTTATTTAGTGCAAATTTTACAAACATTTGTATCATGAGCATGTCTGTTTGTCTTGACCTGGATGTTTTCAAGAGAGGTAGGGCGTATCGAAGCAGCCAGACTGGGGAAGTATCACCACGTCTCAGAAAACCACTGCCAAATAACAACTCCCTGAAGGATTTCTTGTTCCTGCGAGTAAACGTGGTTACCAATAAGCTAACGACGTCCAAAGAGAATACTTAAGAGTTGCTGTGCTAGCAGCAGGAGTGAAACTTCCTGCCTTACAAGCGTTTATAGACTACGGTACCTACTTTAAATACGGTGGAACGAATACTTGTATGCTTACCGACGTTGTGTAAAAAAACTTTTCACTTAAGGTTTATTGCATACTCTAGCGGAGCCCTACGGTAATGTTACAAATTTAAAACTAACATCATTCGCAAACTTCCGCTAGCTAACTAAAATCAGTGTAAATAATGTTAAAAGTTTCACGGGCGCTCTTTCCTCACTCGCTAGTACCATAAACGAATTTACGAGCATTCCCGTAACCCGTAATATGTTTGCGAGCACCCGATGTTTCAACAGCTCCACTCATAACACAAACTAACTTGTAAGATATTATATAATTTTTAAGTAGGTCTTGCAAATTAACGATGTCGTGCAATATACTCGTATATCAAGTTTGTTATCCAGTTCCAATCAAATCGTTGTACGGTATATGGCTACAATAATTTTTATGGTCATTTATATTTTTGAAATCTCACTTTAACATAAAAAAATACTTTCAAAAACATCCCTAACTAAAATGGATGAATGACTATTGAATAATGACTGAATAAGTGATTTATTTTTCATAGTTAATAGATTCAGGCGTTATTTTGCGAAAGTCAAATTTACATGCAATTTGATCTAACCTGCTTTGTGTGCTTCCGCCACCAATTAGTTCATGTGGCCTAGCGCCGGCCGGCACCCACCCACTACTGTTAGTACGTGCAACATGCCGACGCTGCCATGGCTGCTCCGGTAGTCTCTGCCTCGGCTGCTGCGGTCGTCCGCCATCTGGAATAGAATCCGCATGCCCCCACCACCACCGTCGCTGCCACGACTGGCCTGGTTACGTCGCTGCGACACGTGTTTCGCCTCTCCACGAGGCATCATCAGGCGTTGTAGACGTTAATCGTAAGAATAACATGCTACAAGTGACAAATCCATCGCAGTGCCGTCCCTTATATTGAATTGAGGGTGGAGGTGGATAGTGTGAGCGAAAAGATATTTAATAGTGGGGAATGGTTTACGCCAGTCTGTTTGTTCATGAGAGTAATTTTAGAATTTTTATGTTTATTAATTTCTAATTGTTCCCTAATATTTAGTTTTAAACCTTTGTCTATGGTGTGTAAAATTTGATATGTATTAGTGGGGGATAAGTTATGCCCTTTGTCTATGAGATGCTTGGCGAAGTGTGACCTTTCTGGGCGATTGTTTTTATACGCCGATACGTGTTCGTGAAATCGTGTTATAAAGTTACGACCCGTTTGACCGATATAAACGTGTTCATATTCATCGCAGAACAACTTATAGACGCCGGATTTTTTATTGGGCGGGATTTTATCTTTAGTGTTACAAAGTGATTTGAGTGAATTATGGGATTTGAGAGCAACATGTATGTTATTTTTTCTAAATATGTGAACTATTTTGTCAGTGATTTTTCCCAGGTATGACAAACTCGCAGTGTATTACTACACTAACACTATTTATAACTCGAGAACGGCCCGACCCATTTTTATGATCATTGTTTTGTTGGATTTGTCTCTGACCCGAATAACAGAATAACTATGAAAATATTAAAATTGATGAAAAAAAATCATTTTTCATCATTTTCTCATACATTTTATATGAAGCGCCTTTTTTATGATACCTCAAGAACGAATTCACAAATTTCAATCAAATCAAAATATTCAGCTTGGCAAATAGGTAAAAACACCTCCGGCGACAACAGTGACCAGTTTCTTTAAACGAACGTTGCCTCTGATATGCCACGTTTATTACACTTGGAACGCTTATCCCATATACTGCAACGTCGGGAGTAAGGGAATATGGTTCCTGATGATTCTTATGCGTCCTGCTTTGAAACCAGGCTTTGCTTTTTATCGAATACATGTGGTACATCATGTGCGGTAGTTTGTTAGCGAAGTTAAGAACGCTACTGGCAAATCGTGGAATGAACGTCGCCTTTAGTCGAGAATTGGAATGTGAACGTGAATATGTTCAAAATGCATTGAACCAATCATTTGTAGCGAATGTACCACTCACTATTAAACCCCCAACTGAAGGAAGTGTGCGATACGTGAACGAAGGAAATTGATGATAGAAATGGCTTATTTTTCCTCGATGCGCTCGGTGGAACTAGGCAGACATTCCTCATATCATTGAATTTGCCCACTTTGACTACTTTTCGCAATATATACCTACGAGGATTTCGGATTCCGGGATAGCGGTCATGTTACTAAAAGGACGCAACGACTCATACACCAAAGTTTAGGTAACAAGTAAAATCATAATCGGGGATGGATGCACAGTAGCGCGTAAACGCATATTGAAAGCACTCTTAACGATCTAGTCAATGACTACTACCTAACGATTTCCGCCAAATACTACCAGCCATTTCAAGATCAACCGCTTCCGTTGAAATAAACGCTTGCCTGAAATCATCGACTCTGTGGTGTTATGAAACGAAACTTCAGCTGATGGCAAACATGTGAGTTGCATTGCTAAATTTCGTGTTCCTGTCGACGAATCTAATTGGATTGATTTCGTTTCCGCCGAATTTTGCAATTTCTTCCCAATGAATTACCAGCTCATCAACAAAGTGTTCCTGAGCATCTTTGATGACTACAGAAATCACAATTAGTTGAGTGAACGAATAATTCTTGTGGGAAAGAACAAAAATGTAGAACAATTAAAGTTTAGAATTCAAAATTAAGGTAGGTTAATACGAGTATTAAGTATTACAACAATGCTACGCGAATCATTTAATTCGCTTCTATAAAGCTAATGCTGTGCTGCCATGGGAATTACATTAGCTTTAATATAATTAAAATACTTACCTATCATTTATATTTTTGAACATTTATTATACTTAATTCATTTTGACTATTCAATATAAAATTACGGTGATATAAGGTAGATTAAGCTCAGTTTATTACTTGACAACAAACAGGTAAAGGAACAAACTGTTTCAAACCAATTGTTCCTACTGCCCATTCCAATTCCTTTTACAACTCTTTCACTTACTGTATTGCACTGTTTTAATCAATTCTCCTAACATCTTCCATATACGAGAATCCTTCTGGCACTTTTTTTAAAAATACTACTACACTACTTACCGATTGCATAGGTGCTTTGAGTAGTATAATAGTATAATACTACTATATATTATAATATGAATGTATGTATATAGTAACATAGGTATTTAATTGTAATTACATATTTTGTTGTTTGTACTATTACTATCATCAAAGTACATTGTACCTTTTCTATCTATTATTTTATTAATCGTCCATAGCACTAGTTAGATGTAATAGATCTCTTTGAGAGGCTCGCCATTTCGAAACTACAATATAATATGTTTTGTTTAACATTTTTATGTGCAATAAAAAATATAATATAACATATATCGTCAATTTAAAACAATTGACCAATTTTATACATGTTAAATACTCTGCTTAAATACCTGTTTACATGACTGCGGTAAAGCCAGAAAAGAAGACACCGAGTTGTCTATTTTAACAATTGACTACCAATCGATTGATCTTAACCTGTGAGACCCCGTTATATACGTTTTCCTATACATTTCTTGGCGGAAAAGCGGCCCGCGGGTAATGAGAGATTAATCGTACAAGTAATATAGGGTACATGACATTATATCGTTTATATACCTATATACATTTATAACCCATGTTGTAGTCTGTTTTAAGCTGTCAGGTATTTTTCAGTTATTCCCTTGCTATCCAATCAATCCGTACCGCTTGTGTAAATACAAGCCGCTACGCGTATACATACGGTGATTAAAAATAATAATGTGAAAGGCTCTATATTCGTTTATTTGCATACTGTCCATAGTACTATCATCTTCGAAATCTCGATATCCAACATGGCCGTGTCGACAGTAATCAAATAACGGCTGAATTATTCATTGCCTATGTGGTCTTGTACATACGTGACTAACGAGAAATCATTACCAAGGAATCCGTAGGTATCTAATGCATATTCAAATTCTGTATATTCCTAGGTACCTAGTTTAATAGATTAAATTCTTATGGCACGTCAATTTATTAAAACTAAAACTGTGAAGCTAAATTTTACTCGTAAATCTCGTAGAAAGTATGAGACGAGTTCATGGTTCTATTTCCTCATACAAACGACTCTTAAAGACTTAGTGAACCACGGGTTAGTTTGTAGAAATACACGGAATAGTAGACTCTTAGATTGTTTCTTTCATTGAAAATAAATAGGTAAATTATATATCCCGACCAATTACGCAGCTCAGACCCAAATTTGAACTATGGGTAGACAATTGATAAATAATATACACTAGCGACCCTGCTTCGCACGAGTAGTAGAGCATATTATGCGCCCACAGTGCCACGCCTTTTCTGTCAGGTCCATTATTTAAATTATATGGTGTAAAGGATTATCCCAGGCGGCTGGGCATTTTCCGACATTTTCAACGATTATCGCCATATTTACTGATTTACACAAAAACCTTAACAAATTATACACTCTGTCTATTGGTGAAAAACGCTTCAAAATCTGTTTAGTAGTTTTTGAGTTTATCGCGAACAGACAGACAGACGCGGCGTGGGACTTTGTTTTATAATATCTAGTGATAAATAGATTTTAACATAAGTACATGCTTTTGTTACATAAAAAACATTCAGTAGACAAACAGATACGTTAATGCACATAAAATTGGAATACATTTCAGTATTTTTTTTATACAACTAGATTGGCAAACAAGCATGCGGCCCGCATTGGATGGTAAGCGGCCACCGCAGCCTATTGACTCACGCGCTGCCAGTCTTGTGACCTAAAGCTGTTTCGTCACAGTACCCAATAATTTCTCTGCCATATCTCACCCTTGAAACCGGAACATAGCTATATGAATATAGCTGCTTGGCGGTAGAAATAGGTGAAACAGACCCACGCAGACGACTTTTGTACAAAGTCTCTCTCTGGTAAGAACAGTATCACTATGAACCAAGTTCAAAAAAATACACGAATATTTGTAAGTTAGGAAAATATGTTATAGTCACGATCTAATAACGCCAGAACAGAAATTGATTCGTGGTGATTTTTTATCATATATATAGTTCGCGATCGTAAAAATGTAATCCACCACATCTGAGTACAGTGAGCCATTAGTATACGAAATTTGAGTATGAACATATTTTTCTAAAGGACGACATTGGTGAAAGATGGCATTCTACTACCGCTGTCTCACTACTGGTCACTGAAGAAAATATGGTTATTGTTAAGCGGTGAAGAAAACCACGCATCACCTACAAGGTGATTCAAGGACAATTGGAGTCTGGCATGAGACAAGTTCAAAAAGAATGCTAGAACTAATATCAGAACAAGAACAGTATCGTGTTGATCGGTGCACAGAAATGTTGCTACAGTAAGATCACAGACATTCCAATGGTATTTACACCATTGTCACGTGAGGCGAAATGTGAATTGTTATACTCCATAGAAAAAAGGCAGTGAGACGAAAATGAGAACAGACCAATAAAATTGAGGCAGATGAGAAACGTAGTTAAAAGACTATAAATATATTATTTTGCTCTTAACTTGTTTTATTTATGAGTTACGCAAAACTTCAATAAAATTATTAAAAAAATTTACAAGCTCCAAAAATATCAACTGTGAAAAAATGCACTAAAAGGTACAAAATAATTGCTTTATTTATTTTAATGACTGTAAACAAATATTGTAGTGTCTACTTGTACTTAAAAAAAATTAGAAACATATTTTAGACTAGTTAGAACAAAATCAATGCATTAGGACAATAATATACATTTATAGATATTTTTGGAGTCGGTGCCAGCCAAGCTTTTAAGATTTTTTGGAAATTTCCTTAGATATACAAAATATATTCAGAGTTACGTTAATGCGATAATGTAGCAATGCCTAATTAAACCTATTTACAAACATACACCACAAGAGCGCTGGCACCGACTCCAAAAATAACAATAAATGTATAATATTAACTCGACTCGACTGACACGAGGTTTTGTCACTAGATAAGCATAAAATTGGTTTTAGGCTTCCGTATCCAAAGAGTAAAACAGAACCCTATTACTGAGACTCCGCTGTCCGTCCATCCGTCCGTCTGTCACCAAGCTGTATCTCATGAACCGTGATAGTTAGACAGTTGAAATTTTCAAAGATGATGTATTTCTGTTGCCGCTATAACAACAATAAATACTAAAAAGTAGAATAAAATAAATATTTAAGGGGGCTCCCATACAACAAACGTGATTTTTTTGCTCATTAGGGTTCCGTACCCAAAGGGTAAGTAAAACGGAACCCTATTACTGAGGCTCCGCTGTCCGTCCGTCCGTCCGTCCGTCTGTCACCAGGCTGTATCTCTTGAACCGTGACAGTTAGATAGTTGAAATTTTCACAGATGATGTATTTCTGTTGCCGCTATAACAACAAATACTAAAAAATAGAATAAAATAAATATTTAAGGGGGCTCCCATACAACAAATGTGAATTTTTTGCTCTATTTTGCTTGATATTGATAACGGCAACAGGTAGACGCTTGAAATATTCACAGAATATTTAATTATATATTCACTTTAAGAATAAATAATTAAATTAAAATAAAACAAATATTTAAGGGGGGCTCTCATACAACAAACGTGATTTTTTTGCTGTTTTTATACATAATGGTACGGAGCCCTTAATGCGCGAGTCCGACTCGCACTTGGCCGATTTTTTTGCTCGATATTGATAACGGCAACAGGTAGAGGCTTGAAATATTCACAGAATATTTAGTTGTATATTCACTTTAAGAATAAATAATTAAATTAAAATAAAACAAATATTTAATTTTTAAGGCTCCCATACAACAAACGTGATTTTTTTCCCCCTTTTTATAGATAATGGTACGGAACCCTTCGTGCGCGAGTCCAACTCGCACTTGACCGATTTTTCTACTTTGTTTCTTTTCTTTGCTTCTAAGAGTCGTAAGATAATGTTCAATCCTCAAGAATTGGGTTGACAAATGCAATAAGAGTTTTGAAATCTGACTGATAGTTCCAGAGATCAGCATATTCAAAGAAACAAACAAACTCTTTCGCTTTATATATTAGTACAGATTTTAACTACGTTGGTTATCAAGTCTCTGAGCTATGGGATTGATTCAATAAAGCCTACCAAATAACAACTGAGCTGTCGACCACGGCAATAATTTTTATTTATTTAATAAAAGAACAAAAAATTACAAACGAACAAACCAGTCCTCGAAAGTCAATAGGGCCTGTCGAATACTATCTTGTTCAGTTAGATAGTCGGATATCTGTCTAGCATATCCGACTATCTAACTGAACAAGACAGTATTTTTTTACTTAATTGAAATTGATGCAAAGAGCTCTTACTTGACACGCGTAGTTAATGCAGAGGCAATAAGTCTACAGCCAAGGAGCCTCCGAAGGCTCTGCCTCTACAGAAAGGACAGTAAACAGGACGTTAATCTTAGACACAATATGCAGCGCTTCAAACGAGCCAGGGTAAAGATCCGCTGATTGATAACATATTTGTACAGGGAACATTTGCTAGCAACGTACACAACACAACCAATACGTTCAAAGGAAACTACTGCAAACATTTGTTAGGCCTTATCGCTATGTATTAGGATTCAAAATTCGGTACCAATAGTGTATAACCAATTTCACTCACTGTCACACAGCGTCCCGACTTCCTTATACGTGTTCAACGTTGTTTACCCCTGACCTAAAATCAACAAACGAATAGTGTAATTATCTTCTGGTTTCTCCCGTAGAATTATAGTTGTCATTTTAATCGTTACATAATTTAGAAACAACAGCATTAGTTCCTGTGTTGTATAATTGAACTTTCTATAAACATAGGCGAACAGTCTTTCTTCATATATATAAAATTCATAGAAAACGTTACTAGAACGGAAAAAATTTAGCAAATACAATATCACGCTTTTATTTACACTCAAAAACAAATAATAAATGAGATACTTTAAACATATTCGTGACTAAAAAAAATTAAAAACGTAATTAATACTACTGTTTGTATGTCATAGTACACATGAAATAGGTTACAATGATGAATGTAGTCGAAGCTTTTATTATGTCACAAGAGTGTTGTAATACTTACTTGTACAAAAATGTATAAAATACGATCTATTTTATGATAATGTCTGCAATATAGCCTTCGAGAGTACATAGCACATATTTACTAATAAAAAGGTTATTATGGTGTACTGTTGGAACATGCAGATCTTTGATGATTTGATGATCTTCGTGCCAAATAGCTAAATAAATAATACGTACCGTGTTCTACAATCGGTGGTCCCTTTCTCTGTATAATGCCGTCTTGTGGCTTCGAAAATATCTGGCAGTATCAAATAGGCAATAAAAACTTAGATCAAATAATTTGTGAAAAAATGGCGCATAAAGAATTTCACACGTCCATTATGAATATTCACGTGCGGGGTTTGCTGCCATAATCGCGCCACCTCACACAGTTCACACTAAGATATTTAAGTTACTGAGGTTCAGAACAAGTTCGTATTACACATGTTAAATAACAATTTTAGTAAAATGATAGAAAAATCTTTCACTGGAAGGATATACTCCTAGCGAGTTACAATCTTACCGTATACATGTTGTAACTAACATTTTCTTTGAAATATGTTTTCGTAATCCTTTTAGCGGTGAATATGACTAGACTATGTACCTATTTTTTGTATTCACAAATTGTAAATAACGTAAAATATAGTTGTAGATAATATCACGGTTATAATAACCTCTTGTATTTGACAATATCATAGGTGTATGTAAAGACCGCAGAAAATTATATCCATCACTTGACAATAAACTCTTCTTTGTGACATTATCCTTTATGTACTATTTATTTCCAAAGCGTACCTATTTGTAATTGATACGAATATTGAGTAGAGCGGGATTCAAACTCGCGACTCACCGAGGGCGACAAACATTTTAATTTAAAATTTATTTTCAGTTTAGAAATAACATAGGTGATGTGACGAGTCCCGGGGATAGATAGTAGATGGCACTTACATCAATTCTATGGAACTCAAACCGCTTCATTAATTTTAACATTGATCAAATTCTACAAGATATTTATAATACTTATATAATACTTTCATACAAATTTTGTACTTACGTCGTAAACAAATATATTTTTATATAAGTATCTGTTATTGAGGTAAGTAAAATGAAAATTTTAAGGCTATTGTATTTATCATGTTCTTCTATTTATTTATTACGCTTTAAAATTTTCATTTCATTCAAATTTTCATTCCGTTCATCACAACAATCTCAAGTACAAACGTGCGGCGTACCAACACAACACCACGTTCGTGCGATAGGTAATTAAATGGTATCTCGCAAATAGGTCAGGATAAAGCAGAGATCAGCTTTGATCTCGTCCTAATGGCCTATTTGTCTGACAACCGCGGAGTACTTTCAGCGACATGTTCCATTTCGACTGTCTTTTGTTTTCGTTTTAACCCAATGAAACTTACAACTTTAGCCGTTCAAACTTCGTTCACGATCTGAAGGAGTTTTGAAAACGTAATTGGGGCAATGAAAAGCCTACTCTGAAAAGAGAAAATAGCTATATTTTATAAAATTTAATATATATTGACGAAAAAAATAATAAAGCTTGTTTAGTTAGTAAAGTAAAAACAAATTAAGAGTATTCGCAACCAAAGCTAAATGGTTGCGGACTCCCATTAATTACATTTAACTCAAGGAATTATAATCTATTGTTGGGAAGAGAAACATTTTCATTTCGGTAATTGCTGTGTGAATGATATAGAAACGGACATTTTAATGACGTGAAAAAGCTTAATTTTAGATTAGTTCCTTCTCGGAATCGTCCATTAACACCATTTTACTTTACTTGTTTTAATACCATTTGAAAATTAAGTAATTAACCTCGTAACAAGAGACTGTAAGTGGCTATTCATTAACCTTAAAATTGAAGCCCTAGCTGTATGGCGCATCATGATGATGAGAGGTTGGATATAGAAAAATATTTCTCCCAATACTAAACGAATACAAAAACATCGTGTCGTATACAATAACAATACTGTGATTTGTGGAAAACCCAACTAACTAGGCAGAAGTTTGTATTTTCGGTCTCCAGCCAACCAAATGTTATAAATAACCCCGTCAACTGACTTAAATTGCGATAAAAAAAAGCAAAATTGAAGTCGCGGACGTAAAAATCTAAATAATAAATGTAAATCTTATCTATAGAGTAAATAATTAAATAAAACAAATCTTAACTATAGTAACACTCACAATCTGTAGGCGTGGGTTACAGTGCGGATTGTACTTGTAATCGAGGGTATGGGGATGGATATATACCAATTTGGACGAGCTCGGTGGCGTAGTGGTTAGAAACGCTTCTTTCACACCAAAGTCCGGGGGTATGATTCCTAAATAGGACGCACATTTGTGTGTATGAACATGACTCTATGGAGGGTTGTTGTGTTCCCGCATGTGAGTAAGTCACAAGTAAGCTCCTAAGGAGCAATTATCATTAATCCCGCCTTTTGTACCTACTGTATTGTAGTCAATAAAGTTTTAAATGAATAAACAAATAACGTGCGACGGATCTTTAATGTATTACAATCGTTTACAGGCCAGGGCCTGGTGACCTCATTCACACAATCCTCTAGGGAGTTGTTATTTGGCTGCGCTTGTCTATGAGGTGGAGGTACTTCTCCAGATGGGCTGCCTTGTTTCGGATCGGATCGGATCGGATCAATTGTGCGAGATCCCCCGTGCGAAGCCGCTGCGAGTCATAATTGATGCAACATGATAAAACATATTAAAATATAATATACTAATAGAATAATACATATACGTCTGCACTTCGTAGTTGTCTTTAAAATAAAATCCAATAAGGCAATTTGACAGCAATTATTTGTAAACCACCACTTTTTTATTAGCAATGATGCGGCGCGGCTCGATGGCAATAGTCGGCGGCGGCGAGCCCCTGATCGTGGTGGAGGAGAGCGGTGCGGAGGATGTCTCCGAGTCTTCGCCTCAGTCATACGCCCCCTCCCGGGGCTTCTCAGTTGACCAGGAGTCCCCGCCGGACCCCTACCACTTGTCACCCTGGCGTGACACACGCAAGCACAGCCTGCCGACGCCGTCGTGCACTACCGGACCCACTGCAAGTCAGGTCAGTCAAATGACTAGTAAAAGCTTATTTTTTTATTACCACCATAATGTATCATCGGCAAAAATAACGCATAAATTATATGTGTATCGTAACTAGTTGGAAGACACACATTTGTCTTTCTTTCATGTAGTAAAGAATCAACTTGATTTTTTACATAGTGGTAGTCATGTGAACACTCCAAACTCTAAACCATATACGCGAAACCCTAGTTATCTAAGACAGTATAAAGCTGATGAATACCCTAAAATGTATGTCCAACATTCCAAGATTATTATCAGCTTCAGCAACAGGTCGTAGGGTACTACTCGTCTACTAACTATACTTCTCTAACCTTAAAAATTACGAAATAAGTGAAACATTGCAACGCATGGCTGATGTCCTTGGTAACACCAAGTATTGATACACTACTGCAACTGCTAACGTTGTAGCTCGCCGTAGTTTATATGCTACCTCAGCAGTACGAAAAAATAACAAGTTGCTTCTATCTAAATATGTCTACGTATCAGTTCATGTTACTCATTCCAACAGGTTCGGCGGCTGTCGGAGCGTGGAGAGAGCGCCGCACGTGAAGCTCGTGAGGCAGCCTTCTTGGCAACTTTGAGCCAAGTAACGCCACAACCTGGTGGTCGAAGGTACAATTCTTTTTACATACTGTTAACATCGTTTATCTCAGAAGTTGGGCAAACGCATTTACATATCTTCTATAGGACGTCGAACAGTAAAACGTTATGTTGAATGCCTACTGTTGATGCCATAGCATAGACGCTTGCAAGTCTCGCGAGGAGTATTACTCGCGCTTTGCTAGCTGATTCGCAGTTCTCCTCGTTAAATAATGTTGTACCCAGTTATTTTTTACTATGTAGTTAATCATATATTGAGAGGCTCAATGTCGCAATGTGCTTGAAAAGGTGTACGATTTTTTGGCTAAAACTTACACTCGTGTAGCTCAGTTGTCGTTTCGATCTCATGGTAGGTACATGAAGCTGGTCCGTCGACAAATTCTACTAAAAAGCGGCGTATATCGTATTTATTTAATTATCCTGTTAAATGATCTGACAGCTGTGACATTGCAGCAGCGCCGTAGTATATGACTAACAATTTTGTTAAAAATAATCGTAATCCGATGAACAGTAATTTTTAAAAACTTTTTAGAAGGTCCTAAGTAAGCTGGTCCTAAGTAACTTTTGCGAAGCGAAATTAATATTCTGAAGAGGGTATTTATAATATTATTAATATAAATTACAAAATATTTGTCTTGTTTTGGGAGATCTGTGTAAAAGTATACGAGGAAGAAGCTTCCTGTTTTCAATTCAAAATACCTCCACGCCGACATCCAAGAGAATAATGAAACTTTAATCTGACTTTCAAAGTTATAACATGCCTAAAGGATGAGCCTGAAGTATGGTATATGGTAACATGGCAAGTAGTTAATTTACAAGCACAGTTGCAGCATAGTTGAAGTGTCGTTACCCGAGCGCTGCAACGCATGAGATTTAATAGAATACGTGTATTAGCGCTTGAAACGTGCAACTGCAGTTTTTTAGTAGAATTGAGCAACAGATACTCAACACAGGTAGGTAACGAACCCTTAAAGTTTGGGCTCATAGTATCTGTCTTTAAGAGTGAAGATTTTATTACTTAATCCGTTCACTACGAGAAGCTTGAAGGCATTATTGCATAATTATGTCAATTCAAATGAACAAACAAGTTAATCAAGTGGTCCGCATATTGCTTAGGAATGGATTTAATTATTTTGCGCTTTTGAGCTCTTTCGCGTCCGTGGTAGGTACACGTTAAGTCGTCGGTCACGGCGGTTAGCAGTCGATAGATGATACCCGTCAAGCTGAGACGGCGATACAGCATTGAAATGAGTATAGGTAGATGTGGTATACCTAATATGCTTTTGTTCGCAGACATTCCGTAGTAACGATCTCCAGAGTGCCTCAGGCTCTGTTCGGCCGTGGACGCCGTGAGTCCATCGCCGCGTTCCCAGCCCTCAGCCGCCGCAGAGACTCCGGCTCAAAGAAATGTGAGTTCCCTCAAAAAATGTTTTATAAACCTCAGTTATAATAAACTTTTGAGACAAAATAAAAAATAGGGTTTCCTACTTTTGTGACAGAATACAAAAAATATTATACCTTTGTCATTTCGAACCCTGATAGCACCTTGTCTTATGTATCAAGTTCAACAGCATCGGTGACACATCGATTTTTCCAAATCTTTTGTAAATTCCCATATCATGTAATTACTCTCCGCTATCGCGATTCTAGACAAACATATTACATATTCTACAATTTCAAACCAGATTCAACTTATGCAGGTGTATATAACCAGCTTAAATGTCCACATCTTTAACGATAGTTTTCTGGACTGTAAGATACCATTAATATCCTGAATGTACATAAAACAATAATGTTTGTGGCAGAGTATATACATATAATTATAAATATTTTGCTAGAATAACGAATTAATATTAGCAAACAAAAAATTGAGATGTGTATTATAGAATTACGTTTAAAAATATATACCGCATACTAAGATTATTTACTCAATATTAATGGCAGGTCCACCAGCGACGGACACACTGGGCAGTACCCACAATCTGCAACTCGATATAATGGACGACATTGTTCAGGCCCGTAAAGTTCGCATGCGTCTATGGAACACATCCAGCGAGCGAGTGTGTGAAGTGCAGCCGCTGGATGAACGATCACCGATGAGCGGCTCCGTCCGGTATACCAACCGAGGACGCAGACATTCTGACTTCGTGGGCTCCCCGCTACCGCCGATACCTGCCCGTCGACGAGCATCCGAGATGCCCCCGCCGCCTATACCACCACGCTCCGGCGCCGGTGTCGTCTGCACTGATACTGACCTCCATCACATGCTCAACGCTTTGACCTCCTCAGCGACGGAAATAGACCGCTGCGGAAAACCTGAACGAACCAGACGTCTAGCTGATATGCGTTCTAGTAGTTTCGATGCATCCACACTTCGTGACGAACCAACTGAGTCGGGCACCACATGGTTCGCAAGGCGTCATCAAACATTAGCTACGAAGAAAAAAGAAAACGAAGTCAAAAAAGGAAAAGTGACGTTTGCCCCTGATTCAAAACAAGCACCGGGGGATGCTGCCGCGGTGGTTTGGGATAGACCTTCGGGATCAGTTGTAGATGCCAGTGCCCTCGGAAGTGCTATAGAAGTATTTCTTAGAAAAAGTGGCGTCGGTGATCCTGGGCCATCTTTCTCGGGCACGGCTAGTGTTAAAGACTCTACCGAAGTCCGACCGAAAACGAAAGACATTCCAGGTCCGAGCCGACCGGCGGGGCGCGCGGAATGCGAGCGCTGGTATACCAACAGGCCCGAGGAGGAGGAGACAGCAGAAGGATGCGACGCATCCCTCTGTACGTCATTAAAAGACCTTTTCGTGTAAGCGCTACCGTTATGAACCGTAATGCGTCGTACCGTTAAAACTCTTGTAAATTATTACCTATAGTTGTCAAGTAAAGACTCGTGGTTCAGGTAGCGAGTGTGGAGCAGGTGCGGCCGCGCTGTGCGTGCGCGCTTGTTCTACTTTATAAATCTTTCAATGTGATAGACTACGCGCAAGCGCCGTTCGTCCAGTCGACTGACGACCGACGCCTGCTGGCGTGAATTATTTTTAGAGTAAATTCTATTTTCATTGTAAATTTTTTGATATTAGCGATCAAAATATTGACTTATTGTTAGATAGAGAATTATATTCGTGATTGAGTGGCGCGCGTTTTCTACGCCGAGTGCACTCTCCCACCGCGCGCCCCGCCCCGCCCCGTCTCGTTCGACAGTCTGTGTCTTGTAATCCAATATTACCATTAAACAATTAAACTTTATCATATAGCAGAAAATTATTGAGGAGACGTCGGGAGAAACGTACGCTTAATAGAGGAAGGCGACTTTCGGTCGTCTTTTATCAATAAAAGTTTTTATCGATGTTACTTGGCATTTTCATTATTGCAGCACGCATATACTCATAGTCACCGAATGCTAAAGATAACCAAAATACTAATCTTTTACTGGTATCAAGAGGTACGAGAATGGCCCGCCATCATCATAATTTCAGTCAAAGGACGTTCACTGCTAAACATAGGCCTACCTCTTTAACTTCCTTAACGATCCTGTGTGATGCATACATCGCCTCACTTTAATTTTGACCAGATCGTCAGCCCTTACTATGAGCTTTTTGGTTCGTGCTCACCATTCCAGATACTATCGGCTCCAATGGTCATTGGTTCTTCGAGCTATGATGCGTGCCCACTACCACTTCAGTTTGCTGATTCTTAGAACCACATCTGTAACTCTAGTTCAACTACGAATGTATTAATTCCTGAATCTATTACATAGAAAAACTCCGAGTATGCTTTCTCCATTGCAAGCTGTGCAACTGTGAGCTTTCATATAAAACTCACAGTTGAAGACCACGTCTCTGTGATCATCATTAAGCAATACTGACAACATACACTGATCAAAAACTTTCCTCTTGAGACATTGAGGTATTTTCCACACTACATTACAAATGCTACATTATCTGGTCGAATCCAGCACGGATCCCGTGTTGGACTCGACGAGAGACATAGCAAATTGAACCTGCATGCAAAAGCGATTCGTGGTGACTTTTGAAAACAGTTTATAGACATAATTCAGAAGAGATGACAGCCAAGCCGCCAGCCATCAAACGCGACCACAACATTATTTTCCCGAAGCATCTCGGAGTCCTTCATCACTTACAATACAATGAGTGGGTACTACTCGAGCGTTGCCACCCGCGCTAATAATGTAAGAATCTCGTTATAAGCATACTTAGAACAAAACTATAATCTGAGAAATTATTACCTGGCAACGGTTTTCCCTAAAACTAAGGTATTTTCCACTCCGGCTGCTCCATGCTGGATATGGATTGTAATAGAGTTACAGATACTGCTGAGAAATAAGTTACACCCGAAATATCCAAATTACTAACTTAAGAAGAAATTCGACATGAGAGCCTGCGAACTGAACCAACGTTATACTGTTATGGAATTACAATGAATCCCTGAATATATATGATTAAGAGGTACCGAAGAGGACGATCTATCAGCAAAATTTGCCATCATAACAAGATCGGAAACTTCAATTGCACCGCATTATATAGAAATATTTTCTATATTCAAAACTGTAGTATACTGTAAATGGAAACAGTATTTTGATCGACGGTAATTAGGAAAGGGGTACAAAACAACAATAAATTCAGAATCAACCTCTTCGACTGCCATGATTTATTGAAATGAAGAGTGGGAAGAAATACTGTAAAGTTACTGTGAGACTTCGATCAGGATACTATCCATCAATATCTTTTTCTTCTTAGCGTTATCCCGTTTCCTAATCAATTTGGATTGTCGGGGTGGCCTACCTAAGTCATCAAATTCACTCAGAGTGTGGGGTCGTAGAGAACGTCGAATATTTGTTGATGGAATGTCTCAAATACAAGCATAAACGACGATTACATCAATCCAAACCTACGTTTACGAGTACGACTGCAAGAATATTCTGGGAGCTGATTACCATATCAGTAAATGAGTCTCCCTTTAACTTAGAATACAAAGGATCCGGCATATATATAAACGCTTATATAATCATTGGCGAGGGATAAAAAAAGTTATATTTCGTTCAGTCTATTTTTCTAGAACTTCATAATTTGGCGTGAACTTTACCCACGTACGGCATAGTTTGCAAGTAGTACAACCAAATGTAGGTACATAAATCGGAAAACACAATTTCAGTACATGCCACTGCCTGGATTCGAACCGGCGATCAGTTGGTCAATAGATAGATAGATAGACAGATAACACTTTATTCATTTCACAAAAACACACACAATGAAAAAATACAGTACAACAGGATTACAATAAGGAACATCACAATATGAAGTGAAGAGCTGTGTCGGCACCACGCCCCCCACATTATCACTGCATAAAATTAATAAGTTTTGGAACTACAAAGGAATACTTAATTGACATATAGACAGATAAAACATACACAGGAAACATATACGTACCGACACAAATACACAATTAACATAGACATGATGTATATACGAGTATAAGGTAATTGGTGGATCTATTCGGCTATTTGTTTTGGTACTTACCATAGCTTATCGTACATCATTCTTCTCGGCTAATCGCCTGCTACCTGTAAATACATAAATCAAATACATTTTAGTACAAATTTTGAAAACTTTCCATACAAACAGTACTTTTTCGCAACAAACCAGTCTTCATTTTGTGTTTCTGTGCTCGGAAGTTCTTCAAACGCTCCGAGAAGTAGCCTATAGATTCAGTATACAACCCAGCATACAGAGAACCGCTTTAAAGTGTGTTTTTAGTACTTTTCTTCTGTTTTATTGCTGTTTTTCGACAAATTTTGCGTATTGACTCGATTTTTGCGTCCATACCTTGTCTTTTAGCGCCGTTCGTCGGTGCTAACCTCACACTGCATCAGTTCTCGTCAACCTACGTAGATTCCGATCAAAAAATCGCCCCCCCTACCCACCCTTTACTGGCTCAGCTATAAAAACCAGGGCAGTACCGGTACGAAAACACGACAGACGCGGCCCCTTTACAGCCCAAAATTTTATTTTAATTAGTCTTACTTGATTTCATTTTATTTTATATTACTATACAAATTTTGACTTATTCAGACACGGCCTCTATACAGCCCAGGCTTTTATTTTTATTGTATTTTATTTTTTAAAAATTTCATATTATTTATTTTTTACAAAATATATTTTGTTTTAAAGAGACGCGGCCTCTATACAGCCCAAGCTGTAATTCTAATTCTATTTATTTTAATTAATTGACACGCACCCCTGCAATATGTTCAGAACGCCGGTGAAACAAGGAGACGCCCGGGACGCGGCCTCCCTGACCCCGAACGAGCGGACCGACAGTATCTCGGCCACAGATGTCAGAAGGAGTATCGGGGAATGGGAGGCCGGCGGACCGGGTAGTGTTACCCCCGCACAAACAATAGGACCCGCCTTGGCATCGACAACGGTCACCAAGGCGCCCCGGGCTAAGTCCAAAACCGCCCAGCCGGTCGCCAAGTCGACAAAGACTAGGGTGGAGGAGGCCAGGGCCTGCAGCAACAAGGCCAAGAGTGCCTTGTCCGTCTCCAGAAATCTGAAGACGGACATTAAACAAGATGTGCTGCAGGCTCTGGACCGCCTCTACCAACTGGTGAAGGAAGCGGAAGCCGACTTGGCGGGCGGCAGGAAAAAGACCGGGTTGGCGGGGGATGCTTCGACATCGGTCGTGGCATCCGTCGCTAACCCTGTCAAACCCTCGGGAGTGGACAACGGGGCGCAAGAGAACGAATTTATGACCAAATTAGTAGAAAACACGGAGCTCCTCGTCCAGAACAATAATTTATTGGAGGAAATTAGAGACAGGATTAGAAATCAAGAGAAGGCGATCGAGGGGGCGACATACGCAAGTGTCGTGGCGGCGGGCCAGACCGCGAAACGGGACGCGGAGCCGGCCGCTCTTCACTCCGTAGTCGTCTCCTCGACCGTGGAAACAGAGACGGGGGACGAGGTGCTCCAAAAGATCAGGGAAGCGGTTGATGCCAAGGAGGGGTGGGTCAGGGTCGAGCGGGTGCGGAAGGTGAGGGACCGCAAGGTTATTGTGGGATGTAGGGATGAAGGGGAAAGAACGAAAATAAAGGAGAGATTGGCAGCGACGGGGAGCGGCCTGGTCGTCGAGGACGCGAAAAACAAGGACCCGCTTCTGGTTGTGAGGGACGTGCTGAGCATCCACAGCGATGCAGAGCTCATACGCGCCCTTCGCAACCAGAACCGGGACGTCTTTCGGGGCCTCGACGGCGGGGAGGACCGCGTCGCTGTCAAATATAGTAGGAAGGCGCGAAACCCGCACAACCGCCACGTCGTGCTAAGCGTCTCCCCCGTGATTTGGAGGAGGTCGATAGCGGAGCGGAAACTGCGCATCGACCTCCAGAGGTGCGTCGTTGAAGATCAGACGCCCCTCGTCCAGTGCACACGCTGCTTGGGGTTCGGACATGGTCGGCGCTTCTGCAAAGAGCTCGCCGACCTGTGTAGCCACTGCGGTGGCCCGCACCTCAAGGCGGAGTGCGCGGACGCCAGGGCGGGGGGGACGCCAGCATGCAAGAATTGCACCCGGGCAAAGCTGCTGAACGCGAAACACAACGCGTTCAGCGGCGATTGCCCGGTAAGAAAGAAGTGGGACGGGTTGGCGCGGGCCTCTGTCGCCTATTGCTGAGATTGCCTTGGGGACCACCCGCCAGTATCGAATGGCTCAGGCCAATCTACAGAGAAGCCAGCTAGCAACGCACGAATTGCTGCTGGCGGCAAAGGAGCGCAAAATATCTGTCGCACTGCTACAGGAGCCCTATGTGGGTCGGGTTGGAAGCGTAAGAGACTATCGTGGAGTGAGAGTCTTCCAGGCACTGGGGAACGGAGAGGGTACTGTGAAGGCGGCAATAGCCGTCTTCGATCACGAACTTGATGTCGTACAGTACCCACAACTCACCACAAACAACATCGTTGTGGTGGGGATCCGGACTAGTGCCTGGAAGATTACACTGGTCTCCTACTACTTCGAACCTGACAAACCCATGGAGCCATACCTGGAGCAGCTTAGACAGGTTGAGCGGGAAACCGGACCTGGAAGGTTGGTCATAGGCGGGGACGCCAACGCGAAGAGTTTCTGGTGGGGCAGCTCCCAAGAGGACTCCAGGGGGGAGATGATGGTTGGAGCCTTAGGGGAGCTGGGCCTCCAGATACTTAATTCGGGGGACGTCCCGACATTCGATACCGTTCGAGGCGGGAAGAGGTACAGCAGCCATGTCGACGTGACAGCCTGCTCTGAGGATATGCTGAGCCTGGTGGATGGCTGGCGCGTCTCCGAGGCCCTAACGTCCTCTGACCACAACGGCATTCTATTTGAAATTAACTTGGCACGGGCGAAAGGGGTATCCGTTTCGAGGACCACCAGGATCTTCAACACCAGGAAAGCGGATTGGTGTCAGTTTCGTGAGAAACTGGCAGCAATCATGCGGAGGGACCGCCTGAACGTGGAGAGCGTTGAGGCGGTCCAGGTGTGGGAGGACCTGGAGGTAATCGTGGACGGGTACACCCGAGCCATAACCGAGGCCTGCCAGGCAGCGATGCCCAAAATCAAAGGCGGGGTTTCATTTAGATTGCCGTGGTGGTCGGAGGAACTCGAGGAGCTGAAGAGGCAAACCAACACCAAGCGACGCAGAATCCGAAACGCAGCGCCGGACCGGAGACAAATGGTGGTCAGTTCGTACCTCGAACAGAAGGGCAAATACGAGGCCGCAGTGCGGGATGCCCAGACTGACAGCTGGAGGAAATTTTGCGGGAGGCAAGACAGGGAAGGCGTCTGGGAAGGTATCTATCGGGTCATTGGGAGGGCAACCGAGCGCAAGGAGGATGTACTCCTCCAGGAGGGCGGGAGGCCGTTGGATCACAGGGAGTCCCTCGAGCTGTTGGCGGATACGTTCTATCCTGCCGACAGCGAGTTGGACGACGATACAGATCACCGCGAAATGAGGAAGAAGGCCCGCGAGGTAAACGAGCGGGTCGATGATGATCATGACCCGCCGTTTACCATGAGGGAGCTCACAGCGGCTGTATCGTCGTTCAACCCGAAGAAGGCTCCCGGTGCCGACGGCCTCACGCCTGACATTTGCGCTCGGGCCATCAACGGTGACCCTGAGTTCTTCCTGGCCCTTCTCAATAAACGTCGAGCCCTCCGCTACTTTCCTCGGCTGTGGAAGGGGGCCCTCGTAATTGTCCTTCGGAAACCAGGCAAAGACTCGTATACCTTGCCCAAATCGTACAGGCCGATTGGGCTTTTGCCTGTTTTGGGCAAGGTATACGAGAAAATGCTGATCGCTCGCCTCAAGCACCACATTCTGCCGAGGATTAGTACTCGCCAGTACGGGTTTATGCCACAAAGGGGCACCGAAGACTCCCTCTATAACCTGGTGCAGCACATCCGCGCCAAGCTTGACGAGAGGAGAATGCTGACTCTCGTCTCGCTGGATATAGACGGAGCCTTCGACAACGCCTGGTGGCCCGCCATCAAACTACGACTGGCTGAGGAAAATTGTCCTTTGGGCTTGAGGAGGGTGATAGACAGCTATCTCAGCGATAGGACGGTCAGAGTGAGGTACGCCGGGGAGGAAACCTTGCGGTCCACCACCAAAGGGTGCGTCCAAGGGTCCATAGGAGGACCGATTTTGTGGAACCTCCTATTGGACCCTCTTCTGCAGCAACTCGACCTTGCGGGGGTGCACTGTCAGGCCTTCGCCGATGACGTCGTGCTGATGTTCGACGGCAACACTGCGCTGGATATAGAGAGACAGGCCAATGCCGCTCTCGAGCATGTGAGGGCGTGGGGTGTCAAAAACCGGTTGAAGTTTGCGCCGCATAAAACCAGCGCTATGCTGATCACGCGCAAACTTCGGTATGACACCCCGCGGCTTACCATGGGCGAGATAGACATTGGCATGTCTCGACAGATCAAACTGCTGGGGTTGACGATTGACGCGGGTCTGACGTTCAACGCGCACGTGGCTACTGTCTGTAAAAGGGCAGTGGCCATATACGGGCGCCTTGCGCGTACGGCCCGCGTCAGTTGGGGTCTCAACCCTGAAGTAGTGAAGATCATATATTCAGCCGTAGTGGAACCTACGATATTGTACGCTGCCGCCGCATGGGCTCCAGCGGTCAATAAGCTGGGTATCCAGAAACAGCTCAACAGCGTACAGCGGGGCTTCGCGCTGAAGATCTGCAGAGCCTACCGCACGGTCTCCCTGAACTCCGCACTGCTGCTGGCCGGGGTGCTGCCTCTTGACCTCAGAGTGCGCGAGGTCGCCTCTTTGTACGAGGCCAAGAGGGGGCTACCCCATCCGCTGCTCGGGGACAGGGAGATCGAGCGGATGGCCTCGAAGATCGAGGCCCCGCATCCCGCGGAGCTAGATAGCTTGGAGTTCGGCAGCCTGGTGGACGAGGAACAATGCAGGGCACACTCCAACTTTGCCCTGCGAATTTACACGGACGGCAGCAAGATTGAGGGCCGGGTTGGCGCCGCTGTATCCATATGGAACGGCGGCGCGGAAACCAAGGCCGTCAAGCTTGCTTTGTCGTCCTACTGTACCGTCTACCAGGCGGAACTCCTGGCTATCTGCACGGCGACCGAGTACGCTTTGAGCTGCGATGGACCCAGTATCGGCATCTTCAGCGACTCCATGGCGGCGCTCCAGGCGGTGGCGAACGTCGAGTCCCCCCATCCCCTGGCGGTGCAGACACGGGACGCTCTTAAACTGTGCAAAAGCCAGGGTAAGAGCGTCTCGTTGTTCTGGATCAAGGCACACGCGGGGTTGGAGGGGAACGAACGTGCCGATGAACTCGCCAGGAGCGCCGCACTGGGGTTGCGGAGGCGGCCAGATTATGACCGCTGCCCTGTCTCATTCGTCAAGGGTATGATCCGCAAGGGGACCATTGACGAATGGGACAGGAGATACAAATCGGGAACAACAGCTTCGACAACGAAGATGTTCTTCCCGAGTGCGGCGGCGGCGTACGGCATCGTGGGTAAAATGGTGCCGTCGAGCATCACTACGCAGGTCCTCTCGGGGCATGGTGGGTTCTCCGCGTACTTGCACAGGTTCAAGTGCGCGGATGACCCATCGTGCTTTTGCGAGCCCGGCGTGGACCAGACAGTGCAGCACATATTGTTTCGGTGCCCCGCATTCTCCAAACAGAGGTACGATTTGGAGCAGGAGTTGGGAATGCGGGTCACCGAAGCAAAGGTCTCCGAAATAGTGATGGGGCAAAGTAGATCAAAATTTTTAAAATACTGCGTCGGTCTAGCCACGGCTGTCATAGATCGGAACAAGCAGAGCAGCTCCACCTAGGACTAATGTTGTATACTTCGGCTATATTCAGTATAGCCGATGGGATCGCGGTGGCTAGGTGGAGCTGTGAAGCTCGCTGTCGCCCGTGTCTGGACTGACGCAGTATGGGGAGGGAAGTCTGGCAACATATATAAGGATAGTTCACCGGCGTTCTAAAATGGGCGAAATAAAAACTTTAGAACATATAATTGAAAGATGATGAATGAAAGAATGAAGTGCGGAATGGAAGAGAGTATGATGAATGAATGTGTTTATTTACAATAGAATATTTAAAAGTTAAGATTAAGAAATTAAAAGGTATATAAATAGCCTTGCCCACGGCAGGGGTGCACGATATTAATAAAAAAAAAAAAAAAAAAAAAAAAGGTAATTGGTGTAACATCGTGTGTGTCGCAGAGAAACGAAAGGGCTATAGCTCAGTGAATTACTTGCGTTAAGGCAAGTCACTGGTTTTCAGCTATCACCCAAGAAGATACCCAATAGGCTGGTTGCTTATCCACTAGGCTAGCACTGCTCTTCAATTTAACATTTAAGATTATTGAGTACTAAAAGATGTATGATTTACATACGTCGTAGAATTAAATATGTACTTTTCTGTCATTCTTAACTCGCCTAGCATCGACATTAGGTATACATGAAAACATTAATATTTAAATACACATACCTACTGCGTTGGCTTTTAATGAAATTGTATGAAAAGTTTTTTGTTATTTATTCTTGGTTTGAGTATATTAATTAATCTATATTTGTCTTTAGTACAAATATACCAAAAACCTCGGCAGGAAGTTCATTCCACAGTGCGCAATCATAGCGGTTCCAGTGTGTGAGGATGAATTCCCAGACGTCAGGTAGCCGTGCGAATGTGAAACTGGCTGTAGGCATCATATCGAACAACTCCTCGAAACACAACCCTTTGTACAATCAGTAGAATACACAATGTTTTCCTTAAAGTACTCGTAAAGGGCTCAATTATGTTTTATACCACAGAGTTGGTAAACAAGTGTACGGCCTCCCTGATGGTAAGAAGTTACCGTAGCCTATGGGCATTTACAACATCAGGGGTATTTACTCCTGCGACGCTGACGCTGTAAAACCTTTTAACGCCTTTCGAAGAACCCGACGCTATAGTCCCTTGGGAAAACCTCGGCTTCGGGAGTTCACTCCAAAATTTGAGAGTACTCGGATGAAAACTTCTCTGCAACCGGACAGTACGCAACCAGTGTGTGAGTTCCAGGGAGTGAAACTCGCTGCCGCCGACGAGCGGTGAGTTTATATAAATATGCTGTTAACCAATTTATCTATAGTGATAACATTTTTTATTTGGTCGGTATTTAGAATGTTAAAAAACACTAGCCAACTGTAATTTGAAATAAATTTCAAACATTGTATTTATTATAGACTCGATAAATATTCCTGTTTTAAAATCAAAACGAAATTCCTAGAAACGATTGCAACACTATTACGTGTTGCAATAATATACAATTAGAGTAAAATAATATACAGCACGTAAATAAATGTATTTATTGTTAGTGCAATAAAGAGTATTTTATTCCTATACTATACTATTAATATTCCAACATTCTGAGTGTTCTCAATTAACTCCAATGCCCACTGTCTATTCAAATCAGAACTGATTACATGCTCATTAGCAGAGGACGCGCTCGTCGTTCGAGACTCCGAAGATAACAAGGCTCGACGTAAGCGGACATGTCACGGAAAATAAATTCGCATCATTAGGGATGTACTCTCCCTATTTTCCCCGGATCATAAGTTAAGTTACGAGTGACAGTTCAGTAAATTCATAAGGTTTTTAGACGTGAGACGTAATAAGCAGATTTTTGAAGAAAGGAAACAGATTAAAGTCTAGGGCGTCGTTATAACCAAGTTTATGCAACATTTATGACGGTAACTTTTCTAATTAGTTACTATACTTGCAGTTACTACGCTTGTAACTTTAAAGAGCTAGACCCGTTACACACACCACGGTTGTTTCCCCAGCGTGGCCTGGTTGAACTGTTACATCTATCGGAATAACAATAAACAGTGAAGTTCAGCCCCATAGCGATCAACACATATGCTGAAATCACAACATAACTAATCTGAAAAAATGAAATTGTAAGTTTGCTGGTAGCAAATTATTGGGCTCTTTTAATAAAAGCTGGATGGATTATGGGTACCGGGCTATTACAAACGGACGCCTGCCGTATCAATCAGTTAATAACTATCATATCTGAATTGCTATTTCCGGACAGCGATGACTAGCTCTCGAAATGCCAGAATGGGAGCAAAATCTGCGTGAGTGAATCAGCGGGTTTCGAGAGGTGTGCTGCGTTTTCTTCGAAGATACACTAGAGACCAAAACCCTGATCGACTTTCTTAACTCGGGTACCCGTAGTGTCGTTGCGCATCAACAGCTCGCCATAAACTGCCCTGCGAGGTTATTATTATAATTCTTATAATTGATTAAGAACTGTATGGAATTTCGTTTATTTATAAAACACGCAAAACTTTCGATGCGTCCTACGTATAACGTACATATGCTGATTGGGCATTAGTACCTCTGACAGACAGTTACATGAGATGACGCTGTCAATTTAATATATTAAAAGGTCCGAATTTTTGTTTTGATATACTAAAACGGATACGTTAGTACATCCCTCCATACGTGGTTGTTTATTATTATTTCTGATTACTCTTCTGATGGTACAAACATTTTTAGGGTTCCGTACCCAAAGGGTAAAACGGAACCCTATTACTGAGACTTCGCTGTCCGTCCGTCCGTCTGTCACCAGGCTGTATCTCACGAACCGTGATAGTTAGACAGTTGAAATTTTCACAGATGATGTATTTCTGTTTCCGCTATAACAACAAATACTAAAAAGTAGAATAACATAAATATTTAAGGGGCTCCCATACAACAAACGTGATTTTTTTGCTCGATATTGATAACGGCAACAGGTAGACGCTTGAAATATTCACAGAATATTTAGTTATGTATTCACTTTAAGAATAAATAATTAAATTAAAATAAAACAAATATTTAAGGCGGGCTCCCATACAACAAACGTGATTTTTTTGTCGTTTTTATAGATAAAGGTACGGAACCCTTCATGACTCGCACTTGGCCGATTTTTAATGTATCTTAAAGCAGTATCCCGCAAGGTATATGCCGCGGCACACTGATGTGCCGTGGACATTAGCTGGCGTGCCGCAGAAAGATGGCCAGATTGTCAGAAAGTTGAGGACATAATACATATAGGTGAGAATTATGCGAGCTTATCAAGAATTGCACCAAATTGGATCACTTATATTGAATTAAACAATTTTTAACGGAAGTATCGCATCGAATGCTGCAGCATCATTCGAAAAGCATTCGAAACGTCAGGTTCAACAAAATAAATAAAACACGCGATACTTCCGTTAAAAATTGTTTCATTCAATGTATAACAGTCGCAAAAACCTAAAGCAATACTATGGATCACTTATACTTACTTAAATCACATTATTTATTAAACAACTTATCATATTATATGGATTTTAAGAATAAACAAATGTAAAATAAAAAATAATTTGTCCAATAGTGTATCAATCTAAAATTTTATTCATTTGGTAGATGCCTTGAACACAAACAGTGTTTGTGGGAACACTTCTTGAAAGTACCTTAATCTCACATAACTTTAATTTTCACATCAAAAAAATGTTCACATTCTCATCCTCAAAATCTGTTGAATTTTATCTTACTACGATTAGAGGCAATATTTTTTTAACTTACCTGCAGAAACATTATCTGCAGATAAGTTAAAAATTTTGATTAGTTGCAAACCCTCTTTGTGCAAACGTAGTTATAACTTCTGCTGCAACATTTCTAATTAACGACTACTCTTTTAGTCTCATAACTGAAGTTAATACCAGTACTTGTTCAGAACTTGTGACTTATTTTATTTGTAGATTATTTGTGCATTTACTAAAACCATATCATACAGGACGTAACAGAAACAGAGTATCAGGTTGAGAATAACATAAACTTTATTTTTTGTACTACGTCGGGAAGCAAAAAATCATGCCGGCCACCTAATTGCTTACCGATTACAAAATATGCTGTATTACATGCACGTTGCTTCTCCTGCTGCTAATAAAAACCTCCTCAAGACTATAATTTTTAGTTTTCACGGTTGTTTATATTACTATTGTATTATATAACACAGAAGCTTACTAGTAACCTCGCGCAATTGCAGGAACAAAACAACCTTCTTTTAAAATTTAAAACAGTTCTTCATAGATACATTTCTTTCATAATTTCATCCTCGCTAATTTCGAATTTCGAAATGCTTGTAGATTAAAATAATAAGTAGATTAAGAAATACCAATAATATATATTTTTTTACACAACAAGGACTGGGTCCTTACAAATCTGAATTAGTGATGCAGCTGAACTATTTATATCGATATAGTAACACGACCTTGTTTTACATTTGTCGTCTATGTGTGCACAACATTTAAATATCTGTTATATGTATATATCTTCACGAGTTCCTTGCAAGATAGGCAAAGTGAAAAAATAATACGCGATATATATAGAAACACATGTGCAGGCAAGGCGTTCCACTTTTAAATGGTACGACAAAGATAGGAGTTGCCGAACTTTTTGATACACGAAGAGATATTCTCAACAGTGGAACGATGACATCGTAAGCCCGTACGTGTGGTTCTATGACGGAAGGGTGAGGGTGGGATAAAGGAAGCCGTCTCAGAGATGCGAGCAATACTCCACGCGGACCGGAACTTGAGTCTTATAAAGCAGAGAAAGCTGGTCCGGCATGAAGAACCGGTGCACCCTGTTCAGGACTCGGAGTTTTTTGGAAGCTGTTGATATCAGACTCTCGATATAGTTTCGTTGGTTAATGTTGCAGTGAATATACATGCCTAGCATATTCAGGTTATCTCGCATACTGAGGGAAGCGCCCTGAAGACTGAGAGTGGGAAAGAATGTGGACATTTTTGTTGTAAACGCGCATACCTGAGTTTTCTCGACATTAAATTCAACTAGGTTATTGGAATCACATTTACTAATGAGATCCAAAACCCACTCATCTCAAGGACAAGACTCTCACGCTTCTCATATATTTCTGTTCGATCAGCACCAGGCCGACCGAAATATCGCCCATGGACTGTACAGTCTTCTGCATAGCAATGAATATTACAAAGTGGCAGCATATCATTGATATGAAGAAGAAAGAGGGTGGGCGATAGAACGGAGCCCTGTGGGACACCAGCATTACACATACAAAAACGTTGATTCTACGCTCATGCAAGAAGCCAGCAATCCAATTACAAAGCTAAAGGGGCAGACCGCATGCTGGAAGTTTCAAGAAAGGTGCTTTGTGCCAGACCCGATCAAACGCCTTGGCGATAATTACCATGGATTCGCCATAATTACCGATTGTCTCCCCTTAGAGGTGCGTCACATTGGTTAGAAGGTCACTCGTTGATCGTTTCGGTCTAAAACCATACTGACGATCATTAATTAGGGAGTGATCTTCTAGGCAACGGATCAATTGATTGTCAAGGATCCGTTCCATGACTTTGTACAACACTGAAGTTACGGCAATGGCACGGTAATTTGATGGGTCAGAACGGTCTCCCTTTTTGGAGACCGGCTGTACAATGGCCTCTCTCCAACCCTCCGAAATATAACGCTTACGAGAGACGAAAGAGTCGCGTCAACACCTGAATAAACTCCACCAATCCCAATCGCAAGGATCCCAACCAGGTGAGAGTTAAAGTCCCCCAAATACACCATCTCTACAGTAGGGTACCGCTCCTATGCTTTATCTACCACGCGACTCATGTACTTAAAGAGCCGAGTTGTCTCCGTGTCCCTTGTATGGGGTCGGTATACTCTCTACCTTGAACTGGGTGGTGGAGGATGGCACCACTGTGAGATCACGTATCCTTAATTACGCTGTCATGAGAGGAAAATAGAAAGAACGAAGGGGGAGAGAATTGCCATGACAAAGAAGCGCGGTAGACTGTTTCTTATTATCAGTGATCAAGATCCAGCCAGATATTTCCTGCAAAAACTTGAAAAAAAAACTTCACTTGAGAGAACCCACAGGCAGCAGCTAGTGTTTGCATATTTATAAGGATTTGGTTACTTCGTATCTACAAATTCCATTAGATACAAAATCAGCGGCCTATAAATATCAAGGGACCGGTAGGGGTTGCCTCTTATATAATTAATAATAAAAATACACGGCTTTTCTATAGGCCGTATGCTCACCCGATTAATTTCTATAGTACTCGTATATATGAGAACCTTTTTAATAACCTATTTGTTTGTAACAAATAGGTGTATTCGATATTATATTAGTAATTGTTTATAAGATCCCAGTAAATAAAGAACCGGCCTAATGGCCAACTGGTCTCCGGTTGGAATCCTGGCATGTATCACTAAATTTGTGTTAGTCGAATTTATGTACATATTTGTAATTATCACTTAGTCGGTTGTGAAGTAAAAGATAGTAAGGCAGCCTGCAAGTCCAAAAAAAATATACTTAGAAACACGTGTGACTTAACTTAAGAAAGGTTTGGTTGGTTTTCCCTCTGGGTTGTGGGGTCTGACGGTTGATGTTCCATGTATAAATCAGTACTTTCGCCAAATCCTTAAGATATCGGACCCCGCTAATCCTATCGGATTAGAAAACGGGATATCACTAACAGGAAGACGACATCTGTATGTTTGTAAGATATTTTTTTATTCACCTTCAAAATCAAATAATTCGATCTGCATGAACATCATTTGAAGAAATTTTAAGAATAATTATTTTAAGAATAAGGTATATAAATCATTATTTTGGGGGTCATGTGCCAGAAGCGTGCTCATTCGCAACCCCTACCAATCAATCGATTACAATTCTGGACCAAGAATGCACCGACGTGCGGATTAGGGCGTCCCCCGGCGGCGACGCGCACCGATCCGCCCCCGTCGGTGCAAATATAGCTGCATGCGGCGGTGGAGGCCGCCATTCACCACGCAGCGCCAATTCCAGCGGGACGAGGGTAGCCGAGTGCGGCATAGGCACCTGGAATGTGAGAGGTGGATTGAATGATAAGAACAACTGATAGACGTAATGAATGATAGACGTTTGAATGCTTTGTGTGTGACAGAGACTAAGCGCAAGGGGAGCGACACCGATGATCTGCCCGGTGGAATGATGGCCATATGGTCTGGGGTAGACCGGGACGATCATGCCTGTGCTGGTGTAGATGTCGTACTCTCCTCTCGCTTAGCCACTGGCGTAAGAGATTACTGTTTGGTAGGCCTTAGACTTCTCTGGGTTCGTAGTGAACTGGGCATCACGCGAGTATTTCTTGTTGCAGCATACGCTCCGGTAAGCTCAGCGTATGCTTAAGAACTGGAGAAGTTTTGGGAGTCTGTAAGAGATGTTCTGGACTTAGCTGAAGGAAATGAAAGAGTGATTATGTGGGGAGATTTGAATGGATGGGTTGGGACCAAGCGATACAGCTATAAAGCTGTTCTTGGTCCGTATGGAGATAAGAGAGTGAACGAAGCAGGTAAGTCAATACTAGATTTATGTATGGAACGAAACCTCCTCGTGTCGAATACTTTATTTCATCACAAGGATATTCACACGTATACATGGAGACGGAATGACCAAAAAGTGTAATTGATTTTATTTTAATAGATAGACGTCTCCGAAATGTTATAATGGATACAAGAGCCTTTAGAGGCCCCACTCTTTAGACGGACCACTACTTGGTGGTAAGCCGGTTTATCCGGCCTTTTTAGGAAATGGAGGCACTGGCGAGCGCGTATCCCTTTCGGAGATCATGAAAGGATAATGAGCGAAAAATTCCAAGATGAAAGTGTAAGGAGAACGTATGTGCATCTGGTAAGTGAGAGACTTGCAAATGAAAGCCTATGCCTCGGACGCTGACAATGAGAGTGAGTCGGATGCTTACTCCACGTCGACGGCGTCCGACGAAGGCATAACTATGGATGAGATCGAATGGTCAATACGAAGCTTGAAAAATGGAAAATCAGCGGGAATTGATCTGATCACAGCTGAGATCATGAAACTAGATGGCACTTACGTCCGGCGTAAGTACGTAAGCAATCTGTGCTGGAGAACTGGAAGGGTCCCAATGGACTGGAGACGCGCAGTCATCGTGCCCTTGTATAAAGGCAAGGGGTCACGCATGGACTGCTATAGGGCGATCAGTTTAATCAGCTTAGCAGCAAAAGTATATGGAAAGGTAATTGAAAGGAGAATGAGGGTGAACTCCGATGAAATGCTGTGGGACGCACAAGGAGGGTTCCGAAATGGAAGGGGATGTACAGATCAAGTTTTCTCGCTCCGCAATATCGTGGAGAAGCATCTGGCTATGGACCAGAAGGTTTTCTGCGGTTTTATGGATCTTGAGAAAGCTTTTGATAAGGTTGTGCGAAAGGAACTATGGGACATATTGCCGAGATATGGAATTAGCGGTTCACTGCTCCGTGCTGTGCAGTCTACTTACAAGGATTGCTCAGCATGTGTGCGGATAGATGATGCCATGTCACCCTGGTTTGATGTCAAAATTGGTGTCAAACAGGGTTGCATGCTATCTACTAGGCTGTTTATCCTGTATCTCGATAGTTGTCTGCAGAGAATAAGGTCAAGGAATGTGGGATTGCATGGGTGACCTAGTGGTGAACTGTCTGCTGTATGCAGAAGATGCCGTGCTACTAGCAGATACACCATCTGAACTGCAAACACTGGTCACAACGATGAAAGACAAATGTGTGGAGAAAGGCTTACTACTGCATGCGAAGAAAACAAATAGTAGTTTTGAAGAGAAGAATCCAGAACTAATGTAAGGATTACGGTAGATGATGAAGTGTTAGAACAAGTGGATGAGATTGTATATCTTGGATGCGCTTTCAGCAGGAATGGAAGGTACACCGCAGATGTGGAAAGACGAGTGAGTGCTGGGAATAGTGTGAATGGAGCGTTGGGAAAACTTCTTGGCAGTAAAAACCTGAGCCAGAAGGCACAACTCGCTATACACAATGCACTGCTGGTCCCAACGCTAACTTATGGAAGCGAGAACTGGGTATGGCAGAAAGAGCATGAAACTAGAATTAACGCGGTCGAAATGCGAGCGCTGCGCAAAATTTGTAGCGTAAGGCTTGTAGACCGTATTCGCAATGATGATGTTAGAAACAGAGTTGGTCTGAAAGAGAGTGTCGGTGTTAAGATGAGAAAAGGCATGCTCCGTTGGTTCAGACATGTAGAAAGAATGCAGGATGAAAAAATGACGAAACAGATATACAATGCAAAAGTGGAAGGATGTAGGAGCCGAGGAAGGCCAAGACTTACATACCATGACCAAATTGGTCGTGTTCTATCAGAAGGTGATGTCAGGAGCCCTAAAAACCGGCGAGCGTGCATAAGAAGAGCAATTAATGTCAAAGAAGCGAGTGACATATGTAAGGATCGAGTCACGTGGCGCTCGGTTCTCTCTGCCTACCCCGCAAGGGATTTGACGTGGAGTTATAAAATATTATTTTAAGAAAAAAGAAGGTAGGGCACATCAACACACTCTGGAGAAGTAGCCATGAAAGTAATCTGGGGAAGTACATCTACCTCACAGAAAACCGCAGCCAAATAACAACTTCCTAGAGGGTTGTTGTGTTCCTGCGTGTGGGTGAAGCCATCAATAAGCTCCTAAGGAGTTGCTGTGTTTGTAGCAGGCGTGGCATCACGTGAGTGATACCTAATGTATTGCAAGCGTTCATAGGCTACGGTAACCGCTTTAAATCGGGTGGGTTGTATGCTTATATGCCTTCCGTTGTTGTATAAAACAAACATCAGCTTAGCCGCTAGTATCCCAATCCACAACATAAGTAGTACTCGTAGAATATATAAGTAAAATATGAAATCTCCTGCAGACAAATGTGTTCTGCGTCTGTTTATCCTGCGTTTTTACGGTCTTCGTTTTCAGTACATTTCGTAGTATTATATCTTGCTACTAAGCTCTACCGCAGCGGTATTTAAGATTGAAAATAAAGGTCGTAAAAACGTACTGTTTTATATTAATATAATATTTATAAACAATTTATTTCAAGCATAACTCATATTTTTTTCACTATTAAATATATTAGTAATAATTTGCTACTTATAGCTATATTAATACTGTTAGTATCTAGCCTAACACACATGATTTTCTTTACCTTGCCGTGCCTATCACTCACCCAATGTTTTTGAATGGGACAGTCAAACCTAACTGCAGTTGCTTTTAGGATGCTGTTGTTGCTTTTACGTACACGATGCAATAGGGAGGCTGTTTATTTTGCACATTATCGCGTGGCATCCGTCAGTGCGCGCCTCCGTAAACATCCTGGCCGCAGTACAGTACCTCGGGAGCTTCAACAACATCCTAAATGTTATATTGCAACCTGTCATGACTATAACTCGGTGAAAAAAAAATTGCTTTTAACTAGTAGTTGGTGAACATAGGTCGCCAGCCGATCCCAAGAGTAAACTCGTAGGGCTAGCATAACTTATATTGCAACCTGTCATGACTATAACACGGTGGAAAAAAAATTGCTTTTAACTAGTAGTTGGTGAACATAGGCCGCCAGCCGATCCCAAGAGTAAACTCGTAGGGCTAGCATAACTTATATTGCAACCTGTCATGACTATAACTCGGTGAAAAAAAAATTGCTTTTAACTAGTAGTTGGTGAACATAGGCCGCCAGCCGATCCCAAGAGTAAACTCGTAGGGCTAGCATAACTTATATTGCAACCTGTCATGACTATAACACGGTGGAAAAAAAATTGCTTTTAACTAGTAGTTGGTGAACATAGGTCGCCAGCCGATCCCAAGAGTAAACTCGTAGGGCTAGCATAACTTATATTGCAACCTGTCATGACTATAACACGGTGGAAAAAAAATTGCTTTTAACTAGTAGTTGGTGAACATAGGCCGCCAGCCGATCCCAAGAGTAAACTCGTAGGGCTAGCATAACTTATATTGCAACCTGTCATGACTATAACTCGGTGAAAAAAAAATTGCTTTTAACTAGTAGTTGGTGAACATAGGCCGCCAGCCGATCCCAAGAGTAAACTCGTAGGGCTAGCACAACCACACAACTTATGAACAACAAATTATGAACGGGGCACTTAGTCACTGTTTCTTTAGTATTCTTTTGATATTTACAATTAGACAATAATGTTTGCGGCTGATTATTTGAACATTCGAACAAGATTGTAAGAAATGGAAGACACTTTGGCCGGGAACAATCACACTGCATAACAATCACACTGTGATACACTTCTTTATATAACTTTCAATGTAGTAATAAGTCAGCGAAGAATTTACAAATGCGGACATTTCTACATAAGTAAAAGGAAAAATTCATTTTGGCAAATAAACTTGACGCCAGCAGGAAAGTTCGTGCGAGGTATTCGCTAGCAGGCGACAGTCACCTGTTGCTTTTTTTAGCCATTCGACAGTTCGATATTACGACTGTGCACAGGTCACGTAGCAAAGTTTCCTTGTATTTGGAGTTCCAATTTTCGTGTAACAAATTGCTGTAAAGGACACCGGACGTGTATCGACGGAAAATATTGTATCATTTTGACTATTCCGTATTCAGTTTGCGGACGTAGACACGGACACCACTGACTTTAATTTGGAATTACTTACTATGGAAGCACATTGACTATGAATTAATGAATGTCTTCACGATTCCAGACTGATTGAAAGAGTTTGATTTGAGTTTGTTACTTCATATTCACAAGCCCAAAATATAAAATACGCGTTTCCGTAAGCAAGATAATGCCAATCGCGAACGAACTGGATTTTGGAAAGAAAAGGATCCTGGATTTGACCACTGCAGTGAATTAATTTCACGTGTAATGAATAACCGTTATCAGTAAACATTGTGGCTCAAATAAAACAGGTGGAACTTAAGGCAGAAAAAAAATTACAATGTTTAAAAGCAGAAAAGAGTACTAAAACTACTACTACAAGCCAGGAACTGATTATTGAATATATAAAAGAAAGTTATCAAAGAAACTTAAACTGTATATTGAGGACTGAGTCACAGAAAGCGACAGACGAAAGAAATATTGACTTCAATAAACCGGCACACTGTGGTAGAGTAGCAACTACGAAAGCTGCTGGCGCATGGTGCTCTAAGCGGGTTCACTAGGGTCTAGGCTCGGCGCCTATATAGTTGGAAAACTTTACGATAGTTCAGACGTCACGCTGTGGAGTTAAGTTAATTAATTTAAATAATTTAGTTAATTAAGTTAACCCCCTTAGAGTTCTACATGTTCTAGTGTATTTAATTAGAAAATGCAGGTATCGCGCGAGCGGCCTTAGTACTTTACACCTATATGAAGCTGAAAGGGTTCTGTTCTGTTCGTTCGTAAGGGGCAACTATATAGTTTCCCGAACGATATTCGTCTTAAAGTGAACAAAACCCACCAAGAAGAACCATTTTATATATAATTAACTTCCGATTTATGACAATAATGACAACGGAATTATACGAATAGTCGAATTAATGAGGCAACTGTATCGGACTACCATACAACCTGATATGAACCTGAAAAATATTGCCCGCATATAAATAGTTATCACGTATAAGTACACCAACATTATTGGATAATAATGATATGACTGACCATAAAATAAGTGCTAAGCATGTTACGTAAATTTTTTTCGTCAGAGATTGTCAAAGGAGGTCAAAGGAATAGGCCGTTTGAGTATGTACTGCGTTGTCGACCCTGTAAAACTTCATAAAACTTTTCCTTGTTAGTACCCCTTAGTAAATTATCGACGAAAAGTCATTCTTTGACAGAGGTTTCTGTGAAATTTTGATACTAATATGTGGTACCTACCTTTATGATGATGAGGGATGCGATTACAGAAGTCGGCAGACGTCGGTCAAACAACTCCACACAGAACACAACCCGTTGTATGGCAAGGCGCATCGACACGCATTTACATACAAATTTAGGACCGACAATATATTTCAAGACTCTTCTCTGAACCGATTTTAGGCCGATAGCCAGTATATTAGGAGTTCGTCTAGGAAAATGATATACCGAAGTATTTAATTTATTTTTTTTATTTAATTTATTTAATTTATTTTTATATTTTTATTTATTTTTTTTACATTTATGAATATCTTTATGTAAAAGTACAAAAAGTTAGTAAATGTGAGGATCTTTTATTACCAGTTTTTTTAACCTGCTAACTATGCACCAGGGTAGTGTCGTGATGTTGCGTTGTGAGCCTGTAACCTTTCTCAACAACTAGAACATCAAGACGACTGGTAGTCCTGGAGATTAAGGCGTTCAAATAAACAAACAAACTCTTCCGCTTTATGGATTAGTATATAATATATAATGTTATACTCAGGGAAAAATATACGTGTGTTCAACAGGTAATAATTAACATTTAATATGGAAAACATGTAAAAATTGTGTTACTCGGCCGATTAATTTAGATAAAGACTTCTCAGTAAGTAGGAGTGCAATTACGACTCACACAACCGTCGCGGTCGAGGCCGATAACAGAGGTGTGGATAACCGTTTGCCATCTCTCGAAGTCAGATATAAGAACAAAAAAAAACAATTACTTGCTACAGTTCATCGGTTGATTTTAACGAGGACAAATCGTGCAGCGGCGATAGCGACTCGGCTATAAACAAATCCCATCGGAGTGTATATGTTACTGGTTTGTACCAACGATAACAAGAAGAATAAAATAGTTTTGATTCAAATTAGATAAGCTTGAGCATCTACAGCTTATTATTATATATATATTCGCTCTCGTTTCAAGTGGATTTCCTTTAGGCTTCGCCGCATTCAATGCCTTCTTTACTCTATTATTTTTAGTCCTTAATTCCCTGAATATTTGAATGAGTATCTTTTCATGATGAAGCACGGTGTCATACTATTTGCCGCGCTCTTGCATCTTAAAACATGTTGCTACCCGTCCTAATACTACACGAAATCATTTTCGATTCAAGCTGGCTTTGAAATACTCTGCCATTAACTATCATTTGCACACACTGTGTTCAGTTTTATTAGTCAGGTTAATATTATCTTTCTCTTATCTATGTTCAACTTAAACAATTCGGGACCCTTGTCAATCACTGCACTCACTGTAAAACTATAATTAACTTACATGCAATTTAACCTAACCTGCTTTGTGTGCTCTCGCCACCAATTAGTTCATGCAGCCTAGCGCCGGCCGGCACCTACCTACTATCGTTCGTAGATGCAACATGCCGACGCTGCCATGGCTGCTCCGGTAGTCTCTGCCTCGGGTGCTGCGGCCGACTGCCATCTGGAACCGAAATCGCATGCCCCCACCACCGCCGCTGCCACGACTGGCCTGGTCGTCGCTGCGCGTCGTGGTTATTAGAAACGAAAAAGAATTTCTTAAAACGCTCCATAGCCCAACAACTTAAATGTTTTCTAAATCAAAATGTGTTACTAACTAACGTTAATAGTGAGGCCAAACGTTGGTATTTGTCAGGCAGAGAATTTTGACTGATAATATTGTGTTATCTAAAGCGGATAAAGGAAATACGTTAGTCATCATGGACCGTAATGAGTATAACTACAAAGTTAATGACGTTTTACGGACCGACAGCTTTTTGACGGTAAGTGAAGAACCCACCAACAAATATTTGGCCCAATTCAAATTTACTGTTAAGGGCTCGAATATTTCGAACATCTTTTCGAATAATTCATATTCAAAATTCAAAAAATTTCCCATCAATCCCCATTCTTCTATGCTTTATGGTTTATCAAAATTATACAAAGTCAATATTCCAATAAGGCCAGTTGTGTTGTACATTGGAGCTCCCACCTATGAGTTGGCAAATTTTCTTAATGTACATATCCGTGAAAGGATATCTTTTGAGCCAACACACAGTCTTATAATTTCACGAACACGTATCGGCGTATAAAAACAATCGCCCAGAAAGGTCGCACTTTGCCGAACATCTCATAGACAAAGGACATACTTTATCCCCCACTAATACATATCAAATTTTACACACCACAGACAAAGGTTTTTAAAACTAAATATTAGGGAACAATTACAAATTATAAAAATTCTAAAATTACTCTCATGAACAAACAGACTGACCTAAGCCTCTACTAAAAATCTTTTCGCTCACACCATTCGCCCCCACCCTCAATTCAATATAAGGGATGGCACTACGATGGATTTGTCACTTGTACCATGTTATTCTAACGATTAACGTCGACAGCGTTTCGCCTCTCCACGAGGCGTCCACACGTGTCGCAGCGACAACCAGACCAGCCATGGCGGCGACGGTGGTGGGGGCATACGGTTTCTGTTCCAGATGGCGGACAATTGCAGCAGCCGAGCCATGTCAGTGTCGTGGATGTGGATACAATAGACGAGTCAGTGATGTCAGTGATGTGGATACAATAGACGAGTAAGACCAAGACTAACCTAACCTGATCAAATTGTTCGAGCTTTATCAGATGATGATGTCATGAGCCCCAGGAACCGGCGAACGTGCATGAAAAGAGCTATGAATAGAAACTATGAATAGAAGATAGTGAGGCGTATAAAGACCGCGTCTTATAGTGCTCGGTTCTCTTTGCCTACCTACCTACCTGGCGTAAAGATATACTTACATATATACATGTTTATCTTTTGCATAAGTCAGTATGAATATACTCATGACATAATAATTACACGAATGTATTCATGTAATGATGTTATGTACTCGTAGTTATAATGAAGACTTGATAATGTAAAAATATTGAGTAAAAAAATGTAGACAAACAATAAAAAGTTTGATAAATGATGTCAATACTCGCCGACTTCAATGAAGTTGGATTCATTTTCTTACCCTGACCACAGTTTAAAGTGTCCATCTGCCATAAATCCCGCAGTCTCTGACGGTACACCTGCCGACTAATTTACGACGCCCCGTCTTAGTTTTTATGACTTGCAAGAAAAACGCCTCACCGACAACAAACGTTAAACGCGTGTTGCGTTACCACCCTAATACAAATGGGTGATCGCAATAAAAACTTTTACGATCGCCTTTTCATCAATTTCATTTTCCCCTCATCAAATATACTTCGTAAATTAAATTGTCTGGTTTTTACACGCGGTAAAAAGGTTTGTAAAAGAGGTCTGTCTCAGTAGGTACCTCTTGTCGAAGCAACAGGCAACTCGAGAGATGGGTGCTATTTCGCACGAATAATTTTATTTGGCCTGACAAATGAAATTCACCGGGAAAGTTAGTTTTGTTTGCAGTTTTGTGTCATTTGTATCACTCTCGGTCTATTACTTTATCGTGTCTTATATTAGTTTATTTGTAAACAAAATGTTATTTAACAGATGGATGCACTAGGACGGTCTACTAGAATAAACTAGCATTTTATCTATTCTTAGATACAGTAAAATACATAATAAGTAATAAAATTATATATTAAATAAAAGTGATTCCGATTGTATAATATTGAGTAATACGGTCGATATGATATGAAACGTACCATCATCGTCATCATCCGAGCGTTAATACCGGTCGTGTGCCATGTCCGCTTTCCGACGTTTACTTCTCCATTTTACGCGACCTTCGTTACCCCTCATAGTGAGACATCCCTTACGACGACAAGCCGGTACTTCTTTGATTTACCCCTTCTGCCGGGACCCGGCGTGGCTAGACAATTTTCCCCACGTAACTTGCCGGTTTTCGTAAGACGTGGCCGTACCGCAGTAGGCGATACTCTTGCGGTTTGTCTGCTATGTCACGGACACGAAGGCTACCCCGAATGCGGGAGTTCCTTACACGATCCATTCGCGTCACTCCGTTACAAGCAGTTCCTGCTTATGCCGCTCAAGTACAGGCCATCCCTCGCTGCCATATAAAAGGACAGGTCTAATGATGGATTTAGAAACCTGTCCCTTAGCTTAACCGGCATTCTAGGTTCACAAATGACACCAGCCATCTCACGTCACTTGGCCCAAGCCATTGATATGCATGCCTTGACGTCGCAATCGATGTCTCCGGATGCGTGGAGGACAGATCCCAAATACATACACCGGTCCGTGTGCTCGACCGTGTCTTCACCAATGCGAACGGGTGCAGGATCTGAGACATTGCAGGCCAAGTAATTTTGTCTTCGCCACATATAGTTTAAGACCGCCGTTCTCTAGCGACTCTCTCCAGCATTTAGTCGTCGCACCAGGCGCAATATTGTCAGCATACATGAGCAACCACGGAAGCTACTCATGTGTATCTCCGATGTTGTCCGACACTACGTTTAATATTACGCTAAACAAAAACGGACTAATGACTGATTCCTGATGGACCCGTCAGTGATTGGAAAGGGCTGTGTATAACCAACGGCAGTCCTAACCATGGAATAGGAATCGAGATACATGTCCCGGCAAATCTCAATATACGCTTCAGGCACCCGTTTGGACCTCAGGACCTACTAGATCATCGCACGAAGAATACAGTCGAAGGGCTGCTCCATGTTTATAAACAGAAGATGCTGAGGTGTATTTCTCCATGACAATCCTTGGAGCAGAAACGGGATCCATGGTCCCATGACCAGGCCGAAAGCCATACTGACACTCCGAGACAATGCACTCCTGCCGAATCCGGAAGTCAATTATCCGCTCGAAGAGCTTCATAGTGTGAGACATGACCTTTATATTGCAGTAACTACCACACTTCTGCATTGATCCCTTTCCTTTGAAAACTGGAGTGATAACACTCAATCTCCATTGGTTCGGAATTTTTCCGGTGAAGCGTGTGCGGCTACGTAGGTCGGTCGGAAGATTCTCACGCCACGAGAGCCCACCGCCTTCCAGGCTTCGATGGGGACTCCATCGTCTCCGACTGCCTTCCCATTCTTCATGCGACGAAGAGCCTATTGGACTTCTTGAAGAGTTATAAGTGGCACTAGTCCCTGTGGAAATATGACCGCTATCTCTCCTTCGTCATAAGGTCCTCATACAATAGGTTGCTGCAAAGGTATCTTACACAGCGGCACTTTGATATATCCTGTGCCGCTTTGGCCCTGGAACGTGCCAACTTATATATGAGCTTCTCCCCCTCAGACGATTCCAAGTTATCGTACATAAGTTGTAAGTAGTCTCATCTGGCTCTGGCTACGGCTCTTTTAATGACACGTTTCATGTCCCTATACGCGTCATGATCTTCGAAAGATCTGAACGCTTGCCACGTTTTAAAGTGGACCTTGATAATGCCGTAAAGGCGAAAACGGTCGGAAAAAATATTTATTAAATAAAATTTTGAAGTGGAATCTGTATAAGTGCAAGTATTAACATTAAATAGATGTTTTAAAGAGGGCTTTCTTCACCCTAATCTCCCTCTGTACTGTGTCATTCCACCACCACTCCTTGTTACATCTGCGCCCACCATTGGTTTTTCCAAGCACTAGTTACTAGGCCGCTCCGGTGACGGCCGCCTTAATCCTATCCCAGACTTTATCAAGCGCCACCTTCTTATTTGGTGTCTGCAGTGTACAATGCGACTATGCGGGCTTCATGCAGAGGTCCATGACAAGGAGACGATGTTGTGCAGTGAGACTCTCGACGAGTATGACCCTGTAGTTGGCTACTTTGCTGATAATGTGTCTCCTGATGAGTAAGAAATCAATTTGGGTAGCATGCCTTCCGCCCCTGTCGGTGATTAAATGTTCGGATTTTATTTGGAATACATATTCGCGATGGACAGATCGGCAGCCGCACACGTCCCGAAGGTATCCTTCCCCTCCGCGTTACGACTACCGTATCCAAAGCCACCGTGAAAATGCTCAAACTCCTCCCACACTTCACCCACATGACCGTTAAGACCATCACCCACAATGATCTCCTATGACAACGGGATACCACAAAGCACTGTAGCAAGTCACTCTGGGAATTAATAAATGATTTCCAGAGCCCACTAATAAATGGAGAGAGAGCTCAGCTTTTTCTATTATAACAAATTATGTATTTCACACCAAAATATTGCGCGGCTTTTGAATATTACATTTAAATGAACCATTGAACTTGGAAAAAAATATAGTCATTTGTATATCAGAGTATTTCATGTTAGCGGGCCATGTGGACTTTTTAAATATTCCTAATTATAACCTTGCAGCGCATGTTTCACGAAAAACAAAAAAACGTGGAGGATTATGTATAGGTACTTGCGAAACATACTCAAGAATTTGAAGAACTGCCTCATGTTTCAAAATGCTCAATGGAGGGGTGTTTTATGAAATAAATTAATAATAAAAAAATTGTTTTCAACACAAGCTTTTATTAATATATAAAATGAATGAATTGATTAAACCCACAAATTTATTAGTTATTACACAATTTATATGATATAAAAGTTTGACATGAGATTTACTTTTGTAGATGCATTTACATATTTTATGAAAAATACATACTTTTTTTGTAGATTTACTTATGTCAAGACTCCATGAAGATGGACAACGATCCCGAATGCGTATTGTTCGCATTAAATTGACAAGTGCTCATCGTGTAGCTTTAAGATTTGCGCGCGAACATTTAGACTGGACCGTGGACAACTGGAGGACTGTACTCTTTACAGATGAGTGTAAGGTGAAGTCTTATAGTGACAACAGGCGCGTACGTACTTGGAGAAGAGAAGGTGAACGTTTTACAGATCCATGTATCCACGAGCCAAATCGATGGTGGTGGGGGGGGGGGGGGGGGGCAGTGTCATGATATGGGGTGGAATAAGTGTTTAATGGGCAAAACAGAGCTGCAAATTTGGAACGAGGGTACTGTAACTGCTGCCGATTACGTCGAGCGTGTGATCCGACCTCATGTTATTCCATTTTCACAACAAGTGGGCAATAATTTCGTTCTTATTCAGGATAATGCTCACGCGCATACGGCTCGCCTAACTCACTCTGTTCTTATTTGATGCCAATGTTTCAGTTTTGCCATGGCCTGCGATGAGCCGCGATCTCAACCCAATTGAGCATTTGTGGAACCACTTGAAACGAAGCCCAAAAGAAAATTACAGTGAACTGGGAGCGAATATCAGCATAAAACGTTACCCATTTGATTGAGAGTGTTCCAAACAGGCTTAGGGAGTGTGTACGTTGCAGAGTACGTTCCACCCGCCACTGACGATGTCCCCATATCAATCGTCCATAAATGTTTAGTGAAAAAAAATGGTTACATTTGTCTTTTAAGTGTAATATTTAATTTGTCAGTTTTCGTGTGTATTTTTATGAAAATAAAGATTTTTTAAACTTGCCTTATTTAAACAATTAATTCATTAATTAAACTATTTTATTGTACCTACATTTTGGGAAAATAAATGATTATGATTGTTATGATTATGATCTGTCAGGTATACTTACTGACCGTACGTAGATATACCTAGAACTCTCGAGTTGTGGAATGATCTCCCTGCAATATAAGGTTCTTCAAAAAATGCGTGAAGAGGATTTAACAGGATCAGCAATGCACATATACCCCTCGTTTTGCAAATGTTCATAGACTACGATACCTACCTACCATCAGGCAGGCCATATTCTTCATACCACCTTAGTGGTATAAAAACTAACCCAACTTTAGACGCGTTCGTTACATGGCACTAACAAGGAAATACCCCATGGAGAACCGATGAGACCTTTATAGTACATCGTAATTTAATTCACCGCCATAGGTCGGTGGGTAAAGTAGAACACGCAGCTCGTATTGGCTAGTTCACATATCAACGTCGCGTTACTTACCCGCTTATTGGTTACAATATTCTCCCAGTAGTCAGTAGTATATTCAAGTAAGTCAAGTGGTTTATTCGTTTGTGTGTGGCACGATGTGCAAGGTAAGGATAGCTTTGCCTCAGAAGAATTAGCTACAAACGCCTAAAACACATAGTCCTATTATCTGAGGTTTTAAATGAAAGTCGGTCATAATTCTAGATTCGTGTCCGTCGCAGAATTCCTGGGGGACGTCTCGTAACTATTGAAACTAACAACAATGGAAATTCTACCATTGTTAGCGTCGTGTTTATTGAATATTTAACAAGTTCATTCTCCCTCGAGGCTTGCTCGGTTTCAACTCGGTATCGACATTTTATCGAGTAATAACTAATGACTTTATTCAAATACTTTAGTTTTTCGGTTACAAGAGACTCTCTAAAGCAAATTTAGGCGGCATGTGGTGCACTTAGCAAATTAAAAGTATGCTGATAAAAGAGGTAGAGCCAGTGGCGGATTTACCATCCGCCTGAATAAACCGCAGCCTAGGGTGGGTAATTTTAGAGACAGCAATTTTTTTATGTCTTGATGCTAAAATATTCATATTAATATACACTTAGGAAGTGTTATTGAATTCGCACAAATAATTTAACACGTAATATGTTTACACCGCGGGGCGCCAGAACGATTCACGGAATATACTAAAGCAGCCCGTCTGAGAAAGTACCTCCATCTCACAGAAAACCGCGTTCCTGCGTGTGAGTGAGGACACCAGTAAACTCCTAAGGAGTTGCTGTAAGCAAGAATAAGCGTTCACAAGTTACGGTAACCACTTTTTATCAGACAGACCATTATAGTCAAAGTCAAAGTCAAAATCTTTTTATTCCGTAAAAATGACTACATTTGTTTGGAATCGTCACATTTTTTTCCTACCGTGCAGTTTATGACTAGGTGAGCACTGATAAAAATACTGCCAAAAAACTCAGGCATCCCTCTTTTGGTATCCAAACAAATTTACATATTTTATTAATTACATTATAATTGGATCGACTCACTCCCAGGCATTTTTATCATTGATATAGTCAGATACTTTATAATATGTCCTGCTACACAATTTGGCTTTAATAGTAGTTTTAAATTTGTTAATTGACAATTCTCTTATATTGCTGGGAAGTTTGTTATAGAACCGTATACATTGCCCCATAAAAGAATTACTTATTTTGTGGAGACGGCTTGCATGTAAGACAAGATTATGCTTATATCTAGTATTTATGCTATGAGTATCACTCTTTTTACAAAATGAGTCTATGTTTTTATGGACATACAAAAGATTTTCATAGATATATTGCGATGCGACTGTTAAAATATTTATTTCTTTGAATTTTTCTCTAAGGCTCTCCCGGGGACCAAGTTTGTAGATAGCTCTTATGGCTCTCTTTTGCAATAAAAAGATGGTGTTAATGTCCGCGGAGTTACCCCAGAGAAGAATTCCATATGACATAATACTATGAAAGTAGCTGAAATAAACTATTCTAGCCGTATCAATATCAGTGAGCCGTCTAATAGTTTTCACTGCATAGGCTGCAGAACTTAGTTTTCCTGATAATTTTTCAATTTGTGGGCCCCATTGTAGTCTGGAGTCAATTGTTATACCCAAGAACACAGCTGTCTCCACAGGGGCTAAATTAGTTCCATTAACATGTACATTGGTAGCCACCTGTCTTACATTAGGTGTTGAGAACTTAATTACTTTAGTCTTTTTATCATTTAAAAGCAGATTATTAACACTAAACCAATGAATAACTTTAGAGAGAGCATCGTTAACTTCGTCATAATTACCTAACCGTCTATTAATTTTGAATGTCAAAGAGGTATCATCCGCAAACAACACAATCTCATGTTCATCCCTTACATAATAAGGTAAGTCATTTATATGCACCAAAAACAAGAATGGACCCAGAATTGACCCCTGTGGGACTCCCATAACTACAGGGGACCCCGAAGATCTTTTACCATTAACATCGACCTTCTGTATCCTATTGCCCAGATAAGAAGACAGAAGTTCGAGAGCCTTGTTCCTGATACCGTAGTGGTGTAATTTTCTGACAAGAGTGTCATGGTGCACGCAGTCAAACGCTTTAGACAGATCACAAAAAATTCCCAAGGCATCTTGCGAACCCTCCCATGCCGCGAATATACTTTTAAGCAAATGAATCTCTGCGTCTATAGTTGAACAACCTCTCGTAAATCCGAACTGTTTCCTATGAAGCAAATTATGTGTATTGAAATGTCTGAGCAACTGGCTAAGCATTAGTTTTTCAAAAATTTTACTGAGAATGGGCAGTATGGAAACAGGTCGAAAATTCGAAGGGTCCGAACTATCACCAGATTTATATATTAAATAATGGAATGATTTTACTATGTTTCATCAAGTCAGGAAATACACCAGATGCCACACAACAATTGAAAATTGTAGCTAAATGTGGAGCGATTGAAATAATAATAGAAGAAATGGTTTTGAATAATTTAAATACCTGTCATTTAACTCTTCATAGCGTGCTTGTATGCATCCCCAACTTAGTGCACAAATCTTAAAGTTACACATATAACCCGAGTGATCCCGACCCTTCGGCTACTATAAGACAGGGTACTGTAAGACTATAGACTGGACTGGCTTGCAGAAGTTTTTTTTTATACACGGCCCACCTGATGTAAAGTGGTTACCGTAGACTATGAACTCCTGCGATATAGGAAGTATCGCTCGCGCGATGCCATCCCCGGTGCGAAAACTCCTTAGGAGTTTACTGGTAAGCCCACTCAATCGCAAGAACACAACAACTCTCCAGGTAGTATGTTTGTTTGTTTGTAATTTCTTTATTGTACACTCATAGTAAACAACAATACAGTAAACATAAAATTAGAATAAGAGACCAGCCAACCTTTGAGTGATTAGATATTTTAGTGCAGAGTGGCGAGGGCAAAATCAATGAGAAATATGAATAATTAATAATAGATTAATATATACATATATATATATATATATATATATATATTACATAGTAATTCTACACATATTACATGAACATTAGCTACTAAAGAGTATTAGCTCAATCCACTGCATTGACAAATTTGAGAAGACGAGCCTTGAAAGAATCCAATGACGTAGCCAGTTTTACATGGGTGGTGAGCGAATTCCAAAGCATTGCCGCCTTGACCGTGAAAGAATTAGAGTAGGTTTTAGAGGAATGGAGTGGAATATCCTAGGTAGTTGTTATTTAACTGGTCCACTCGGCATACCCGTGGAACTATTGACTGCAGTGCAATTGCAGCGGCTGAGATGGGGAAAGGATGTAAAATCGAATTAGGTATTGATTTGTTAACATTAAGTTTAAACAAATCTAGGTATAAAACATATAATAAATCAGTAAGGCATGTAAGGACCAAGTCAAGTATATTTAAAACTAGGCTCTCCCAGTTCCTGTTAGAAAAGTGTTACTATACAGTTACAGAGTACATGACAGACACAATATGAGGCATGTGTTTATATTTTTATTACTAATAACGGTTGTGATTTGCATAATTTTATTTTTAATTATTGACATTAATTTTCATCCCTTTTATTTCGTGACATTTTGTAATTTTAATTGTAATTTATGGAAAAACATTTGCATCTATAAATACACTTTAATTAATTAATTAATTAATATTGCCTTTAATTAATATTGTCGGACAAATTACACAGCGCCATCTAGCCCCAAAGTAAACGAAGCTTGTGTTATGGGTACTAGACAACTGATAAACATACGTAAATACATTTTTTTTTTTGTAAATACATACTTATTATACATAGAAAATACCCAGACCAAGACAAACAGACATGTTCAGGCACACAAATGTTTGTATTGTGTAGGAATCGAACCCACGAGCGTTGGTGTCAAAGTAGCGTAACAACGCGTTTCACCACTGCGCCACCGAGCTCGTCTACACTAAAAGTGTGATTCTTATAATTATTAATAATTCCACCGTATGTAACATTGTAACCACTTTTAACGCAAATATATATTCTATTCTATTCATTGGCACTTGGTTCTCTGCGCTTACCCCGCAAGGGATTTGGCGTGTAGTTTTAGAATAGAATAGAGATATAAAACATTTAAAATAAAAAACAATTTACTACCTGACGCAGATTTTACATTATATTTAAAAAACCAATTCGTTCGCTCGAGCACAAATACTGTATCAACATTTAAATTGTAAATATTATAATTAATAACTTAAAACGGTATTCGAAACCATAAGCTATATTTTTTTTATTTCGATACAAATGAGGTAGCAAATCAATAAAATTGTCTATATAACTCTGTGCCAATCAATAGCTACAATGGCGAGCCTACTACTTTATATACACACTAATAAAATAAATAGGAAGAAACTAATGATGTATACTAAAATTATTAAATTTGAAACCCTTCAGGTATCCAACAGAAATGCATAAGGAGCTTGAAATATACGTATATAATATAATAGAGCTTATCATCTTTTTTTTGACACAGCATACCTACAGCATATTTACGGTATTATACTCGTAGCAATAAATCACGGAGCGAAAATGTTCACTAGTAAAATGCATTTCGATGCACGACATGCACTTTTTTAATTTCCGGCAATGTGTTTAAACAAATGACATGAATTCAAATCTGAAAGTTTTAAAAATTGGCTAGTAAGAAAGTTCCCGATCAAATTTAAGTAAATATACTCTCCGTATATGTATATATATATATATATATTCTGTATATTCATATGCCATTTGTTGTCACATTTGTCAGTTACATTAGGACTTTATATACAGCATTAGGTAAGCTCTCTGGCGCCGTGTACACGCGTAAACCATCTTCTGCGATGCTCCCATCGTACATTCGAAATATTAAAAGTGCAGTCGCTACAGTCAAGGAATTCGTCAAACGAATATTATATGGGAAGCTGCTGAAGGGTTGCTGTATTAGTAGAGGTAGAGGCAATCCGTGAGTGATACTGAGTATTCGCCTGTGGGAGTAGAAAGTAAGCAAGCAACTCAGCTCGGGCATTATTTCTTTAACCACCCAAAATGGAGTCGTTAGAACTAGTCTGGCCATAAACACAGTTACATAGAATTAATTCATTAATTATTTTGAATTTCGAACGCGTTTATTATGTTAAAAACTTCTTTCGATTTCCCGCCGTTTTACATATTTTGTTCGTGTTTATTATCAAATTATAATATGGAATGGGGTTTTAAAGAAAATAAGATTGTAGTGATTGCCTTGCAAAAAGCGGGTATGGAGCCGTCGGCCATATTCAAGACACTTGAAAAGCTTGGTATCGGTATGTTCGCATATCGCGCTATAGAGAGATATACTAACACTTCCTCTGTTAAAGACCATAAAAGATTGTACGACCGCGTACTGTTAGAACTACAAAGGTTGTTAATGCTGTTAACGCTAGAATTCGCCGAAACCCCATTAGGAAACAAAAAATCTTATCACGAGAAATGAAGATTTCCGCTAGGACTCTGTTGCGTATAATAACGAGTAAAACAAGACCTGAAGCTCGGCGCTTATCGTCGATATACAGGACATACCCTAAGTCCAGAAATATACTGATGAAAAAAATTTCACGATTGAAGAGCACTACAAGTAAAAGCAAAGTGTACGCACACAGTTTTAAAGAAGCCGTCCAAGTGGTCGGAAAGGCGCAGCGTGGTCATAACCCTGTATCTGTAATGGTTTTTGGTGGGGGGTGTCTTATCAAGTAGTCACAAAGTGATTTCATTTTTGTGAAAAAGTAGTAAAGATTTCAGTTAATGTGTATCAAGAGACTGTCTTGGATTGTGTTGAAACCTCTCAGCAATACACTTTTAAAATATGTACCGTGAACTTTCCAGCAGGACTCTGCACCTGGTGACAAGGCACGAACTACTCAAGCCTGGCTTGAAACCAACGTTCCGGACTTTATAAGAGCTGAAGACTGGCCCTCGTCTAGGCCAGATCTGAACCCCTTAGACTACAAATTATGGTCAGTTTTAGAGAACACTGCCTGCTCGAAACGACACACCGACATTGTTTCTCTTAAGAAATCTCTGGAGCACTGGCTAAATTTCCCATGAAAACAGTGCGTAAATCGATAGATTCGTGGCCAGACAAATTAAAGGCCTGTGTCAAAGCCAAATATGGCCATTTCGAATAGAATATATTTTTTCCATAAATATATACATAAAAGTTATTACATTACTTCATAAAACAATTATGCATACACATTTGTAACAGAACTTATGGTCGGACTAGGCATGTCCTTCAACCCTTAGTCGCTCACATCGATATTGCCCCCGGCCGACTTTGCCTGGTATTTCAAGAACCCATACAGTGAGTAGCAAGCGAATGATCAGAAGTGTCCGTTGTAGCAGATGCCACTTCCTCTTCTGACATTCAGTCTCATATGAATAATATGGAAAATACAAAATGGTGTAATTTGTCCATACCTACATGAAAAGCTGCGAAATGTATTTTACATGATCCCGAAAAAAAATATAAATACGTAATTTATTTAAATATTTCTATATTTTTCTTGTAACCTATGTCTGATCTATTCCTATAATTTTTTCAGAGTGACAGAGGGAAATTTCTTGATTTCACATCCATCATGAATGTTAAGGACTAAAATATGTGGCTCTCTCTGTGTGTATGTGTGTGTCCACCCATCAAGGTACTTGGTACTCTCAAGGTTTCGACGAGCTCGGTGGCTCAGTCGTGAATGACGCGACTTTGACACCAGCGCTCGTGGGTTCGATTCCCACACAAGGCAAACATTTGTATGCAGAAACATGTCCGTTTGTCTTGGTCTGGATGTTTTAAGAGAGGTAGGCCACATGTGGTGAAGTACCTCCACCTCACAGGAAAACCGCAGCCAAATAACAACTCCCTAAAGGGTTGCTGTGTTCCTGCGAGTGAGTGAGGTCACCAGTAAGCTCCCAAGGAGTTACTGTATAAGCAGCAGAGGAGGCATTGCGCGAGTGATACTTAATATATCGCAAGCGTTAATAGGCTACGATACGGTACGGTAAGCTTTACATCAGGTGGGCCGTATGCTTGTATACCTCGACGTAGTATAATAAAATAAAAAAATACTTGGAGTGGAAATATAGATAGATAAGTAGATAGAATTTTAAGAAGACCCTTTAATGTTCGGAACCCTTGGTGCGATTCATACTTGGCCATTTTATTCACCTGTAAACATCAATCATGTCAATGATGATAGCAGACGTAGGTACAACATGGCTGGCTAGACATTAAACCATTAGTTATCAGATTGACATAAAAGTGATTATGTACGGGTAAGTACTTTACCGGGACGATTTAATCACAGGTCTTACGGGGTCACGGGGATGTAATACTTTAATTGGTTTAGTCCCGTCCCGTTCCGTCCCGTCCCGTCCCACTGACCCTGTCCCTCGCACATACTTACACTGCACCTTATTATAAGTACGTTAGGGAGACTTCTTCCCGCGCTTTTGACGAGTGACATTGTTGTAATACTTGAAATTTTTATAATTCTGTATAAAATTTGTTGTATGTGACAATTTCGATAGTATTTTGTAACATAAGTGCTAGTGAAATTATACAGTAATGAAAAAACTCAAATATAACACGTTTATACACTTTTTGGAAGACGTGAATAAGTTCATCAAGAAAACCTTGTAAAAATCACTATCGTTTTACGGGTGTTATGTAAATTGGGTTGATTGGGTCTAGGTATCCTTCCCAAGTATTTTTTCAGCATAGTTCCTAAAGCTGGAATATAGAATTAAGATTTTCAAATGGTTCTAAACTGAAGACTTTGACACTGGCATAAAGTAGCAACACTATTGCCATATATTGTAAAAGAAAAAAAAGTACGTTAGGGACATTAACTTTAGAATCCGTTGTTGAATCCAACTATATAGGTAGTTCTATAGAATTTTTGGATAATGTATACCTTCTTCACATCAAATAAGCTTTTCTTAAAGAGGGACTTTAAGAAAAGCTTATTTGATGTGAAGAAGGTAAACATATCCTAATGAACGCTTGCTACACAAGGAGTGTCATTCATACATTACCAGAAAGAGTAAGAGAAGGCGTATCGAACCAGCCCGTCTGGAGAAGTACCTTCACGTCACAGATAACCACAGCCAATTAACAACTGTTGTGTTCCTGCGTGTGAGTGATCGCCAATCCTCCTAAAGCAGTTGTTGTATTAGCAGCAGAGTTGGTATTGCATGAGTAATATTTAGTGTATGGGCAGTGTTCATAAGCTTTACATCAGATTGGCCCTATGCTTGCATGATTTATACAATGTCAGGAAAGTTGTATAAAAAAAAAGAAAGCTGGCGAGGAGATAACAACTGGTCACCATTGCTATCTCCTGGCCAGTTTTCTGGTGACCAACGGAGATGCGTTGCGTTGGTGTCTCCTCACCTGCTGATGACCAATGCTGGTGCTGTTGCTATCTCCTTGCCGACTTTCTGGTAACAGTACTCTACGGAACAACCCAGAAAATTATTATTTTGATCTTTTCAAAAGTAGTGGTACCTCCACAGTCGGGCTGTTTCTTAATTTAATTTATATATATTACTGTATCCTTCACAAATTTCGTTTCCCTCAATTGATAAGCGCTAGAGTGCACCATGTGCAAGTGAAGTCATCTTTAGGATGATGATAACCTACCTACACACCAAAATCTAAATATATATAAGGTTTACTCGTCTACATCTTATATCTCATATCATCTCTTATCTTTTACCTCTTAATATTATACTACAAGTGTAATACTTAACATGACATCGAAAGCATAAAGCGCTAGCTACGAGTATTATTCTACAAATTGTACTTGATCATAAACTAGACTGGTTTAAATTAACACTTTTTGTACACCCACTAAGACAATTATTTTCTCTACTAATAGACTAGGTGCAGTTAAGAACACATTTCTCTTGACTCGTGCAGTTCGACTGTAATTCTTGTTACATATAGCTCATTAACAGTTAAAGGTCAAATTGTTAATATAGATGTGTTTCGTGATATCCTATTCATGCGTTCTCGACATTAAACAACAATTAGTGATTTTTCAAAGTGTAAAAAGGTAAGCTATGTCTCCAAGATTAATTCGTAGAAGTCTGCAATCTTTTTTGAGACCGTCATTTGTATGTATTTATCTTCACGCAAGGTCCCTTACGGGGTAGGTAGGGAGAGCCGAGTGCCATAAGATGCGGTACTCACGTACCTCGCTCGCTTCTTTAGCGTTTATAGCTCTTTTCATGCACTCTCGCCAGTTCCTATGGTTCTGGATACCTTCTCATGAAACTCAGTGGTAGGTGAGTCTTGGTCTTCTTTGGCGTTGGTCACGGACAGGGGATTTGTCGCGTTTTATTTCAGCATTTACTGGACATTTTGACGGTAATGACGCTAGTCCCGGGATCCTCAGGGACAATAACTAAAAAAACCTAAATTTTGTCTATGCAATAGTCTTCTTCTCCTTCTTAGCGTAATCCCGTTTCCTAATCCATTAGGATTGGCAGGGTCCGCTACCTGAGTTTAAGAGTTGCGAAGATATAATTTTAACATAGAGCGACTGCTATCAGACCTCCATAACCCAGAGAGAAAACAGAACTTTCTTAAGTTAGGTCACGTCTTTCTAAAATATAATTTTTTGAACGTGTGACATCTCTCATAAAGATTTCCTTCATAATGCTTTTGCCGAGCAAGTGATAATTACAAATATGTACATAAATCAAAAACACAAATTTAACGGTACATGTCAGGATTCGAACCAGGGACTAGATGGTCAATAGGCCGGTTTTTTATCTACTGGGCTATCTAATGCGCACTGTTGGTGCAATAGTGATTTTTTAAGTTCCAGCCTTGTTTAGTTTAGTCTACTCCAAAACATTTAATGACCATGACTGGGTAATGAGACACAATTATGGTGCGTCAGGCACGTTAGACCATCAAAGTGTAATTAGGTTTTTGAGCGACAACCTTTCAACAGTGTTTGTGACCGGTAGCCGTGGAAACTGACTTGTTACTATGCTATGGTTGTCTTAATTTTTTTAGTTTTTCCACCAAAGACTATTATCGAAAAGTTGAAAACCGTAATAGTTTAGTAAAGTAAATTTAATTTCTTAGAATAATTTCAGAAAGCGTAAATCTCGTATTTTTTTTTTTCAGTTCTACATTATGTGCTATGTATAGTAGCGTATTAAGTAATAAGTATAGTAGCGAGCTGATGTAAAACGTACTACATAGCCTGTCGAAGCTGATAACAAAAGCAGCATCGCTAGAGTGTAATTATTATTATGCAATTTGATCTAACTTTGTTCTAGCTTTGTGTTCTTCCGCCACCAATTAGTTCATGCGTCCGCTAATCCTAGCACCGGACACCCACTACCGTTAGTAGATGCAACATGCCGACACTGCCATGGCTACTCCGGTAATCTCTACCTCGGCTGCTGCGGTCGTCCTGGCGATTGCCCGCCATCTAAAACAGAAACCGCATGCACCCGCTACCATTGCAGCCATATGACTGCCTAAGTCGACGCTGCGACACGTGTTTCGCCTCTCTACGAGGCATCCTCGCGCATTAGATGTTAGTCGTTAGAATACCATGGGGTAAGTGAAAAGATATTTAGTGAGAGGCGTTGCGTCTGTTCGTTTGTTCGTAACAGTAATTTTTGAATTTTTATTTTTAATAATTATTATTAGACTACTCTTGCTGTAATATAGAGACTGTACTTCCTAATTCGGGCTGTTTCTTTAAATTAAATACTTATTAGAAACTTCAACAGACGACGACGACGCGCGACATGTATTACAAACAGTTTTACACATACAAAGAAAAATGCACACATGTGGTCTTTCAAGTTTAAGTTAGGATAGGTTCTCACTATCATCTTTTGAGCCAAAGTCAACCTTACTTGCGCGTGATGCACACTCATATTTAACAAACGACGCTCTGGCAAATGAGACGTAGGGCATATCAAAGCACCACGACTGGGATGCCCCCTCCACTTCACAGAAGAACACAGCGTAAAATCAGTTCCCTGGAGGGTTATTGTGTTTAGCAGCGGGCGAAGTGACGCACGTCTGATACTCGTTGTATAGCGCTGGTTTTATGCGGCGCAAACTTCAACCGGTTTTTGACACCCCACGCCCTCACATGCTCGAGAGCGGCATTGGCCTGTCTCTCTATATCCAGACAGTGTTGCTGTCGAACATCAGCACGACGTCATCGGCGAAGGCCTGACAGTGTACCTCCGCAAGGTCGAGTTGCTGCAGAAGAGGGTCCAATAGGAGGTTCCACAAAATCGGTCCTCCTATGGACCCTTGGACGCACCCTTTGGTGGTGGACCGCAAGGTCCCCCCCCCCCCCGCGTTGGCGCCGCTGTGTCTATATGGAACGGCGACGTCGAAACCAAGGACGTCAAGCTTGCTTTGTCATCCTATTGTACCGTCTACCAGACGGAACTCCTGGCTATCTGCACGGCGGCCGAGTACGCTTTGAGCTGCGATTGACCCAGTATTGGCATCTTCAGCGACTCCATGGCGGCGCTCCAGGCGGTGGCGAACGTCGAGTCCCCCCATCCCCTGGCGGTGCAAACACGGGGCGCTCTTAAATTGTGCAAAAGCCAGGGTAAGAGCGTCTCGTTGTTTTAGATTAAGGCACACGCCGGGTTGGAGGGGAACGAACGTGCCGATCGCTAGGAGCGCCGCACTGGGGTTGCGGAGGCGGCCAGATTACGACCGCTGCCTTGTCTCATTCGTCAAGGGTATAATCCGCAAGGGGACCAATCACCACCAATCGGGAACAACAGCTTCAACAACGAAGATGTTCTTCCCGAGTGCGGCGGCGACTTACAGCATCGTGGGCAAAATGGTGCCGTCGAGCATCACCACGCAACATCACGTTCTCTCGGGGCATGGTGGGTTCTCCGCGTACTTGCACAGATTCAAGTGCGCGGATGACCCATCGTGCTTCTGCGAGCCCGGCGTGAACCAGACAGTGCAGCACATATTGATTCGGTGTCCCGCATTCTCCAAACAGAGGTTTGACTTGGAGCAGGAGTTGGGAATACGGTTCACCGAAAAATCGGTCTCCGAAATAGTGACGGGGTAAAGTATACCAAAATTTTTAAAATACTGCGTCAGTCTAGCGACGGCTGTCATAGATCGGAACAAGCAGAGCAGCCCCACCTAGGACTAATGTTGTATACCTCGGCTATACTCTGTATAGCCGATGGGATCGCGGTGGCTAGGTGGAGCTGCGAAGCTCTCTGTCGCGCGTGGCTGGACTGACGTATTATGGGGAGGGAAGTTTGGCAATAGGTACAAACGTTTCACCGGCGTTCTAAAATGGGCAAATCAGAATTTTTTGAAAATAAAACTGAAAGATGAATGGAAAAATGAATTGAGGAACGAAGGTGTGTGATATATGAATATGTTACTTATATATATATTGTAACGATTTTAAAATTATTTTTTTGTATAAATAAATATATATTGGTTCAAAAAGTGCCTTGCCCACGGCAGGGGTGTACGTACTTAAAATAAAAAAAAAGATACTCGTTGTATTGAGAGCGTTCATAAACTTCGGCGAACACTTTACATCAGGTGAGCGGTATGCTTGTTTGACTCCTGACGTTCTATAAAAAAAGAAAAACAATAACTGTATATATGTTTGATTTTAGATGATTCTTTCAGGAGGGGTACAATTGTTGCCAGAGTTTTCTGTAAATTTCCTATAAGCATCCATGAGATTACAAAATTAGATTAGAGAAGAGATTTGTTTACGGTACTAATATGGATGGTGCAAGCAATGCATTACAGTGGCTATGTCGAGTCCATACATGTTATTTATTTTATCCGAATTAGTGAATACATTTAGAGCATTAACGACCAAATAATGATTTTGTACCATGGGTAATACGTAGGTATTAAGTTTTATACTACTTTTTAATGTGTTTTGGATGTGTGAGTTACTAGTTATTTTGTCTAGTAATAACTTGCATGTCCTTGATGTCTATAAAGCGGTCTATGTCCTATCTATATCTATCTATAACTTCACACCAAATCCCTTGCAGGGTAGGCATAAGCACCGAGCGGTACATAACTCAGTTTTACATACCTCACACGCTTCTATAACATTCGTAGCTCTTTTTATGCACGCTGGTTTCTAGGGTTCCTAAATCACCTTCTCATAAAACACGATCAATTTGGTCATGGTAGGTAATTCTTGACCCTCCTCGCATGAAAGAAAATGCGTGCTTTGTTGGTTCGGACTTGTGGGAAGAATGCGGGAATAATAAATTTGGGAACAAATATACACAAAGTAGAAGGATGTACCGACGAAGCTGTCTTTTCTTATGATAGAAATAATTATCTTATTATTATTCTCTGCCAGAAATACATGCCTCGGCTATGTATATAAATATCGATATAGAATTCAGACACTATCAGAGTCAGATCAGATCATGTCTCAACGAACGCACTCGGAAACCCACTCCATGTCTACTTTTAAAGAGAGCTTTCTTTGCTCTAATCTCCCTATGGACTTTATCGTTCCAGTACCAAGACTGAACGCAGGAGCAACAAGGAGATCGGTTTAGTTTTTCCAAGCAGTTCGTGGTTTTACATGAGATCTCACAACTTTTTGCGGTGGAAGGACTACGTGACGAGACGGCGCTAGTTCGTATGAACTATTTGTTGGCGGAAGCACGTAAAGCAGGTTAGAATGCATATAAATTTAACTTTCGCAAAATAACGCCTGAATCTATTAATTATTTAATTGGTAGGCCCATACCCCTTAAATATAAACGACTAGCTGCTGCCCGCGGCTCCGCCCGCGTGGAGTCAAATAACGTAGCCTATGTGTTAATCCAGATCATAATCTATCTACGTGCCAAATTTCATTCAAATCCGTTTAGCCGTTTAAGCGTGAAAGAGCAACAAACATCCATCCATACATTCAAACTTTCGCATTTATTATATTAGTAGGCTAGCTTTTACCCGCGGCTTCGCTCGCATTGATAAAAAATATTTTTTTTTTGTTAATAAAAAGTATCCTATTTACTTCTGATACCTCCAAGAATATGTGTACAAAGTTTCATGATGATCGGTTGAGTAGTTTTCGCGTGAAAGCGTAACAAACAAACGGACATTCGCATTTATAATATTTTATTATATTATTAGGATATACTCAAAAGTATAACTAAATTTAAATCATACTCTAAGTTTCAAAATATTTTAAATTAATTTATATAAGTAGTAAGGATAAAAAAATATTTCACTCTAATTGAATTTGTCATGGATTTCTTTAAATATTTTGACATCCAAATAAAATATTTACAAGTAAATTATAAAACTCTCCGTGATGTTGGCCTATTATTATCCAGAAGTTTGCGACAAAGCCCCAAGATTTTATCAACTTTGTAACAAATTTCCCTTGTCTAAGAAAATGAAGGGATGGTTGAGAATCAAACATTATTTCCGAGTCGATAAATACTGAACCGTTGAGAAATTTGAAGTAAGTATTTACAATTTTAATTAATATCAACCCGTTTTCTTCCTTATTAGACCAGCTGTATGCCCGATGGATGGATTGCCCACATTCCATGTAAAAATCTCATTTCTCATTACCCACTTATTATTTAACTAATTTCAATTGGAATTAAAATATTTAATTAAAATTGTATAAAAGGTTTATAGGTGTTGTAATTCAAGAATCCCTTTTACCTATATAGAGTACTAGCTTTTACCCGCGGCTGCGCTCGCATTGATATATATATATTTTTTTTTAATAAAAAGTATCCTATGTTACTTCTGATACCTCCAAGAATATGTGTACAAAGTTTCAAACAAACGGACATTCACATTTATAATATTAGTAGGATTATCATCCGAGCGGTAATCCCGGTCGTGTCCAACGCTTTCGCTGCGGAACCCAGGGTCCCCTTTCCGATTTTTATTTTCGCACGGTCTTCGGCATCCCTCATAGCGAGACCATTGGTACGCAAGTCATCCCTCACAACGTCAAGTCAGCGATTGGGTCTGCCCCTTCTACCGGGACCCGGCGCAGATGGCATTGCTAGACATTTGTTCCCCTCGTAACTTGCCGATTTTCGTAAAACGTGACAGTATCACGTAGGCGACACTCTTGCTGTTTGTCTGCTATGTCACGGACACGAAGGCTGCCGTGAATGCGGGAGTTCTTTACGCGATCCTTTCGCGTCACTCCACACATCCAGCGCAGCATATTCATCTCCGTGACACGAAGCCCCTGCTTGTGCTTTTTATAAATCTGTCCCATTAGCTTAACCGGCATTCTAATGCCACAAATAACACCAGCCATCTCACGCCACTTGGCCCAAGCCGCTGATATGCGTGTCTTGACGTAGCAATCGATATCTCCAGACGCGTAGAGGACAGATCCCAAGTTCCTACAGCGATCCGTGCGCTCGACCGTGTCTTCACCAATGCGAACGGGTGTAGGATCTGAGACATTGCAGACCAAGTACTCTGTCTACGCTACACGTAGAATACAATAGAATACAATACTCTTTATTGCACCAATAACAAATACATATAGAACACACGTAAAACGAAAACAAATGTACAATAGGCGGTCTTATCGCTAAACCAATCTCTTCCAAACAACCAACAACCAGTGTCGTAACACGAAAAACCATCATAATTATGTAAAAAGTAGTTAGGTAGGTAGGAGGCGCATTTACAAAATACAAAAATGTTTATTTCGTTATAAACAGTTGTTACAAAACATAGAGGCTGACTCCTTCTTTTAAGTGTGTTAACACCTGTACCAGAAGGAGTCGCACTTCCATAGCAACACAATATTTATTTACCTAATTATTTAATGCAATATTCCAAAGGTGCATTTTGCAGTAACAGGATGTATATTAAGGTTGTGTATGAGTGAGGTGTTCTTGGGTATAAGTGTGGTGTGTTTGGGTGTGAGTGTAAATAGTGTGTAAGGTGTTAGTGCTGTGTATTGTGCATGGGGTATTATGATTAATTGTAACGTGTTTTCGAGTATAGATATTTTATATGTGTGTATGCATTGTAGATGTATGGTATGGATGCTATATGTGTGTGGTGTAATAATAATAATAAGAAGGCCCGCAGGACTCTCAGCTCTGGCTTGCCTTCATTGGCCGTCCAGAGAGGAGTCGATAGAGTATATTGCTCCAGCAGGTGATATGCTCCAGGGGTGGAAGTGTTAAAGGGCATAACGCCGCGAGTAACTTCGGAGAAAGCGCAGCACACCTCTCGACACCCCTGAGTCACTCACATCGGTGTTGCCCCCGGCCGACTTTCTCTGGCATTTCGGGGGTCCACCTAGTGAGTGGCGAGCCACCGCCAGCCGAAGTAACATCAGATAGGATAGTTATGGCAGGTGTCCGTCTCTCTTCTGTAATAGCCCAGTACTAATAATCCCTCCAGATCTCATTTCAATAGCTCAATTATTTCCGACACATTTGCAATAGTCCCAATACCTGCTGTGACCTGTTCCGTGGTATATCCTCCCATTGATATCCCTCAGACCAGGTCACAGCTGGTATAATACATTACAAATCCTGATGTCTCTGTTTTGAAACGTAAACTCAACGCTGTCTCGAGGTCCAGTAAGAGGGTAATTGCCAGAGCAAAGTTTGATTTCGTCGGTAGAGTTGGCGAGCGGCTTGCAAGCCTTCCGTCTGGCAGCCGTGCTTTCTGGTCGCTGGCTAAAGCTGCCGAGAGAAACTTTTGTCAAGCGTCTATGCCACCACTGCAAAAACCGGATGGCAGTCTGGCCTACAGTGCTAAAGAGAAAGCCGACTTACTGGGTAATCTCTTTGCCTCTAACTCGACTTTGAATGACGGGGGAGCTGTGCCACCTACCATCCCGAGGTGCAGTAGCTCAATGCCGGAAATCTCAATTACCCAGCGAGATGTCCGGCGGGCGTTGCTCTCCCTCGACATTCATAAGTCGAGTGGGCCAGATGGCATACCAGCAGTGGTGCTAAAGCAGTGTGCTCCTGAGTTGTGTTCTGTGCTAACGCGCCTTTTCGTGCTTTCCTACTCCACTCGGCAAGTCCCGTCTTCGTGGAAGACCGCCAATGTGCACCCGGTGCCCAAAAAGGGCGATAGATCAGATCCGTCGAATTACAGGCCTATTGCCATAACCTCCCTTCTCTCCAAGGTGATGGAGCGTGTGATAAACACACGACTCCTAGCATACCTAGAAGATCACGACCTAATCAGCGACCGTCAATACGGCTTTCGCCACGGTCGTTCGACTGGTGATCTTCTAGTGTATCTTACACACCGCTGGGCTTCGGCGATTGAGAGTCAAGGTGAAGCATTGGCTGTTAGCCTAGATATGGCAAAGGCGTTCGATCGGGTCTGGCATCGGAGTCTTCTATCGAAGTTACCATCGTACGGGCTGCCCGAGGGTTTGTGCAAATGGATTGCCAGCTTCTTATCCAGCAGACGTATAAAAGCCGTGATAGACGGTAGTTGCTCCGATAGCATGGATATTAATGCTGGCGTCCCACAGGGCTCTGTATTGTCCCCGACGCTGTTTCTGCTGCACATTAATGACATGTTGTCAATCGACAGCATTCATTGTTATGCGGACGACAGCACCGGGGACACTTATTATACAGGCCGTGCTAACATCCCTCGTTCCCTTGTAGAGGAAAGCCGCGATAAACTTGTGTCTGAAATGGAGGGTACATTGTCTAAAGTATCTGACTGGGGGCGATTGAACCTAGTCCAATTCAACCCTACCAAGACACAAGTTTGCGCGTTCACCGCTAAGAAAACCCCATTTGCTGTGGTTCCCCAATTCCAGAACACGCCGCTCACAATTTCTAAGAGCATTAGGATTCTCGGTATCGAGATCTCCAGCGATGTTCAGTATCGAGGTCACCTGGAGGAGAAGGTTAAGCTGGCGTCCAAGAAACTCGGTGTGCTCAACAGAGCTAAACAGTACTTCAGCGCGGGGCAAAGGCTTATGTTATATAAGTCCCAAGTCAGACCGCATATGGAGTACTGCAGCCACCTTTGGGCGGGAGTACCTGGATACCAGCTAGGACCTTGTGACTCGATACAGAGACGAGCTGTGAGGATTATCGATGATCCTGGACTCACACACGGCATTGAGCCCTTGAGTTTGAGAAGAGATTTTGCTTCCCTTTGCGTGTTCTACCGGCTGTATAATGGGTTGTGTTCTGAGGAGTTGTTCGACATTATACCAACAGCCTCGTTTTACAATCGCACAGCTCGCCGGCGGCTGGGAGTTCATCCGCACACACTGGAACCGCAATGGTCGCGCACTGTGCGCTTCACGAGAAGTTTTCTACCGAGAACTATTATGTTGTGGAATGAGCTCCCTGCCGAGATTTTCCCAAGGGACTGTATGTATGTATGTAGTATGGGGTTCTTCAAGAAAGGCGTGAAGAGGTTCTTACAGGGTCGGCAACGCAAGAGTGACACCCCTGGTGTTGCAAATGCCCATAGGCTACGGTAACTGCTTACCATCAGGCAGGCCGTACGCTTGTTTGCCACCTTAGTGGTATAAAAAAAAATACATCATTATTTTAGAAGGGGCCTCTACGCGTTGGATTTATATCCCCGCGCACGCCTATCAAATGACCGGGATTAAAACCCGTGAAATAAGACAGATAATAATAATTCTTTATTGTACAAATTTGTTTTACAATGTAATGTGCAGGTGCCTCCAGTTAAGTATAACAATACCTGTAGGAGGAGGCGCCGCTCTTCGCTGATTAACTTTTAAGTATAAAGAATTAGAGAAAAACAAAAATACATGGGTGTTATTCATTATAGAAGGTATCACACAATCAAATGTACAAATAACAGATTTCATCTATACATAGAAGGAAAAAAGAAAAGGAATACAAAATAATGCAAGTTCAATAGTTTACTCGTGTATATCTGTGTGTTTTGTATGTGTTTGAGAGTGTGTACGCGTATGCGAGTGGTGGTACTTGTGGGTGAATGAGGCGTTTATGTAATATTAAGACTGGATATGAAAATGTAGTAAGAGTCTGTGTTTAGGAATCCGGAGTGTTTATGTTAAATAATATGATCAGCATTATTATGTATATAATGGTGTGTATGATATATGTTGTAAGATGAGTGGGTATAATAGTGGATAGGGTTTTTGTGTGGACCGGTTATTAGGATACGTAAAGTAGTAACGATTCCGTTTCGTCATAGGTTAAGTTCTTTATCCATACGGTTATCGTATTTCTGCATTCGTACTCGTAAAATGTTTTTTGGTTAATGTTTAGTACCTTATTTATCTGATTGTACACATGCGAAGACTGATTGTTGAACTGTCGCCTGGCGAAATTAGTTTTAAATTTGTGGATTGGCGCAACTCATGTATTTCTCTTTTTATTAAGAGTTTTCCTATCTAGTTTTAGGATTTTATGTACTATTAGTGTAGCGTGTAACATATAAAGCTTTCTAACAGAACAGTTTAGACATTGTATATAGCAAATCTGTAGGGAATTTTCGTTGTTTGAAATACATCACTTTATAACAATAATACATCGCTGAGGTCTCTCAACTTCCAAGAATTTAACTTTAGATGCTCCTCCCCAGATCGGAATACAATAGGCTATGACTGACTGACGACAGTACAATTTTTACTTTTATATATTAAATGCTTATATACAACGAATTACACATTCTAACAAATAAAAAAAATAGAAAAATTAGTAATAAAAACATGACAGAAGACCAAAACATACAATAATATTTACATAATGGTAATGACAAATAAATTTATATACGTGTATATTTAGTACTAGTTATATGTACAGGTGTATTAAGTCCATGGAGAAAACCTTGTAAAATTTTCTCCATGGACTATTGGACAGGGTGTGAGAACCCTTCCCAAGTAATTTTTCAGCAGGGTTTCTGAAGCTGGAACATTTAGATTGAAGAAGACTTTGAAATGGTTCTAAACTTGAAGACTGCTCCAACAGAAAAATTAAATTAAGACGATGGCTCTGCCTTTGCCTTTCCCAACGAATGGGAAGAACTTAAATTATAAAAAAGTTAAATTAATAGACAATCAGTAATATTACATACAACCTCGAATTTCCTAATGAATAAATATTAATATTAGAGATATGTTAAGTGGGTAAAAAAGGTTATAAGTAATCTCGTCTGGCACTGGCTATAGCTCTGTTAGTGACACGTTTCGCAGCTCTATACGGGTCATGGTCGTCGGACGATCTGGACGCTTGCCTTTTTTTAAAGAGGGCCAAGCAGTCCCCGCCCCGGTGACGGCTGCCTGAATCCTATCCCGCGTGAATTTGGACTGGTTCTCCGTCGATACCAGCGCAATTCTGGGACTTGACTTTATCAAGCAGCCACCACCTAATTTAGCGTCTGCAGTGCTCAAAGCGAGAGAGTCCTTGAACTTCGCGCTGAGGTCCATGACAAAGAGACGATATTGTGCAGTGAGACTCTCGCCGGGAGTGACCTTGCAGTTGGCTACTTTGTTCATGTGGGTAACATGCATTCCGCTCCGCACCGCAAGCCAACCGCACAAAACCGTCCCTGGAGGGTTGTTATATTCTTGCAATCGAGTGAGGTTACCAATAAGCTCCTAAGGACTTGCAGTGTTAGCAGCAGGGGGGCAACGCACAAACGATACTTCTTGTATTGTAAGCGCTTATAGGCTACGGTGACCTCTTTATATCATGTGGGCCGTATGCGTGTATGCCTCCCAACGTTGTATAAAAAATCCGCTCAGAAAACTTTGAAAAAATCCCGCGTGATACCAGGATATACGAAAACGAAGTTCCAGACATATGCCCGAACATCCTGATAAGACTGCAGAAAAGCAGTTACACAAAAGACTACAAAAGATACCTACCTACATATTCACGAAAGTACAGATCTAATTATGTATCAAAGAGAACTTTGAAACTCCTGTCAGAAACATAGAACATTGAAATGGCAGGGGATAGTAACGTAGGTATTTCATTTTCCTTCTTACAGGCTTGAATTTAAGTCCAGGATTATCAGCCTTTCAAATATTAATGTATTCTGCGGCGTGTACCCGGCTCTACTTTACATGTCTTCGCTTTTACTTCAAATTATTATCTAAATCCTTGCAAATAATGTCGATTTCGGAATACGCACATAAATGTAATTTTACGTTTTAATACACTTTCAGAATCGTATTTATCACTTAATAGTTGCAGACCTTAACAATGGAACGACGGCTGCACATAAGCATGCGTCTCGGTTAAAATGAAACATTTATTGTAACCTATTTACGATTGCGACTCTAGTTGTACAGCACCGTGCGTTGCCACCACCGCTATTAATACAGCAGATAACAATCTTCCCGACGACTTTTTGCACACACCCAACTCAAGCTCTCTCTAGGAATTGTTATTTGGCTGCGTTCAGTTGTAATATCAAGTTTTGTCCTAGTTCGAATAATCTTTATTAAAATGTAACTGTGTCTGTTTCCTATACCTTTTTACCCGACTGGCCCAAAAAGGTAATGTTGATTGGAGTTTACTAAGTGATGTCGTTAACAAAAAGTGATGGCATTCCGCGCGTCCGCTTAAAAAGAGAGAAACATATACATCTGTAGGATCTAACGTACGAGATAATGAGATAGAAGGCATTAGTGTTTATTACAGGGTGCGTTGTTCCAGAAACGTTAATACTTTCTGTTTCTAAGGCAATAATTATTATTTTAAATAATAATTTAGTATTTTAGTTGTAGTTAAAATCTTACGAATGTTCTAAATTATAAAGGTCACGGAAGGGTATAAGGTCATAAACACTTTATGCTATAACAGACCTAAAATCTTATAAATAAATAAGTACACGGGCGACCGAGTTTCGCTCGGCTTTTTTATGTTAAATCATGTTTTTCAAGAAATACACCTACATAGATAAACTTAAAAAGCTAAACCTTACCTAAATACAAAATTTGATCCAAATCATTAGAGCCATTTCCGAGATATACACACCTCACTCGCTTCTTTAATATTCATCTTTCTTCATCAACGTTTCTCAGAGCTGGCATCTGACTATTCGAAGTATTGTTTAGAATAGTTCGATATGACGCCGAACAGGTTTTTACAGGGTCAGCAACGTATGAGTGACACTCCTGGTGTTGAAAATGTCCATCGGCTACGGTAACTGCTTACCATCAGGCAGACCGTACACTTAAATTCCATCAATGTGGTATAAAAAAATACATTGCTCTTCTCATGCACGCCCGCCCGTCATTCTAAGGCTCCTGACATCACCTGATAAAACACGATCAATTTGGTCATGGTAGGTAAGTCTTGGCCTTCCTCGGCTCCTATATACTTCTAATTTCGTGTTGTATATCTATTTCGTAATTCTTTCTCCCTGCATTCTTTCTACATATCCGAACCATCGAAGCATGCCTCTTGTTACTTTAACACCGCCGCTCTCTTTCAGACTAACTCTGTTTCTAACATCATCATCAGTACAGTAGGCCGATTCTACTAAAAAAATGCAACTGCACTGCAGCGCGGCGTGTGTCAAAATGCTTTTTGACGTTTCGATAAAAGTCGCTGCTATCAGATCGCTTGAAGAAAGATTAATAACTTCACTCACTATCAGAAACCTAACAACTCTCCTGAGAGTTGTTATCTGATGTGGTTTTCAATGAGGTGGAATTACTTCCTCAATGCGGCAGCTTTGATGCGCCTACCTCTACGAATAAATAATTTATTCGTATGTCTACCTTAAAAACTCCCAAGCAAGACAAACAGACATTTTAATGCACACGAGTGTTCGTCTTGTCGTCGTGTCAAAGTAGCTATTGCTAACCACCACGTCCACCGGGCTTGTCTATATATGTTGAAATTGAGATTTTGTTAATTTTCTGACTACTAATTTCATTTGTTACTATTTTCATTTTGTAACTGTATGAAAGGCATATATATACGTGACGAATGTTGATGTGAAGATGTAGTAGAAAAAATGTGGGAGCAAGAATCAACAAAATCTTTGAAGGCGATTTGGACTGCCCCAGCGGAATTGATGTTTTCTTTACCAGTATGTATGTATGTATATCTTCACGCCAGGTCCCTTGCGGGGTAGGCAGAGAGAACCGAGCGCCATAAGACGCTGTCCTTACACACTTCACTCGCTTCTTTCATATTCATAGCTCATTTCATGCACGCTCGCCGGTTCCTAAGGATCCAGACATCACCTTCTGATAAAACACGACCAATTTGGTCATGGTAAGTTAGTCTTGGTCTTCCTCGGCTCCTATATCCTTCCACTTTCGCATTGTATATCTGTTTCGCCATTCTTTCATCTTGCATCCTTTCTACGTGTCCGAACGAACGGAGCATGCCCTTTCTTATCTTACCACCGACACTCTCTTTCAGACCAATTCTCTTTCGTACGTCATCATTTCGAACGCGGTCAGCAAGCGCTATGCCACAAATTTTCGCAGTGTTCGCATCTCGACCGCATTTATTCTACTTTCATGCTCTTTCTGCCATACCCAGCTCTCACTTCCGTAAGTTAGCGTTGGGATTTACCAGTAGTTGTCCAAATTGCGAAAAAAGTGGTAATCTGTTAGAGCAAGGTATGGGGAATATCGTGTGTGTCAGAGACATTTCAATCGCAGCTCCTCCAATATAGCAACCGTCTGTCGTGGGGTATGAGGTCTAACGTTGTCGTGAAGCAACAGCGGGCTAGAGCAATTGATCAATCTCAGTTGTAAATAACGAGCTTTTCCATCATGGTTTGCAATTATTGACGATACAGATCTGCCTCTGCCGTAATCGTCTGGCCAGCAATCCCTTCAGAAGCTGTAGTGTATGATGTAATGTATGTGTATGATACCAGCACTGGTCTACCAAACACTCACAAGTACCTTCTTCTGAGTCAACTTTAGCTTGGGATAGGATTTATCCGGTTCTCCTGAATTCACCAAAACCACCAAAAAACCTAGAACCCCTTCAACTCCGTAGGGGCATAGGCTCTCTAAGCGTATTTTACCGCCTTTACGATGGCGAGTGCTCTGAAGAACGGTTTTCCCTTATTCCACCCTCTCCCTTCCGTCATAGAACCACACGTGCGACCTTGCTATGTCATCATTCCACTGTTGAGAATATTTCTTCGCGTACCAAAAAGTTCGGCAACTCCTATCTTTGTCGTACCACTAAACAGTGGAACGCCTTGCCTGCATATGTGTTCCCTCCTTCCTACAATATGGGATCCTTCAAACGAAGTGTGAAGAAGCATCTTGCGAGTCAGCATGCAGCGTCAACTGACAGGATATGGTGTAGTATTTTGTCAGTTGCAGTTGCGATTTGGGCTCCCCTTTCGCTTACCTTACGATCTAAAATTCCCTCGTTATTGTGACGGTTGAGAAATGTAACGCAGCACTCGATGCGTGTTTGTTGTTGTGCTTTACTCAATTCATGCGGTACCTATTTCTCAACTTTATCACTGTTCCAGTTTGTTTCAAGAGAATTAAAACTGTATTGTCACTCACGTCGCGGGTCGTAGCCTGCCGCTTACTCAGACGTGGTTTACGATGGATCTGCTTCAGCGATCATCTTTAAGTCTTCGTGTCAACTAGGGTCTCCGGCCATCCACAGGTTTTGTTCCGTAGATCATAATTTCCAGAACGAAAACGTTCGAACCAAAAACGTACCGTGTTTTCTTTGACAGTAGCTTCCCCCTTACACATCATTAATCCTTCGAGCTATTTCTGCAGCATTGGTGCCATGGTGGAACTCGTTAAGTTTTCCATATTGTGAACAGACCGATGTCAGACAAAAATCAAATGTCGTAAAAACAATTGAATCTTAATAAATTTCTAATAAATTTTAATTTGGAATTCCTAACTGAACGCCAAACATTTGAAATCAAATGGCCAGATTTAATCAGTGGCCAGTTTGACAAAACGCCAATTTCGCATGTAAGGACCTAGTATTAGTGCCACATCCGCAGTGATGGCTTAGTGAATAAAAAGGATACGAACTGAGGACTAGTCGGTAATCAAGCCGAGTGGTCTGCGGTTATATAAAGATAAAATCTTTTCGAGTAAACGGTGCATAGGTGCATATTCGTATTTTTTATTCCTCGACGCCAAAAGACTGTTTAACGTATCTATCTGTGTATGATAGCTCCTAAATGGCTGGACTTTTTTTTATTGGGATTAGGAGCACTGTTATGAGACTATATGTCTAATTTTGATAGGTACACATAATCAGCATTATGAAATGATGCTGCAACCAGTATTGTCTTCACATAAGAGCATTCACCAACACTACTAATTCTACACGCCTTTGTACATACTAAACATTTGTAACTACATGTGTTATGTACCTATATTTGTGCAATAAAGAGATTACAACAACAACACTAATATGAAACTCTTAATATACTTAATATAATATACCATTAGCAGTTGCTTAACATCAAAATCAGTATTTATTTTTGTCAAGTCCCTTAAACTTAGGTAGCGGTGCGCACCAATCATAATGAATTAACAAACCGGATAACGTTAGGAAAAAGAGTTGTTCAACATTTTAAATTATAGAAAATTCTTGACTTTTCATAATTTAAAAGGCAAAACAAGCAGATATTTACATTTGCACTTACTCTTTATTAATTACGTATAAAAACATTTTTGTCGAATATTCTTTAAAAGCAACGCGGACAAACTGGGACAAACCGAATTACGAACAAATAATCAAATGCCGGAAAAGCGGTCGTAATCTGAAGCCGGTGATTGTTCTTGGCTACTAATTCGATAAAAATGTAATTATATTCTATTCCATCAGGGCCCTCGGCAAAAGTTTGGAAACAAACTGGGAAGATGAGGCGACACCCGAGGTTTAAACCACCAATATCGAGAGCAGATAATTATACGGAAATAATGAAAATAAATGGATGGTAATAGACGTAATCTACTTAAAGGTCGTCGAAACAATGACAACAACAGGTACTCGGTTTATTGAAGTGAAGTTAAAATGCCTCGTGTAATTTTTAGTAAGAGTATACTTATAGTTGTTCTATAGTTCGCGTTACCGACATGTTTATGGTAACAGTATAAGTAGCTGTGGGCATGAGTTTAAAAGGTTTCACTTCTGTCGACGGCCTTCATGAATGCCCATTATTTTTTAGTCCATTTTAATAAAAGCTTCTTTTAAGAATCTTTGTTTATTTTCCTTTTTTTTTTCATTTTTAGTATTCTCTAGATATCAACGTACACAATAACGTCCTCATGCTTGCGGCCGGCTATGGAGTTGTATAAAGAGACACCACTATCTTTTGTTATAGACGTAACGTCTAGAAGCAAAGTACAGATTAACTTATTATATTTTATCTTAATATTTAAAATTTTTTTTTTTTTTATTTATTTATTTATTTATTGACAAAACATACACGTACTTACAGTTATAAAAACCAAATCACACATGTATATAACAAAGAAACAATTAGATTAATTTAAATTATAAATAAAATATGAAATATAATTACGAGTAACTCGTAATTACATTTTTATCAAATACATAATAATATCTGTAGCGCTTTTAAATAATATTGGCAGATAGCACAGAGCTCAGAAATTCAGAGATTCTATCTACGAATACGTCAGCATCCGGACATTGCTGATGGATTTCATTCAAACTGCACACCATGCGAGACGTAGGGGCATGCTGCGCGCGACGCGTGCGGGTTGGTGCAACGGCAAAAAGCTTCGGCCGGTGACGTAGAGCTAAAGCTCCAAAATTTCTGGCGGGTGCGATCAAACCGACGCGTCCTAATGCCTCTGGATTGTCTACTTTATTTCTTAGTAACTGATAAACGTGAACTATCTGCTGAATAGTGCGCCTATGTTCCAAAGTGTTCAATCCGACCATTCCCCCAACAAAGAGAGATGGATAGAGAAAGGGATAATATCCATACTGTCGTTTATATATGAAGCGAGCAAATTTCTTTTGAATTTTTTCTATGAATAGAATGTATTTAGCTTCATACGGATTCCACACGATTGCCGCATACTCCAATCCACTGCGCACATAAGCGTTATAAAGTAAGACGACAGTTTTCACGTTGGAAAACTGTGGAGAGACTCTCACGATGAAACCAAGAGTCTTACTCGCACGATTACATATCGCCCTAACATGTGTATGAAAATCTAGTGCAGAAGTCAACGCTAGCCCTAAGTCCCGTATCTCGTCCACCCGATCCAAAGCCACCCCATGCAGGGTGTATGTATGTTGAATAGGATTTTTAGCCATAGTGAATGTGATTGTTTGGCATTTCTTAATATTTAAAGGTAGTTTATTCAACTTACTCCAACCCGCTACGTGGTTTATGTCACACTGAAGGGACATGACATCCGTTACTGCTTCTATACCCAAATAAAGTTTAACATCATCAGCGAATATCAAACATTTAGCAATTTTTACAACTTCCGGCAAGTCATTGATCATTATCAGGAAAAGGGTAGGCCCGAGCGAACTACCCTGACTTACGCCCGAAGGAGTGTTATAAGTCACCGATTCATAACCTGCCAGCCGGACATACTGTTTCCTTTCCGACAGATAGCTAGCGAAAAATTTAAGGAGGTTATGGCTAAATCCCATACATGCAAGTTTATATAATAGTACGTCATTGTCCACAATATCGAAGGCCTTTTGAAAATCAAGGTATACCGCGTCAACTTGCCGATGAGCATCCATTTCAGCATGAATGTAATCCACGTAGTTTACGAGATTTGTGGTGGTCGACTTTGTCCTTCGAAAACCGTGTTGAGTATCACTTAACCAAGTTCCAATTTGTTGCCTAATAAGTTGATCTAAATTAATTTCAAATAATTTTGCAAAACCTGATAAAACTGCGATAGGCCTATGCGAACTTACATCTGTTTTAGCTCCAGCCTTCGGTACGGGCGTTACTCTTGATAATCTCCACCTAGAAGGATGATGTGACTTTTTCAAGGAGAGATTATAGATGTGTAAGAGAGGCTCCGCTAACACCGATATACAGTCTTTGATTAAGTAAGACGGAACACCATCCGGACCGATAGCTGCACGTTCTTTTAATCGCCTAGCTGCGTGACGTAATTGCTGATATGTAATGTTTTCCACGGATACATAGGCACCTTTTATTGGTGATTCGTTAGAACAAGAAATTGCCCGGTCCACGCTTAATTTCGGGATATCGTCGAGAAAAACTGAGCTGAAATAATCAGCGAACGAATCTGCAGCTAACTGTCCACTAACAGTTTTCCCGTTGTATGTATAGTCGCTACACCTGTCCCTGCTCCTCCGCTTATCCTTAACATAATCCCAGAATTTTGCGGGGTCCGTAGATATATTCCTCTCGATATTTATAACATATAACTTATGTGCCTGTGTAATTAGCATTTTGACTCGCGATCTATAATATTTAAATAATTCCTGATTGAACACTTTACCTTCTGATCTAAACCGCTTTAGATGAAAGTGTTTGAATTTAATGTTGCGTATTATTTCAGGAGTATACCACGAGGGGTATTTATACCCTTGGGTATACTCTCTACGCCTTTTGACCGGAACATGTTTATCAATACAGTTGTATAATAAAGTGTAAAATATATCTGTAGCGCTTTCAACATCGTCACTATTTAGTACCTCCGTCCAATTTGTATTAGCCAGTTCAGCATACAGCTCACGAAAATCAGCCCTATGAAAGTTCCACTGAGGTCGGTCATTATCACGATGCGGAAATTGCAATGGTGGATATAAGGACGACCTACCTCGCCTTAATATCAATGATATACTCAACGGAGGGTGATACAGGTCCGGTGGTACCAAAGCTTCTACGTCCCCTGTTACACTTACTGTTTGTGTGTCAGTGCCAGTAAATACCAAAACCAAAATGCCACCGTATTCGTTGTGAATCTTATTATGCTGTTTTAGATGACAAAATTCACAAAATGTTTCAAATTGCGATTTAACATTTTCACTACAAGAATTTAAATTAAAATCCCCCATCAACAGGAAATCGAGTGATGGGTATTTACATACATAATTCTCAATACAATCAAGAACCCCCAAATATTGCGAGTCATTATAATTAGGTGGCAGATACACTACACAGCACGAGAAAATAACTTTTTTCCAACTGATAATAGCAAATACAATTTCCTTGTTTGACGTAAGGCCGTCCACGTCCGTAATTCTGCGTACACTAAAATGGTCCCGCACTGCAAGTAACACACCCCCCCAACCTACATCGCCCTATCCTGTCGAAGTACTGTATATCCCGGAGGGAAGAGTTCTCAATCACTCACGGAACTATTTAAAAAAGTTTCAGTAAGGGCTATAATATCTGAAGGGCATGTATACATATTTGTACTGAAAACTGCAGCTTTCGAACGTAGACCTCTTACATTTTGGTAGATTACAGATATATTTTTAGTTCTTTTAGTTTTATTGTGTTTCACTGCGCTTCTTTTGATTTTGTTGACGAAAATTCTGCCTCCAGGGCTTTATACAGATGTCTTCAGACCAGTTTTGTGTACTCATAACTAATTTTTCAAGCTTAGACGGAACTCCGAGTTTGAATGATGCATAATTACCACGAGGCTTTAGCTGTTCCACCGTACATACATCCTTATTACAAATAGATACTAAGTGTTGACGTACCTGGTCAGCCGTTGTACCTGGTTTGACGTAATACAGGTGAACATACTGGATTCTTTCAGACGCCTCTAACACTGTTGATCCCGGCCTTGCAGTGCCACGAAGCACACCCACCGATGTCGATTGGTTCCGCTTTCGCATAACTTTTATCCAAGGGCCGTTGCCGTCGTCGTTGGAATCTTCATATATATTTATATTTGGAGGTACTGTACTGCTGTGAATTTGAGAAGGCCCCGCCTCCAAAAGGTGATTCACACTTGGTGGCTTTGTGATGTTACTTGAAGTTGTTTTCAATGTAGAATTACCTAAGCAATCGTTTGATAGATTCTTGTTATGTCTTAGGCGCCCCGCCTTATGATTTTGAGCAGGTTGGAATGGCAATTTTTACTGCAAAGCCAAGTTACTTCTACAGTCAGCATCCGAGGATTGGTCCCTCGGAACACGGTCCATCTCTTCATACCGTTTAAGCTTTTCTTCCAGAAATGTATTTCGGTTCACCAATTCAATAAGGTTTAACATCATATCCTGCATTTTGGTAAATAAGTTTTCTTTGGTCAGCACCGCAAATTGTTCGGTTATAGTATCTTGAATTACTGAGGCTAGTTGGTCTTTAATAATATTAGGCATCTCTTCACGTATTATATTACGCAAGGCATTCCTAGTAGCAAATTCACAACATTGCACCGAAGGCGAATCGAACTGTTGCATACGTTTTGCACGCAAAGTAATATTTCCATTATTCTGTTGTTCAGTGGTTAAATCAGTGGTAAATAGTTCACATGTGGCAGATATTCTTTTATTAGTACAATCGGTACATATCCAAGTACTTATGTCTTCTGTTGACAAATTATTTAGCGCCTCCTGCGTTAGATTGGCACATGTTATATCATAAGCTTGTTTACAATTCGCACAATGCAAGTACTCACCAACAATATTATTCTTACATTCCGCGCATATATTGCATTTAGATGCCATAATAATAGTTTGAAAAGGTAATAATAAGTTGATTAAAGACAAGTTGCGTTTTCTCAAGTCGCAGGCGCGTGTAGTGTGACAGGGACGCAAGCTTCACAAACAGCGTGCGTGCGAGTAGGACAGACAATGCACTTGCACCGAGATGGTAAAATAATCGGGCGGCTACGTTATATTGAAAATAATTACTACAACGAATATTAAATTGCAGTAAATATTATATAATCACACTTGCACTAACACTGCACAATCCGTACAGGTATTTTGGTTCACTTCTGCACTGATTTTGGTAACAATTTACGAATTTTAACGGAGAGTATCAAAAACGTTGTTAACTTGCCAGAGGCATACCCTCACTTTTTTTGGATTGTCCACATAAATTTGCGAGAGGTAGCTGCCTAAATAGATGGGTAAAAATCCCTCGCTGTTCATTTGTGCTTACATAGACGTGATCAATTTAAAAAACGACGGAGAAGCAGTTAAGTTATATATTTCAATGACTTTATTATACAACTGTATTGATAAACATGTTCCGGTCAAAAGGCGTAGAGAGTATACCCAAGGGTATAAATACCCCTCGTGGTATACTCCTGAAATAATACGCAACATTAAATTCAAACACTTTCATCTAAAGCGGTTTAGATCAGAAGGTAAAGTGTTCAATCAGGAATTATTTAAATATTATAGATCGCGAGTCAAAATGCTAATTACACAGGCACATAAGTTATATGTTATAAATATCGAGAGGAATATATCTACGGACCCCGCAAAATTCTGGGATTATGTTAAGAATAAGCGGAGGAGCAGGGACAGGTGTAGCGACTATACATACAACGGGAAAACTGTTAGTGGACAGTTAGCTGCAGATTCGTTCGCTGATTATTTCAGCTCAGTTTTTCTCGACGATATCCCGAAATTAAGCGTGGACCGGGCAATTTCTTGTTCTAACGAATCACCAATAAAAGGTGCCTATGTATCCGTGGAAAACATTACATATCAGCAATTACGTCACGCAGCTAGGCGATTAAAAGAACGTGCAGCTATCGGTCCGGATGGTGTTCCGTCTTACTTAATCAAAGACTGTATATCGGTGTTAGCGGAGCCTCTCTTACACATCTATAATCTCTCCTTGAAAAAGTCACATCATCCTTCTAGGTGGAGATTATCAAGAGTAACGCCCGTACCGAAGGCTGGAGCTAAAACAGATGTAAGTTCGCATAGGCCTATCGCAGTTTTATCAGGTTTTGCAAAATTATTTGAAATTAATTTAGATCAACTTATTAGGCAACAAATTGGAACTTGGTTAAGTGATACTCAACACGGTTTTCGAAGGACAAAGTCGACCACCACAAATCTCGTAAACTACGTGGATTACATTCATGCTGAAATGGATGCTCATCGGCAAGTTGACGCGGTATACCTTGATTTTCAAAAGGCCTTCGATATTGTGGACAATGACGTACTATTATATAAACTTGCATGTATGGGATTTAGCCATAACCTCCTACCTACATACCTCTAAGGCTTAACACGAAATAATAGAAACGAACGAATACATTTTAGAGCTACTCTGTCCGGACAAAACCTACTTAGGAGCAGAAAAAATGAACAACAGCCTGAAGTGTGAAGGTGAAAACCATGATCTTAGAGCTTAATCAAGTGATACTTTCGCAACTGATGCTTTCGGAAATAAATTCATATATGCAGTACAACTTTCTAAAGCATTGCTATTTCAAGAGATGTCATATGGAATTCTTCTTTGGGGTAACTACGCGGACATTAACACCATCTTTTTATTGCAAAAGAGAGCCATAAGCGCTATCTACAAACTTGGTCCCCGTGAGAGCCTTAGAGAAAAATTCAAAGAAATAAATATTTTAACAGTCACATCGCAATATATCCATGAAAATCTTTTGTATGTCCATAAAAACATAGGCTCATTTTGTAAAAAGAGTGATACTCATAGCATAAATACTAGATAAGCATAATCTTGTGTTACATACAAGCCGTCTCCACAAAATAAGTAATTCTTTTATGGGGCAATGTATACGGTTCTATAACAAACTTCCCAGCAATATAAGAGAATTGTCAATAAACAAATTTAAAACTACTATTAAAGCCAAATTGTGTAGCAGGGCATATTATAAAGTATCTGACTATATTAATGATAACAATGCCTAGGAGTGAGTCGATCTAATTTAATGTAATTAATAAATTATGTAAATTTGTTTGGATACCAAAAGAGGGATGCCTGAGTTTTTTGGCAGTATTTTTATCAGTGCTCACCTAGTCATAAACTGCACGGTAGGGAAAAAAATGTGACGATTCCAAACAAATGTAGCCATTTTTACGGAATAAAGAGATTTTGACTTTGACTTTGAGATAATAATACACCAGAGCACAGATTAGAAAGAGCAAATCAATACCAAATAAAACAAGATCCCACAGGGCGCAGACCACGGAACAATCTAAGAAATAAAAGTTTTAAAAACCATATTACAGCAAAGTATTATACATGCGTACACGTTTTCTAATGAAACAAAAGACCATTTCTATAAAGAACTAAGAAAACGGAACAATCTTTTCTTCTATGTACCACCAGGATACAGAAAAACTACCATAATGGAAAGCTTAATAGAGGGCCATTTCAACTACTAACCAGATTAACGCCCACTTCACCATTTAACTTCGCTAGTTTACAGAAATAAGTTTTTCATGGATGAATATAAACTAACAGGTAACGACTTAGAACTACTATTAGTACACGGAAACGATCGTTCAACAGACAATGCAATTCAACTTAATTTCACCAACAGACCATAATAAAACTTAACGGTTTCGAATGGGAAGCATTCTGGAACTTTACATCAGGTAAACTGTATACTTGTATGTTTCGCAATGTTATATAAAAAATTGTATATTTTTAATATTATCATCGTTCAAAACCTTTTATTTTGATACCTCACTACCTCACTCGATGGATATGGAAAATGTTGTTTTTTCTGAGTGCACGATATGTTATCACATAACCTAAAATAAAGAGGAAAACTTGAGTATATTTTGGTATAAAAGTGTTCAAATGCATAGTTTGTTATTATTAACTTCATATTCTGAGCTACTTACAACAGATAGCCAAGTCATACGAGACGGACGAGATAGACGAGTCACATGACAGATGAGGCAGGCGATATATATTTCAATGACTACTTTGACACCAACGCTCGTGGGTTCGATTCCCACACAGTACAAATATTTGTGTGCATGAACATGTCTGTTTGTCTGGGTCTGGGTGTTTCCTATGTTTAATAAGTATGTATTGACAAAAAAAAATGTATTTACGTATGTTTATCAGTTGTCTAGTACCCATAACACAAGCTTCGCTTACTTTGGGGCTAGGTGGGGCTGTGTAATTTGTGCGACAATATTAAAAAAAAATGACATTGTGAAAAAGAAAACTTTAGTGTTACAGCAATAGCCTGGACTTCAGAGTCGATGTGTAGGTGAAAATCATAATCTTAGAGTTTAACAAAATTAAAAAGACAGACGTGGCAAACGAGATAGATGGGGCAGATAAGACAGACCAGTGGGGTATTGCCTCAGAAAAACTATTTGAAACGCATTAGAAAAGTTTTTACTCTGATTCCATACGTCTTGACAGATAATTTTTCAAATCCGATTCGAATATAGTGTTTCGAGGCAATGTGAATACGCCTACAGACAGACAAGGCATACGAGACGAACGTGTTATTGATGGAATTGCTATTGAGATCCAGAGGAAGGCAATTGATAATAAATAATATTGATAATAAATATTGTCGGACAAATTACACAGCACCATCTAGCCCCAAAGTAATCGATCTTAAGACTTGTTCATGGACTCATTGGATGTATATTTTTCTTATGAAATCAATTGCTGCAAAATTTAGCAAATACGATGGGTGACATGGTAACTCCTGTAATTTTAAGACGGTCCGTTACGTCGTGTGTGAGAACGTTGTCGTGAAGAAGGTCAATTGTTTTTTCCTTTCCTCTAAAGCAACTGGCAGCTATCGATAGTTGTTCGGTGAGCTTGCCCATCAACATTTGTAATTCTGCACAGTACTTCCATGCATTTAGTAGTAGGTACATGACAGGATTCGAACCAGGTGCCGTAGGTTAACAGTTCTTTAACTAGTTAATTCTTAACCACTGAGCTATTACTGCTCAATATATATTCTATAATAAACTTTAGCACACTGAAATTAATTTTACCCGCATTTGAATTAAGAATATATAAGACTATTTCTATACTTTTATTGATTGTGGATTAGAATTAAAACCATGCGTTGCTCTGAAAAAACACAGTCATTTTATTTTCTGTACAAATACACAAAATAACATATGAACATTATAATTCAAAGATAGCCTACCTGAAAAAACACAGAAACGACATTTAAAGTTTATTCCTTAACACAATCAACAATAATTATATTCTGAAAACAGCTATTATATTGCTTAAGTGAAATGTCACCATCTTGGACAGAAACACTATTCTCTATTTCTGCGACAGCTAGCGCCAAATTAAAAAACAAAAAGAAAGGAGTTCTAATCCTTTACAAATATATAAAATTTATAGTTATTATATTATGTATTGCCGAAAACCTACCAATTTTATAAAATTCATTTTACAAAAATCTGTTAATGTACTACTTGTTTATTCTATTTTCTTTAGGAAGCAATATATAGCTTATAACATAAAAACATTTTAAAATCGTACACAACATATAAAAAAAAAAATAACTAAATCTACCAAAATCAATTATCTTCTGAGCTTAAATTTTAAAACTTAAATTTCACCCTCGCCATCTTGAACAGTTTGCTTTTTGAGGTATTTTCTACCACGTACGGTGAAATTGTGGAATAAATTACCCTCAACGGTGTTCCCAAACAAATACGATATGGGTGCCTTCAAGAAAAGAGACTAAACGTCGTTTCCCTAACAAGCCTGGCAACGGATCAGTGACCCTTTGGTGTTGCTGATGTCTATGGGCGGTGGTGACCACTTACCAACAGGTGACCCACATGCTCGTTTGCCCCCGTCTAATATAAAAATAATTGGATATAACGGTCGTCGGAGTGAGGTGGTACTAAATAACGTTTAAAAAATATCATTTATATTCAATCAGGTTGAAATGATCTTTCGTAGTTTGTACCTATACTTTTCATTTCCTGAAAATAAAACATCGAGCAATGTTTGGGTAACGTAGATGCGCGGGCGGGCGGTCGTTTGGATAAGTCAGTATGATTTATTCGGAACCTCATTACATCGAAACATATCATCTCGGTGTGTCACTTTCTAGTTTTCGTTACCAAAAAGGAAAAAGGAAGCTTCTCGCGCCTTTTTAGCCCTGCGTATATCTTCCACAAATACCACATTTAAATAAAATTTGGTTTCTAACTAGCACAGCTATTTAAAAATAATCAACAAAATATCCATAACAATAAAATAACTTTTTTTTATATCCAAAGCTATTTTTGCAAAATGAAATATCCGATATAACTACAATAGATAAAGTTATGAAGTATGTTAATATTAAAGAGAAAATAAAAGGATGCTTTTAAATTATTGTAGTTTCATTGGAATCATAAAAAACCTAGTAAAAATAATCCCTCCCAAACAAATTTAATTATGCGGTCGAACGTACGGCGTGAGTCCAACTCGCACTTGACTCGTATGCGTGAGATGTACGTCTAGTTTGAATTGTGCAGAAAAATATAATCTTTCTAACCAGCATCTTAAACGAACTTAAATGTGTCATGTTCATGTGTGTAACGTACGGAGCCGTCGGTGTCTTTCCGACTTAGGTAACCTTAACTTATATATTATATGTCTATTATACTTCGACTATCAACCTGATACGAAAACTACAAGTACTAACAATTAACATGAAATAACAGACAATTATATAGTCTCAAAACAGATATTTATTTTAATATTACCAACCTCATTCATTTACAATCCTACATTATTCCTTTAATATTAATATACAAGACGCATCGTTTAAAAGGCGATTTCTGTGTTCTCAGAATTTGTTATTAACTGAGTTCCTGTCAGCATTAAATATTTATTCCGAAAATAATATACATTTCTATACGTCACAACTCGTTATACATGAAAAAGGGAAGATATGCAAAAGAAAAAAGGTTATTTTCGACCTGAGCCGAGGTACAGCTTATAATTCAGGTCATGGTACGACTGAAGATTTATTCTTTGAAGAGTTTTGGTGGGAAAAACCGAAGGGCGCCGAGCCGGAGGCAACTCGCAAGAAACCAACTGTCTACTATAGTGGATAACAAGATTTGGTCCCTCACAATCGCGCCATTACCTACGCTCCAGGGAATCCAATTCACTATATTGTCTGCGCTCTTTCTTTATTTTCAGTGATTCGCTTTGAGCAACTGGTTTCTTTTACCTTATTTGAGCCAATGTCGAATATCATGCGTCATTGTTGATTTATATTTGATTTTAGTTGTTGTCGGTATTTGCGTCGAGAAATTTATACTTATATTGTTAATTGCTCGGTTTGAAAACGAGCATACCTACTACCCGCATTATACGGTGCAGCTCATGTAAGGCCGCAATACAAAGGGCTCTGGTAACGTTTTCCACCGTGATTATCCTCGAGAACCTCTGGGTAACCTCATTCATTTGCAGGAACACAACGTTATATACAATAACATGGTAGTAGTTTAGTGTAAAATAGGAAGATAACTTCTGTTTAACTAGAGCCTCCTTTCTCAAACGCAGGGGCAAACGAAAGGCACGTGAGGGTGGCTTTGGTTTTTAAAATAATAACGTACCATCATTATCTTAAAGACTTAAAATAAGTTGTTACATATTCGGCTGTTTTTTTTTTTATTTTGCATATCGGCAACTTGCAGAGGTACATTTTAAGGGGACATATTGATTTATATTGATATATATACATATATATATATACATATTGACATATACACACATTCCAAACAATAAATCAGTTTCATTACCTCGGAAAATTTTGTTTACGTTCTACAGACAAACGTAAACAACGTTTGAATTTCGCCTTTTATAACAGTTATGTGGTGTCAGAATACGGACTCTAGGTACCGACGAGCGTGTATGAAAAGAGCTATCTTATCTTACTAATTTAAACAAGCGAAGCGATTGTATATATGTAAATATATATATATATATTATGTGTCTCGGGAACGGCTCTAACGATTTAAATGTTTTTTTTATGTAGGTAAGCTTTAGCTTTAAGAGTTTATATAAGTAGGTATTTCCAGAAGAAACGTGCCCAGACGTCGGCCAGAGAAGCGCGAAAGGTGTGTAAGGACCGAGACGTGTGGTGCTCCCTTCTTTCTGTCTACACCGCAAGTGACTTGGCCTTAGATAGATATGACAGCAATAAGATGTCTATAAAAAAACTCTAATTAAATAAATTAAAGTAATGTGACATCTTAATAAATCAGGACTACACAATCTTTTATCTTACTAGACAACCAAAATGATATTCATCGATATATAAAACTAAAAGAAGAAACGATAAAACACTACGGTTGAACACCGCAAGAGTAGCCTACAGTTCTCTCCAACCTAAGTTAGATAAAATGTATGGGTCTCTCATATCACGAGTATTAATCCGGGTCACTTGATAGGGGTGGGCGGGTATATGGATTCAACATGTAGATACCCCTTCGGAGATTTGTGTGCATGAACATATCTGTTTGTCTTTGTCTGGGTGCTGCTTACGGAGCAACTCCTAAAGAGCTTACTGGTGACATCACTCACACGCAGGAGCACAACAACCCTCAAGGAAGTTGTTATGGCTGCGGATTTCTGCGAGGTCGAGGCACTTCCTCAGACGGGCTGATTTGATGCGCCCTATGCCTCTTATCTAAAATAATGATAAAAGAACTGCCGTAAAACTTATCGGATTTCTATTCTGACTGCTATCTATTCGACTGACAGTTGCGCCAGTTTACGTTTCAGAAGTTCTCACTGTTAAGAACAACAGAATATTTTTTTTAGCGTATACCATGGTTAAGAAGAACATTTTCACTACGTGGGCATCGTATGGAAGGATCGGTGTCAAAAAAACAGATGGACAGAATCCCGTACATTAGTACATTGCGAATGAATCAATTTATTTGCATAAAATACAATTGTATATATAGATGTTATAATTATAACAATAAATGTATCTTACTGTACCAAGTTTGGCATGCAAGACTTGTTATGAGACAATTATATGCGAGTAATATGTACATTCGTATAATAAAAGATTTTAGCTTCACTTTGTTATTTCATGCAAAATAATAACGTATATCATTTACATTTATAAATAAAGTATTCTTTCAGTGAATAGAAATAGTTTTCCTTTAACCATAATAATGCTTTGAATTAATTCAATGTCACATAATATAACATCTTTACGCACATACAGTCACATCGTTTCATAATGGGTCAGTTTTGGATCCATGTTAAATGCTTAATTTGTTTGAATCTCTTACACTTCTAAGGTGGTGGTACGTTTTTAAAATCTGGATATTGATTTCAACAAAATTAAGCACAGTAAAACAGGTAAACAACGAAGACGCAAAAATTCCAATGTTTTGAACGATGGTTCACAAAATAGTGCACACCGCTTAGCAAATTAGAAGTGTGACCCACGTGCAGGAGATGACTTTTAGCCTAAATTTGATAGTGAGTCACGCCATATAATTAGCGAATGAGAGACGTAGAATAGTTCAGACGATTTTGACAGTTCGTGGATAACCTGGCTGCCCAGATACAGGTAACCGTTCGACTACTTTAGCGAGCGATCAGAACTCGCCGTAGTACTAAGTTTTCGGACGAAATTTTATGTTACTTACAATCACTCCCTTACTGAACCTCGAGACAACATTTCAAATCTGAGTCAATAAGCTCCCCATTAGCACGCGCCGTGGACCAAAACTTTTAACAACCTGCTTGAGGAGAAATGTTCTCTAGAAGGTCGAATAAACCATGATCGTCACTGATCCTGTGCCAGCTACACGGCTATTGAGAAAGCAGTATTCCATTCCTTGGGCAATGCATGCATGTGCGAAAACCCGCCCCGGCTTCGCACGGGTAAATAGATAAAAAGATAAGAGTAATGATTTAAAAATAGAACATAACAGCAATTCCTTATGAAACTATATAGTTGGATAAGGATTAATATTAATGATATAAATTTCATTACCTTTTGATTCTATTCGTGGTTTGATTGATTAATTTGTAGATAAAGATGAGTACTTTAAACATACATTATTTTATGTATGTTTCATGATCGTCATACTGACTTTTGCAGGCAAATTTTTGATACCTTGGGTTACATTATTGCATTTTTTATAGAGATATCTATATTTTTTTAAATATATATGTAGCCTATGTTACTTGCTGGTAATGTAGCTTTCTGTTTGCTAACGTTAGTCTTGAGCAAATTTTGCGAAGTGAAATTAATATTCTGAAGAGGTGATTTATATTACAAAACATTTATTTTATTTTAAGAAGTTTCTCTTTTCGGTTAGAAATACCTCCCAGCCGGCAACCTATTGCAATGGGACTTGAAATCGTCAACATTAAGTAAAAGTGCAATTTATTAGATTGAAATATCGTTACATTACAAGTGTTAAGTAGTTCATTTGCAGGACACGCACAGTTGCAGCGTAGTTGTAGTGTCATTGCAGTGCAGAAAAATTTAGTAGAATTCATGTATCGACCCCGCACTATTCCTGCGCGACTCAAATGACAATCATAAATGTGCAGCTGCAGGTTTTTAGTAGAATTGGCCTACGAGAGATACACATTAAACAATTTTATCCACATAAATTAATATAATTATATTTATTGTGGTGAATATTGTACAGAATCGCTGAAAAGTTGTTTTATGTTGAATAGAGTATCGTCAGAATATAAATAACATATTGAGGAGCATATACGAGTATAAGATACTGCACGCGTTGGAGAATTTATATTTTTACATTACCCTTTTCAAAATAGCGCTTCCATCCAACCTCTGTGTACTCCTGCTTAGATCTTGTCAGAGACTTACAAGGGTAGGTAAGCATTAGTGCTTTATAATACAATGATGTTCGCATGATAAACTCATAAAGCTCATAGGCTTTATTTGTAATGTGATAAATGTGCGCCTCAACGGATACTGGAGTCGAAAACGATTGAGGATTTTGCTCATTTCCAAAATCCAATTTGAGATCGTTATAACTGCAATACTCTCCAAACGTGTATTGCATATTATATAGGTATATTACAGCGTCAGCTGTCCTTAGTCCTTAGCCTGTCTATAGACGAGTTTAGCCGTCTCTAGTTCATCTGAGCGTCGGAGATACTCGTACGTTAAACTATCAATCACGGCAGCTTTCCATACATGACAGTCGTTAACAAAAACAAAGTGACACGCAACAGTATAACAAGCACTCATAGGTTACGGTGACCACTTTACATGGGGCGGTCCGTATGCCTCCCAAAGTTGTGTAAAAAAAAGGGTAATTAAAGACATTATTTTTATCATAAACGTAAAACGAAGGAAGCACAATTATCATTTATACGCGTAAGCTCATTTTTCTTCCTTTACGGCAGGGATTTATTTGCAGTATTCATAGCAATCGTTAACATCATTAATATATATTGTAAACAATAATGAACCCGAAATTGAATCCTGTAGGAATCCAAATGCACCGTTGCAGTAATCACGTTGACTACTGCTTTTTGTATATATATACATAACTTAACGCCCTTGCCCAGAGGAACCGAACGCCATATGACGCGGTCCTTACACACTTCACTCGCTTCTTTAACATTCATACCTCTTTTCATGCACGACTCAAGACTTGGTAACCGGCGAGCGGTTACCAAGTCTCTTAACATCACATGATAAAACACGACCAATTTGGTCATGGTAGGTTAGTCTTGGTCTTCCTCATCCTACATCCTTCCACTTTTGCGTTGTATATCTGTTTCATCATTCTTTCATCCTGCATTCTTTCTACATGTCCGAACCAACGGAGCATGCCTTTTCTTATCTTAACACTGACACTCACTTTCAGACCAACTCTCTTTCTTACGCCATCATTATGAACGCTGTCAACAAGCGTTACCCGAAGTTTTTCGTCAGCCTCTCTTCTTCGTTTATAATTTATTTTTCACGCTTCTTCTTTTACTAAAGCCTTGGTTTTATTCTTGCATAGACGGTACATTTCTTTTCTCTCCCTTACTCTTTCTTCTTTACTCTTTCTTCTCTCTCATACTTTCCTCTTTCTGTCACACACAAAGCATCTAAGCGTCTCTCATTCATTACGTCCATCATCTCTTTCATTTTATAATTTAACCCACCTCTCACATTCCACGTGCCACTGCAGCACTGGGCTCTCCTCGACCCGCCAGAATTGGTGCTGCGTGTTGGCTGGCGGCGCCCACCGCCGCACGCAGCTATATTCACACCGACGGGGGCCGATCAGTGCGTCCGGAAGAGGAGGCACCTCCTAAGGACGCCCTACTCCGCACATCGGTACGGATTCAAATGACCCCCTAAAAAGGCTATAAATATGAGATCTGGAATTATTATTGTTATTTAGATAGAACGACGGACGACGGTCATATCTATCATACCTGATCGCTATACCTTGCCACAGACAGGATTTACCTCTGAAATGTCCGTAAGCGTGATATATCTACCGGGGTGACACCGGTGTGAGTGACTCATATGTGTCAAGAAGTGTGCTTTCTCCGAAATTACACACACAATCTAACACTGCGATGCCTGGAGCATATAGCTATACTGAAGAAGAGATATTTATTCCGGCTTTAAAAAAGATGTAGAAAAACAATCAATGCATAACTCAACATGCAACGAAAAACATGCACATATCTCATATCAATACGCCAAGTAAATAGTAAAGCTCTCAGAGAAGCAATCTCTCTGTTTATTCTCAAACATAGATGGACCAGTCGAACGAGTGTAACTTTAAGAGTCTCGGCAGAAAATATTGCAATAAACTTGCCGATCTTCTCTTTGTAAACTTGTATTTGGGAATTCGGTCGTCAATGTTTGGGTACTTGTTCAGGTATTCCTTTTTGATACAAAATTATTACATATTTAATAGTTACACACATTTAGACTAACGCAAAGTGATCCATTGTGAAGTTGGGCTCTTATGAACCACAAATTATGTCCTAATTCAATAGTTGCGATTCTCAACTACACAAACCATCAATCCGATTTGGTATCAGTTGTATTTTTATAAAGCAATGGAAAAATCTCCTCTGGTCGTCTTCGGCCACTTCCTAACTTGTTTTCATGAGTATAACCTCAGATAAAATATTTATTTGAGGTTATACTCATGAAAACAAGTTAGGAAGTGAAGAAGTTTATTAGATAAATCACACGATTTCATTGCTAACCTATCAATCCTCTATGTAACGGTAAATACTCAAAATTAAGGAGCAAAATCAAGCTCAAGATGAGTTTAAAAGAATCGATATCGAACAACGCAAGCGCAGGGTACAAAGAACAGCCCTATGTAGGAAATGCTGCGGTAAATAAACGAATATAATAGAATGGACTGAAACCCAAAATATTAAAACGTGTAATTGACGTTCGACTTTTAGAATACCTGAGAGAACAGGCTTGGTTGTGTATCTTGCACACCATTTTGTGTTGGCTGTTGAGACCCGAGGTTACGCAGCGAGGCTGCGGGTCAGAGAGTCGACTTAGGGGCGGGAAGATTGAAGTTTTTTAGAAAAAAAGAAAAATATGTCACAAGCCGAGTGTCAGTATGAGTATTGAATTAAACAATTTTTAACGGAAGTATCGCGTATTTTATTTATTTTGTTGAACCTGACGTTTCGAACGCTTTGCAGCGTCCGTGGTCGTAGCTCAAAATTAGTTCAACCGTTTTGAGTCCGGGAATTGTGATGTCAAAGGTGAAGCTCATTCTGGTCGACCTGTTACGTATAGAGTCGATACCAATTTGAAAAAGTGGAGTGAGATTGTTTAATGAGAATTACAACATAGCTAGGTTGACCACAAAATAGTTATAACCCATTTGAAAAAATCTGGATACACAAACTCGATATTTGGTTGCTATACGAGCTCACTGAAAGAAACCTCTGACGAGCTCAGTGGCGCAGTAGCGAAACGCGTTGTTACGTCACTTTGACACCAACGCTCGTGGGTTGGATTCCCACACGGTACAAACTTTTATGTGCCTGAACATCTCACATGCATTGAATAACAATAAGCAATATACGACAGACATCTGTGTACGTCCTCTCTTTGTGACTGTCTGATCACAACAGTGTTCTAATACTTCAATTTACAACGGCAACAATGAAATGGCATAGCTATATTATGAAATAAATTTCAATTCTTGTTTCTTATTCTAAGCAGAATGAAAAATATTGAATCTTGTTACGTTAACTAATGTTACAAATCGCCATTGAATATATTCTTAATTCATTTATTATGTGATAACTGATAACGTATACAAGTTTGAAGAGCAGTGATAACCCGGTGAATAAAGAAATGGCCTAGTGACCAACAGGTCCTCGGTTCGAATACATGGCATGTACCACTAAATTCATGTTTCCGGAATTATTATGTACCTACATATTTGTAACTATCACTTGCTCGGCGGTGAAAAAAAACATCGTGAGGAATCCCGCACGTTCTAGATATTATATTTCAAAAGACATCCAGTACCGTCCCCAAATCCTTAGGCTTAGCTGACTCCGCCAATCCTAATGGATTAAGAAACGGGTAGAGTACGAATTTATTGTGTGTATCTACACAATAAATTGATTACAATTATATTTCTTTTATGTGTTGATATCTCCTATACTATTTTTTTCTGTCTTATTATCTACACGTATTATGTCTAAAATTCTCGCCAAAAACCTTTCAGATTCTTTATGGTTGAGTAAAAAAGATCTCTAATGGATATGTTATAGGATAAGTCTGCCGCTATACAATTTTAATTCTCGTCAAATTATGTGCCATAATGTGCATGATTAAACAACGTATTGTTTATTCTACGACAACCTTGGTAAAGACGTTAATACCAGAAGTGACTCCTTGCCTACTTGTCTTACTTATTGTTCTTTAAGCGTAGTATGAATTAGTGTACAGTACAAAATTGCACATATTTTTTCAAACACCGGTCTATATTGTTATGTTATAGTTAGTTTATGTCATATATGTACCTATAGTGAGCAATAAAGAGTAATATCTCAAATATGTAGCAGTATAGGTGACTTCATTATTACAAATAGAAAACCCGTCTTAAATCGCATTTTATTGTGGTACCTCTCTGAGGACCCTACCTCTCTTTTAACAGAGCCTTTTATGCTAATCGGCTACGCTTACGCTTGCGTTACAGCGGTTTAGAGAACTTTATAACATTTAGTTATTTATTAAATTTTCTCGTTTAATATATCTAGCGCCATCTAGTTCAAGCATAGCAAAACACATACTAGATACTAAAGATCGCTGTTGTCTGCGTAGAAATAATTTAAACTGTCATTTATCCATTTTAATTTGGATAAATATATAAAAAAGACAGACTTAAATTTGTTAAATAGATAAATCTAGAACAATTTAAATCAGCCATTTCTAGAATTAATCGAAATAAAGACTGCTAATAAATTTAATCATCTTCAAACAAATCTTTCGTTATTTTTTTAATATTTTATCTTGGAATTGGGCTTGGATGCCATGCGATAAAAACATCGCCGCGATACTGTTTACGATGGGTGAGTTATCAAATATAGCCGTTTTGCCTAATATGGCTTCGATGAGGCGATTTGATCTACATCTAATCGTCCTTTTTATGCAGTGCATCTAGAACAAATAAACAAAGTTTATTTATTTATTTTATTTGGGGCAAACAAACAGCTGATACAATATAGTATATGTTAACATTAGTATAGAAAAAGTAAGTTTAAGCTATTGTACAATCTACATCATTATCCACATATTAATAATTACTTATATTATTTAGTGTGGTGATACAAGTTACATAAAAAAAAAATTAATGATGAAAATTTCAAAGACAATAATGATCAATTCTAATGATCGTTAATATTAATTTAGTTACAAAGCAATTTCAACAACCGATGATAAAAACAAAACCAAATCGAATCTATTATATACTAGAGAATTATAGAGTCACAAACCTTTTAAAATATCATGTGGACACGATCGTAAAACGAAACCATACATCTGAAAAGCTTTCTTTGTTATGTGATCAATGTGTTTGTCAAGACGTAGTTTATATAGGATGACAACAAGATCTTTAATAACCGAGACTTTATCAAGTGGTGCGTCACAGAGAGTGTATGTATAATTTATTACATGCTTTTTTTTAGTGAAAGTTATGCTTTTGCACTTAGGTAAACTTAGCTTAAGTTTATTAATATGACAATAAGCGGATAAACGATCCAGGTCGCTTTGTAGTAGATGACAATCATCAAGACAAGTGATTTTCTGATAAATTTTTAGATCATCTGCGTATAAAAGGAAAGAGCTATTTCTAAAGCAGTGATTTATGTCATTGATGAACAGTATGAACAATAACGGACCGATTATCGAACCTTGGGCCACTCCAGAAGTAACAGTAATTGGTGCAGAGGAATAATCATTGATAACCACCCTTTGAGTTCGGTTTGTTATATAAAAGTGAAACCATCGTAAAAGATTGCCTCTTATGCCATTGAACGCGATTTTGTGCAATAATATTCTGGGTCCACTCTGTCAAACGCCTTCTGGAAATCAGTATAGATGGAGTCTACCTGAGCAGGACTGTCCATACACTCAAACAAAACGTTAGTGTATACGAGAAGAAGATTGCTAACCGTGGACGTTCTTTTAACGAAACCATGTTATTCAGGTTTGATGGTGTTATGAAGGGATGGGTATATGGCATCATGCACCAGTCACTCTAAGACCTTAGACATGGTGGACGTCAGCGATATTGGACGATAATTTTCAGTATCGTTTATGCATCCACTTTTGTAGACTGGAGTAATGTTAGCGCTCTTTCAAATAACTGGCAGTATACCTTCCCTCTAACATAATTATACAGTATATAGTACGTAGTAAGCTAATAGAATCCGCGGTGTGCTTCACGACAAAAGGTGGAATACAATCAGGACCCTGAACCCTTAGTGACGTCCAATGACTTCAATACACTATTGACTTGATTGACGCTAAACGACAAGTCATATAAGTTCACAGTACTACTTGTATCTTCGAGTGAAGAATCTCGTGTATTAGCTTCACTTGGTACATACACGGAGCCAAAATACGTTGAAAAAAGGTTACAAATGCCTTCAGGGTTCTCAGCGGAGCAATCTTTATAGAGCATTGAGGCGGTAATTCCGCTTACATTCTTACGACTGTTGACGTAAGCGCAGAAAACTCGGATATCATCACGTAAACTCTTTTCCAAGGAATATATCGATTAAAAACTTCAGCACTTAATTTTTTAAACCAAGCACGATAAACGAAAAATATTTTATAGTCTGAGTCGTTTCTATACGTTTTCCACCGAACCCAGGCCTTGTTTTTACTTTTAAACAAATGTATTAGTAGGTAGATAGTAGGTAGTTTTAAACAAATGTAGTAGTAGGACGAGAAAATCATATAGGAAATTTGTTAGACTTATAAGGTCGCATTGGTACTCTGTTTTTTATTATCTTACATAGTTGCTCATAAAACTCTGTAACAGCCGACTCCGCGGATAAACCATTTAGTAAATTTTCCCAATCGATCGACCGTATGTTGTTATTAATTAGTTCATATTTACCCTCAAAAACGCAAAACGAGGAATAGAATTCATGGGCATTAAACTTAGTTTATAATTTAGCGTAATGGTCGTAAAGAAAGGGGGTGGTACGGATCAACAATACAACAAAACAGTCGAAGTGGTTGAGTTCACGATTAATAATGGTAAACCAATATAGGTGTTTTGGAACGTTCTGGCCCGTGTTATTTCATTATTATTTTTTGGGAGAGTTTAGATTGCTAGTTAATAGATTAGGCGTTATTTTGCGAAAGTCAAATTTACATGCAATTTGATCTAACCTGTTTTGTGTGCTTCCGCCACCAATTAGTTCATGCGGCCTAGCGCCGGCCGGCACCCTCCCACTACTGTTAGTACGTGCAACATGCCGACGCTGCCATGGCTGCTCCGGTAGTCTCTACCTCGGATGCTGCGGTCGGCCGCCATCTGGAACAGAATCCGCATGCCCCCACCACCACCGTCGCTGCCACGACTGGCCTGGTCGTCGTTGCGACACGTGTTTCGCCTCTCCACGAGGCATCATCAGGCGTTGTAGACGTTAATCGTAAGAATAACATGCTACAAGTGACAAATTCATCGCAGTGCCGCCCCTTATATTGAATTGAGGGTGGAGGTGGATGGTGTGAGCGAAAAGATATTTAATAGTGGGGAATGGTTTACGTCAGTCTGTTTGTTCATGAAAGTAATTTTAGAATTTTTATGTTTATTAATTACTAATTGTTCCCTAATATTTAGTTTCAAACCTTTGTCTATGGTGTGTAAAATTTGATATGTATTATTGGGGGATAAGTTATGTCCTTTGTCTATGAGATGCTCGGCGAAGTGTGGACCTTTCTGGGCGATTGTTTTTATACGCCGATACGTGTTCGTGAAATCGTGTTATAAAGTTACGACCTGTTTCACTGATATAAACGTGTTCACATTCATCGCCGAACAGCTTATAGACGCCGGAAAAAAAAAGATAAAATCCCGCCCAATAAAAAATCCGGCGTCTATAAGCTGTTCTGCGATGAATGTGAACAGGTTAGATCAAATTACAAGTTTAGATTGCGTCAAATAGGAAATTTATTTTCGCACAAAATGGAGTGGCAATGGTTCGACTGATGAGATGTGGTTATCGTAATCTATGAACGTCTGGATACATGAAGTATCTTTCGATCGTTGGTAACGCAGCGACTTTAAGCAGTACCTATACACTCGAGGGGGCACAACAACCCTCTGGGAAGTTATGACGCGGAGATACTTTCCTTTAGATTCTACATGATTGCCAGCCACTAATGCTTTAAACAATTCTGGATATAAATAGTCAAAAATAGAGTAAATACGAAGATATGGTAATACTTTAATATGCATACATGATAGAAAGAATACGGCCAAAACCACAAGAGTTACAAAGGTCCCTGAGAACCGTCTACAACGAATTCGTTATTACATGACATATATACGGAACCGACCAGCTCTTAAAATTCGTAATAAATATAAGAGTTTTCAAAATCAGTTCACATTAGGCGAAAATGAGACGTACACAAAACAAAGTCAAATTTAAACCTGCCTCCAGTTTGAAAATGACAATCAACAATAAAGTGACGCAACCGCTGCCTTCACAACGAATTAATTGAGTTGGTATTTGTACTTGGCAATGTGAGAGAGTTATTCCGTTTTCAGTAAGGTGGAGCTAGGTACTACCCTAGTCGGTATTCTTTGATGCGCCCTACCTCTATTTAAATACGCAGATCAAGACAAACAGACATGTACTCAGTACAAACATTTGTATGTATTAAACACAAATGATTGTACTGTGAGGGAATCGAACCCACGAGCCTTGATGTAAAAGTAGCCATTGCTAACCGCTCGGCTGCCGGGCTCGTCATAAACGCCACATGACGTCGTCATCATCTATGACGTCGTTAAGAGATTATAGAACCACTCAAGTACCTGGTGTCGTAATTCATGTGATAGTGGATGTAATATTCAAAGAATTCAGCGACACAGCAACCAAATAACTATTCCCTGGAAGGTTGTTGTGTTTCTGTGAGTGTGCGAGATTATCAGTAAACTACTAAGGCGTTGAATTAAACAATTTTTAACGGAAGTATCGCGTATTTTATTTATTTTGTTGAACCTGACATTTCGAACGTGCTTTAATACCTATATTATTATATTAATAACCTCTTTACGGCTACGATACGGCTACGGTAGACTACGTTAAAATCACGAAGCCATAAAATATTTTCTTTTACCTCTGCACTGCTGCGCTTGGGACTTCTAGAATCCTGTAGCAGAAATCCTATCACCGTAACAATGTTATTTCACTCCCTTGTGATATGATTTACTATTAAGGGTGTATGTGTACAATATAGTTTTCATAGAGTGCGTGTATACTATAACTATGTTGATAACGCGACTTTATCATAAGTATTATTAATGAGAAAATAAAGGTAATCAAGTCCAATCGGCGACCGTCGCTCTGTTAATTATCCATAACAAGATTAATTAAGTTCAACTACTTTAATTATTACTTTGAAAAAGACTTGTAAATTTCTTCTTTTTATCGGGTGGCAACTAAGGCCAAGGTCTATGTAATGTGTATCGGACTATTCATTTTTAGTGAGCATAAGAACTTTAAGTGAAAACTTTCATTTTTTTTAATACAACAACGTCGAGAGGCATACAAGAATACAGCCCACCTGTTGTAAAGCAGTTACCGTAGCCTATTAATGTTTGTAATATATTAAGTATTACTCGCGCGATGCATCCTCTGCTGCTTACACAGCAACTCCTAAAGACCTTACCTCACTCACACGCATGAACATAACAACCCTCTAGGGAGTTGTTATTTGGCAGCCGATTTCTGTGAGGCGGAGGTACTTCCCCAGACGGGCTGCTTTGATTTACCTCTCTTAAAACATTCAGACCAAGGCAAACAAACAAATATGTTCATGCACACAAATGTTTGTATTGTGTGGGAATCGAACCCACGAGCGTCTTTGTCAAAGTCGCGTAATTCACGACTGAGCCACCGAGGTCGTCTAGGTTATGCTCGTTTACCCCGTATATTTAAAAATATTTAATTTATATCAGACAAATATTTCATATGTAGGTAAACTTCACCTAAACCTAAGGCAAACCTGGGTCTCACTAATTTGATAGATTTTTGCTAATTTCAGACTAGGGGGAAACAATAATTTTACGAAGAATTTTTGCTTCTTCTAAAAAACTGTGTCCAGTAAGTGTACCATTCTATTTTTCCTGCAATATATAAGGTATAACAAAATTTATTCGTCAAACTTTACAAGGGTAATATATAAATTGAACCAATTACAAAAAACATACAAATTTAATAAATAAACGAGTTTAATAAAAAAACTGAAGCTCAGCTGACCGTTGACCACTAGATATATTGACCTTTTGTTGTTTACAAAAAAGCTGTCAAGTGTGAGTCCGACTCGCGCACCGACGACGGTTCCGTAAAAAAATATTTTCCCAAAAGAATTTTTTTTTACATAACTTCAAATTTATGGTTTCCGAATTTTTTCCTTAGTTACCAAATTTCATGATTCTAGGTTAAAGGGAAGTACCCTACAGGATTCGATTCCCTTGCGAGTGTCAAAATATGCGCGTAAACGAGGCATACACAGCCGCATCTTTTGATTGCGTTGGCGCAAAAGTTTGGTTTTTTCACTGCTCGAAGGGATTGCAGACCTATTAGTATGTATTTGATATTAATTTCAGCTTAGCATTACCCGTCCCTGAGAAAAAGAGACAGACAGACATTTCCCATAAAATTTTTATAAAGCGTAAATCTGAAATAATGACTGTTGTCTAAGTTTATGTACATAAGGTGTAGTAAAATTGTCTCGGCATATTTTGCAAGGATATAGGATATAGGATCACTTTGTTGTCCGTCCGTCTGTCTGTGACGAAGTCTCACTAAGATGGTTCGTTTTATGGTTTCTGTTACGGGTCCCTAAATACTAGTTCTAATGCTCTTCACTTAATCCATGCTTTTATGTTACTTATTCAGGATGCATCTGCATACTACATCTACTATCGACCGTGAAAATATCTTCGAGGAAATGTCTATTTTCTAATATCCATCATAGTTTGCGCTAAATTGAAAATGTTACTTTAAAGCAGAAATAATAAATTACTTAAATAGTATTTGTAAATAGTGTTTGTGTTGGTACAAAAAATGAACAAACGCTGTGCCTAAATTGAAGCTATCAATGAAACAATAAATAAAAAACAAAAACTCTAGAGAACTTTTAATCCCACTCGTCAGTATTATTCATAAAACGTTTTCAGATAGATGGCAAAGAAATTAATAACTACTCGGCAACTACTGTAAATTAATAACAGCCCTTACCTACGGAGACGGGGGGATACTTTTTAATTTTGCTAAGAATTCGGAAAGTTGAGATTGTTTTCACGATCAAAGTGTTTCTATGAAGCCCTGAAGACTGAGGTGGGGGGTATAGGCGGAGTCAGCCGGGATCAGCAACAGGTCGGTCCAGACGAGATCGATACGGGATGCTGGGGCATGCGCACTGTCACTCTGTACGCACCATGCGCTCTCTGATACTTATCTACCTGTCATTAATCGCACAAGGTACGTCGAAACATTATTTTATACTTATTCAATACTGTAAATACGTAAATTATATTATAACCAGCATTTGTCGTTTAAATTCCGCAATAAAATGTTTTCTTAGCGTTAAATATTAATTCACTACCGTCAATATTCATTGTCTATGGTTCGAGATTCTTTTGTTTTGATTCAAATTTTACAAAATAGACTGTATTTGTAATCATTAAACAATCTTTTCTGTAAACACTCAACATTTATTTACTATTCCATAAAAATATGATTGATGATATTTGTTTTTTGTTTCATTATAACACATTTGTCTTTGTTACGGTCTGAAAGCAACTTACTACCTATGTTTACACAATATCTGCAATGATAAAAGTTCTCGATAGTTGGTAATTTTATTATGTATATGTTCAAACAGAAACTGTGTGCAGTGTTAGATTTTATAATTAAACTTTAAACGTACCTACCTAACTTTGCATGTGTCCCCAGCAATTATTTTGGGCCGTACCTAACTGTTTACTTTGTATAGCACGTGTTGACAATATTTTAATGACGTAATTTCAGAAGGCGACTGCGACCTACTCAGAGACAGCATCCATGTCACGTCCGCGGCGGCCCGGCCCAACAACGAGCTGTGGTGCTACAGGTGCCTCGCAGAAGTCCCTGAAGACAAATGCGCCGACTTGCGACAAAACAACTCTGCACTCATACACAAGTGCAACAATGACAGACGAATGTGTATGGTAAGCAAACCGTCTGTATGGCGTGGTCTGCTCAGGGTTAGCACGGTACCTTTCTTGGGGTTAAATACCGTTGTTGACAAATTGCTTTGTAAAGCGATTTTGTTTTCAATATCTTCAATAGTCTAGAATTAACCTACGAAGCTTACTATCTATGTTTCTATTAAAGTTCATCTCTCTGTACCGTAATATGTAGGTATACAATAAAGCTAAGCTAACTGCTTAAAGCCAACAACTACGAGGCTGGTAAAGCGAGAAAGCGGTAAAGATCAGGGATTAGAACCTCGACTAGGTAATATTCGTGTTTGTGTACAACCTGTCACACTAGTAAGGTTATACATTAACAATAGTATAAAACTTGCTGTGGTCACTAGGTATATCAAAATACGCAGCTCTTGCAGAACTCCCTCATCGTTGCTCACTATCCCCATCTCCTTCGCGTTTCGCATGTCTACTGTATTTCTACAATGGTTTATCAACATTTGTTTATATACATACATCTATATGCCAAATTATCTATCTATAACTTTACGCCAAATCCCTTGCAGGGTAGGCAGAGAGAACCGAGCGCCACATGACCCGGTCCTTACAAACTTCACTCGCTAAATAATGGATTTTAATTATTATATTTTATCAGTGTTTGATAGATGTTATAATGCAAGCTAGGTACATATTAATAGTACAAACTAGGAATATCGATAATAATTCTGGTAGACATAGTCACTGCTCAAAAATTGGACTTATGAAATCAAGGCATACATCGACATGTGTTTTTTTATTGGCATTCACTTAGTAAAATCGTGTGTAAAACCTAGACAATACTAAAATGTGCAGTTAAGAAATATAAAAAATGTACATTAACCCTTAAAGGTACACTGGCGATGCGGATGAACTACTTTTGCTATTTATTATATAAAGCTATTTGTTTCATATATTTTGATCATTTTATTATTGTAGGTATATAGGGATGCGGAAATTCTATTGTTTATTCTCCTTCCTAGCGTTGTGCTAATTCATCAGGATCGGATTTATTCAGGACCTAAACCTAAGGTTTGGCGAAGATACAGATTTTATATAGAGCGACTGCTTTCAGACCTCCACCATCCAGAGAGAAAGGTTTCTTAGGTCGGGTCACACTTCTTTCAAAACATAATTTTGTGGACATTCCTCACTATTTATTCTTCAAATAATCACCAAGAAAGTTGAAAACGAAGATTACGAAGAAACGGCAAATGGAAACAATTTTATCACATAAAATATTAAACACGACGAAGTACAAAAATTTATCTACTCTATGCTACGTACGTTAGGTCCATATCCCTAAAGTGACCCTATAATACTAAATTGTTACAATACTAGTTCCAGGCTCGACAAATAAACCTGCGGTCATTCACAATTGTTACATAATCGCGCGATGTGGCTATGACTTCAACGCATTGTATCTTAAACAAAAGTTATATAATACAATAGGGTGATATATGATATGGAGCAAGGAAGAACATTGACCCATGTTTTCTGAAACAAATGGAAGAGTTTATATTTTGTCTTAATTAAAAGTAAATGACATATCTTGTTCATAGCTCGTTGTTTAAAATTTAAAATAGAGACTTGAACATTTGCTGCTAACTTTTAAATGTCTGGGAAAAGATTCCAAATATTATTCATATAGCTATATTGTAATAGCAAAGCATCATGCGATTAAACAAAAGAGAGACAAACAAGCATAAGGACCACCTGATAGTGTGGCCATGAACTCTGTGAATACAAAAAGAATTACTAACGTACTAATGTAGCAACTCCTCAGCAGAAGCTTACTAATCTCTCTCACTCGAACAAACTTCCAGGGAGTTGTGCAGCAACAGAGAAGGTATTATGTGAGATTCTTCATCAGTCTAGCCGCTTTGATTCGCCCTACTTCACTTTCCTTAGAACCTTATTTATTAATTAGTAGGGTACACCATCTACAGCGGATACTGGCTTGGACTCTAAAGATGATAGTAAGTCATTTACACCCCAAACATATTAAGTATTCTTGGTTAACCATTATGATGGCATTGAATTTTTAACAATATTTACAGGTCAAGCGATTCTCATACACGACTTCAACCGAAAACTCCACCACAGGTTTGAAGATGTGGGCTCTAGAACGTAACTGCACGAAGCACTGCGAACCTGGGTGCATCATCATCGGAGAGCGGACCAAACTGCACGCATGCACTTCGTGTTGCACCACTTCCCTGTGCAACTACGACTCGGGAACTATTCAAATCACTTCGTCCACATTAAAAGTACTAATTACATTGCTATCTATTGTCCTCATAAACTTATGATTGCCTTATTAATGTAGAGTAGATAAATCAAATTTTAATGCTATGGAAATTCTCACACAAACCAAATCAATAATATTTCCTAATTCAACGTCGCTATGTAATTTAGCTATGTTTACAATCACGGTCATAAAACATAATAACATAGCATTATCTTTAAACACTCCTCGTCTCCTCAGTAATATAGCATGTAAGTAGATATACTTTTTGTTTTGAAAACAAATTACTACTAAAGGTTTAATGCCTAAATAAAAAAATTTAAGAATATTTTGGGTTGTTTTATTTTCAATTATGCTTTTTTCCTTGTTGGAAAAGTAAATATACGCCTCGCCTGATGTGAAGTGAATGCCATATAGGCGTTTGTCACACAAAATACTGTTTGCGCGTTACTATCGCAGCACGTTCACGTTCAAGTGTATGCGAAAAAAACCAAGATAATGGTATTTGTAAGAGAGACAACCAGAACAAACACTAGGATTACAAATATAGCGTAGTAGTAGTAGATGTAGCTCTTTTAACAGCGATGGAAAGTACACCGCTGATGTGAAGAGACGAGTGAGTACAGGGAATAGCGTGAATGAAGCGTTGTGTAAACTTCTAGGCAGTCGAAATCTAATCCTAAAGGCACCGCTCTCTGTACACAAGGCGGTGCTAATCCCAGCGTATGGAAGTGAAATCTGAGTATTGCAGAGAGAGCATGAAAGTAGAAAAAATTTTTAGTTAAAGTTATGACCAGAGGGAGATGGATGGATGGATGGATTTGTACAAAAGTCATCTGCTTGGGTATCTCTATCTCACCTATTTCTACCGCCAAGCACCTATACCTATATAGCTGTGTTCCAGTTCGAAAAGTGAGATATGGCAGAGAAATTACTAGGTACTGTGACGAAACAGCCTTAGGTCACAATCTTGTGACCACTGCCAATCTTGTCAGTGCGCCGTATTCCTTTCGGAGATCATGAAAGAATAAGAAGTGAAAACTTAGAAGATGAAAGTGTAAGGAGCACGTATGTACATTTAGTCAGTGAAAGACTTGCGAACGCGAGTCTTTCAGACTCAGATGTAGAGGAATGTGGGAAAGTTCTGATAGAAAGTGTGGTGGACAGTGCGAAAGAAGCATGTGGATGTGCAAAGAGACGTAGAACACTGAGAGGAGATGCCTGGTGGGATGCGGAGGTTGAATCCTCGGTGAAAAAAAGAGGAAACTGTGGCTGGATTACGTGTCATCTTTGCACCAGAGTGATGGTATGAAAGAGAAGAAGACAGAAATATTTGATAGATGTTTGCACGTTCACCGCTAAGAAAACTCAATTTGCTGTGGTTCCTCAATTTCCACTTACCATCGCCAAAAGCATAGGGATCCTCGGTGTCGAGATCTCCAGTGATGTTCAATGCCGAAATCACCTGGAGGAGAAGGTCAAACTGGCGTCCAAGAAACTAGGTATGCTCAACAGAGCAAAGCAGTACTTCAATGCGGAACAAAGACTTACGAGTATATTATACAATTCTCAAGTCAGACCGCACATGGAGTACAGTAGTCACCTTTGGGCGGGCACGCCTGGATACCATCTAGGACCTTGTGATTCGGTTCAGAGACGAGCTGTGAGAATTGTCGGCGATCCCAAGCTTACAGACAGTATTGAGCCCTTAATTTTATGGAGAGATATTGCCTCGCTTTGTGTGTTCTACCAATTGTACAACGGGTTGTGTTCTGAAGACTTGTTCGACATGATGCCGACGACTTCTTTTTACAGCCGCCCTGCTTACCATAAGCAAACCGTACGCTTGATATCCACCTTAGTGGTATAAAATACTACTTATGAATGAGGAAGAGAGGCTAACGAAGAACTTCGAGAACTTCGAAGTTCGAAACTTTTCTGGAGAGTGATAAAGAAGTCTCGAAGTGGTTCGTCAGCATCTAGAATGGACAAGATAAAATGTAAAGCTGGTGGCATTCTGGCTAACACTCAGGAAGTGTTAGGACGGTGGATATTTTAGAGAAATGTATAATTTACATGCAATTTGATCTAACCTGCTTTGTGTGCTTCCGCCACCAATGTATGATTATGTCCAGGACGCTGGCACTGTGAATAAGTTTGTGACTGACTCGGCAGTGCCAGCGTACTATGAAGACATTAATATGGATGAGATTGAATGGTCGGTACGAAATTTGAAAAATTGAAAGTCCGCAGAAATCGATATCGTTACGGCTGCGAGGATCAAACTAAGTGGCACCTACGTTAGGGACGCCTTTTGGTTTTTAGGCAAATTATGCTGGAGAACCAGAAAGGTCCCGACCGATTGGAGACGCGGAGTCAATGTGCTCTTATATAAAGGCAAGGGTTCACGTATGGATTGTGCCAACTACAGGGCCATCAGTTTGATCAGCTTAGCAGCTAAAGTGTATGGAAAAATCATTGAAAGGAGAATGAGGGTGAAATTCGATGGCTTGGGGAAGCACAGGGTGGATTTCGAAACGGTAGAGGATGTACGGTTCAAGTTTTTTCACTCCGTAACATCGTGGAGAAATATCTTGCTATGGACCAGAGGGTTTTCTGCAGTTTCGTGGACCTTGAGAAAGCATTTGATAGGGTCGTACGAAAGAATCTCTGGAACATTTTGCCCAGATATGGGGTTGACGGTGACCTGCTCAGTGCTGTGTAATCATCGTATGAGGATTATACAACATGTGTGCGGTTGGTCGGGAACTTGTCGCCCTGATTCGATATCAACCATAGATAACAGAAACAACGGGAGATGTGACGAGGGGGCGTGGTTGGTGTCGCCGCAATATGCTCAAAACGAAAACATTGCCAAGAACAGTTAGTTAGTTGCAATCAAGTTCGATTGAGATACGTTGCTCCTTGTTTTAGCAAAATGCCAAGTTATGCCGTTGCCTTTTTGCAAAAATAGAAGTGCAGTGGTTAACTTTAAATCAAATGGAATCACTTATTACCTATAAGTACAAATAATATTACGTTTTATAAGCATAAATACAGAATTAATTACAAAAATTCTCTGACGCCATTTCTACCAGGGCCTTACCACGATACAAATTATAAATATCAAACTTCTCATTCTTAAATCATACATTGCTTTTCTACCATTACGCAGTCGCCACCGCTCGTTTACTAACACGCAATGTAAAGCGAGTAATATTATTCGTTCACTGTGTGTGCAGTTTCGAGATACGGCCGCTTGTTTCTGCCGCTTTATAAATGTAGTAGTGCGTGCTTTCTTGGGTGTTGTATGAGTAAACGTCCAATGACAGCGTCTTAACAAAAGTGTGTCGTTGTACTTGTGTGCGTAGAATGACATCTTTTATTTATTTAAGTGTGTGAGTGTTTTATGGTGGGGTGAAATTTGGCGACAACCGTCCCGGTGTAAACTCGCGTGGTATGTCACATCTCCCGTTGTTTCTGTTATCTATGATATCAACATTGGTGTCAGACATGGATGCGTGCTATCACCTCGGCTATTCATCCTGTATCTGGACAGTTGTCTTCAGAGAATTAGAAGTATGAATGTGGGAATGCCAATGAGTAACTGAGTGGTCAACTACCTGCTTTATGCAGACGACACACACAAATACAAAGTATATAATAAACTGACTATTGAACTGTTCCAAGAAGTTGTCTGATATGATGCTACGGTCTACTTCAGTAATCTCGTCATCGACGCCGCCATTAACGTACCATTCCATCATCATCACCACTTCTTTACACACCCTTCTTCTTAGCGTTATCTTGTTTCCTAATCCATTAGGATTGGTGGGGACCGCCACGTACGCCTAAGGATTTGGCTAAGATATTGATTTTTACATGGAGCGACTGGCGTCAGACCTCCGCAACCCAGAGGGAAAACCAGATCATTCTTAGGTAAGGTCACACGTCTTTAGAAATATAATTTCTTCAACGTGCGGGTTTCCTCACGATGTTTTACTTCACCGCCGAGCTAGCGATAATTACAAATTACAAATATGTACATAAAACCGTAAACACGAATTTTAGTGGTGCATGCCAGGATTCGAACCGGGGGCCTGTTGGTCACTAGGCTATCACTGCTCAATCACCACCACGTATATGTATCACATATATTATCAATATTGTCACTTTTGTGTGGTTCTAGTGAGTTTTCTTCCGTTTCCACTATGGATATGGAACTCCCTGAAATTTTCCAAAAAACTGCTTTTGTTTTATACAACGCCGAGGGGTATACAAGAATACGGCCCACATGATGTAAAATGGTTAGCGTAGCTTATGAACGCTTACAGTAGGCACCTTAAGTATCGCTCACACGATGCCACCTCTGCTGCTAACACAGCAAGTCGTTAGTGCTTACTGGTGACTAATTCACTCGCAGGAACACAACGACCTTCAAGGGAATTGTTATTCAGCTGCGTTTCTTGTGAGGTTAGAGATACTTACCCAGACGGGCTGCTTGAATGAGCCCTACCGCTATGCATCATGGTAACGCGTCTAGTGTGGCAAGTCTCCAAAGGTAATGGTGGTTACCACCAGGACGACCATACTTTTATTTACCTCCAGAGTTTATTTTTATAGAACTAGATTGGCAAACAAGCATGCGGCCCGCATTAGATGGTAAGCGGTCACCGCAGCCTATTGACGCTCGCGACACCACGGGGATATCACTCGCTGCCAATCTAAAGCCTAAGGCTGTTTCGTCACAGTTCCCAGTAATTTCGCATATCTCAACCTTCAAACTGGAACACAGCTATATAAATATAGCTGCTTGGCGGTAGAAATAGGTGAGACAGAGGTACCCACGCAAACGATTTTTGTACAAAGTCTCTCTCTGGTAAAATGAAAAGTGATAATAAAAATGGTATAAAAACTAAACCTACGGATACGGATTTTCATACAAATAGGTATAGACAGAAGTTCATTTAACGATAAAAGTTCAGTATCTCGTGACCGTGAAGAAAGACCTCGTAATAAGTAGATACCTACATACGAGTATTTAAACACTCTCGGCGTTATATCATAAGTCAGTTATTATGTATTATGACGCTTACACCTACACGGCAATTAAAAGATTTTTTATTTATTTACCTCCTACGGCATATTATTATCAGAAAAAGGGTATAATTAAAAACAAAGGCAATCAAATGAAGGCATTCCGTCAAGTTGTACAGTCGTTACAATTTTTAAATCTAAAACAAAATCACTATTCTATAGGATTTTTTATTCACTGCCTTAACTAACTTCGTTATTTAACTTCGTTATACCATGGGTACCAACGGGAACAAATTATTTTTGTTTATTATTTGTTCTAAAAACTCTCATAAGATGGCGCAGCAAGCGTCGTTTTAAAATAGTGCTTAGTCTCAAGACAAACTTTAACTTTATTTGTCAATTAAAAACAGTACTACACTTATTTGTGTTTATTTATATCAATTCAAGCACATTTCTACCCATTTTACACAAAAATGCAAACATAACATTAAGCTATCGATATAAGTATGGCGGCATCTAGCGCCATTCATTATAACTAGCAACACGCGCTGTAAAAATCTATCCACACACCATATATATAACAAAGTTATTAAAGCATAGCTTATTATAGTATACCTCCACCTAACAGAAAACCGGCAGCCAAATAACAACTCCCTGGAGGGTTGTTATGTTCCTGCGTGTGAGTAAGGTCACCAGTAAGCTCCTAACGAATTGCTGTGCTAGCAGCAGTGGTGACATTGCGGGAATGATACTTAATGTATCGCGAGGATTGACGTAGGAAAGTAGTTAGGATTTTCTGCCGCCCAAACTTGCAAATTGCGGTGATTAGTTATCCCCGCCCTGGTAAACAGGCAACGTTTACCATGTGTCCATAAAATTTGGATCGAAAGTCGTGGATTTATACGTAGATGCCGTAATAAGTAAGTAACCACCTACAAAAAATCAATCTTGCAATGTTGTCTTCATCTCTTAGCTTTTGTGCTTTACGAAAATGATACGAATGAAGCCCTTCCTTTTTCAATATTTGCCATACGGTTATTTTTGGTACTGCTAATTGAATTGCAATGTCTTCCTGCGACCACGGACGCTGCAAAGCGTTCGAAACGTCAGGTTTAACAAAATAAATAAAATACGCGATACTTCCGTTAAAAATTGTTTAATTCAATGTGTAACAATCGCGAAAACCTAAGACAATACGTCGAATACTTGTTGTTGGATCAGCCGTTACAAAGCGTAACGCATCTTCTTCTATTGCAACAGCAGCGTTAGGCTGCACTACTGGTTCATTTGGTCTTCGGGCTAAGCCCAGGTCAGCCATTTGAACGGTGAACGGCGATAAAAGAACGGTACCCTAACATGGCTCTGCTAGGATAGCGGCGTTTGTACTCTATACGACAGCTCGAGCATTCATCATCATTTCAGCCTGTATTCGTCCACTGCTGAACATAGGTCTCGATCCTGTGCCACCTGCACCCATCGACTCCATACAAACCTCTTGAGGTCGTCACTCCATCTAGTGGGGGTTCACCATTCGAGAACCTTTCTTCACCAGCGTTGGTCGGTTCTACGAACTACAAACTGCTACTTTAGCTTGCTTATCCTGTGGGCTATGTTGGTTAGCAAGTAAAAGTTTTTGGCACTTATTTTCATGTTGTTTAATTTCTGACTAAATTAATACTTTTAGTAGGCCAATCAGAATGATAGCTAGTAACTAAAAAAACAATAATTGAACAATATGAAAAGATGACGAGCTCGGTGGCGCAGTGGTGAAACGCGTTGTTACGCTACTTTGACACCAACGCTCGTGGGTTCGATTCCCATACAGTACAAACATTTGTGTGCATGAACATGTCTGTTTGTATTGGTCTGGGTATTTTCTATGTATAATAAGTATGTATTTACAAAAAAAAAAACTACTAAACTGTCTAGTACCCATAACACAAGCTTAGCTTACTTTGGGGCTAGGTGACGCTGTGTAATTTATCCGGCAATATTTATTATTATTATATGACAAAACTATGAATAAAAGATCGTAGCTTCCTTAAAATCCGTTATAAAAAAAATTAAAAACTGAAGCAGATAGAATGATTGAATTTTTTCTCATTGATTTTACGAGAACTCTCTAAAAACGGCAGGCGGTCACTTCGCTTCGGGTTACATCGTATAAATGATTCATTATTTCATTTTTCTTTAATCTAATATTTGAAATCAAAAAGCTGACTCTTGAAGTCACTTGGAGTTAATTATAGTTTGGATTCCCAGTCACTGTGGTACTTCAGGAAATGATAAAGTAGATCCCTAGCAAAGCAGGCTGAAATATGCTGACAAATTTCCATTATAAAATACCTACTGTTCGCTTTTAGTCGCCAAAAGAAACCTATTAAAATCCAGAGCGAATATCTGAAGATTGAGTTCAAAGAAATTAAGAGGCCGTCGTTAATCTGCAATTCAACCTATGATTCCATCTAAATCTTGGTTCATGGGATTATAATTTGTAGACAGATTACAACAACAATATGTCGCATTCACGTTGATAACTGTTACTACAATTTAAAGATGTCAGAGAATTCTTGATTCCGGTATCTGTGACCACTGTATCATCAGGCAGAGAATGTCAAACATACCCTTTTTAATTTGAAACAAATACGATCGCCTTTTCAAATTGCTCATTCTAAAATATACTCATTATAAACATATGTTACTTTCCTAATAGTGTCGTATGTCTATAACATCTCTGAACCCAATCTATGTAAATATAATTTCCGACTTCATTTCATTAAATAATAATGAAATCTAGAGCATTAACTAAACCATTTGTATTTTTTTTAACACTAAGTTGGCTAAGAAGGGCATTGTAAGATGCAATAAACAGTTACCGTAGCCGGACAGTTGCTATACCAGGGATGTCATTCGTCTGTTACCGACCCTTAAATTGGGAGATGGTGAATTCAACAGTATTAGCCGTATATAATTTGTGTCGACAGATGTTAATAGGAAGTTTTGTTTGGTTTCAGGTTCTGAAGTAAATAATGCACATTCAGCAAAATTCCAAAATTAGTATGTTTTCCTTTATAATATGTACTTGACATCAGCAAAATAACATATTTCCATAAAGAAAAAAGACAAATCGAACGTAACATAATCACAACACAAACTAACACCTACTGTTACTAACGTAACACGAATGTCAGTTACTATGAATTATTATTCACATCGATACGTATACACACTTGCTTAATTATTTACAAGTAAATGTCACGAACAATGCCAAGTTTGATACCCGTTAAATTGCCCACATAAGTTTCGAAGTGAATATTTAACTGGAAACTTGATGTAAAACTTCATGGAACTACGCTTCGATGTTACCGTGTTCATATCAAAAGTTTCGGCATTAAAGACAGCTGTTTAAACGTATACATCTATATTAATAAAAATGGAGTTCCTGACTAATTCATTGACTCATCAACGCCCACGCCAAATCCATGTACCTAGAAAGCTGAAATTTTGCATAGAAGTTACTTTTGTAATTGTCAGGAGAGATAAGAAACGATATTTTGAAATTCAACCCCTAAGGGGGTGAAAAGGGAATTGACAGTTTGTATGGAGCAAAAATATCTTTTCAAGTTAGTAACTTGAAACTTTGCACAGATACTCTCTATTAGAATCCAAAAAAAGTGGTTTCAGAGTTTCTAATAATTCCACCCCTGAAATGGGGGTCAAAATATTTCTTGAATTAAAAGTTAAACTGTTAAGAAATTGATTGTTTCAAAATTCCACCCTTAGGAGGCTGAACTGAGCGGGTTGACAGTTTGTATAGAGTAGAAATATTTTTTGAAGTTAGTGACTTAAATCTTTGTACATATACTATTATAAATATCATATACATATAATACATATACTATTACAAATATCTATTATACAAAAAAAAGTGGTATCAGAGTTTTCAAAAAATCCACCCTTAAGGAGAGTAAAAAGGGGGTTGAAAATGTGCATATGGACGAGACGCTAATGTATATTAATATAAATGGAATTCCTGACTAATTCACTGACTCGTCAAGAGGTTCCTTTTGCAATGTTTATGAAAGATGACAAAGGAAATATTTTTTAATTCAACCCCTAAGGGGGTTCACAGATATGTTTTTAAGTTAGTGACTTGAAAAGTTTGTTATTAAAATAGACTTTAGTAGAAAAAAAATTTTGAGAGTTTATATGCACTGCCGAAATGTCAAAATCTACGCGTGCGAAGCCGCGGGCAATAGCTAGTCTACTAATAATTTTACGTACTACATAGCTAACACTAAAAAATAATACTTGAAAAGAAAATGACTGAAAACTACGAGCATGAAAAGGGCTATGAAACGAACGCGGTGTGCAAGGTCACCGTATTATGGCGTCCAGTCGTCTCTGCCTGCCCCGCAGGGAACCTAACGTGAAGATATAGAAATAATACTTGTATGCGGAGATATTTATTGTTGTATTTCTGTCTCTGTTACTTTGTATGTAGGTGCAGGTACCTACATACAATACAATATAAGACAAAAACCAAACAAAAATAAATTACCCATTCCCATAGTATTCTTACCGCTAAGATCAGTCTTCTTCCTAACCTTATTCCGTTTCCTAATCCATTAGGATTAGCGGGGTCCACTACGTAAGCCTAAGGATTTGGGGCCGCCTTCGCCGAAAACACGAATTTAGTGGTACATGCACATACCAGGATTCGAACCGGGGACCAATTGGTTAACAGTGCGGTTCTTTATATATTACGCTGTTCCGGCCAATTATTAAGGCGGTAAGTGACCAGCGAATATCTACTTTTTTCGTTATTAAATACCTGTCCCCGTTCATATATGATTGCTCACAGTGCTTGTGTAATGGCTACGTAGTAACTATTATTAATTAATCTGTGGTAATGGGTAAGTTGAGGGTCACTGTCATTTTGAAAGGCAAATACAATGCGAAGCACTCTCCCAACTAACAAATGAGGTTCCGGGGAAAAGGGCTACACTCGACAAGAAGCAAACGCAGCCTGACTTCGAAAATATCTCCACTTTGCAGAAGACAGTTGAATAACAACTCGTTGAGGGTTGTTTTTCTGTATGATAAGGTCACCAGGAATATGATGAACAGCTGCTAACAAGCGGGTGTAGCAATACTCCTCGTCACCACTCTATCATAGGCCTTTTCTAGATCCACGAACGCGCAATAGACCTTCTTGTTTTTAGCCAAACCCTTTTCGGCTATGCACCGCAAGGAAAAGACCTGATTCGTCATCCCATTCCCTTTCTAAATCCCGCATGTGCATCCCATACTTTCGTCTGTTTCATTCACAACCCTTTCAATCAACACTTTCGCATACAATTTACCGACGACGCTGAGAAGGCATATACCGCGGTAATTTATGCAGTCCTGCCGTGACCCTTTTCCCTTATACAATGGCACGATTATGGCTTTGCACCAGTCTCCCGGTAGTCAAAGTCAAAGTCAAAGTCAAAATCTTTTTATTCCGTAAAAATGGCTACATTTGTTTGGAATCGTCACAATTTTTTTCCCTACCGTGCAGTTCATGACTAGGTGAGCACTGATAAAAATACTGCCAAAAAACTCAGGCATCCCTCTTTTGGTATCCAAACAAATTTACATAATTTATTAATTACATTATAATTGGATCGACTCAATCCCAGGCATTTTTATCATTAATATAGTCAGATACTTTATAATATGCCCTGCTACACAATTTGGCTTTAATAGTAGTTTTAAATTTGTTTATTGACAATTCTCTTATATTGTTGGGAAGTTTGTTATAGAACCGTATACATTGCCCCATAACTTGCCCATTTCGCCAGCACAAATTGAAAAGGCGGTACAGCTGGCTAGCCACTGTGCCCTGTCCAGCCCTCAGCATCTCAACGGTAATCCTGTCATACCCTGCAGCCTTACCTAAACTCATACTTTTCAACGCTTTCACTATTTTATCCATGCTATCTCACTCTCATCAACATTTATATTAGATTCCATGGAAGGTACCGGATGTTGTACCTGCACTTCCTCTCTCTATCCTATCGAACAAACTTTCAAAATACTCTTTTCATCTCTTTAACACACATTCTTCTCCTTTTATAATGCTCCCATCTTGACTCCTGATTGTACTCAGCTCCGAGGTAGAAGATTTTCCTCTGGTTGTTTTGATGGATTTCCAGAAAAGCTTGATGTTTGACTGGAAATCTTCAGTGAGCCTCCTATCAAAATCATCCTTTCGTTCTTCTTTCTTTCTAGACACAACTTTTTTGCTGCTGATTTCAATCTTTTATAATTCGTTCTTGCTTCCTTTATCTCCTCATCCGTTGCCTTTTGAACTTTTTGGTTAGCTTTTGTTGCTAACCAATCCAACCACGCTTTCTTCTTTTCTTGCACAGCCCTTTGTACATCTTTATCCATCCACACATTATAGTTCTTTCTTCCTTACCTTCTTTTAGCTACCCCGCATACCTCAATAGCAACATTCACGATCCCTTTATTAAATGTCTCCCACAAATTCAATCACACCTATCTCTTCTATGCCTTTAAAACTTTCTTTCAGTTTCTCTACATACTCGTCTTTCTTTTCTTTTTCTTGTAGATTTTCCACTTTTACTCTGTCCAAAACACTTGTAGGCTCGGCCCCTCGGTGTCGCCACCGTTTAAAGAGGCCACGCATTCGGGCTATGACCAGGAAGTGGTCTGTGTCGAGGCCTACACCGCGGTATGCCCGAGTGTCTAGCACTTTCTTCCTCAGTCTTTCATCCACAATTACAAAATCAATCATACTTCTAGACTCACCTTCATCTCTTGTATACAAATGGATCTTTTTGTGGTCAAACATTGTGTTGGCCACGCAAAGATTCCATTCCTAGCATACTTCAAGCAGGCTTCTCCCATTGTCATTCACTCTCTCGTCCCCAAACGTACCCTGAACTCCTTCATACCCATCACGCTTTACTCCAACCCACCCATTAAAGTCCCCTAACATTACGATCCGTTCATTTTCTCCGCATTTATTCAAGACCTCTCTCATGCTATCCCAAAATTCCTCTCTCTCTTGTTGGGCTTTTAATGTACCACCTCCGCGCAGATCCGTCGGTGCATAGACCCCAAGGATAAACAAGCGAGTGAGTCCAACTTTTAACCTAATCCAGAGGAGTCTTGGGCTGACACATTCATGCTCAATCACACATTCAACTATTCGAGAGGAAAGAATCACACCAACTCCCTGACTGCCTTGGCTAGTTTGGGGGCCGTGTAGGGACCATGAACCGTGGTGTCACATCCTTTTCTCTTGGTTTCGTTCACACACATAATATCTATGCATCGTTCATCCATCATCTGACATACTTCATCTTACCATCCATTCCTCCTCTTACATTCAACGTAGCGAAGCGGCTCTCCATGAGCCGCTTTTCGCCCCCGCGAGAAACGAGACGTGATGGTTGGCGAACCACATCGCCGCCATTTTGGTTAATTAAATTATTTTTATGATTATCCATTGCGTTCCCACGAATAGCGAGGGAAAGGTTTGTCCACCCCAGCAGAGCCCCGCATGCCGGGGTAAGGCTGGCCTAATTCTGGGTCGCCCGGTCCCAGGGCAGTGTGGCACGCTAACGACTAGGCTTGCCCCTAGCCATGCATCCATCCGCGCGGCAGACTCGATCCTTACATATCTCACTCGCTTCTTTAACATTCATTGCTCTTCTCATGCACGCTCGCCGGTTTCTAGGGCTCCTGACATCACCTTCTGATAGAACACGACCAATTTGGTCATGGTAGGTAAGTCTTGGCCTTCCCCGGCTCCTACATCCTTCCACTTTTGCATTGTATATCTGCTTCGTCATTCTTTCATCTTGCATTCTTTCTACATGTCCGAACCATCGGAGCATGCCTCTTCTTATTTTAACACCGACGCTCTCTTTCAGACCAACTCTGTTTCTAACATCATCATTGCGAATACGGTCTACAAGCCTTACGCCACAAATTTTGCGCAGCGCTCGCATTCCGACCGCGTTTATTCTACTTTCATGCTCTTTCTGCCATACCCAGCTCTCGCTTCCATAAGTTAGCGTTGGGACCAACACTGCATTGTGTATAGCGAGTTGTGCCTTCTGGCTCAGGATTTTACTGCCAAGAAGTTTTCCCAACGCTCCATTCACACTATTCCCAGCACTCACTCGTCTTTCCACATCTGCGGTGTACCTTCCATCCCAGCTGAAAGCGCATCCAAGATATACAAACTCATCCACTTGGTCCAACACTTCATCATCAATCGTAATCCTTACATTAGTCCTGGATTCTTCTCTTTCAAATTTGTACACGCACAGACAAGTATTGAAATTCCCAACCTATCATAGTTTGATTAACAAGCGTACATTTAGAATCCCGATCGCTGATGTTAAAACTACATTTGCCAAAAGATTCAGTATTCATTTAATCCCGCGAATTTATAACCAAATTGCTAAAAGATGTGACATAAAATGTTGTACCGTTTTTGATGCTAAAAAGCTCGTTCAGGACCTGCTATTGTCATGGAATTATGAAGAGTGTGAAAGGATAGTTAGCGTTACGTATTAGGACAAAGCACATACACTTAAAACAAACAAGTATGCACATACTCAATACAAACATAACACACATACATTCTAGTGCCCATATACACACGCGGACGCAATTTGTAAGCGCATGCATGGGGGATCCATGTAAACCTCTGAATTGCATTCAGACTGCAGTCTTATGTTGCTGTCTTTTGATACTTTCAATAATAGTGGCTTTTATTACACTTTGTAACTGATTTATTGCCGCCTGCAAATTTTATATGTAAGTTTCTACGCGGGTGACTCCTATGGGACAGACTTAGCCTAGTTTAGGAGTCACAGGATACTGTAACATTGGCAATGATTGGTTGTAATAAATATATTTCTATTTCTAAATACCATTATCTTTGTTTTCTTCGCAATCAGTAGTAAGCCTTTCTCCATACATTCGTCTTTCATCGTTGTGACCAGTGTTTGCAGTTCAGATGGTGTATCTGGTAATAGCACGGCATCGTCTGCATACAGCAGACAGTTCACCACTAGGTCACCCATGCGCAATCCCACATTCGTTGACCTTATTTTCTGCAGACAACTATCGAGATACAGGATAAACAGCCTAGCAGATAGCATGCAACCCTGTTTGACACCAATTCTGACATCAAACCAGAGTGACATGCCACAAGTAATAAGTAATAATACATGCAATAAGTACCATACGTACAAAACTTATAAGCTGTTGAACGAACCCCTTGCAGAGATGTTCCCTAGGTTTTATGGCAGGAGGTTCTTCAAAAAAGGCGTGAAAGCCTTTCTACAGGGGCAACGCAACGCATGAGTGGCACCATGGTATTGAAAGTGTACCTACGGTGGTACCCTGATGGATCTTCAGCCAGGTGAGGCATATTATATATAGAAATGTAGTACATTATTATGCAAGGCTGGAGTTATTTTTACATTGTGTCTGCCGCCTGGAGCAACAGATCGCTGTGACTATTAAAACAACACCCACTGCATTCTAATTTTGAGATAGTTTCAGTTAATTAACGCAATCATTATAGGCGATTTAAAAATAAATCGTTACATCACATTGGCATTATATAAACTTAAATCGCAGAATTCGACTAGAGGTATAGACATTCCACCGGGTCATTTCATTATGAATTGCCATAGACCAGTCTCCTAACCACTTTGACGAGCTCGGTGGCGAAGTGGTGAAACGCGCCAATACGCTACTTTGACACCAACGCTTGTGGGTTCGATTCCCACACAGTACAAACATTTGTGTGTATGAACATGTCTGTTTGTCGTGCTCTGTGTATTTTCTATGTAAGTATTATAAGTATGTATTTACAAAAAAAATTGTCAGTTGTCTAGTACCCATAACACAAGCGTCGCTTACTTTGGGTCTAGATGGCGCTGTGTAATTTGTCCGCCAATATTTATTTTACTTAGCTTTACAAAGGCTCCAAGGTCCACTGTGCCCAACGAAATCTATGTATTGCTGGAACCATGAAGGAAATAGCCTATGGAGACAGAGACACGATATTGCGTAGTTCTTTGCAGTCGGGTAAAAATACTCACCACTACTGGTCGGAGGGTAAAATACAATGCACAGCTCTTATTTGCTAGTTCAGGGATGAACATCGGGTCATTTATCAGCTTTCTGGTTAAAATATCTTTCAATTGGTCAGTAGGCTCGAATAGCCAAGATATTTAGGCTCTAAAACACGTTTTTGTGAGCGCGGGGTGCCTTCGTGAGCAGGCAATTGGTTTGTGGCTGCAACACTCACAATGCAAAACAATTTATAGTCAAAGAGTGGTTGGTTCAAAGCACATCTTACCCTCGATTTGCGGTTGGACTGTACCTGTATCTATTTACGGAAATAACTTCTACCGTCGATCCCACGTAATTGGAATTTAACGCTGGCACCCTAGACCCTTTAATTTTATGCTAACTGAGCACCAACTCCCAGTCTGTACTCTTTATCGCCAACGCGGTAACTTCGTCTGAGGAAATTGAAGGTGTTAAACTGCATGTCTACTCAACTTTAATACGATTTTATTTTGAAGACTTACACAAATTTTGGATCACATAAATAAGGGGAACCTATAAAGAATCACTTTGTTGTTGGTTGACGCCTATATTTCTTAAGCTTACGGAAAGACAAGTCCATTTAAATAAAACTTTTAATAGTGCTCTTTTGTTTGATCTCAATTGATTGGACTTGTAAAAAAGTTATATGCAAGCATAGAATTCCTTTAAAATTGCAATAAATCGATTCACGAAATATGTAGCGGTCATTTTATTTTTCACGTGTACCCCAGGTCGTATCATTACCAAATCAGCGATATTCTAGATACATTTTTGTTGCTAGCGTATTTATATTATAATTTAGATAATTTAATTGTAAATTAAAAAACAAATAGGTAAGTGATGTATTTATTTGTTTCTTGAGAGCTAAATTCGATATATGTTTTGTTTACTAGACTTCTTTTAATGAATTTGAAAGTGACGTAAATTTATATTTCTAAGGTAAATTCGCATAGGTACTACCAGGCATAATGATGTTTGTTATAAAAATATACAAAAATCAATATTATTTTATTGATTTTTGTATATTTTTATTATATAAAGGTAGTTAATGGTTAATTTAATTAATTTAAAAAATAAAATATTAGTCATAAGCTGAAGCTCGCTCTAGTCTTTTTTATTTAAAAATATCTTCATACTGTCCTTAACCTTGAGCTCAAAGCTTACGCGAATTATTCGCGTGGCGTGCATGATGAGCCAGCAACATTTAAGTAAAATTTCACGCAGTTGTAAACGACATTTATCAATAAACCTTGATAATGAAATAAAATGTTCGAAATTCTAATCAAGGTTTATTTCTTAATTAGTAACACAAAGTTGGTCTCGATTCATAAAAAAATAATACTCTGTAGATGGACACAGGCTGAATCAATGCAGCGAAACACTCATTTCGAGGATCTTCCGATCTTTCGGCACATTCACTGCTGAAAACATAATCATTCTTTCAAGGCATTCAAAGTAAAGGGCATTTTTATAGATAAATCCATTTTAGAAGTAATGGAATAACAGAAACTATAAATCCGAATTTATTACATATAGTGAGACTGTAGTTTAATTTGATTTTTAACTAGAGGGAGCATCAACGGTGGTGAGATCTGGAAACGAATATACTAGTTCAGTAGTAGGGATATCCATACTTAAAGGATCTTAATCGCAATGAATTCATCTGCCGGGTAAATAAAAACTGTGTTGTATACGTTTAAAAATATATTAATTACAAGCAGAAATAACTACCCAGTTTCATTTAGTACAAAATTTTAAAAACTGACTGATGCCATGATACGACCGATACCTGATCTGCCGTCAGCTATTGAAGGGTACTTCCAAATGTGTTCGAAATTACTAATTAATATACAAGTTTACTGTATTTTAAGTTAGTTTATTATGAATAGACAATGCACAGAAATAAATGCAATTTCTAGTTTGCGACTATAATATAGCATAAATTTTAACAGCATAATTGGAATGACCCATAGTTAACTTCGTAAACAGTTTCACTTTACGACTGGGAAGGTATTACATGGGAGGACATAGGTGATGAAACTTAAAATATTGCATTACACTTTAATATTACACAATTAAATTAGGAAAGTTGTCCACAGTCAGAGATGACGACTTTCTTAGATGGCTTGCCAGACTGGGAACCCAGGGCTTCAACTTGCTTCACCACATCCATACCCTCAACGACATTTCCAAACACCACGTGCTTGCCGTCGAGCCACGAAGTCTTCACGGTTGTCATGAAGAACTGGGAGCCATTAGTGTTGGGACCAGCATTAGCCATAGAGAGCACGCCAGGGCCGGTGTGCTTCAGGACGAAGTTCTCATCAGCAAACTTTTCTCCATAAATAGACTTGCCACCGGTGCCATTGTGATTTGTGAAGTCCCCGCCTTGCAACATGAAGTTAGGGATGACACGGTGGAAGGTGGAGCCCTTGTATCCAAAGCCCTTTTCTCCTGTACACAGTGCTCGGAAGTTTTCACAAGTCTTAGGTGTCACATCTGTTCTTAGCTGTAACAAATTATAGCATATGTTAACATTTTATCTTATATAAAAATGAATTACGAGTAATAGGTTGGTTGTTAATACTGCAATAAATACCATATAAAAATGAATTAATGAATTGGTCAATAATACAATATACCTAGTCGGGTCATAAGTTCTTTCAAAACCTTATTTTTTTAATTTTGGAATACTGGCCAGAAATACTTTGACTAATTTTAAAAATAGAACATTCCCGCTTGCCAAAAATAAATTCGTTTTCATTCATTTTATGTAAAATTTTTGTGTTGTCAAATAAACGTTTTTCTCTCTTCCTTTCATTTTCAAATATGGAGTGGTCGAAGAAGGAAGATAGAGTCGCGGTTATCGCGTTGCACCGCAGTGGTTACGCGCCAAAAGAGATTTTCAACATTCTACAAAAATTTAAAATAACACTACGGTTTATTTATCGCACTATCAAACGATATACTAAAGCTTCAAGCTTCGAAGATCGTAAGAGGAGCGGCCGACCTCTTACGATCTACGAAGCTTAGTTATGACACCAGCGGTCATCAAAGCAGTGAAGGCGCGAATCCAAAGAAATCCCGTGCGTAAACAAAAAATCTTAGCTCTTCCAGATGGGATTAAGCAAAATCACTGTCAAGAGAGTATTAAACGAAGACCTGGGACTACGAGCTTTTCGAAAAAAAAGCCGCTCATATAATAAAATATATAAATAATAAAAAAATAAAAAAACATGAAAACGTTTTTACAATCGACGAAAGTTACAACAAACAAAATCCAGCGAGGGCATTATCGTTCATCAATCATGGTTTGGCTTGGAGTCTAATATTCAGGCTTAATTGAGGCTTTTCTATGAAAAAGGTGTGAAAACCAGTGCCGTGGTTTACCTTAATACCGTCCTAACAAACATAGTAGAACCTCCTTCTCAAACAATGTTCAAAAACAGACACTGGATAATCCACTAGGACTCTGCACCAGCTCATAAGGCACGAAGGAATCAATACTGGTTGACCGCCCGTGGAATTGATTTCATCGGGCATGAAGACTGGCCCTCTTCTAGTCCAGATTGAAACCCACTGGACTACAAGATATGGCAACATTTGGAGGAGAAAGTCTGCGCTAAACCTCATCAGAATCGAGTCTTTCCGAGCATCTCTGGTTAAAGTAGCGGCAGAAATATATATAAATGTAGTGCATGCTGCGATCGATGACTAGCCTCGTCGATTAAGGGCATGTATTCAAAATGGAGGAGAGCATTTCGAATAATGTAAATAAAATTTTATTGTACATTTACATAATTATCAAAAAGTGTATCATTAATTACATCAAAAGTTTTTAACAGAAGTTATGACCGACATAGTATACCTAGTCAAGGTACACTATGTCGGTTAGCAAACGCAATTGGCATTACACCTCATAGTAAACTGGTACCATAAATCATGAATGCTTGTAATAAAATACAAGGAATATCAGTGTAACCCTTGTGGCAAACGCAGCAACTTCTTGGGGTTTCATTGACTACTTTTAACACTGTGAATAGAAAAGCTGGCAAAGCAAATACAGCTCACACAGCGATAGAGACGCACTGCATCTCACATATAATTTGTCTTAATTACAGATAATTCCAAATTAATTGGTGGCATTAATGATTACTCGTAACTTGATGAGGGTAATAAGTACGATTTGCCACTATTGACAAAATATAGTTTAATAGGTTTATATGGATGGGTAAGTAATTTTCATGGTCTATTATTATAAACTGGTCAATAATTGAGTATTCAAATAGCGTTCTTGTTAGGTTTCCCCTGTTACCATCTAATTCATAAGAATATATGAAATATTATTATTGGCGATTGTAGATTATTGGCTTAAATTGCAAGTGGGACTAACTGCGAAAAGGATAAAGTCAGCGAATGAGATTATAATGTAGTGCTGTTAATGAAATGTAGTGTGCAAAACCCATAGCTACCCATGCTATTAACGCAAACAATTATTAATACGACAGGGAGAGCATTATATCGTCTGCTCGCATTTTGGAACTGACCTACGTGTCTGTTTCTTATACATATAATAAATATTAGATTTTTTGAAATTTTATGAAACACTTGTAATCACAATAATAAAATTGTGTGCCATTGAATTTTTTAATATCAAAAATTATATACTTGAAGATATTAAAAAGGCAGACAGCTGCGATCACGTTTTAAGAATAAATTTTGACGTTCTTGGACTTCTGGACACGCACAACGGAACCGTCGCCGGGAATAGTGAATCCCCATTTCATCTACGGCAGGTCTAATGGTATAACTAACATCAATATGCAGTTTGCTAAAATACCAAAGTCTGCCGATCACTGGCTCTTAGACCATACTGCAAGTTTTCTGTAACGTCTATTGCAATCTGTTAGGTTGCTTAGAAGGTCCCCTGCTGATAAATTATTGTCAATATGGTTTCTACATAGGCTACGCTAGTGGACATCTGTTAAATACTATATATAGACTTTAGGAAAGGGCTTCGTGGTCAAATCTTGCCTTGCTCTCAAACATTAAAGGTGAACTTCCAAACTTTCTTTAGACTCTGAACATTTTGTACACACCAGTCACGGTTGCATTGTTTGCTTAAAAAACAGTTTTGTTTATTGGTATGTTAAATAATAATGCAAAAGAATAACAGCTGACACATATCGATGTCTATGATTATTAAAATCCGAGTGCCATAAGACGCGGTCCTTACATACTTCACTCGCTTCTGTAACATTCATAGCTCAACTTCGCTCTCGTGGGCAATCGGCAACATCGTACGAGTTGCAGATACATTTTTTTATTACGAATGCGGAACTATTCCGTCGTCCAAAATGAATTATCTACCGGGAAAATAAAGTGTTGTATATATTTAAAATCCATTAAAATACAAGTCAGAAATAACTATCCAATTTGTAATTTTAAACTTTCACGGTTGTTTAAATTATTATTGTAGAGTACGGGAGACCGTGATTGGTTTTTCTATTTTCCCGATATTACGACGAGGTTACAGACACCATGGTAACGGGATGAATGGAGATTTCGAGTAGATGTCAGAATCACATCTACACTCACGGTGCCCCGTTGAAGATTGCTATACGAAGCCCGCACATTACTCGACTACTGGATTCCACGTTCTCGGCAACTTGAATTCCGTCTTCTCGATTGAAATTACGATGCTTCTTTATTTCAATCGCTTCTCTGCCTGCCGCGGTTGAAATTATGCAGCTCAATCCAGTGATTGATATACGTTTGCAAATGTTCTATTTTTAACTACAGTTACATGCTTTTCTTTACCATTTGTGTCACAGACCTTTAGCTTTGCCCAATGTATGAGCCTTCCACAGCAGCAGATAATTTTACAGACTCCAGATTTTTCAAGTGGGAAAAACATCTTTCCTATTCCATTATCTTCCAATCTTAAATGTAGTAACGGGTAGTAAAAGGTAATAGTTTAATAAATAGCGTTAAGTCACGTACCTATAATAGTAATACACAGTTTTACTTAATATACAACCGATAACTGATCTGTCGTCACCTATATAACGGTACTTCCAAATGTGTTAAAATGGCAAGTGAATATACATTGCGTATGCACAGAATAAATGCAGTTTCTAGTTTGCGACTTGCAATATAGTATGAATTTTAACAGCATAAATGGTATGATCCATAGTTAACTTCATAAACATTTTCACTTTACAACTGGGTAAAGAAATAATACTTTACATGGAAGGACATAAGTGATGAATCTTTAAAAATTGCCGTACACAACACAATTTTAAACTTTTCCACAGTCAACGATAGCTATTTTCCGAGATGGCTTGCCATACTGAGAATTCATGGATTCGAATTCCATCAACATGTTCAAACACTGAATGACATTTCCAAACACCAAATCAAGATGGTTTATCACCAAGTCATGGAATCTCCGAAAATGTTATGAAGAACTGGGGAGCCATTAGTGTTAGGACCAACATTGGCCATGGAGAGTACGTCAGGGTTTCTCCATAAATAGACTTGCCACCGGTGCCACTGTGATTCGTGAAGTCCCCCACCTTGCAATCTTACATGTCACATCTCTTCAGTTAAGAACTTTTACAGTTGAGTAAAATATTTACCCGTTACGTTTTCAATACTAATAAAACAAAAATTAATTCATCGATGCACTGCAACACTGGTACACCCAATGTGATACTGCTATCATATATAAATAAATAAATATTGTCGGATAAATTACACAGCGCCATCTAGCCCAAAGTAAGCGAAGCTTGTGTTATGGGTACTAGACAACTGAAAAACATACGTATATACATTTTTTTTTTGTAAAGTCATACTTATTATACATAGAAAGTACCCAGACCAAGACAAACAGACATGTTCATGCACACAAATGTTTGCCTTGTGTGGGAATCGAACCCACGAGCGTTGGTGTCAAAGTCGCGTCATTCACGACTAAGCCACCGAGATCGTCCATCATAAACCCAGGAATGCTTGTAATACGAGTAGCGTAATTTATCAGTTACATATTGTATATATACTAAGAAAATAATACCTATCTATCTATGTATAACCAAATCACTTCACGCCAAACCCCTTGCGGGGTAGGCATGAGAGAAAAGAGCGCCACGTGACTCGATCCTTACACACCTCACTCACTTCTTTAACATTCATTGTTCTTCTCATGCACGCTAGCCAGGTTCTAAAGCTCCTGATATCACCTTCTGATAGAACACGATCGAGTCACTACGAAGTCTTGGCCTTCCTCAACTCCTTCATACTTCCACTTTTGCATTGTATATCTGCTTCGTCATTCTTTCATCCTGCATTCTTTCACATGTCCGAACCATAATAGAATTTTTATGCAGCAAGATCTTATCAAAACTAGCAGCACGAAGCTACACTGCTAGAAAGTGAAATTACCTCTCATGTACCCGATTTTGCCCGAAACTTGACGAGCCATTAAAATGCTACAGACCGATATATATAGATATCTAAGGGACCGGGCCTTTTTCCATTGCATTTAACATTAATATTTCAATGTCATTTTTTACATTGTATTTTCTCTTACTTTAATTTTGTTACAAGGAGATAATATGATGGCTATACAATTTTCTACATTGATACGAAATGCAAATAATAGTTTTCGAATTAATCAGACACCATAAAACAACCCGAGAGCTTAAATAGACTAGTTAAATAACTAAGAAGAATAACATTTATATGATTATTGAAATTAAACTATTTTTAACGGAAGTATCGCGTGTTTTATTTATTTTGTTGAAACCTGACGTTTCGAACGCTTTGCAGCGTCCGTGGTCGCAGGAAAGACGTCGCAGGAAGAACGTCAGGTTTCAACAAAATAAATAAAACACGCGATACTTCCGTTAAAAATAGTTTAATTTCAATGTGTAACAATCGCGAAAACCTAAGACAATACTATTTATATGATTAACCAACTAGCCTATTAACCAACAGTCCCTGGTTCGAATCCTGGTGTGGGCATGTACCACAAAGATTTTGTTTTCGAATTTATGTAATATTTGCTCGGCAGAGAAGGAAAACATCGTGAGGAAAACCGAACGTCCAAGAAAATATATGGGTTTCCATGTGAGTTGTGAAGGTCTGACGGCAACCGCTGCATCTAAAAATCTTAGATAACGGACCCCGCAAATCGTAATGGATTGGAGAAACGAGATTATGCTAGGAAGAAAAAAAAAAGAAAATTAAAAGAGAAAAATCTATAACTTCACGCCAAATCCCTTGCGGGGGTAGGCAGATCAACAAAAAAAGAGATCAACCTACTAAATACGTATCACATAATAAAATCAGCGTCAGATACTATGATCTCTTCTCCCTGAACACAGAACAGGCAGTTTGCACATTTAATTGTAGTATTTAGGTGTTAAATGTTCATTTTTTATACATATAACAATTCCGTAAAAAACTACTGTGAATTAGATAAAAACAGCAGCTAGTAGATGCTACAATTCCGTAGTAGGTACAAGCTGATCGCTGTAGAATGTGTACATTTACCTCATAACTTTTGAAGCTTTATGCTAAAGCATAAAAGGGCACTAATTCACTGTCATATCAATTAAGAATGGCGACAGTAAGTCGAAAAGTTTCAGAGATTCAGCAATACTTATATTACCCTATATTGAATGTTTATTCATCCAGTAAATTCTTGAATAACTTATAATGTAAAGGGGCACAATTTGCTCGAAAGAGAAACATGTATGCACAAATGAACCTACATGTACCCATACATCAAAAAAATAATCTTGCAGGGTCAAGTTCAAAATGGCCGAAAAGTTACAAGTGGCCATCATTTGCAGGACAAGAGGCGTCACTACACTACGGTAACTGCTAAACATAAGGCAGATCACATGTTTGTGTTTATTATGAAAGGACAACGCACACAAATAAATGCAATGCAAAATTCTTGTTTGTGACCACCTATAATATCATAAATTGGAATGACACATAGTTAACATACACCCATAACATGTGAAGAAATGGGTGATGAAACTTACAATGTTACATTACACTTTGAAATTAACACAATTTTAAAGTTCTCCACAGTCTGATAAGTATCTTCTCCAATGGCAATACATATTTGGTAACCCATGGTTTTGATTTTCTTCATCACTTCCCTACTCTCAATGACATTCCCAAACACCATGTGTGTGCCATCAAGCCAGGGAGTCTACTAAAATGTTATAAAGAACTGGGAGTAATTATTAGTGTTATTTGACGAGCTCGGTCGGTTCGATTCCCACACAGGGTAAACATTTGTGTGCATGAATTTAAGAAAGGTAGGGTGCATCGAAGCACTCTATCTGAGAAAGTACCCCCACCTCACAGAAAACCGCAGCGAAGTAACAACTCCCTTGAGGGTTGTTATTTTCATGCATGTGAGTAAGGTGACCAGTAAGCTCATATGGAGTTGCTGTGTTAGCAGCAGACGTGGCATCATGCGAGTGATACTTAATATATTTCAAGTGTTTATAGGCTATGGCAACTGCTTTACATTAAAAAAAATTGCCATTTAGTTACAATTATCAAGCCAGCAAACATCTCTTGAGTAATTCAGTAGTTAGGGCTCCACGTACCCTTCTTATGCAATGATGTATAGTTTGCTTTATTAAGTACTGTGAACCACAAGCCATCCAAGGCAAAACTCATAAATATGTTTATCGGGTGTAAGTGCTCTAGGTTTCTGCTTGTAACATGTTCAAGTTGATGACCAATTTTATCAATTAAATATTCTAGGGTAGTTTTACATACCCGGAAATTTTCTTTAAAGCAGAAATCTGTAATTGAGAAGGAGAAATTGATTTGGCTTTTAGATTATTATTTGTTCCAAGTATTCATCATCACATCACTACTCAACACTGCTTGATGACAGTACCACGTTTTGTAAGTTTATTGCCATGAACATGAAAAACATGGTACTGTCCTCAACTTTACACTTTCAAAATATGATTTTGCAACAAACTGTAACGATCCTGTCAGAATTGTCAGACAATTCTATAAATATGTCAATAGTTCATGACAATTTCCTGTTTAACCCATCACACATCCTGTAGACTGAGGCCAGATATAGAAAAATTGTGCTCACAGCGTCCTACATTTTGACTGGCTTGTTTGAACCAGATAAACAACAAACAAAACTACCCTTTGTGTTTAGGCCATTTATTGACAAACAACAAGACATCTCGAAATATGATATTTCTAACCAAAATGGTAAACTTTCTAATGTATGGGACGCGCCATAGGTTAATTAAGCAGATTTGACAAGTTTTTAAGTTTTTCACAACAAATTGTCGCCTGTCACTAGTTATTGATTTGTCACTATTTGACATTATGTCTGACTTGTCGGATTGTGAGCTTTATTACCTGTTTAATAAAGCCAGGCCAGGCCTGTTTTTTTTCAGGGCGAAGTTCTCATCAGCAAACTTTTCCCCATAGACCTCCCACTAGTGCAATTGTGATTCATGAGGTCACCACGTTGGAACATATACTTAGGGATCACACGGTAAAAGGTGGAACTGTATCCAAAGCCCTTTTCTCCTGTGCACAGTGCTCAGAAATTTTCCCAAGTCTTAGGAGTCACATCTGTTCTTAGCTGCAAAAATTATGTTTTGAATACTAATATAAGAATGCATATAATGACTGTAATTCATTTTTTATATGATATATTTACTCAATCACACTTCACCCATTCAGTGGATTACATTAAAGGTTACTTCTATTCCCATGTTGACGAGGGCAATTCAAATGACATTTATATCAGGTTTCTCCTTTTACTATGTGTTCATGAAAGCCACTAGCTTCACTAGCACTCAAAGACTTTCAATCTCACTTATGGCCGGAGCACCTGAATACCAGCTAGGACCTTGTGATTCAGTGCAGGGATGAGCTGTGAGAATTGTTGACGATCCTAAGCTATCACACGGTATCGACCCATTGAGTTTAGATGGAGACTTTGCCTCTCTTTGTCTTCTACTATTGTACAATGAGTTGTATAATATAATACCAACAACATCATCTTACAGTCATACTCCTTACTGACAGCTTGGAATTCATCCTCAAACACTGAAACGCTATAGTAGCATACTGTGCAGTTGTGAAGGTTTTCATAGTAGAATACAGAGTGACACCAATAGTGTTGCAAGTGTTCATAGGCTATGCTTGTTTGTCACTTTAGTGGTAGAATAAAATAGTAAAGAAGTGCCTTTAGGCGCTAACTCGAGCATTTATAGCAACAAAATTCAATCACTTCTGGCACAAAGCACTACTACACAAACCGTTGGGTTTCTACCTTCAGAGTACATGAGAAATTTGCACATGCATCACTTGTAAGTTTTTGCTTAAATACATTGCACCTCAATGTATCACAAAATCAGCTAAAAATGTGTTTTAGCACCCACTGCTCTCCTGCGTTTCAATGACACAATAATGTGGAGATGACATTAACACAGATACACAATGCTTGAGGTGATAATGAGCCACTTAGACAAGTGTGATTTATCACTGTCTAAGTAGCTATCACCTTTAAAGTGTAAACCCTAGGCTGCAAATGGTGCACCCTGCTAAGATATATATCTAACAAACTGGTGTGAGAAAAGCATGACAGTATACAACAGTAGTAACAGTATTACACTGTCATTAAATTATACTTTTGAATGTTGAATAAAAATAAAGTATATGAAATACTGTTTACAGCATCACTGGCATAACTGGTGTCCATACATCTGTTTTAAAACTACATGTGAATGATGTCCGTACAGTGAAATGCCCAACATACAATACAGGCTCCCAGTGCAGCACCGCTCGCCTTTCAGAATGGAAGTGTCAATATAATATTATGAAGACATGCAAAGCATTGATTTTGTTGGTTTGATTCAACTTCACTTAATTCTATTAATTATTGATTGGACCACCGCATGAATATGCAAAGTGGAGGAATGACAGACAGAGTTGTAACCATTAAATAAGTTCCTCATTTATTTTAATTTTATTAGTGGTGAAGTATACAAAGCAGTCAAAGATAGCACTAAAAGTTTGACGAGCACTTAACAGGCGATCGAGAGATTGGGGGTTCTAACCTCACCTAGGTTGCTGTGTTAGCAGCAGAGGTGGCAGAGAGCAACTGGTACTCCTTGTACAGTAAGCATTCATTAACTATGATAATCACTTTGTATCAGTTGAGTCATGTAATTGTCTCTTTACAGAAAGAATCTTGTAAGCAGCAATATGAGCCTTCATATGTTGATATCTATCTTCTGGTTTGGAAGTCAAAGTTATCATCAGGTCCTAATTAAGCAACTGGATTGATTCATGTGATATTGAATCTACAGATGATGAGAGCTACATAAGTATTATCTGCACGCGAAATAAGGTGTTAACGGATTCGACTTATCATCAATCGGCCATAATTATTTTGTAAATTACGTTCAGACTTTGCAGGCAAGTATATAAATTAAGACGACCGCTATTATAGGAGTAGAATCGGCAACTCTAGGTGTGGCTATTGTAGCAATAACAATTTATGGGCGTGTAACGTTCATATAAAATTACATCTTACCAAGTGACTAAGGTGGCAAATTCCGTTAAAAAAACAAGACAATTTGACCTTCAGTATATGGTAGGTAGGTACTTAAATCTCGATCAGCCGAGAGTTAATCATTACAATATACATCTATAATTAGATAGAGCACATGCTTATTAAACGAAGAAGTGATGTTTAAAAACAGCCAAAATTCTAAATATGTTTGAATAGAGTAATTAATATTAAAAACACGTTAAGAAAACTCGCAAATGATAGTGACGCTAATGCTTCTAGAAAAAGCGTGGTCTGCTAACATCACGCCGGCCGGACGGCCGCCGAAGGTGACTTTTCATAAAATTATTCGCAATGTCAAAAAACAAACCTACCTCAATAACAATTCTTCCCAATGCCGAGCCATCGGCAGTAACATCCATGTAGACTCGTGACATTTTAGTTGTTTTCTACACGGCTGATAAGATATTTCTTTTGAGTAACGACAATGACGATGCGTCTCTCGTAGATGCCGGGAGGAAATGGAGTCTGAATTTGATTTCATAGACAATTTTACGATTACATCATTTCCGATCGTTCAGACACGTTCAAAGTATAATAAAATTAATTGTGTAAAAGTGTAAAGTACATACATTATTTTACATTTTTTTACAGGAAATTGTGGAAGTAATTAAGTATAATCACTTAAGACCCCCGAAACTGAGAAGACTATTTACAAAATAATCCGTAATTTGTCCGATTTACAAATAATTAATAATATTTGAAAATCAGACAAATTCACCGTTCGACACTTTCTGATGTTCACGGATGTCCGGTCATTTAATAACTTTTAAATTTAATTTTTAATCACGGAACTAAAAACTATAGGTTTTAAAGATAACTATCCAAAATTGTTTCATTTCATATCAAATTAATTAATTTTTTGGGTCGGCAACCCAAGAATATTGCTTCTTGTATTGCAAGTATCTGTTTCAACCTCAGAGGAAGTATATTCAACAAATGTTTCAGCCATTGTCGCATTTTTTAATATTTGCTTATCATGGATTGCATAGCTGGGTTACGTGTTAATGACATAATCGAAACGGATTCGTAAAGTTTTCACTTAGATTCTACATTTAACTTTTCGATTCTGATTGAAATATACTGTTTCAAGGCAATGTGAATGCCACCTACTGATTTACAAATCGAATAAAGACATGATTAAATAATAATGGAAAAATACGAGGCTACAACATGGCTACAACCTACAAACAGTAATTCAATTCCTGAATTCGAAGATATGAAAAGATTTTTGCAGATTACCGTTGCTGATATCAGCGCTAGAAGCCATTCTATTTTCATTTGATTATGGAAGTGGCAACGTTTTTGATACGATCTCATTTAGAAATGATTTGTGTGTTCATTGTATGTACTGAAGATTATTAACAGTTGTTGTGTAATCATGATTATTAAATACACCTTAGAGAACAATAAACAGTTAGTAATAAACGTAACGTTTAAGTAAATATTTTTTTTTTGATTAAGTTATCTATTTTATGTTAATTGATGTAGTTGTCAAATACCTACACTAATAAAGCAATGAGTTATATAGCGAATACATATATTACTATAGCGAATTTGATGTAGATTTGAAATTATGTTTTGCCTAGTATCTAGGGCCCTTAAACTGCCAAATGAGAAAGAAAGTATTTTAATGTTGTAGTATATCATGTAATATAGTAAAACATAAATTATAACTTTTAGGAATCTATCTTATAATTTATAGTAATCATTATTGTATATATGAATTATAAAGTTAAATAAATGAAATTCAACACCTAGCACACTTCCGGTTCATAAAGAATCTACAATTTTTGTCTTCTCGATCTTCGTTCAGAAAAAGTCTCAGCCATGTATCAGCTCAGTCAACAAATCTCAGACAACAAATGTACTCTGTGCAGAGCAGAGCTCAGACAACAAATGCACTATGTGCAGTCAGTCACTACTGAATGGCAGCAAAAATTACACGTCGCGAATACCTGTGCATTTAAGCGCCGTAACGGTTGTTTATTAGACAAATAATTTCACTCAAAATAAAAACAGAACGTGTTGTCTTAGGTTTTCGCGATTGTTACACATTGAATTAAACAATTTTTAACGGAAGTATCGCGTATTTTATTTATTTTGTTGAACCTGACGTTTCGTGTACTCGTGTGAAAGAACACATTGCTGACATGAAGAATAGGCGCGATAAAAACTCTGCAGTATGTGAACATACACTGGACCAGCCAAACCATTACATCCGGTTCGATAAACCACAAATCCTCGCCAAGGAGAATCGCTACATGCCGAGAATGTTGCGCGAGGCTATTGAAATAAGAAAACACCCCAATTTCAATAGAGAAGATGGTTGGCAAGTACCACCTGCTTGGGATCCAGTCCTAAAAATAATCAAGTCCCAAACCCAAAGATCTAAAAAATGTTCGGACACTGTGAGCGATTTTTGTGTGAATCGGAACATATATAATTAATCCATCCATGTCGGTAGATGTAATAATTGAATAACTAATGTAAGACAAATAGCACCTTAGTCTTCCTGCGACCACGGACGCTGCAAAGCGTTCGAAACGTCAGGTTCAACAAAATAAATAAAATACGCGATACTTCCGTTAAAAATTGTTTAATTCAACAGAACGTGTATTTGTTTTCGTGAGCGATACTTACCTATTTAATTGTAATAACTAATAAATGCTGAACCGCCTCTAGTGAGTCGTTCTCTCTGCCTTTGCTCTCTGCAGTCCAACAATCCAAATGTTCGTTCAATTCTCCACATATATCTAGAGAGGTAGTTCGTTAATGTTTGACGATGTTGGATCGTGTTTGCCCGCAATCATTAACACCACACAGAAGTAAAAGTTATTACAATAAGTCCCGACAAGTGACTAACAGGCCGACGACGTTTGTTTACTTATAAAGATCGGCAATTGCGCATTATCCTAGTCCTGTCGCCGCCGCCGTTTCATTCTCTTTGACCTACGAATCATGCAACGTAGCCCAGGAGCGCTCTTCCTATTAGGTTATTATATTTAAACATACTAAACATGTTTGTATCCGTTCTGGGCGGTGTCGATGTTTCTTTCGCACTCATTAAATTTAGTGCTAGGCGTTGTACTGAACTGTTTCATAATGTAAGAGCGCAATCGTATGCTCTCCACTCGATACAATTTGACAACAAATTTGACTTTCGCAAAATGACGCCTGAATCTATTAACAACAAATCTTATGTTAATGTGTATAGGGTTTTAAATATTATAATTATGCTATGCCGAATAAAAATAAGTTTTCATTATGTAATTATTGTGGGAGCGCATTGCACCAGCGCTTCTTAGGAAGAACCGCCACTGCTGTTCATTTTTGTTTTGTAAAAGAAATGAAAGGTTGTATGTAATATTTTTGAAGTGAAACTTCTAATGCGACTTCCAACAAGGTTGCGTTAAACGTTTAACGCTACCATGGAGGGGGAATAGAAAGAGACAGAGCGAGAGTGAATGCGTGGCACTCGAACGCATGCGCGTAGTATACTTATACGTTAGCAACGAGTAGCGTCCAATATTATTGCGAAGTAAACAGTGTGAAGTTTCATTACTACCGCGCGGAGGGACTCCACGCACTATTTTTTGCATTGCATTCCTAAGATCATTACTACCATATTTATATGATACAATATCTTGGCACGTAATCAGGAAGTATTAGTACCTAATGAAAACCTGTGTCATGATGTACTATATAGGTAGGTAACTTTCATAGGTAGGTAACACTTAACTAAGCATATGATTTATTTTTTGTTAACTCAATGAAAAACAATCTGTAGGCGTATTCACATTGCCTCGATATACCATATTCGAATCGCAATCAATAAGTTTTCATTCGAAGTGTATGGAATCTGAGTGACTTTGACTGTACCTATTGCTAAATTTCATAGTGAAATACTCTGGGCACAAAAACAGAGGAAAAATCTTAATCACTGTTTTGTAATTGCCAATCACCATAAAAAGCAATCCATCTGTGTGTACAGAAATCACAAATCAAAACCTATAAGGTATATATAGCTAGTTGACGTAGGTTTATGAAATTTGGTTAAAAGCAATGTGTCTCACCAGCACTACAACTATGCTCTCTATCTACGCAGCACAAGTACTGCGAAATATCAAAAATTGCCATGTTGTAAAAAGAAAAAAACATTAAAAATAATGTTGACTTTTAAATATAAAAGTTTAACTGCAACTTTTAGATTTAAAAGTCGTCATTATTGTTTGCAACTTTGGTGATGGTTGGTGGCAACTACACTGGAGTAGGTAATCAGGTTAAGACTATTCATAATTCAGAGCAGTGATAGCGTAGTGGATAAAGAAACGGCGTAGCGATCAACTGGTCCACGGATCGAATCCTCGCATGTACCACTAAATTCGTGTTTTCGAATTTATGTACACGTTTGTAATTATCACTTGCCTACCGCCGCCTCAACACGCCTAGACGACGGAGACTAATTCATTGTTAAAGAGTTTTTTTATAGTTACTTGTGCAGAAAATAACTACGAAAACGAAAACTATACAAACAAATGGTGGAGTACCAGTCAGCATTAACAATTGTTTGATCTTCAATTGGTATTGTACAGACGGAAACCGTGAGTGATAGAAAATCTAATATTTTTTTATGCACGTTTCTCCCCTTAGTTTTATTGGTGTGTTCTCGTATTCGAGCACCCATTCAGAAGTGTTTTTTTTTATCTAGTGCAATACAATAAATACACGTACCTATATTGTAATGCCGGAGAAAACATTATTTACGTAGTCGTACACTTTAGGAACACCATAGTGTACCAATCAACACGAGCCCGACTCTGATCCAGCGTTAGTGACAGACAGTTTTATACAACAGTTTCCTACTTTTAAATCTTCATGTATTTTTTTTAACTTGAGTCATGACGAAACCAAAATGTCCTCTAACCACCTCGTAGGTGATGCGTCAGTTTTCTTCAATTAACTGCTACGCTAAGTATATCTGGAATTTGAGCATCAACGCCTCCCGGTACTCGGGATCATTTGCATAAATACGAACACACAAAGTTAGTGTTACACGCCAGGAATCGAACCGGGGTAAGTTATACCATAGGTCAGTTCCTTGTACACCCGGCTATCGCTGCTCGAGCACGAGCAATTCTTGTACAGATATAAATATATTTCATATATTAACCGCTCGGTTCGAATGCTGGCATGTACCACTAAATTCATGTTTTTGAACTAACGTACATATTTGTCACGTCACGTGCTCGGCGGTGAAGGGAAACATCGTGAGGAAACCTACGTTTCGAAAGACGTGTGACTTTACATAAGAATGATCTGGTATTCCCTTTGGGTTGAGGAGGTCTGACGGCAAGTCGCTCCAGGTAAATATCAGTATCTACGCAAATCCTAAGGCTTAGGTAGCGGACCCCGCCAATCCTAATAGATTAGGAAACGGGAGAACTCTAAGAAGAAGATTAACCGCTCGGTTACCGTTTACTCAGTAGCGGCCTTAACTATAATATTTGTACAAAATATTACATTTAGATAAAGTAAACTATACAGAACCAAAACCTGTAAAAACGAGACTATACCGAGTGAATCTTGATCGCCCAGGTACTAAAATGTTAAAAGGCATATTTTATGTACGTGTTGAGTCAAACTATTTTCAACAGTACCCTTAGTACAAGACTTGTAATTAATTAAATATAAAGGTAACAATTTTTTTAAAGTTGTTGATGAGTATGTCTACCTAGGACAGACGGTCCAGGTAGATAGACCCAACTTCGAGAAAGAGGTCTCTAGACGAATCCTACTCGGATTTGGGAAATTGCGAAAGATTTTCTCGTCCAAAATACATCCATGTCTCAAGACGAAAGTCTTCGACCAGTGTGTGTTGCCCGTGATGACTTACGGCACAGAAACGTGGTCGCTCATACCGAAGCTCAAGGTAGCACAGCGTACCATGGAGAAAGCAATGCTCCGAGTTTCTCTACGAGATAGATTCAGTAATGAGCGTATCCATAGCAGAACTAGAGTAAGTATCTAAGTATCAGCTAGCTGAAGTGGCAGTAGGCAGGCCACATAGCTCGGAGAACCGATGGCCGTTGAGGCAGAAAAGTTCTCGAATGGCAGCCACGAACCGGAAAACGCAGCGTAGAACGGCCCTCCACAGGATGGGCCGACGATCTTATGATTGAGATCGTAGGGAGCCCATCACAGGCGGTACAGGACCGATCGCTGTGGAAGTCTAAGGGGGAGACCTATGTTCAGCAGTGGACGTCCTTCGGCTGATATGATGATGATGAAAAAAAGAAATATAAATAATTATTTATAAAAAGAGAAGCAGAGATAAGAAGAAAGAAATGCATTTATCGCTTTTTTATAACGAATTTAAATACGTATTATAACGTTTTTTTTTATTATTCCGGCCTTAAATATTACGAACTAGTTAATCTACATAAAAAAATAAAAAAAACATTAATTTGATTTATAATGTTTTCGCCGTAGACAATTATCGTAATTATCTCGGGATAAATCCCATATTCCCATAAATCTCGCGTATGGATTGAGAGCTGCTAAAGTCATTTGGCCACCATTATAACTCAGGTTTAGGATATGTATGCACGACTGCTTCAAGTTTTTACTTTTACCCCGTAGGTAAGTCTCTGCAAGTGTCATCAATTCTAGGATGGTGGCCGATGTCTCAATGTCGTTACCGAATGATGTAAGGCAAAATCTATTAGGGTATTCATATGGATAAAACTATTTTTCAGTTCACAAAAACTCGATTGTATTCATTCTGACTTACAATTACATAGAGCTAGACTCGGCCTGCAAAGGCGGACAATGCGAACAATGCATGGGACGCGCGCCGTCAGAAGTTCGTACGTTTTTGTTTCACGAGAATTAAAAAAAATGCGCTCGGTAGAGACGCACATCCTAGCTGCAGCATCGCATATTGGCTATTAACGACGCTTCCATTCCTGTACATGGCGTTTCATCTGATTTAAAACATACAAAATAAACGAATATAACAAAAAAGTAAACTTAATAAAATATCTTAAGCAATGCAATAATATTTGCATTAGTTATTAATGATGATAAGTCTACTCAAGTAGACTTTATGATAATTGACGAGGTCCGCTAAAGTTTAGGCAATGAGTCAGTCAGCAAGAGCTAGTTAACTTATTGTCTGAAATGTATTCATGCGACGTGCGATTTGATAAGTTGCATCAAATTTACGAATAATCCGATCGTATCAAAGACGATATTTGTAGAAAAAAAAACACCCTAATATTTTATTCAATTTATTCTTGATTTCCTATCAGTACATTATAATTTGAGACGCCAAAATTACAAATGGCCTATATACCAATGTACCCACGAGAATGAGATGCAAAATTTTTAATTTCCTGAATTATAAATAATGCATCCTGCAGTGATAGTTTCGAATATGGTTACGAATTTCCGTGCTAATACAATCGTAAGCGTCGAAATATAACCCACTGAAATATGCATATAAAAGTCTATTCTTTTCAAATATAACATTAACAACATTTAAATATAACAGGTAACAAGAAATTGTGTACACGATGTAATCAAAATATTTAAGAAACGATCGCGATACTTTTGCATTTAGGAACTATTGTACGATTTACGATTTGTATTGTATGTATTTACTCCACAAAAACAAAGTTGTGTCATATGCTTGAGCATGAAAATGGTTATTTATTTTGATAGCACCAAACTTATATTTTAGTTAATAAGCCTTTAGGCTGATTGTACTCTACTGCAGCGCGGCGTGTGTCAAAATACATACATTTTGACGTTTCGTTAAGTGATCTGACAGCAGCGACGTTTAAGTCAAAATGTACACATTTTGACACACGCCGCGCTGAAGTGCAGTTGCAGTTTTTTAGTAGAATCGACCTACTTATCTATACGTTACAGTGCATATAAGCAATTTGTGTTGTATATAAAAAAACTATCAAAAGTGAGGTCTTGCAATATGGCGGCGTTAGTTCCGTTTTTGACATTCGGGTCCTTGTGGCACTGTACATCAACATAGTCTTTTTTACCGTAAATATTGGCAGTTAATAGGAAGTAGTACCATTATAGTAAAATTAAATTGCTTATTAATATTTTTTACCGAATTTAGAATAAGAACGTTTATTATACAAATAATATCATAATACATTACGCAGATATATATATGTATATTACATGATTATACAATTGTGAAATAAAAAATATATTTGCGATGTAAGTGGCTCACAATAATCTCAGAGCCAAAGTTAACTCACCTGTGAACATCTCCGATTAGCACGAAAGATGTATTATTAATATTACGACGTTTTATTATCGCTAATGTTACATATCTTAACATAATAATATATATGTACCTTATGTTGATTTGTTACAAGTTTTATCGATATTCATAATCGTCACATATGCCTGTTGTACCGCACTAAAACATTGCAGGCACGAACATGACCGAAATGACACGATGTTTAATCAATTAGCCAATTAGAACTACGTGTTCTACCTCAACGAGTTGTGTTTGTAGGCAATGTTGCATTTATGGGTTCTCTATTTCCTTCATCTAATCATGAATTTCAGGTTAATAATCACGGATGGATCTGAAAAACGACTATGCGAACTGTGCTTACACAAAAAGTGTCGGTCCTAAGTTGAGAATTTCAAACATAATTATAAAGTGAAGGTCAGTTGCTTCATGAATAACTTCACCAATTAAACGTATGGACTTTAGGAAGACAAACCAAAAATATGTAATGTACAGCTGGGCAGACCATATTGAATAGGAAGACTGGGTTAAAGGGATGTCAATCTGTAAATAAGTCGTTTTTAAAACAACGACTTATTTACAGGTCTTTATACATTTGGAGCTTGTAGCAGCAGCACGAAATATTGACTAGGACAGCCAGCAGCAATAAAAGTTTGTTTGATTCACACATTGTCAAAAAAAGGCGATCGATCACTTTGTACGGTGCATTGACACACATGTCAAGGTTGTTGTAGATCATAATTATTATATTTGATAACAGATTTGGTTTAAAAAATATCCTTGTTTAAACATATAACAAATAAAACACAAATTGAGCTTTTTAATAAGGAAGAACAAATAGGAAGAACCGGCGAGCGTGCATAAGAGCAATGAATGCTAAAAAAGCGAGTGAGGTTTGTAAGGATCGAGTCGTATGGAGCTCGGTACTCTCAGCCTCAAGGGATTTGGCGTGAAGTTATAGATAGAAAAACACATAGTAAGCCAAGGGGTGGTCCCTTGGCTTTGTATTGTAGATTTTACAAGTTCGTGAAGAGGTTATCACTCTTCTTGTAAAATCTATCTATCTGTGTTGGCAACGTACGAGTGATACCTCTGATATCGCAAGTGTTCATAGACGACACGACCGGGCAGGTCGTAAGCTTGTTTGCCATCTTGCTGGTATATACATAAAGCAGCTGTGTATTTCTCGAATTGTCTGTGTTATATCAACTGTATAGAACCACGTCTAAAGAGCAATTTTGAAGCTGGCGTGCAGTTTAAATAGAGCCAAGATAATGTTAAGTTTAATGGCTTCTTCACAGTACATGATGTACAAATTAAAATAAAGCAAGTGATACTCTGAGTAATGCAGATTATCCATATGATACATTACTATGTATAGAGTAGTATTTGCGGTTATTTCGACATACACTCTCTTAGTTTATCTGGAGCATAAACACCCTTTTCCGTGATAATACCAGTAATCAAATTCGCAGGTGTAACATCGAATGCCGGATTCCAGCAATTTACTCCTGAAATAGAGAAAAAAAAATGAAGCAAATAGTATAAAAATTTATTTATTACAGTGGAATGTCCTTTCTTCGAATTTCATAGTGCTACAAATTACGATTTAATTAGTTTTCGACTTAACAACCAGTTCGAGTTACAAAAGATTTAACTGCTAAAGATTCGACTTATGAATGCACAATTTCTAAGTACATTCTTTAAGGTAATAATTATATAAAAATTCGACTTAGGCTTTTTTGCTGGGCTTCGGCGATTGAGAACCAGGGTTTAGAGAGGTAGGACGCAACAGACCGATGCGGTACTTCAGTTCGAAGCAAAAACTTATGTTATACAAGTCTCAAGTAAGACCGCCCATGGAGCACTGTAGTCACTTTTGGGCGGAAACACCTGGATACCATCTTGGACCTTGTGATTCGGTTCACATAATGAGCCGTGAGAATTGTCGAAGATACACGGCATTGAGCCCTTGATTTTAAGGAAAGATTTTACATCCCTTGTGTGTTCTGCTGACTGTACAATTAGTTCTGTTGTGAGGTGTTGTTCGATATTATACTAATAGTTTCCTTCTACAACCGCACCGCTTGCCGACAGCAGGGAATTCATCCTCACGCGCTGAAACCGCAATGGTCGCGTAATGTTCAATTTCAAAACAAATTTCCGAGTAATCATCAGTTTTGGATCGAACTCCATGCCGAGGTTTTCCCAAAGGTTTACGGTATGTGGTTTCCCGAAAAGGCATGAAGAAGGTTCTACGGGGTCGGCAAAACACGAGTGACACCTCCGATGTAGCAAGTGTTCGTTGACTAGATATCTTACCATCTAGCAGGCCGTACGCTTGTTTGTTACTTTACGGGTGTAAAAAAATTGATATATACATTTTTATTGTATGAGATGATGTGTTTTTTGTTGAATATTTCTTTATCAAATTTATTTGATGATGAAAAATAAAATATTAAGTAAAAAATGAAATAATCAGCATTAATGTCGCCGTCACGGTGATAATAGGGATCAACTTCATAAAATTCAGTTTCACTTTTGTTATTTCAAACTGTTTGTATTTAAGCATATACATACCAGGGGCTGCAATCCTGTGTTCCCCTATGTGAGTCATTTCTCTATCAGGTCGCTCTTCGATTTTAATCTTATCTCCAGATGTGAGGGACATATCGATAGACGTCAAAGGGGCGGCGACGTAAAAAGGCACATTATGGTACTTGGCAACTATAGCTATTTGATACGTTCCAATTTTATTCGCTGTGTCGCCATTGGCAGCCACCTGGAAATAACAACGCAATCATTAAATTGACTTTTTACAATGATGTAAGTAGTCATACCGGAGTACAGGGCATATTTTTTATTTTCTCTTTTTTCCCCGACGTTTCGGTCTGGTTGCGCAAGCCAGGTAAGCCGTGTAAAGGTGAACGGCAAATATCCCGTTAAGTCTTCTTCATAGGGTTATCCCGTTTCCTAATCCATTAGGATTGGCGGGATCCGCTATCTAAGCCTAAGGATTTAGCGATGATTTTTTTTTTCGGACAAATTACACAGCGCCATCCAGCCCCAATGTAAGCGAAGCTTGTGTTATGGGTACTAGACAACTGATAAACATACATAAATACATTTTTTTTTGTAAATACATACTTATTATACATAGAAAATACCCAGACCAAGACAAACAGACATGTTCATGCACACAAATGTTTGTACTGTGTGGGAATCGAACCCACGAGCATTGGTGTCAAAGTAGCGTAACAGCGTGTTCCACCACTGCGCCACCGGGCTCGTCTATATTATATTGATTTTTACATGGAGCGACTGCCAACAGGCCACCACAACCCAGAGGGCAAACCAGACCGTTCTTAGGTCAGATCACACGTCTTGCGAAATATAATTTCTGGGACGTGCGGGTTCCCTTACGATATTTTCCTTCACCGCCGATCAAGTGATAATTACAAATATGTACATAAATTCGAAAATACGAATTTAGTGGTACATGCCCCCACCAGGAATCGAACCGGGTACCAGCAGGTAATAGGGCGGTTCTTTATCGACTGAGCTATCACTGCTGTTATTCACCCTCCACCGTTTAATATAAATAAATAATTATGTCATAACATAGCAATAGTATAAAGGTATATAATAGAGAGAGATAAGAGAGAGAGAGGGGGAAGTCCCCGCGATAGCATCGACTCTGTGTTATAAATTTATTAAAATTTCTAAAGTGCTCTAATTATCACATAAACTGCTCTATAACGTGCTAATTGTTTACGTGTAAACGGGAATAAAGTTACGTGCAAAAAGAACGATAAGGTGATATATAAAAGTGAAAAATGCATATCGCGCTACTGTCAGTTATTTCATTAGGTACTTACAAAATTATGAACATTCCTCAAAACAAATAAAAACACTTGCGGTGACACTGAAGTGATACTGAATTACAAAGGACGAAATACGTGAGTGAGCTTATAATAAAGTTGTAAGTAATATGAAATGGCATAGATTCAACTGCGCTTAATTACAAGTAGCCAGATTAAAATTTTAGTAGGTAAACAAATATCAGCTGTTTTACCGATATATTAAATGGTTAACTTTTATAAAGACATACTAAAGCGTACAGCATAAGGAAGGACTGCTTTCCAATTATTTTTGGAGTTGCTCGTATGCGACTGCTTGCTTGACATTGATGCTTTGCAAGCAACTGCGTCGGTTATACAGTGTTTATGCTGCGGTCTCATGGAATGCATCTCTGTACACTAGATGTCGCTTTCGAACTAGCGCCATCTCTGAAGAAAATTGCAAACTATTAACACTTCAATCGAAGTCCACAGTGAAGTTCATCATAAATATCGATAGATGACGCTTATTTATTTTCATATCTTTCCACATTTATTTGTTTCGAGTAACCAACACTAAAATGGCATCCAAACCGATGAATTGTAAAAACTGCAAACAAAAAATACCAAACAGAAATTATCTTCAATGTATGATCTGTAAAGGCGCATATGACCTAGAATGTCTAAGTATCTCTGCAAAATTATTTTATCTAATGAAAAAAGAAACCAAAATAAATTGGAAATGTAAAATATGTAAGGATAAAATTCAAGAAAAATCTGCTTTACAGACAAAAACCGGTGTACATTCGTCAACACCAAAGATACAATCAACCCAATGTATACAAAACATAGACATTTCTATTAAGGGCATATCTTCACCAGTATTGACTAAGCACCAAAAATTTAAAGAAAATCCTGTGACACATTCACCATCTACGGCTGCAAATCCGAGCGTTGTTAATACCAACGCCTCGGAGACTAACGCTAATCAAGAAGTAATATGTCCCGAGATATCGAATAGCCTAAAGAATGTTACTCACCGAAAAAAGAGGCCATGTAAATATAAACATCAAACCTCGCTACCTGACATTGAAAGCACTGCATCCACTCTGTCGTCTCCAGGATCGAGTATTTCATACAATAGCTTACCAGACCTGTCGACGCGTCAGAATAAGGAACTTGAGTCACTGCAGAGTGAAGTGTCGAATTTAAAACTTAGACTACAAATTGCGGAACAGGAGGTAGACAATCTGTTACTGGAAAAAAAAACTATGGAGAAAACTATTTCAAGTCAAAGTCGTAAAATAAACGATTTATTGAATATATGTTCTATAAATACAGATGACCGACAGCTAAACTTAAAAACATCAAAGAAAAGGAAAAAGAAAGCCAAATGTAACAAAACAACAGTTATTTTTGAAGATGAGTTGAATTTGCAACGTAAGATCAACACAAAAACCACAAATAACTCAAACGTTGAACATGACAGCCCTACCGTCAGAGACATTGATGGACACATAAATCAAGACGAAAAAGACCGCTTTGTCACACGAAGGAAAAAGATCTTTATAATTGCTGACCAGCAGGGTGAAGGTGTACAACAAAATTTGCGTCAAAATTTTTCAGAAAACGAGTACGAAGTAACTATCTTTTGGAAAAGTGGAGCAAACTCAAGAGAAATTCTAAACACATGCAAAAAAGAAATATCGCTTTTGACAATGGAAGATTTCATAATTGTGGCATGCGGTATGAATGATACAAATCCATCAGAATTAAAATATAATCTACTTACATGGTTGGGCTTGACTCTGAACACGAATATTATGATCTGTGGACTGCCGTGTAATGGACTACTTAATAATAAAAAAACAAATTATGAACTTAAACTTATCTGTAAGGGCTATGCCCACGTTTCATTTGTAGAGATGAGCTATGGGAGGGTATGGTACGGATCAAAATATTTTTCATCAAATTTGGGGTTTGCGATTCTTAGGGATGTTACACATGCTGTTCGTATGCATTGTATAGATAAGTCTAACCATAAATTCAATTGTGACAGCTTATTTCGAGAAAAGGAGTTTGATACTCATTTTTCTAGTCCATACTCGGAAAATAATAATTGTGAATTTAAAAATACACATGAACAAGGCAATGCTTCTTCTTTTTTATAAATAGCGGCGTGATACGTATTATGCATCAAAACATGGGAGGGCTCTTGAGTAAAAAAGACTTATTAGAAGCGTCTTTATTTGAATTGCAATCTAGGAAACAATCCATAGATATAGTTTGCCTATCGGAAACCTTTATTAAACAATCGAATGTATCAAATATAAAATTAAAGGGGTATACCCTAGGTGCATCCTTCTGCAGGCAACTTCAGAATCGGGGTGGTGTATGTATATTGCACAATAACTCAATTGAATCTAAAGAGCTACCTTTTGTGCGTGATATGGCCACAGAATTAAATTTTGAGTGTTGTGGTTTGGAGATTGTAAACTACAGAATAATTATAGTATGCATCTATAGAATACCTAGGGCTAACACTATCATTTTTCTTAATAATCTTAATAATTTACTCGACAAGTTGAGACATAAAACGAACTACAACATAATCATAACTGGCGATTGGAACATTGATACTCTTTGTGCCACACCATTGACGCGTGAGCTAACAAGTATTTTGGAAAGTTACGATCTTAATCTTCACATAAAAACACCGACACGTTTAAAAACTTGTATAGACCATTTTGCCAGTAGCCTTAAAAATGCAGTTGGGGAAACCTTGCCGTTGGGTATATCGGATCATGATACAGCTCAGCTCTTAACTATACCCGTAAACACACGCCAAGAACCAATTAACTACTGGTTTGAATATAGAAGAGATTACTGTAACGAAAATATAACAAAGTTTAAAGATTTATTGGCCGCTTGCACTTGGTCTGATGTTCTTGATTGTCAGGACTTTGAAAAAGCTTTTAAAACCTTCCATGATGACTTACAATTGTATTATAATTTATGTTTCCCCGAACGGAGAATAAAAATAAGAAATAAAAATAATGAGTCTCCGAAATGGTTAACCAACGGTCTAAAGTTATCATGCAAAACTAAAAGAAAATTACGTTTGGCTTATTATAAAAATAAAACACAAGAAAACAAAATATTGTATAAACAATATAATAAAATATTTAAACAATGTGTACATAGATCACAAAAAATCAGTAACAAAAGATACACGAAAACATCAAAAAATAAATGCAAAGCTACGTGGAATGTGATTAAAGACAAACAAAACTGCACACAAGCTGTAAACAATATTGACTATTTAACATTTAATAATAAGAAAATTGACAATGCAACAAAAATCGCATCACATTTTAATGAACATTTCACAAAGATCAATAAAAACCAACAGATTCATAGTAAAATACATACATCGCAATCGAATAGTTCAAGCGTATTTCTATCCCCTACAGATGAGTGCGAAATAAAATCCGTAATACGATCATTGACGAATACAAACTCCGCAGGCTATGACAATATATGTACACAAATTATAAAAGCATGCGCTGACGAATTATCTCCAATTTTGTCACACCTAGTAAATATGTCTTTCGCTAGTGGCATATTTCCTACACCACTAAAAATTTCAATAGTAAGGCCATTATTTAAAAACGGAGAAAAGGACGATGTAAACAACTATCGTCCTATCACTCTTATTCCGATTCTATCGAAAATATTTGAGAAGGTGATGCATAAGCGTCTTACCTCATTTTTTACGAGGCATAATATCATTCGAATAGAACAATACGGATTCCAAAAAGAAAAATCCACAGCTCAGGCGTGTTTCTCCTTAATAAAAACAATATCACAATTTATGGACAGAAAAGTACCTGTATCTGCAATTTTATTTGACATGAGTAAAGCTTTTGACCATGTCTGTCATAAAACACTTTTGACTAAGCTTGAGAAGAACGGAGTTCGTGGACTAGCTCATGATTGGTTAAAAAGTTACCTTAGTACCAGAACACAGTGTGTAGAAATAAATAAAATTAATAAATCACTACAGAATACTAAATATAAATCAGAATTTAGACAAAATAACTACGGTGTACCACAAGGTAGCATTCTGGGACCCTTGCTTTTCCTAATATATATCAATGATCTCCCTGACATAACTGATTATCCTTGTATATTGTTTGCTGATGACATATCAATAATTATTAATAAAAAAAATGACATTGACTATGAAAACGAAATAAATAATACAATTGACAAAATAATTCATTGGATGGAATCTAATAATTTAAATATTAATACTAGTAAAACTAAAATTATGCAATTTTATAATACAAATGGAAAACCTACAAATATGTCTATATCCTATCAAAACCAAGCTATTGCTGACGTGACTTCGGTCAAATTCCTAGGTATAGTCTTGGATTCTCAGCTTAACTGGAAACAACATGTAGATATTGTCTGCAAAAAAATAAACAGGTTTGTTTTTGCTTTGCATCGTCTGACTAGAACCTGCGACCTAGAAACCGCGCTGATGGCTTATCATGGTTTTGTGTGTTCCTGTTTGAGATATGGACTCATCATGTGGGGAAATTCTGTGGAGGTTGATCGTGCTTTCATTATTCAAAAAAGATGTTTAAGAGCTATGTGTGGTGTCGGACCCCTGGAATCGTGTCGACCGCTATTTAGAAAGTTAAATTTACTTACATTGCCAGCCATGTACATCCTTGAGATTTGCAAATTTGTCAAAAAAAATCCCGACTTTTACACGACAAAAAAGGAAATTGCCAATTTTCGCACTAGATACCCCAACAAATTACTCGGGCCCTCTCATAGGACTACCTGTTTTTCAAGAAATAGCTTTAATATGTCTATAAAGTTGTATAACTTAATACCAGACAGTATAAAGACACTACCATTCAATACTTTTAAAAAGACGCTATACAGCATTTTATCACAGAAATGTGTATATAGTATTGAAGAATTTATAAAAATCAAATATTAAAAATGTTATTTTGTTGGATAGAGTCGATGATTTAAGATTTCTGTGTGTTGTTTCATTTTATTATTCATTGACTTCTATATTAGACTTATTTTATTGACATATATGATTAATGATAAAATGTAATTATTTTTTGTAATTTTGTATTATTGACATTTCAAAATGATATATCTATGGTGACTTTATAATTTCATTCTAATAACTATTAAATCTATATTTTTTCTATTAATTGTATAATATATTAATTATTAAACGAAAAATTTAATATTTGCATGCTATTCTATAGCAGATAAAGCGAAAAAAAGTACTGTAAGATCCTTGTGTACCTTTATCTAAGCAAATAAATGATTATGATTATGATTAATAGTATATATATCTATCTATAACTTTACGCCAAGTCCCTTACGGGGTAGGCAGAGAGAACCGAGCGCCACGCGACTCGATCCTTACATACCTCACTCGCTTCTTTAACATTCATTGGTCTTTTCATGCACGCTCGCCGGTTTCTAGGGCTCCTGACATCATCTTCTGATAGAACACGACCAATTTGATCATGATAGGTAAGTCTCGGCCTTCCTCGGCTCCTACATCCTTCCACTTTTGCATTGTATATCTGCTTCGTCATTCTTTCTACATGTCCGAACCAACGGAGCATGCCTCTTCTTATTTTAACACCGACGCTCTCTTTTAAACCAACTTTGCTTCTAACCTCATCATTGCGAATACGGTCTACAAGCGTTACACCACAAATTTTGCGCAACGCTCGCATTTCAACCGCGTTTATCCTACTTTCATGCTCTCTCTGCCATACCCAGCTCTCGCTTCCATAAGTAAGCGTTGGGACCAGCACTGCATTGTGTATAGCCAGCTGCGCCTTCTGGCTCAGGTTTTTGCTGCCAAGAAGTTTTCCCAACGCTCCATTCACACTATTCCCAGCACCCACTCGCCTTTCCACATCTGCGGTGTACCTTCCATCCCTGCTGAAAGCGCATCCAAGATATACAAACTCATCCACTTGTTCCAACACTTCATCATCTACCGTAATCCTTACATTGGTTCTGGTTTCTTCTCTTTCAAATACCATTATCTTTGTTTTCTTCGCATTCAATAGTAAGCCTTCCTTCATACATTCGTCTTTCATCATTGTGACTAGTGTTTGCAGTTCAGATGGTGTTTCTGCTAACAGGACAGCATCATCTGCATACAGCAGACAGTTCACCACTAGGTCACCCATGCGTGATCCTACATTCGTCGATCTTATTCTCTGTAGACAACTACCGAGATACAGAACAAACAGCATAGCAGACAACATGCAACCCTGTTTGACACCAATTTTGACATCAAACCAGGGTGACATGTTGCCATCTATTCGCATATATGCTGAGCAATCCTTGTAGGTGGACTGCACAACACGCAGCAGTGAGCCGTCAATCCCATATCTCGGCAATATGCACCACAGTTCCTTTCGCACAACCCTATCAAATGCCTTCTCAAGATCCACAAAACCGCAGAAAACCTTCTGGTCTGTGGCCAGATGTTTCTCTACGATATTGCGGAGCGAGAAAACTTGATCCGTACATCCCCTTCCATTTCGGAATCCTCCCTGTGCCTCACACAGCATTTCGTCAGATTTCACCCTCATTCTCCTTTCAATTACCTTTCCATATACTTTTGCTGCTAAGCTGATCAAACTGATGGCCCTATAGTTGGCGCAGTCCATGCGTGATCCCTTGCCTTTATACAAGGGTACGATGACTGCGCGTCCCCAGTCAATTGAGACCCTTCCAGTTCTCCAGCATAGGTTGCATAAGTACCAGAAGGCGTCCCGGACGTAAGTGCCACCTAGTTTGATCATCTCAGCTGTGATCATATCAATTCCCGCAGACTTTCCATTTTTCAAACTACGTATCGACCATTCTATCTCATCGATAGTTATACATTCATCGGACGCCGTCAACGTGGAGTGAGCATCAGACTCAAAATATTCACTCCACCGTTCTAACACTTCCTGAGTGTTTGCAAGAATGATTAATATAGTTTATATGAAAACTTAATATCTAATCATTCCCAATACTAGCCCAATAAACCTAATTCGATCTTAGAAAAAAGAATATGAAAAATGTTTGATACAAACACAATAATTTCTATCATAGTATAGTAGTAGATAAACTGTTCAAGTTAAATACATTTTTAATTTAAATAATTTGTTATAGCCAGACAAACCGTTTAGGTGATTCACTTTTATGTCAATTGAGTTGTTTATCACCGAAAATGCAATTCAGATAGAGACCGCCTAGAGCAATTTTATTTTTAGCGCCGCTATCTCTGACGACGATTGCCCCGATTCCGACATCATCTGGGAAAGATTAAACTAACATCTAAGAAACTTGGTGTGCTTAACAGAATGAAGCAGTACTTTACTATACAGATTTCAAGTACAACGTCACATGAAGTATTAATTACCTTTGGGCAAGAAAGTGTGGACACTAGCTTGGGCCTTGTGACTACTGTCAGAGACGAAGCATTGTTGATGATCCTAAGCCATATTGTATTGACCCGTAAGAATAAAGAGTAATGTTCCCACAATTTTTCTACTGATTGTACAGAGGGTTATTTTAAGAGAAGTTGTTCAATATGATCCTCACAGCAAGTATAATCACGCTGTTCACTATCGATAGAAATCTTAACCTTATACGTTAGGCCTGATGCAAGCATTTTTAGGCTGCGCTAATTGCTTACCATGGCAGGCAGTTACCACCCTAGCGATACTTTAGTTGTAGTACCTATAGCAGTAACAAAATTAATCGGAAATTGTTATGTAAATAATATTATTTGCAAATTACGCAGTTGCAGATTCAAACAAAAACAGCTGTGAAGGACGGACAAAGTAAAACTCCGTAACTACTAACTACTATATTTTATTAATATTGCATTTCAGAGTCTTATGGTTATATAAGTTACAAAAAATACTGTACTCAATAAATCATCACGTAACTCTTTCAATTGTTTTTATTCATTATGTACTTAACAAAAAGGTTCTTACTAGAGTGCCAATAGAGACAGCTGCCAGCTCCGGTGTGTATAATACTGGCCCGGGGTATTAAAATATTAATTTTAAGTTAATAGTTATTCCATTTTCCATTTAACCCTTACGGGCTTTTTTAGGCGCCCAAGAGTTCACCCTCCCTATATCCCACCCACGCTCAATGCGAATTATAGGACTTACGTTTCTGAGCGCTATAATGGTAGTCATGAAAAAGCTGCCAAAGTGGCCCTACTCGACCCGCAGACCTCGCACCACACAGCCCGAAGGCAGAGCTCTCGGCATACCTGCAGGTACTGTCGACCATGTATTAGAGGGGTTCACTTCGCCAAGTCGAATCACGTTATGTCTTGTTATACTTTAACTATGACGACTCACCGATTATTACTTTCAACAGTAGTTCAATTGTTAGAATGTTTGATATGACGAAGTACATTTCTTCCGTGCTAAACACTTTTGGTCTGAAAGAGAGCGTCAGTGTTAAAATAAGAAGAGGAATGCTTCGATGGTTCGGACATGTAGAAAGAATGCAAGATGAAAGAATGACGAAGCAGATATACAATGCAAAAGTGGAAGGATGTAGGAGCCGGGGAAGGCCAAGACTTACCTACCATGACCAAATTGGTCGTGTTCTATTAGAAGGTGATGTCAAGAGCCCTAGAAACCGGCGAGCGTGAATGAGAAGAGCAATGAATGTTAAAGAAACGAGTGAAATATGTAAGGATCGAGCCACGTGGCGCTCGGTTCTCTCTGCCTACCCCGCAAGGGATTTGGTGTGAAGTTATAGATTATAGAATAAACACTTTTAATTTTCAGTGCACTTTCTCTTACTACAATTCATCGAACCGAGTTAGCCCGAGGAACCTTTTTAACCTACATCAAAGAAAGAAGGAGGTTCTCCATTCGGCTGTTTTGTTTTTTATGTTTGTTACCTCAGAACTCCGTCATTTATAAACCTTAACCTAACCTAACTTTTGACATTTGACATTATGGAATAATAATTAGGACTTAAAAAAGTCCTACCTACCGTCATGGAATAAGTCCGCCATAGCTATATTATAAGATTAAGTTTACGTCAACACTTTTTCTCTAGCTTTTTTTCGTGTTTTCATAATACATGTTCAGCAGGTTAGGAAAACTGTAATATTGATGAAATAGAAATGTAATTAATATGTAGATAAAACAGCATTCGACCAAATAGTTTTACAGAAAATAACACTTGGGATATAATGACGTTAGTTGAAATGAATCACTGGTGTAATATAATTTGTTTAATAGAAGACTCGCACAAATAAGTGGTAGAGTTGTCGTCATATTTAAAATGTATTAAGATGTAACGTGATTCGAATTGTATAGTGAACCCGTATTAGAGCCTATTAAGACTAGGATATTTTCAAGTGGATAAGCGCAAAACTGTAATAATATACCATTGTTATTTATTTAAATTTATCATGTTACACGAAACCCGTCAGCGGTGGACACTTGCATTATAAATTGATATAACTAACTGCTGCTGCCCGAAGCTCTGCCCGCTTGAAGTTATACGCACACACCCTAAATTAAAAATAATTTATAGCACTCCCCCGGAAAATGTAGCTATTTCTAAAAGATTTTTCTTTTATAAATAGCTACATTCGTCTCTGATTTTACCACCACAATCCAAAAATAACACTACCTCTTTACATATAAGTTTTATATAAGTTTGAATATAACATACCCTATCAGCCCCTACGACGACAGCGGTTATATTTCTTAGATGCATAAGTGCAGAGACCATATTATCCACAATTAATGTTGCTGGAATCTTTTCATGGACCAGTTCATATGCAGTGAGCCTTGCTCCTTGGTTGTATGGTCGAGTTTCGGTGCAGTACACGTGTTCTAAAAATTACAAAATAATGTTTTAGTTATGTACTAATAATACTAAGTAGTTAAAAAAATATTCTCTTAGTTCATTAAATCTAGGAAAACAATTTGACAGAGGATTCTATCTCTTTTGGGGTTAATGAGCTCTGCGGCACTTGACAGTTGCCTCATCCTGACTGAGACATTTCTTAGACTTGACGAGACTAGTTTGCAGCAATGACAAAATTTAAATAAAATAACATTTCGTAGTTATATCTACTGATTAAAATCCAATAATAACGAAATCCAATCTAATTATGTGTATGTTCACCGAGGGCCAAATGAAAAGCGTTAATAACACACGAGTTATATAGCGGCTTAAAGTAATTGTGCCCACAAATTTATAGGCGTTATCACTACAATGTTAGAAACCATGAAAATACCCCCTCGGTCGAGGCATTCGCTTCATAATTGTCTTGAATCTGGCCGACTGATACAATAAAGGGAATGGTGATATTTAGTAGGAAAAATATAGGATGATATACATAAATAACAGACCGCCATGCTTTATCCTGACGGAGTGCATTCTATTAGTAAAAGTCCCCTCAGTTTGCGTTGTTAAATAATTTAGTTTACAATGTTCGGTAACTATAATTCGGAATAAGACCTTTGGAAGGAAAGGTATGAAAATGAATGTTGCGAAGACGAAAGTGATAGTCATTTGAAAGGAATAAAACTAATCAGAGCCAAATAACGATCAGAGAAGAAATAGTGGAAAAGTTCATGAATTTGGGTACCTACGACAAATGGAAATTGTGAGGGCGATTGAGCAGTCAGAACCCGTTATATACGTTTTCCCATACATTTCGCGGTCGTATTCGACCACCCGGGTTTCGAAGGGTTAAAGAGTTAAAGTGGAAAAATATATCAATAGTGCGTATATATCGAGCAATGCTCGCCTTGCCATTAGCCAAGGAACATTAACGCCAACATTTATATATAGTACAGAAATATGAGTTCTCATTACTAGAGCTTTCATGCTTATTATGTGATACTCATATAACAAAAGAAGCATAAATGTTGCAGAAATGAGAGCTCTGAGGAGTATGTGTGCACTTGGTGATTAATAGAGTGAAAAATATCTCGACTCGAAAACAGAGTGAAATGAAAGAAGATATAGTGACAAAAATATATAAAAGATGAGATGGTTAAGACGTTTGCAAAACATTTGCACGCCCTCACGAGGGTAGAATAAGTTAGATTTGTAATTTAGTAACGTATTTTATACCTTATTTATGTAAATAAATGATCTTATCTTAAAATGGACGATAAAAGAATTACGACAAACGTGTATCGACCAAAAATTACTGGAGATATAAGCAGGGTCTGCCCTAGACACACACACGTCAAGCAATAATCGATGTACTGAAAAATGTTAGAATTTAAAGCACCCGGAACCGACGAGCACGCTTAAAAAAAAGGGATGAATATAGAAGAAACTAAAGACGTATGTTTCGACGAGCTCGGTGACTCGGTCGTGAATGACGCGACTTTGACACCAACGCACGTGGGTTCGATTCCCACACAAGGCAAACATTTGTGTGCATGAACATATGTGTCTGTCTTGGTCTGGACGTTTTAAGAGAGGTAGGGCGCTTCAAAGCAGCCCGCCTGGGGAAGTACCTCCACCTCACAGAAAACCGAAGCCAAATAACAAATCCCTAGAAGGTTGTTGTGTTCCTGCGTGTGAGTGAGGTCACCAGTAAGCTCCGAAGGAGTTGCTATGTAAGCAGCAGAGGAGGCATCGCGCGAGTGATAATATATCGCAAGCGTTAATAGGCTACGGTACCCGCTTTACATCAGGTGGATCGTATGCGGCCCGACGTAGTACAAAAAAAATGTTTGGATCAAAGTATCTAGCGTTCTATTGTCTCTGTATTTCTCAGTAGTTTAGCAAGTTTAAATGGTCTATAGATTACGTTAAAAAACTAGACAATTAGAATTCAAGTATTGCTTCTAGCCCCATGATTACAGCAACTAATAACTTATCAGTAATTTCTAATAACAAAATCCCATCATAGAAAGTAACGAATTAGTTTTTAAATAAGTTGAATAATGTTGTACATTTAGACAGCTATTATCAAAGGAACTGCTACAGAACTCGACACTCGTTCAATCTTTAACTCTTTTATTGGTAACACTTGCCACATTGACTACCCCGAAGCTCGTTTCAACCGGACTTAGACCCTTTTTACATTTACGTTTATGCTGAGAAACGAAATGAAAAATACGCCAAAACAAATACAGGACAGGTCAGGATATTTTCGATCGATCATAATTTAATTTTATACGTCAAATTTCAAATGTCTAAATCATTTACTAGCGGTTTTGTTGAATAAGTCAGTGATAAAAATGACGCTCGGCAGACCCTAATCATTCTATTACTTTAAAAGTCATATTAATTTAAAAATTGTGCTTCTAGATGTCCAGAGGAGTTTTAGAATTAGATATAGAGAGAGAGGATCGAAAATAGCTTGAAATGTTTCGTATAATATACACACTGGCCGGTGGATCGTCCTTTTCTTTTCAAATCTTGGCTAACACACTGCCGTGAGTCTAGATTTTGGTTCAGTTCCTGCACACATTTACTTTCGCCTCTTACTCGTAATTTTATTGTGATATTCAGCCGTTTTTGGTACGCTATTTCTGTAATGTGTTTGGCTAAACTATTTTTAATGAGGTTCTTGGAGTCACATAGTTATAAAATTAAAATTATGATTCGACAGAATAATTTTCAGAAGACGCTGCGTTAATTATGCCGCTCTAAAAGGCCTTGTTTGGTTGCGATTTTTGGCATTTAGAGTAAATTTTTCTAAAGTATTATCATAGACATAAACTCGATTTTTTAGTGGTTGATTAGTTAAATATAATGTTACTGATATAACGCATTATTTTAGTAAATAGGCACAATGTGCTTACCTAATTTTTTAGTGTTGTATAATGCCCTTATCACCCCCAGTGCTGTACCGTATCCGGCTGTAGCCAAAGAACCAGTATTGCAGTGAGTTAAGATTCTAATTTGGCCATCTCCGTCCGAATTCTTCAGAATTGCATCACAACCAAATTTCCCTATAGCTTTATTGTCATCTATGTCTTTGGCAAGCATGCTCTCTATGCTGCTGATGAATCTATTAATAAAGAATGTCTATATGGTCGTAACGTTATTTTATAACAAGTAAAATTTAAACTTTATAGAAAGCAAGAGATGCAGAAAGAAAATTTAGTATTTTTATTAATTGCATAGTTGTTTTCTTAACTTAAGATTTATGGTTTCAACAAGAGACTACAATATTAGTGCAAAAACGCAGTATACAAACCTCTCTTTGAAATCGGGCGGAGAGACATTTTCGTCGGCGCTTAAAGCATTTGCTAAATTTATCAGTTCCTCCGCTGCCAATTTTATGTTCACAGCTGTTGGCCTCGCCGACACCAGGTAATTGAGTTTACCCTCGATCTGTAATTAGCAAACATGCCCCTGATTTAATTAACTTAATAGATATTTTATCTACTGCTAATAGTAACCATAGATGTAATATTACGTACGTACGTAAAGTACACAAGCTTTTTTTTTAAATTAGGTACCGTTGAATTTACATTTATCTGACCCAGCCTGGCACAATTTTGAATCCTATTTTCATTAGGATTGAATGAAATGTTATCTTAGTAGACGGCTGTGTTATTACTATGCGATAAACCTAAAAAAGGAACTGAATGAACCGCAAGCACGACACCTTTGCTGCCCTAACTGCTCCAGTCGTCTTTGTGACATGTTTCATCTCTCCGCGAGGCATCACGCACTCAGGCGCTAATAGCTGTGAATCGTTTCGGGACGTTTTTTATATATAGTTGGCGGAGCGAGTGGAAGGGGTGAGTGAAAAGATAATAGAGGGAAATTGCTTACGACAGTCTGTTTATTAATAGGAAAAAAAATGGAGTTATCTATAAGATGTTCGGCGAAGTGTGACCTTCCTGAGCGTTTGTTTATATACGGGGACATGTGTTTACGAAATCGTTTTTGAAAATTACGACCAGTTTGACTGAAATGAACATGATCACATTCACCGCAAAACAACATATATATACCTAGTCTTGCCATATATACTGAAACAAAAAAAAAAAAATTATTGCAAATAACATTTATTACTTTTACAGTGTGTTAGTTTAATACATAAATATAAAACAATTTAAAATATAAAAAGCTTATTCGAAGTGGTCTCCATTGGCTGCCATACAGTCCTTTAAACGTTGAGGCCAGTTATCAATAGAAGCACGCACTCTTTCCATGGTAAAATTCTTCACTGCCAATCGTACGGATTGTTTTAGGGACTCCAAATTATCATGGCGTTTAGAGAAAGCCGTACTCTCTAAAACTGACCATAAATCTTAATACAGCGGATTAAGATCGGGACTGGACGACGGCCAGTATTCAGCTCTGATGAAGTCCGAAACGTTCGTTTCCAACCAAGACTGCGTAGACCGAGCTTTATGACCCGGCGCCGAGTCTTGCTGGAAGGACCATTCTTGGTTATTGAACATGAACAGGGGCTTCACTACCTTCTCAAGAATGGTATCTTGATACACTTGTGCCGATGTTTTGATACCTTTTTTACAAAAGTATGGCTCAGTCACTCCTTCATAGCTAATACCCCACCCCACCAAACCAGCACTGAAGTCGGATAGTGCCCACGTTGCACTCTGTCGTCTAATTGGGTAACTTCCTTAGAGCTTTGAGCATAAATACGGTCATTTTGTTTGTTAAAATGTTGCTCATTTGTAAAAATTTTTTCATCCGTAAACAACATTTTTCTGTGACATCCCTTTGCGTACCGCTTCAGTAGTTGTTTCGATTTTACCACCCTATTCTTTTTTAAATTATCAGTTAAGAAATGACCAGTACGTCTCTTATAGGCTGCAAGTCCTAAGTCATCTTTTAAAATACGCGACATGGTTCTAGGTGCTATCTTCATCTCCCGAGATAAAATCTTTTGCTTTCGGACAGGATTTCTTCGAATTCTTTCCCTTACTGCTTTGACCACCTTTGTCGTACGAACACTATGTGGACGGCCAGATCTTTTTCTGTCACAAACAGAGGAGGTCTCATTGTACTTATTAACAGCCTGGTACATAAACATTTTACTAATACCAAGCGTATGGAGAGTTTTAAAAATTGCATTTGGTAGGTATGCAGTACCTACTTTGTGTAATGCAATCACAGCAATTCGGTTCTCTTTATCACCCCACTCTATTTTAATATCGCAAAATATTGTACAGTATATTTGCAACAAAATGAGAAAACTCAATGAACAATCATATAAAAATGACAGATTCCAAATTCAAATGTAATATTTTGTTTATTTTTTAATTGTAACAGTATTTATGGTCAGACTAAGTATACACACATATATATATATATATATATATACATATATTAAGTTAAGGTTTTTATCTAGGGACCTGCGTAGTAAAACCTGTTGTTTGAAAATATAATAATTTGAATAAACAACTACTATCTGTCTAACATATAAGAATATATTGAGAATATAGTGAGAGTTAAAGTCCCCCAAACATATCATCTCTGTTGTTGGGTACCTCTCCTGCTCTTCGTCTGCCGCCCGACTCAAGTATTCGAAGAGTCGAGCCATCTCCGTGTCCCTAGTATAGGGTCAATATAGGTACATGTAAATACGGCCCTGAAGGCTCGGATTTACATGCACCCAAGGGACGAGAAAGGAGGAATACTCCAGGCAGCGCAGATGGCAACAACATACGTCCAAGCGAACAAACACACAGACACTGGCTTTCTTGAGGAAATTCTCCTAAAGCAAGTAACCGGGGATGTAGAATGTGTCCGCTGGATGTAGGGATCTATTCTAGTCAATCATATAGAAACTGAAAATAGATATGAGCTTGGCGATAGTTTTAGAAACAATGTGAGTAGATGCTAAAACTGACAAAATAGGTACGAAGATTCATATACATGAAAATGTTTTAAGATTTATGATACACACATAAAAGTAGTAAATAATATATACACTAAATTGTGAATATAATATATAATAATATACATTACTAGGCCAATATATATGTGAAGAAACTGACCAATTTTTTCATTTGCAAGAATTTATCATTTGTGCCATTTTACATCAATTGAAAATCATTATCTGAAGAATTGTTTGTTATAATGCCATAATATCAAACAACTCTTCGGACTCTTGACTACGGTCTGAAGGAGTCCTTCCACAACTGCATTGTTGCTTCCACGATTTTCACTCATAAGTTGTAAAACAAAATCCCTGCTAAGGTTGTCTCAAAGGACTACAGCATGAGATTCTTAAAATAAACATGAAGCTTTTTACATGAGGATTTACCAATAAAGGGATATACAGTATTATAAATACAGTATTACATGAGACAGTCCTACAAAAACATTATACATACAGCTGCCTAAGAATGGGTATATAAATTGTAAGCTTAAAATTGTTTAATTGGACTAATATGTAGAGATACAATTATGGTGAATCTCCTTATCTGAAAGCTAATGAAATTTTTCCTGCCATGAAAACTCATGATATCTTATTCATTTATTTTAGATAATACATAGTTGAAACTTACAGATGGGTCAGTAGTAAACTAAATCCCACTAAAATTACTCTCTGAAGAATATGACCCATTATTAACAAAGATTGCTTTTTTAATTTCTCATTGTGAATTATAATAAATTGATTCACATTGTTTATTTTATTTATACCTCACTATTTGTATTTCATTAATACTAAATTTAATTATAATAAACTATTCCAATCATTAGTAGATGTATTTGGAGTATTAAAAAATAATTTGTAAATTGAGTAATTTGATTTTTATATTTTCAAAACACAGACATGATGTGATGTACACATTTTTGCAATTTACTAACAGATACAACTTAGCAATATAATATAATAATAATTGAATATATATGTCACAGTGATTAAAACTGACCTCTTGCCTCATGATCTTCTTATCAGACGCGTTGTCTTTTTCTAACTCTATAGCAAGTGATAAGCAGCCAACAATTGCTATGGCTGGTGCTCCTCTCACCTAAAATATGATCGAAAACTCTATGAGATTTATGCTACATGGCAACTTTTCTGGTTGGCATTACAGCTATCGCTTTTAAGCTAGCGTTTGTCAATGTAATGTAGAATAGGCTGTGAGATTACCAATGGCTCTAAGGATAATGAACAAATTACACCTTATAAATGTGTAGAATATAAAATTCTTTACAAAAAAATCATTATAATGTATTTTTGAAAAAAATATAACTGTTTATCTAGTATCAGGCAACACTTTTATTTAATAAAAAAGGCATAAGCAGTGTCTACCCAAATTAAAATCCATTGACTAAATCCTCTACAGTCATCTTCTACTAGAAATCAGTTAAATAAAAGCGGAAATTATACGCCAGTTGCATGTTATTTATAGTATATAGACACTATTTAGCAAGAACAAATAATAAGTTATTAGAATGACTTTACAAATAGCTGGAATATGCAGTAAAATTAGAATGGATCTACTGATAAATACCTGCATTTTGTTGATAACTTTCCAGCCATCTTCAACTCCTTGTACTTTAACATATCTGGTTTGTAACGGAAGTAACAGTTGGTCTAGGACTTGTAAGTTTCCTCTCTTATATTTTATGGATTCCAAACTCATCTTGAGACTTTAACAGAACAGGTTATGTACACACTCAACAGATTTTAATCTAAAACTTGTAAATAGTATATGATAACATAAATATTTACCCACTAATATACGAAAATACGAATAAAAATGAATAAATCACACTTATCGCCTCAACGACAGATTAGTATTAAGTAATAATTAATATAAATTGTTGATCGGTATACACTAACAATACTTAAGTCATTAAATTGTTTTAATTATATGTAATCAAAAATATTTTAAAACGAAATTCGTAAAATTAAGTGTATTCATAAAATGAAGTTTATTAAATAGAAAATTTGTGACTAAAGCGTAAATAATAAAAAAAATGTGTGACGGACGATAGAAGATGAAGTTTCAAAATGAATTTGAATTCCTCCAAAGTGACAATTGGCAAATGTTACGTACGACCACAGACTACATTAAACGCAGCAGAGTACACTAACGACGGCAACGAACGAGGCACGGTAAAAAAAGCTACATAGATATTTAACATTCAAATTCAAATAAAAACAAACCCCTTTTCGATCTGAAAAAAAAATGATACAGTAAGTTACTTTATTTTGCGTCCCACTGTATGCAGATTCCATAATCTTTTTCTTACTCATCATGCCGATTCCATGTATTTTGATAGATAACTTTCCGAATGCGTTTCGAATATGGCTTTCCGAGTCAATGCAAATACCACCACAGATCTCCGCACAGTTACAAACAGCATGTATCGCCCATTTAAGTCTTCCACTTCGCCGCGTTAAGCATGCCGCATGCGCAGCACGGATGCCCAATTCGAGCATCCTCTACGAGATCCATTTTTTTTCATTCATTAATTTTCTAAGGAGAAAGATGAGCCTGTTAGTTTAACACTATTAGCGTAATTATCCTAAAACTAAAAGTAAAAACAAAAATAAGAGATGCAGCATTTTCATTTTTAAAATAGATCTTTATGAGCACTTTGTCCACATACTTTTCTATCGTGACATCAGTGCATCGAGATAACGAAGTATCTCGAGTAGTTGTATGGATACCAGGGAATGAAACGGCAGGTAACTGTGCTAGCAATGCTATAGGTACAGAATGGAAGTCTGTTCTCTCGCTGTACTGCGTACTCCCAGGACCTAGTCCTGCTTGCGCGCACCAAGATGTTGGCTCGTCGGAATGGGTTGTGGGTTATGTCCGGGGCGGTGAAGGACAGACATTACGCATCTATCCCTGATACGATTCTATCAGTGCCATGGTGCTGTAAGCCTTCAGAACCCGTTATATACCTTTTCCCATACATTTCGCGGTCATATATGACCACACGGGTTTCGAAGGGCCGCGATGCAAACAAGCGCGCCACATCAGTTATCTGTCATCTCCGAATTGGACACGCCTGTACTAATGCTTTCCTGACTAAAATCCGAATGAGTGTGGCTTAGATGAAGAAACCCTTGATAATATGTTTTTTAACTGTGCTTCCTCCCTGTATTACCTCCTACCTACATCTATCACTCGTCCTATAGATTTTAGATCCCTCCTTAAATTTATTACCTCCTCCCCTTTTGTATATACTTTGTGTGAATTTATTAACTCTAATAAAATTAAACTCTAAGTTGTTTGTCACTACTAACCAACTAACTCTTTGTGTTGTCATACATGTTGTGTCTGTCTTTTATTTTAAGGAATCAACAGATCTGCAGTTTATTATGAGCTTAAAGTAATATCTAGTATACTTACAAGGCCATTTTTATGCAGTCGCATTTTAACGCTGGCCACTTACTAAGTTCGCGCCCTGTATGAGTACACGCTGAGTTGAAATAATAAAAGCGTTGTCATTGGCGAGAACACCAAGAACGCCACAGTGAAGAAATTATATTACTAGATTCATGGATAAGACGACATCTAAAGCGAAGCTACTACTCTTGGATTTTCTAGGCTTTCTCTTATGTTGAACATAAGAGACAAATATTAGATCAGACAGCGCTAATAGATGAATGGAAGCGATATCGCAATTTGAACAAGATGGTGCGGCGGCGGCGGCGGGGTGGCGCCCTGGCGGCGGAGTTAATTAATCGGGTCGACCCATGGCGTCAAGATTGCCATCGTAGGCGTGCTAACACCAAATTGGAATGGCATTATGATTCATATTGTTTGCAGTCTTTTACAACGTTGACAATATACGAATACGAGTGACATTCTGACGTTGCAGCTATCCATAAGTTGTAGAAACTGCTTACCATCAGACAGGCTGTAAGTAAGCTTTTTTCACCTTAGTGGCAAAAAACGATTACCAAGGTGGAAAGGTTGCGTAATAGGAACAAAAACTGAGGATGCCATCATGACATTTTTGTAGCTTTGACATGTAATAATTATATAACATATTATATATTCATCCGATTATTATATTATTCAACTGAACCTCTGTAGAATCCAGTAAGCGTTTATGAGAAGTGCTATGAATTTCGGCGTAAGGTGTGAAAGGGCTTAGCCATTTGTTCACTCGGTTCTCCCTACCCTCAAGAAACTTGGCGTGATATATAAAGTTTAAATTTTAAAACAAGGACAATCGACCGAACAAAAAATATCTCATAAATACCTACTTTACCTTGTTCTGTTGTATAATATTACTTTGTGCTTAGCGCTAGTCTATAATATGATACTCTATGATTACAAGGCTGTATGTACATGTTGTCTTATACTATGCCATTGCTAAAAAAACATCCACTGTCTGTGGCTTACAGTTTCCAATATGTCAGTCAATAGAAATGATTTTATTTTATTTTTATTTATAGTAAGTTAGAGTTACGAAACAGAACATTGTGAATATGTGTATTATTAAATTAAGTTTGCGAATCTTTTATTAAATAGTTATAATTTTTAATTGTTGCTCATTTTGAGTTCGTTCAATCTTGACACGGAAACGATCTATGTATCTGTTGTTAAATAGTGTTACAAATTCTACTTTGTTCTTGTGCTGTATGTTGGCGGTGAGTGACAAATGTTAAATATTAAATAAAATTTAGTGTGTTATAAAACAAAAAAATATTGTTTGTGCGCGCATGCGTTTCTGTCAAAAACAGACAAAGGTTTTGTGTGATTTGAAAATCAGCTGTATTGTATATGCAATGCAATGACTTAGTGATCCGAAAAGTGTGCGTTTGGAAGTGACAATGTTTAGTGAAATTGGATATATAATTTTTTTACTTCTCGCACTGCCGTATATCGAAAGTGGTAAGTACCTACATTGTGTTTAGCTATTCCCTTGTTCTCTTTCCAAGCCAATGACAACAACAAATTTGTGTCGATCAAAGGCACTATACTTACACGAATATCTATAAAATAAATAAAAAAATGTTTATAAAGTAAATGTGTAATGCATATATATTTTAAGTTTACATAATCTTTTTATCAGATATAATTGTAATGTTATTGTTTAACACCACAGCATTCTACCTGTAAAGGGAGAACTATAAGGTCCTTTGGCCTTTGTACGGGAAAAATTAAATAGAGCTTATATCTTCTGCTTTATTGAGTTTGAATGGTGAAATTATGAACTAAATGAAATCTGCCTTTGTGTCAAGTTATTTACAATTGGACCTCTGAGAGGGACCATGAAAAAATAACATATTTTTTTTGCCCATGACACTTAAAAATATATACTTTTCATGCCTTAAATATACTACAAACTAGCTCATATAATAAAGGCTCTCCTTATATAATCTAGAAATGAAAATAAGTATTATTTTTCATTATAAATATTCCAAAATTCATATAGTATGTTTTGAAGCTAGTGTAGTATGTTTGATATTGTTCACATGTAATGTTGCAATTGTATTAACTTAGCAGAAAGTGAGGATCAACAGGTGGAGGACTAAGAAATATGTGTAATTTATAATTACTTACTTAACCCTTCGAAACCCGGGTGGTCATATATGACCGCGAAATGTATGGGAAAAAGTATATAACGGGTTCTGACTGGTCACTTTGTGAAAAATAAATTATTAAACAAAAGCTATTGAAAATGAACCATAACCACAGAATAAGTAACAGTACTAGCGTACAGAAAGCTCACTCGAACAGTAGTAAAGTTTAGGTAACTAACTTTTATTATTTATAAAAAATTGCCTGCTCTTACAACCAACATCTGCTTGCACATAAAATTTTTACTTATCGTGTGATACAAGCATTCATATTCTGTAAGGCACAACTGACTCAATACCTACACGGCGACAATAGTGCAGGAATCCCACTCGCTGATATATTTAGATATATATTAAAGTAAATCAATAAAAATAACAGTATGTATTAATTCAATGAACTTCTTAATAGATTCAGGCGTTATTTTGCGAAAGTCAAACTTACATGCAAAGCAGGTTGGATCAAATTGCATGTAAGTTTGAATTGGTGGCGGAAGCACACAAAGCAGGTTGGATCAAATTGCATCAATGAACTTCCTTTAGTAAATAAGTAAGTACCCAGTAAGTAAGAGACCCCCGTGCCATAACATCTAAATAGAGAATAAAGCGCAGACAATATTTCAATGAATTATTAGCAATAAATTACATAAAAAATAACAGGTCTATACTTTTCCAGACCTACATGATAGTAATATAATTTGACTGCAAATACAATAAGAAATCTCCACTGAATTGATAAATTACAGGTGACAGGTTACATAGTAGCATCAAGTCTCAAACCAAGGGAGGCATATAGGTACTGAACAATTGATAAACATGCATAATATTTTTTTTTTGGTTCTTGATATTTTAAGTATGTTTATCCAAAAAAATTGCTGAGAAAATAACCAGTCCTAAGACAAACAGACATGTCCATGCTCACAAACATTTGATTTGTGTGGTACTCCAACCCGCCACCTTTAATTTTAAAGTAGTTATTGATAACCATTTAACCACCAAGATAATTAAATATTACAGATATTCGACAATCTAAAATGAGGTTATAAAAGATAAAGTATGAACACGCTGATCACTTTTAATCGAACATAACCTATGGGAGGTATTATAAGGGATACTCTCATCAAATCCATATTTTTTGTGATTTTGTGGTATTTTTTGTGATATATCTAAAGCAGAGATTTTCAATCATGCCTATATATTTCCTGCTCTTTGTAGATCTCCTGCTAACTAATGTATGAATCTTATGGACCCCTTACTTGTTCCAATTGACCCCATGGGGTCGATATAGACCATTTTGGGAAGCACAAATCTAGAGTATAGAATAAAATCTAATATATAGCGTAAGTTGTTGAAATAAATCATACAAGTAGGTATGTAGTTAAGAAAATATGAAAAAAACACTTGTTTTTGTTCTACCAGTCAATCATGAATCAGATGCCAACCCAAGAATGATAGTGATGTGAGCATATACCACTAAATTCATATTTAGTGATGTTAGCATATACCACTAAATTCATATTTTCTGATTTTGTACAAATTTGAAATTCTTGCTTGCCGGCAGTGAAGGAAAACATTAGGAGGAAACCTGCACATTTGTGAAATTATGATTTAAAAAACATATGACCTAACTAAGAAAGATCTGATGGCAGTTGCTTCATGTTGAAGTCAGTATCTTCATTAAATCCTTAGGCTTAGGTAGCGAACCCCACTAATCCTAAAGAATTCAGAAATGGGATAACGCTAAAAAGAAGAAGATAATAATATAGATACCTATCAATCATTTACAAATTTGATTTCTCTTTTATGTATGTAAAAAAGAAGACTATTTTGAATAAAACTATATAATTCAGCTGATAATACAGCACCATTTTTTTCCTAATAAGTAATAACATAAATAATATTCTTGATATAAAAATCATGCATTTTTTATTAGGAACAAAATATGTGTGCCAGTGAACCTATTCAATTTAGCAGCATTGAATAGGTTAAACATGTGAAATGTTTCAGATGTTGATCAAATAATAATATATTATTTACAGAAAATTTGACACTTTATGATGTTGTCCTAAGTCCCACAGACCATGGGTTAAATTGATATCAAGGTAACAATACACATAACAAAACACCACATGGTGGGAACATAGTTAACAAAATTTACAATTTGGTTTTCCTTCATGAAGCTTGTTGTTCAGTTGTTTAATATTCATGGGTGTTTTACCTTAGACACTCACAGAATACAGCTCTGTGTCTCATCACATGGCCTGTTCTTGTATGCCTTCATTGCCACCCGCCATAGTATAAACAGTAATGAAAAAATGGACAAAAACTTACAATAACTGAGTGCATAATATATAATAGTAATTCCTACATACTGGAATCACTATGGTCAAATATGCTTGGTTGCCACCTTATTCCTAACCTGGGTAGGAGACACCATGAGTATCAGTAACATGTTGTAAAGTAGATAGCAGATGAACACTTACAACATGACAATGTCACTCCTGTGTTGGAAATCCTACAGCCATTCTACAACTCGTTACTAAACTCTGATTTTTAATTAGCAAGTCTAAAATGACATTTTGTGGGTTACCATTATAATGTAAGGAAAAATAGTGTTGTGAGTGATCCAAGTATTGAACATTGTGATTCAATCTATCTATTTGTAATATTATATATTAATTCGCCGATTATGAGTATTCGAGGAATTTAATTTACAACCAAAGACAAAATTTCAAAAGAACATTGTGATTTAATCTTTTGTTTTCTTTTTTGATAAATTTGCCGCTAAACTCAACACCATAGAACTGATTGTTGTTAAACAGTATGAGTTAGTTAGTTTATTAGTTTGGTTTGCATTTATCCCAAGTTTAAGTGGTGTGGAGTTATAATGGTAGTGACTTATTCAAAATATGAAAACCAATATCTATTTGAATTACTAAGGAAAGGAGTAGTACCTATTAGTATTATAGTAAATAAATAAAAAACAAACTTTCTTATACACAATTTATTTCTGAATAATTGCTTTTAGATTGACTCTGTTACACGTATTATGTCGAGTTGCATCATTTTGTTCTCTTCTTTTATGACATGATCGATACAACTTGACCACCATTGTGAGGTCACCAATTTTTGCCTGACAGTAAACAATTAAATTTCGGTGATTTTAAAACAGCAGTAAGGCAGTCTCAGGATGGTGACCCCATATTGGGCAGCGAGCTCATCAACTACATTTTTTGATAGTTAGCCTTTTCTTTATTAACAATTCCCAGTAATTCTATTTTAATCATAGTGTTTCAAACATCAGACACCCTATTCTTGTTTGCCTCCCTAGTTATATTTAAAAAACAAAACTGCCTTTGTAGTGAAAGAAATTAACAGAAAAGTTCTGTTCAATATTTTATACAAAGGGGAGCAGTACCTTTGCTTTCAAATAAATTGTATTAAATAGTAAAAATATAAAAAGGAAATTTAAAATTATAGTTTAAATTATATTATGTGATGAGTATATATTAAATTATATTATACTCATCATATAATATAATTTAAATTATATTATACTTGTCGTATAATATTTATTAAAGAATGTTATGTCATGTTAAAGCGAGTGAGGTATGTAAGGATCGAGTCGTGTGGCGCTCGGTTTTCTCTGCCTACCCCGTAAGGGATTTGGCGTGAAGTTCTAGTAGTATAATATTTATTTATTAATAATATCTATATATGTATTATCTATCTGTCAAGGGCCCTAGAAACCGCCGAGCATTCATGAGAAGAGCTATGAATGTTAAAGAAGCATGTGAGGTGTGTAGGACTCTGCTCTGTCTGCCTATCCTATGTTATATATATACTACTTCACGGCAAATCCCTTGACTATATCTATATATAGATAGAAGTATTTATTTTCTTTACCATACTGAAGTATATCTATCTATCAATCTATAACTTCACACCAAATCCCTTGCGGGGTAGGCAGAGAGTACTTAAGTAAGCGAAAGTAAGCGAAATAAAAAAAAAAAATTATCTATTATTTATATAACTGAAGTATATAAATAATAGATACCAAAAATAATATTTAAATATCAATATTTTGGTTACAAAATTAAAAGGGACGCTAAATATTTGTTAATCATCCAGATCCACAGAAGTAATTATCGGCGTGTATGAATGTCATTTGTATTTTGTAAATCCCCAGGAATTAATTAATTCTGTGAATTTCCTCACGTGGGATCCCGTTATCAGGTAAATCTGCATTATGTACATATGTGACATAATTCAGATTCACTTAGAAAACTTCAAATAATTATCAGGAACACCGTTCCTATATGAATTCTTTATGTTTGTCTATGCGTTTGTCCGTGCGTTTGTCTGTGCGTTTGTCTGTCGCTTATTTTCGAATATTCGAATTTTGACTTCAGATTCGGATTTAGCATAAAAAAGTAGAATTCCTATTCTATGTTCAGGAACTCCGTTCCTATCTCATGGATCATGCAACATGATCGAAATGGCCGACAAATTAAAAAGAAAATAATAATTGTTATATAATTGACGAGCCAGGTGTTCCTCTGGTAATGCAAGCTTGCGCATTCTCAACTGGTTTGTATTGTTTTTGATATTTGTGTCAATTATCATTTTATTAAATGTAGTCTACTTTCTCATTCGTATGCCTGTCGTCATACTCGGTGTTCGACTTCACAACGCGAAAAACCAGTTCCGAAATTGTGACTCACACCTTGAAACACGAAATAGCCACAGATGGTCCGTCCGCGGTCCGCGCGGAAAGGGTATCGTGCCCGCCGTCATGCCGCTAGACGAATCAAATAGTGAGACGTTTTTATACGTTCAGGATGGCGACGTCAGTCTTGCTCAGTGCTGTCGTACATCAATAGGTTATTATTATATGTATACAAAAATATCAAATGGACTATCAACACTATATCAACCTTTAATCCTACTAATATTATAGATGCGAAAGTTTGTATGTATGGATGGATGTTTGTTGCTCTTTCACGCTTAAACGGCTGAACGGGTTTGAATGAAATTTGGCACGTAGATAGATTATGATCTGTATTAACACATAAGCTACGTTATTTGACTCCACGCGGGCGGAGCGCGGGCAGCAGCTAGTTTTTTATATACATGAATCTATTGATGGCATGGGTTATCGCAGCTTTCGATATCGACGGACGCCAGAATGGCCATGTAAATGGTTTCGGTTAGTTGATTCATTTGTGTGCGACATTTCAATATTCATTTATTCGAGTCCGAGAATGATCAGATAAAATTGGAGCTTTAAATTTTTTCGCCAGCTTTCCTATCTATGAGAAAATTACAAAATAAAATTATCATGCTGACAAAAGTTGCTAATAGCAGCTTGCGCTTGGCGTAGAGCGGATTATATGAATCGTAACAAATAGGTACATTATCATTTCCGCGGGCCCTCTGTCTATATCTAGTTTGTGCCATATATGTAATTTGAGGTTTCGTTCTAAAGAGCGTTTTTTATACTAATGGGTGGTAAACAGACATATCTCCTGCACTGCACGAGTGTTTGTTATAGTAGCCTATGGAGTCGTGCAACACAAGGAATACACCCATGTTATCATTTCTGCTGCTATCACAGTATAACCCCATTGTAGTTTACTTCACGCAGTGACAGTAAAACTATAACACACGAAGAACGAGTTGAAATCGCGCGACCGTTTTACTACTTGTGTGTGTAAGAAGCTTCTATTGAATTAGATAAAAAAGAATGAAATTTTATATAGAAAAAAACATTTTAAATAGGTTTCTGTGGTAGTATTGTATGTAAGTATTGTAGTATGGAAGTATAATCGAAGTATTTATTGTCAGTGCGCTTTGCCCATTTAATGGTAGAGCATTGATGCCTCAACTATGTAAATCCTGAGTACAGGGATCGATAAACTCAGTGAAGTTGTTTTTCATTGCCTAATTCATATTACAACTATAAAAAGTTATCCAAATTTCGATAAAAGTACCAATCATTTGGAACAAGGTCTGGTGAGTTAATGGGTGACAAAGAGTTTCTAATCGTAACTTCTGTAGTTTTGAGACCGTCCATTGTGTGAAGGACTGAATTAGAGCAATCAACAAGTTCGTATCGTCTGACAGCGTGCTTCCAGTTCATCATCATTTGTAATTGTTCACAGTACACCTTAGCGGTTATGTTGTGGTGGGCCTCAAGAAGCTGTTACGAACAATTTCGTTGTAGATTTATTTATTAGATTGTAGATCTAGTTGTAGAAATGTAATTATAGACTATGATAATTACTTGCCGAATATTATAAAATTTTCATTTACCACTGTGATATAAAATCAATGATTTTTTTTAAACTACTAAAGTTTAGCATGTCCTAAAAATGTTAATGCCTTTTAAAATAGGTCACGTCGTTAAAATTAGGTCACGAGATATGCAATGGCGGCGCTTCAAACCAACCAATAAATAGCTTCCCATTTTCTGTGTTAAAGGCCGTCCAGAGTAATAAGTCATCAAAAATGAAGTATCTGAGGTGGAAAAATGTACTTTGAAGACTCAGTTGACAACCTGTAGTGTTGTCAACAGAGATGCCCAAAAACATCGGGGCGTATTACAAAACACCATATAGTACCAAACTTAGCAGAACATGAATTATGTAGCAGATAAATTGTAAACTTGTGATGTATTTACTTTCTTCTAAATACATGCATAATGAAAACAGCCAGATCACGACAAATTCAATTTTCATGCATATAAAGTAATGTCTTATTTGGAACGCGAACCTGTGACCCTGGTTGTTTACCAGTCATTGCTACCCACGTCCCTTTACCCTTATCAAAACTTGTTATATATTAGTCTACTATCAAATACCTATAGAAATGTGTAAAATTTTAAATGTTTCTTCGGATATGTGAACCATATTGTTATCAAGACAACTCAATTATGTCCTGTGTTCGATCATAAATCCTCGATAAGTTTGAATTGCACGTATATATTTTTTTAATTAATCTTTTACGTAAGCTACAATCTACACATACGTCATAGGAAAAATATGGTATAGCTTGGCTAAGCCCTATTAAAACATAATAACACGTTGTTTAACATTTTCTTGGGTTTTTTTATTGCTGTACCAGGCACACGTTTCGCCAATGTGTGTCTATTTTAATATAATATAATATTATAAAGTGAATTTACTTTTAGCCAGAGTAAGTCAATTCACACTGCATTTCACATTTTCATCATAAACAATGCTTTCAACAATATTATTTAAATACTCTTTAGCGATAATCTATAAATCTCAGTGTGACTGTTTGATCACAACATACATTTGACTTTGACAGATTTATCAACATATTGTATTTCACTCTAAAGAGGATTATTTTGTTTAACTTGGAATATTTTAACACATATCATGCGCAATTTTTATTTACTGGACTTCTTCTCCATACATACTTTAATTATGCCAAATATCAAGCTCCTCCGTGCGCACACTATGTTTAAAAAGGGTTATCTGGGTATAAAGATATTCCTTCGCGTATTAATATATAGTTATAAATATATAAAGCACTAATTTCTAAACCATGACTATGACATTATCATAATTATGATTTTGACACTATAGACAAATAACACTAAAGACCTATCTATAACTTCACGCCAATTCCCTTGCGGGGCAGGCAGAGAGAACCGAGCGCCATAAGACGCGGTCCTTACATACTTCACTCGCTTCTTTAACATTCATAACTCATTTCATGCCCGCTCGCCGGTCTCTAGGACTCTTGACATCAACTTCTGATAAAACACGACCAATTTGGTCATGGTAGGTTTAATCTTGGTCTTCCTCGGCTACATCCTTTCACTTTTGCAATGTATGTCTGTTTTACTCATTCTTTCATTCTAAATTCTTTCTACATGTTCGAACCAACGGAGCATGCCTTTTCTTATCTTAACATACTCTTTCAACCCAACTCTCTTTCTTACGTCATCATTACGAATGCGGTTAGCGAGCGCTATGCCACAAATTTTGCGCAATGCTCCTCATCTCGACCGCATTTATTCTACTTTCATGCTCTCTCTGCCATACCCAGCTTTCACTGCCGTAAATTAGCATTGGGATTAGCACCGCGTTGTGTACGGGGAGCTGTGACTTCTGGCTTAGATTTCGGCTGCCTAGAAGTTCCATTCACGCTGTTCCCTGCACTCACTCATCTCTCCACATCAGCAGTGTTCCATCGCTGCTAAAAGCGCTTCCAAGATATACTATCTCATCTACTTGCTCCAACACTACACTAAAGACCAATAATATTTATCTTTTCTCAGTTTGACCACAGACTTTAATTATAAACAAACGACTAGGTATATATTTGGGTATATATGTATTTGTGTGTCAAACGCATAGTAGTGTGGCTAATGTTTTTTTTTTATTTATTAATATAATGTATTTTTCAAGGATTATTATAAAAAAATTTTAGCTTTCTTCACTTCTCTATATAAACGATAACTGTGCCAAATTTCACACTTCTCCGTTCGTGTAATTTTCGTAAAATGGGGTTTTTGCTTCACGTATTAATATTATTGATTTACAAAAGTAAAAATAACCTATTCTTACGATCATGCTTTTAGGTGTAAATGATTCACTAATATCTTTAGACATCGAATCACAAACGAATCTCTGGCGTAAGAGACGTAAGGCGTTCCTATGACGAAACTAACCTATGGAGGACCGATGAGGCCGATTTTGCTTAGTAACTCAATTCGTCGTTACGGGTCGCGGGGTAAAGTAGAAGGCGCAGCTCATAGTTACTAGTTTATGGGCCTACATCGCGGCACTTATCGACTTGACTTGGTTAAAATATTCCGTCATTGGTAGTAGATTCGAATCGCTGAGATATTTAGGCGCTAAAACACTATGTTTTGTGAGAGCGGGGTGCCTACATATTGGTTAAATATGATGTACATATGTAATGTTTTTTATTTGTCATCCAAACTTGCAATGTTTACGATTTAGATTAGACGTTGGGCGGAAGCTGGAATGGAAAACTAAAACAAACGATTTCTCTTATTAAAGAAAGCGCCGTCCCTAGCCTTACACTGCCGTATCCTGTTAAATCGTATTAATGTTCTGCAATCGTTTTTCACGTACCAAACTAATTATAATTACCATACAGACTCATTTTTTGCACGAGAAATAATAGACATCATGCCATGGCTTTGCAAAGATAGAGAATATTTATTTCCTTTACAAAAGGCAGTGGCGACGTTAAGCCTCGGCGAAGTCGGCGACCACGAACGGCCTCGTGCCTGTGGGGGCCTCGAAAAAAAGATTTTTGTAGTTTTTGTCATTATTTGATTAGCAGTGATACTTGTAAAATAAAATTAGCTTATATTGATTATTAGTGCTTCATTCCGCTCATTTAATTTTACTGGTTCTGTCCTGGGTAGAGGTACCTCAACCCAGTACTTAACCAGTCCGACTGCTTCGGTGCACCTTTCTTCATCTTTCTGCGGAGTGATGTTAGTTTACAGGGTACACCAAAATATATTATAGCACCCCTCACTAATCCTACATAAAGGAGCGTACAGAATAGAAATGACATACAATGTATAGTTTACCGACATTCGAACAAAAAAAATATAGAAGTTTCTTAAAAAAATACTTGACGTAATTGGATACACAGACGGGCGGACAGATGAACGTGTTTAGGCTATGAGCTATTATTATCCTATAGTGTCATATAGTACATTAGAGTTAAACATCCAGGAGGAAATATCCACTTTGGCTACCTATCCTGCATCCTTTGGGACAGATACGAGGGGCTGGTAATAAAATAATTTCGCATTATCATACTGTTATTGCCTGCACAATGTGGACCTAGAGAGAATATTTACATAGGCTCCGGTACCTGCTTATCAGACAGCGCGTGTCCAGGGTATCAGATCAATTTCCCAATTTAATGATATAAAAAAAATCTACTGCAATGTGAATTACAGTACTGCAGAGATTCCACACCAACCCTAACTCATCCCACTACAGCGATACGGGTCTCTCTTGAGTTCTATAGAGATTACTTATTGAAAGATATTATATTAATAAGCAAATGTATTCCATTGACAAGTGTCTTTCTCCAGATTCCAGACGTATCTCTGGTAATTCCATTAGGATTCTCTTAACAGTTCATTCGTAATAAGGTAACGGACAGCCGGAGTCCGCATTTACTTTATTATAGACAGAACAGGGATAGCTTAGTGGATAATAAACCATCTCCTAACCGACTGGTACTGGTATAAATCCTGGTGAGGGCGTGTATCACTAAATCCGTATTGTCGAATTTATGTGCTGTAATTATTACTTGATCTTCGCTGAAAAAACAACAGCGTGTTCCTCACGATGTTTCGATCCGAACGCCCAAGAAATTACATTTCGAAAGTAGTGTGACTTAACCTAAAAAACATCTGGTTTCGCCTCTATCGCCCCATGATCGCCCCTAAATCCTTAGGCTTAGGTCGCCGACCCCGCCAATCCTAATGGATTCGGAAAGGTGATAACGCTACGACGAAGAAAAGACAGAGCCTGTATTTATTCGACTAGTGTGAATAATATATATATATATATGTATTTTATTTGTCCTTGAAATTTACTTTCTTCTTCTAAAACAGTTTTTTGTACAACATCAAAAGGCTTACAAGCATACGACCCATTTGATTGAAATGATGGCCGTCGTCGTATATGAACGCTTGCAATACAGAAAGTATCGCACGCGCGTTGCCTACTCACATGTAGGAATGTAACAACTCTGTTATTATTTTGTCGTTTTCAGTGAGCAGAGGTTAATAGCGTTTATTTTCTTTCTCTGGACCAAAGAGGATCCGGATCCTGTATACGGATGGAAGAAGGTAAATCGTCACCAGGGCCTCGATTCTTATATTCCTATCAAAGTAGTTCAGTCATATACAGAATCACTCAAATACGTGTAATCGGTGTCACACTTGTTACAATGGGAGAACGATCAGGCTTAGATTAAATAACTAGCGATCGCAGAGCACTAACCCTGCACACGCCAGTGTTACTATACGTCCTCTTCCTAGCCCCGACGCTACTCGTCGCATACAATTACCGTTGTATCGACCTTGGACGACTGTAGCGTCTAGCCACATCCTCGGCGTCAGGCTTTGGCCGAACTTCCCGCTTGCGGTTCCAGCGTAATTCAGCTCTACACTAGGGACTCCATTGGAGTACCAGTGGTATTATCTCCTCAAGTAAACCGCCTTGCGACCTGTCGAAGCTGGTGTACGGTTTTCTTTGTACACTCGTGCCAAAGCACAGGGATATTATCATCAACCTAAAATCGTTAGTTTACCTTATTATGACCTATTGCAGGTCAGGAGCTTCATGGAAACCACAAGACAACAAACACAAGGCAGGGATCGTTTTTCGTGGATTTCCGATCGTTGCGATTTGAGCGATAGTCGCAGTGAATTGAGCGATAATTTTCGCTTTTTCAATATTATCTAATTCACTTGTTTGAAAATGATCTCGTCAGGTCTATCTCCAGAGAAGGCAAGCGTCTTGAACCAAGCGTTAATTCCGGTCGTATCCTAAGCTATCGTTTCGGAGCTCGGGTTCCGCTTTCCGGCTTCTGCCTTATATTGAGACCATAGGTACGCATGTCATACCTCACGACAAGCCAGCACTTCTCGGGTAGAAGGGGTAGGCCCTCTACCGGGAACCTACTGAGGTAGTATGGTTAGACAGTTGTTTTCTATGTAACTTGCCGCTTTCCGTACGTAATGGTCATACCAGCGAAGGCGGCTCTTGCAGTTTATCAGCTCCGTCACGGACATGAAGCCTACCGCGAATGCTGGAGTTCTTTACGCGCTCTTTCCGCGCCACTCCATATATATAGCGCAGCATATTCATCCCCATGACACGCAGCCCCCGCTTGTGCTGCGATCTCATGTAGTATCTAAGAAGGCAATTATGACCTACATAATATCCTACTAGTCTAACCAAATTTCAAAAGCAATCCATCGCAATTGACAACACTTTCATCAATCTAGATTTTTTTCTATGTTATCAATATTATCAAAGATATGGTATCTTTATTTACTTTGGTGACTTCTTAAATGTTATCTGGAACGTGTTGAGCAAATTGAGTTGTAGTTAGTAATCGTAGCAATTCCTGGTGACCTTACTCACTCATACGAACACAATACTACTCCAGCGAATTTCCTGCGGTATTCTGAACATGGGGATATTTTCTTGGCTAATCGGTCCGCTTATTTTGTAATTTAACAGAGCCTCAAATTGGTGCAGATGAGGTTGGCTTTAACTTAAAGATCATTATCCACTAGGACCTTGAATCAAGCGGATATTGTGTTTATGATTAGCCAGTTAATGTTGTGTCATTTACATGCCAAGAATATTGATAATAAGCGTAACCGTTCAAGGTTAAGGGTCAGTAAATCCTGCGAAAGTTGACACCATGTTATGGACATTTAGTAGTAGACAATGATTTGATGAGCCCTATGGTCGAGTGGTTAGCAAGTGGGTACTTTAACACCAAGGCCCGTGCGTTTGATTTCCACACAAGACGAATATTTGTATACCTACACGACCACGTCCACCTCACAGAAACGCATACTAATAACAGATCCCTAGAGGGTTGTTATGTTTCTGGGAGTGAGTGAGTGAGTGGTGATTGGGTGAGCCGTATGCTTCAATGCCTCACTCACGACATTGTAATTTAAAAAAGATAATGTCCGCGTGGTGATGCTAATACAATCATGGTGTATAACTTTTAACGCATCACGTGTAAACATCTGTGGTGATTGTAGATGGTGATCATTTGAAATGTCTTGAGTTCGACATGGATGAAATCGCAAGCTATATTTGAATTACGGTACTAAAGTATAACCCAAAAAACATGTGATGTAAATTGGGTTGCTAAAACTCACACGCTCATAACATTTCAGGGTTAAAAAGTAATCAGATAGAGCCTCTATATCTACAAATCATACATCTTGGTCAAAAAGTTAGGAATGACCGTTTCGCAGCCGTTGCACATACACTCTCATGGACTTGGTAAAGAGTTGAGTCACTGGTCATTAATGCTGTCTCACGCAATAATTGTATGAATTGGCTAAGTCATAAGTAAACTTTGTTAGTATGTAAAAAGTTTTAGATTTCTTTTTTAACGCTATATTTCTTGCGATCTACTCTAGTACACCAGTATTATGACTAGTATTCCTTTAATGGTCAAATTCGACCATAATCATTATAGAAAATTTGAGTAAAACATGTAAGAATTTGTATGTTAATTGTTCTTTTAATTGTTTCCATTTTTTTTAATGATAACACTTAGATTCGTTTATAACTACCATACAAAATAGAAAGGAATAAAATCGGATGACAAACAGAGGAAAAATGATACTGAACTGTATCTTCTTTGTAGATATAGGTCGGGTAACCGAGGTATATAGTAATGCGAGTAAACCTTACGCGAGTGATACTTGATGTATTGCAAGTGTTACATTAGGTAGACCGTATGCTTGCATGCCTCCCGACAATGAATAAAAAAAAATTTGAGGATTTCTAGTATTTTGCAGATCGAAACAACCATGATACCAATAATGAGATAAAGAAATAATGCCCTACTTTTTTCACTCGTATTAACAGTGGTACCACTCCGCTAGTTTAGAGTTTACAATTAAATAACGTATCTACCTACATCTAATATCGCTCCATGTCATTAAACGAAATGTTATAGACGTCATTGTTACGTTTTCATGCTCTGAAGCTGTGATACACTTCCCATTCATATGTTAAGATAAAACATGTTAATTAGTGTAATTTGTTTAGTCATTAGGTATTTCCGAGAACTCGCATATTTAGTCACAAATCTTCACCTAAGTGCTTTTTACCTTGACGTTTATTGTATTTTTATGTATTTAATAAATACATTGTAAACAGCAGATGTAGGCAGTATGAAGTCACAGATTACGTTAAATAGCACATTAATGTTGTGTGATGACGTAATAACCTGCTAAATATTGTACACAGTGATTTCTCAATGACTTATAGTCGTTTTAAAATAGTATTAAAACTGAGGAGCGATCGAAATGACTAATTGTCAGTAAAGGAGAATGCCCATTTGCCCAAGTTGTGCACAGTTAAGATTAACATTAAAAATCATATCATTATTCTTCACTACGTCTCCAAAATTATTCTCCCGTCTAAAAAAATAAGCCATAATTTCTCCGGAGAATAAATTACATAAAATTAACAATACTTTAATACGATAACGTAACTCAAAGTTCCGCTTCGCCATTTAAATGAAATTATTGGCCAGTACTCAAAGATAAATGAAGTATTCGACTGAATAAATGCAGTCAATTGAAAATAATTATAACATAATCTAAAAAATAATAAACAGAGTTGGTCTGAAAGAGAGCGTCGGTGTTAAAATAAGAAGATGCATGCTCCGTTGTTTCAGACGTGTAGAACGAATGCAGGATGAAAGAATGACGAAGCAGATATACAATGCAAAAGTGGAAGGATGTAGGAGCCGAGGAAGGCCAAGACTTACCTACCATGACCAAATTAGTTGTGTTCTATCAGAAAGTGATGTCAGGACCCCTGGAAACCGGCGAGCGTGCATGAGAAGAGCAATTAATGTTAAAGAAGTGAGTGAGATATGTAAGGATCGAGTCATGTGGCGCTCGGTTCTCTCTGCCTACCCCGTAAAGAATTTGGCGTGAAGTTATAGATAGATTAATCTAAAAAACTTATATATATTTCGATGACAATTGATAACTCTTCATGAAGATTTTCACTACTTACGTGTATTTGAAAGAATGAGAAGTTTAAAAATCGAGAAACTCGTTTGAATTAATATACGGCAACATTAATGGGAGTCTTGAATTGACAAATGTAATATATGTTTGATGTTTCCGCTTTTGTTCTGTTCTATGCGAAAGTATACCTATAATTCGTTTCGCCCGTGTATGAATACTTCATTTTATATTTCTTGTCGTAATACGTCGGGTTGACCTTCTCGAAGTATAACAATAGCAAATAATAATGTAAGAACTATATAATGTGATATGGCTGAATTATGACGATGGTTGTTGAAGATTTCGAAAAAAAAAAAACATGCCGACTGGGAGCTACGTACATGCATGCTCTGGCCGTGCGAAGCCAAAGAATAAAATTATTTACTTATTTATGCCTCAAATACATTACACATAGCAGCTACCTATAATCCAACTGAAAAATATAGGATATAGGTGATATTACCGGTAAAACATACCCTAAAATGAATAACTTTAGTGTAAATCCGGAGCTATTTATAAACAATGTTACTTCTATTCGAATAGATAGTTGAAGCCCTACAGATTGCAGCAGGTTTCATTTCTGCTCACCAGAAATGATATTGAAACCAAATACCATACAACAATAGGCACTCTCCTTTGTTATCTCGTTTCGTAGTCTATTAAAATTGGCGAAATCCTCTACCTAGTCGTAATGATTTGGCGAACTTACGAATTTTGATATGGAGCGATTGCCGTCATACCTCCATGACCTCAGAGAGTAAACCAGACCTTTCTTAGGTTAGGTCTTGCGTCTTTCTAAATAATATAATTTCTTAGACGTGCAGATTCCATGTTTTCCTTCATCGCCTTGCAAGTGTTAATTAAGAGCGTGTACGCAATCTAACGCAACTCGAAACTTCAGCGATCGCAAATACGCGACGAGATTCTACCCGCACATTACAACGCACGGTCTCTCTCTGTGTGAAATTTGAGCGCTTTACTATTTTGTATGACCCATTTTGGTATTGGAATTTTGTTTATGGGAATAATTTTTTAGGCGATTTATCATAAAAATATACGTTTTGTAGTGTAGTACACGTATTTCTCTGCCAATGATCTCACTGTTTGTTGACTATCCGCGTTTGTGAGAGGGTGTATATTTCTCTCTTATTATCAAACAACATTAGAATTTTATTCCAGTTTCAATGGTATTAAGAGATGTAGGGCGCGTCAAAGCAGCCCGTCTGGGGAAGTACCTTCACCTCACAGAAAACCGCAGCCAAATAACAACTCCCTAGAGTGTTGTTGTGTTCCTGCGTGTGAGTGAGGTCACCAGTAAGCTCCCACGGAGTTGCTGTGTAAGCAACAGAGAAGGCATCGCGCGACTGATACTTTATATAATACAAGCGTTAATAGGCTACGGTACCCGCTTTACATCAGGTGCGCCGTATGCTTGTATGCCTCCCGACATAGTATAAAAAAAAGTCACGTGGCGCTCGGTGAACTCTATTTGGGTTGGCGTGAAGTTATAGATAGATAGGTTATTGTTATCGTAGGCACGGGACTTACCGCTATTTGTTTTTACATTTCCCCGATATTTTGGCGACGTTGCAGACGCCATGGTTGCGGGCCATGACTGTAGCCGAATAAAACAAATCGCGGTAAGTCCCGTACCTACAATAATGGTATAAACAACCGAGAAAATTTAAAATTATGACATTATTGTTATACAAATGCGTAAAAACGACTTTATTTAGTACTTTTTGAGACATTACGACGAAAGTGAATTATTGTGACGTGAAAATACTTTGTGTATGCTCGCCATTAGTTTTATCTTTAACGTTAAAAAACTATGGTCAAGTTGGATTAGATTAAAGTATCCTATTTGTTTCCTCCAACTTTGTACCTTAATTGCCAGAACTACGTTTTTAGAATTCTCCTCTTTAGAATTTAACAAACATAACAATTTCGTAATGAAACTAATTCAGTTGGATAAGGATTAATACGAATGTCATCTTTGATTCTATGCGTGCTTTGAATGACCGCTTGGAACAAAAAACGGATATTGTGAGTTAACTATATTAGTTATACATATAGCCTCGCGGACTTTTTTGTGAGTAATAATGAATACTATAAACATGTAGTAGCTACATTATTGTCTGTACAATCAATAGTGTTCGCATTGTATGCCAAATAATGACTTTTAAAGGCAAATTTTTGATTCCTTGCGTTACATTATGCAATAATTTTCGTAATTTTATGAATATAAAATATAGCCTATGTTACTCGCTGATAATGTAGCTTTCTAATGCGAAAGAATTTTTAAATTCGGTTCAGTCTTTTTTTAGGTTTATGCATTACAAACAAATTGACCCATATGTTCATAATATAACTGCATGTTGACCGTGATGTCGACTGTATCTATCTATATCCCGTCTGGCTATATCCCGTAGGAACTTCCGAAAGCCGATGATAGTGGATTATACCCAGTGATTTCGGTAGTACATTGATATATCCAGTCAGTTTTTCGTTTATATACCTATACAGACATACAGCTAATTTCGATAAGCTTTCCAATTAATTATAGATGAGATCCTTGGAACAGAACGTGGTAATTGCCAGATGGGGTATTGTTGCTGTGATTGCGTAAATCCGCCGTTTGTTAGTCTCATTGAAGAACAAACGAAGACGAGAGCCGACGGGTTCGCTCTACTAAACAGTAAAACCACCTATTTAGTCACACACCGTCACCGTGCTGAATCAAACTCATTATTTTCATGTATCTATCTAGTTATGATACTCGTATCAAGCCACGTTATATGTCGCATATTTGTATTACGATTATACACAGAGCAACATATTAACTTGTTAACAGTATAGAATTATATATGAAGTGTTAGTCTGAAGTATAGGATTCTATAGAAAACAATATGTGTGTGTGTATCTACGTGTACTATCTTCACATCAAGCCCCATATGGGCAAGGTATAGGGAACCGAGCGCTACAAGTTTGGGTCCTACAACTCTCACGCTTTTTTAACTTTCATAACTCTTTTCATGCACGCTCGTCGATTCCTAGGGCGCCTGACGCCACCTTCTCTTCGACATATTTAGTTGTGTTAGGTAAGTCTTGGTCTTCCTCGGCACCTAAATCTTTTACATTCCGGATATCTGTTTCATAATTATTTCCTCTTGCATTCTTTCTACATAACGAACCATCGGAGCATGCCTATTCTGATCGATTCTCGACAGGGTTTATTCTAGTTTCATGTTCTCTGCCAAACCCAGCTCTTGCTTCCATATATTGCCGTAAGGAACACCACCGCGTTGTGTAGAGATCTCTGCCTTCTGGTTCAAGTTCTTACTGCCAAAAAGTTTTCAAAAACACTCATTCCTTGCACTTGGAGAGGCGAAGCTCTCCACTTCGGTATAAGTATTTCCATCATTGCCAAAAGTGCATCCAAGATATACAATCTCCTTCGCTTATTCCAACACTACATCTTGAATCGTAATTCTTGCTTAAGTTCTAATTTACTCTAACACACTATAGATAACACCTAAAATATATAAACTGTCGCAGTTGCCTTCGTTCCTGGGTCCCATATATACGCAGTATAACTAAGTACTCGTAGAATTGTGAAAATGTTTGATTCCTCTTCTAATCAACTTCACTAGTTTAGAACATTCTATTTTTCTATTTCTTAACCAAACCTGATTCATGCCTGATTAATACCTGATTCAAGGTTGGGTTTGGACTCCGTCAAGATTAGGTCAGTTTTATGTCAGGTTGAATGGGGGTTATTTTACGTTTAGGTTAAATTTATCTAAGATATCTGTAGCGCGGTGAGTTTGCGTTTGTTCGAACTAATATCGGAAAGGATGTACCAAATTTAATATAGTTTTCACCGATAGAAAAAGGGATTGTCTGGGAAAGATATAGACTATACTTTTTGAATATTTTGAGAACATAATTAGCAGGTATGTATGACATTTTTGTGAAGTCGGAAAAAGTTTTGGCTTCGCTGCGTGCGCTGCGAAAATAGCTACAAGAGAATAATATGGTGGAATAGTTGCTCTTAAAAAGTTCGCAATGTCATATGTTTATTAATTTAGGTTGACTCACACTAACCATATTTATGTTTTTTAGAACAAATCTTGTCTTTAGGTAGGTATCGAAGGTGGTTTGTCAACACTTATCTACAGAGAGATCGAGAAATCATCTGAAATACATCAGTAATATTAAAATTCCTTTAAACCATATAATTTAGATAAAAAAATTACGGTAAGGGTCAGACTGGGAAAGTAACTCCACCTTACAAAATATCGCAGCCAAATTGCAACAGTGAATTTTTGTTTTGTTCCTGCAACGCGGGTGCGCCTCTTCTTGTATAGCATAAGCTACGATAACCATTGTACATCAGGGGGCTGTATGCTTCCTGATGTTAGATGAAAAAACAATGATGAATGAAAAACTCGCGCAACAAAATATCTTATTGACGACAATGCGACGATATCGCAGTCCCTTCTATGATCGAAGGTAAAACATGTGCTTTCCATTGTAACTCGTAGATATCTGTTAGAATATCTATGTCCATTTGACCGGTTGCTTTTTCTCGTATCAATCCTAAATTTCACTATGTTATGTAATGCTGTAAATGTTATAGCTAATTAATTTACTCATAGAGTAGACAAGACAAAAGATACGCCAACCATCTCACTGGATCACAAACCGAAAAACTACTCGACGGTGCATAAATACACCCATTCACTCACCAAAACTATATACAAATTAAGTAGACTAGTAGATCTTTTATTGTAAATTGAAACACACACACTTACATTCTAATAAATTACCTGAAACAATTCTGTCCTTGCCTGATAATATGTTCAAAAGGTACATCAAAAATACTCTGTGTAAGAAGGCTTATTACAGAATCGATGAATATCTAACTGACAGAGATGTTTGGAAATGATTCAGCACATGTATTAATATATCTTTTATTTTACCACTTGATATCACTATATGTACTGTCATATATATTTATTGTAAGTGTATAATTTAATATATATTGACGATGAAAAAAAACCCATATTGGCAAGTTTCTTTTGGCATTTCTTCTTCGCCAATGGTCATTTTCGAAACGCTGGTAGATTAAAAAAAAAGATATTAAGTAAAACTAAAAAAAGAAACTGGAAAATTATTAAGATACAATATGATCTAATTTAAATAATGTAAGACGTGTCTAAGTGCCCGTAAGGGCCTATTGGCAAATAAATGATTTTTATCTATACAGATAAATAAAATTGGTGTGTCTGTTTGTAATATTAAAATAACCGCTTTTTATTAAATGCAAATGGATGTATACACGGTACATATACCAAAATATTTTTTTTACAATTTTTGTCTGTCTGTCTGTCTGTTTGTTCCGGGTAATATCTGAAACGGCTGAACTGCTTTTGACGGGACTTTCACTGGCAGATACCTGATGTAATAAGGAGTAACTTAGACTACTTTTATTTTAGGAATTTTATTTATTTTTATTACTATAAATAAATAATAAAAAAAAAATACTTTTATGCGCAGACGAAGTCGCGGGCACAACTAGTTTATAAATAAATATCTTAGCGATACAACCGTACTGACCAATGGGAGGATATTTTAATTTTAACCAGCAAGCCCAACAAGTGACGCGATGTTATCCGTGTGCTAGTCGAGAAGAGTTGCGCGTTCTACTTTACCCTTTACCGATGAGACTCAACTCACCGCTACGGGTCGATCCGTAGCGGTGAGTTGAGTCTCATCGGTTCTCCATAGGTTACTATTTCCTTCGTAGACTGGATAGATTCGAACAGGATCATGCCAACACACTTCCCACAATTTTGCGAAGTCATATTTACATGCTACTTGATCGTGCCCGCTTTGTATGCTTCCGCCACCAATTAGTTCACGCGAACCAGCGCCGGCCGGCATTCACCCACTACCGTTAGTAGATATTATGCCATCGCTGACACAGTGGCGGGTACATGCGGTTGCTGCACCAGATGGCGGGCCATAGCGGCAACAACTGCAACCTGCATGCATGCACATGACATGCATCTTTTAACGTAGTATAGGCAATAGTTTGTGCCGTCCGGCGCTAGTAATCATGAATTAATTGGTGGCGATACGAATTACGACCGCATTGAATTTCAATGAATTTTATCAAAAGCAATGTAATAGAACTTCTAAATCTGACTTCCTGCCTTGGTATCTCTATATTATATACGATCTAAAAACTCTATAGAGACCTAGTCAAGGGAAACTGGTCTACCGTGCCTCAAGTTTACAGTAAATGTATGTCCTATTGGACAACTGTATCTGGTGAGTTACACTACACATCAGATTTTTTTATACAACGTCGGGAGACATATCTGATGTAAAGCGGGTACAGTAGCCTATGAACGTTCGCAATACATTAAAAGTATCACTCACGCGATGCCACCTCTGCCGCTAGCACAACAAATCGTTAGGAGCTTACTGCTGACCTTACTCACACACAGGAACACAACAACCCTCCAGGGAATTGTTTTTTGGCTGTGGATTTCTATGAGGTTGAGGTACTGCCTCAGAAGGGCTGCTTTGATGCGCCCTACCTTTCTTGAAAACACGCAGACGAAGACAAACAGACATGTCATGCACAGAAAGTTTGCCCTGTGTGGGGATCGTACCCATGAGCGTCGGTGTCAAAGTAACGTAACAGCGCGTTTCACCACTGCGCCACCGAGCTCGTCAAAATTGTTAAAATAATATATCACACAATACGTGATTGGATAGATTATGATTTGTCATGGTCTTGATGTAATTGGTGAAGTTGTGCCTGTAAATGTTTGTGATAAATAACGTCACAAGTACGTCGAAGACAATGCGCCCCGCGACGCCGGCGACGACGCTGACTATTAGGGGCCTTGTCAGCGGCGGACGTTCACTCACTGAATAGATAATATAATTGACGAACCTACTGGTCGACAGCCTGGCATGGACTAACAGAATACCTAAGGTCTCAAGCTTGAATCCTACACAAGGGAAACATTTGCATCTTTTGTCTGCATGTACATTTTACGTCCTAGTGTTAGTGTTTTACCGACTTTATATGTGTACTTGTAGGTATATATTTTACAAGGAAAACGTATTACATTAACACTGTGATTCAGACTTGAAAAACTTAATCTATCAGTCTCATAAAGTAGGTATTATACCGATAAATACGAAAGCGTGGATATGTCACATAATAATACAACTTCAAATGTTGTAAAATAATAATTCATATGAGAAGTGGTTATTGTCATATATGAAGGTATTTTTTTATGTAGCTATATTAGCAAACATGTATGCGGCCCGCATTAGATGGTAAGCGGTCACCGCAGTTTATTGACGCTCGCAACACCACGGGGATGTTACTCGCGCGCTGCCAATCTTATGACCTAAGGCTGTTTCGTCACAGTACCCAGTAATTTCTCTGCCATATCTCACCCTTCAAACCGGAACTCAGCTATTTATTTACATTATAATACATATAAATATACATATTTACATTATATAGTTGCATTGAATAATGTTGTAGGTGGTATTTACAGATTATGTAGCTTGTAATTGTATTTTAAATGAATAATGTTTTTATATAAACGGTTGTTGTTGTCTGTGAATTGTAATATTATTTACATGAAAAAATTGTCAGGTGAAATATGCTGTGCTTATATAGTTTTAAGATCTCGTATACCATATTTGAATCAAATAAATTCTGAAATATAAATATAGATAGCTGCTTCGCTTTTTGTGAGTAAAGGATGCCTTTATGCGTCGCCATGTGTTTTATTGTTTTGTGTTCACATTATTAAGTAAGTGAGAAAAGTGTAAAGCAATTTATACAGCTAATTTATTGCAATTCTAAAGAATTAATACACCTTACGGTTCATACAACTAACTTGATCAGTGCATAATAACCTAATGATATTCGTGGAACACTTGCCTCGCTACAACCATAATTACGCGTGGAGAAAATTATCTGTTCGGAACGGTCGGTGAGCGGAGGGCGGCGGCCATTATGACCGTTGACTCATCAGGCTCCAGGCACCGTCATTACTAGAACCCTTACGGACCTGCGTACAACATGCATACAGACAACATACTGTTATTTCGAGGTAAATGCGCTCGTAGATAACTAAGCCTTTCTCGACTTAAATCATAGTTTCGTTTTGCGTACCCTAGACTTCAACAATAAAATTAATTATATTGCGTATAGTAAATATATATATGCGTAACTTGTTAAGAAATAAGTTTAGAATGTATTTTTATACGAGATCATGCCTGTTAAGCTTGTAGATCAACTTCTACCGTTCAACATTCTGGGAGCATTCATTATCATCAGCCAGGCAATTTTTTCAATCGTAGGGACAATATCTTTGACGGATACCACGGCGAGTACGTAGGAACTTACAGATACCCTCATTCACTCGCAGGAACACAACATTACTCTAAGAAGTTGTCATTTGACTGAGGTGATTAGTGAGGTGGAGGTACTTCCCCAGTCGGACTGCTTTGATGCGCCCTACCTCTCTTGAAAACACCTAGACCAAGACAAACAGATATGTTCACGCTCACAAATGTTTGTCCTGCATGGGAATCGAACCATCGTGCATCGGGAATCGAATCATTAGTGGATAGCAATGCAAGTAGCATTGCTATCCACTTTTCTACCGAACTCGTCAGAAAGAATACTTATAAACCTACGTAAAATGACACAAATAAAACATACATATAAAACTGGAATTACTGTTGGTCGCACACTAGGCTATGTCTGGCTTGTGGTGACCAGATGTACATTAATCATCGAACCGAATCAGACAGACAGTCGAGGAACTATAATTCATATTCAATTGTCTTAAAATTAATGTGGGTAACATAAAAACAATGTATTTGTATCGAGAGGAAAATGAGTTTCTAATTCAAATTTGATTATCTCAAAAGCCTGCCTAGGCCTTCAATTATTAGTATTTTTTTTTTTTACTATGACCATTTTATTTCCCGTACAGCTATTCTCTGCATCTCGACTCATACAGGTTGAGCGGGGTGTACCCTTTGTTTTATCCCTTTATTTACCGACGATTTTGCTTCTTTCACCTATTTGTTACTGTAAAAGACTACTTTTCGCTACAGACACATAAATATGACACGGTTACTGTTTTTGGAAGTTCTCTTTCTGCTCTTAGTCTTGGCTCATTGCCAATTTTTATAATCCTATATCATCCGTAAAATCCCTATTGGCAACGTTACATTTTCTATAGGTTTAATTTCGCTGGAGCTGCTAGGCGTAGTTGCTTCAGAATCTAATAAAATTAAAGACTATGCATGTAATTATGTCATTATCAAAGATCACCGCGATCATTTGCCTATAGATAAGTAGGAGTAAGTAGATAATTCTTACTGTTATTTGTTGTGTGAGTAGGTCTTCGTATCTTTTTAAAAGAGGTAGGGAGCATCAAAGCAGTCCGTCTGGAGAAGTACCTCCACTTGACAGAAAACCGCAGCCAAATAACGACTCTCTCTCTAGTGTTCCTGCGTGTGAGTGAGGACACCAGTAATCTCCTCAGGAGTTGCTGTGTTAGTAGCAGAGGAGACATTGCGCTAGTGATACTTAATGTATTACAAGCCTTCATAGGCTATGGTCACCGCTTTACATCAAGTGGGCCGTATGCTTGTATGCCTTCCGACGTTGTATACAAAATGTATAAAAAGAAATGTTAAAAAAATTAAGTACTTTGAATTAAACAAATTTTAACGGAAGTATCGCGTGTTTTATTTATTTTGTTGAATCTGACGTTTCGAATGCTTTGCTGCGTCCGTGCTCTTCCCGCTAGTCTCCCTGCGACCACGGACGCTGCAAAGCATTCGAAACATCAGGTTCAACAAAAATAAATAAAACACGCGATACTTCCGTTAAAATTTGATTAATTCAATGTATAACAATCGCGAAAACCTAATACAATAGGTACTAAATTAAGTACTTATTAAAATTGACTGGTTTTATATGAACCTAAAAATACATTTTTATTATTTGATAACAATGCGAAATTGACAACCTTTCAAGTCCTTGCAATTGAATGATTGTCAAACCTACCTGGCGTAGTAATATGACTCTAATAGGAAAAATAAATTACTACGTGGCTAGGGTCGCGTGATATATGTAATAACTAATAAGGTTTCGATTACTTATTTCACGAATATAGATTTTGATTCACGATTTTGTTTAAAAAACAAACGCATCATCGATCGAAGTATAAGAGCACAAAATAGAAATTCGTGTATTTTTTCTTTAATCGGTAATAAAGTACTTAAAGTAAATACGAGGGTCTACCGAAGAAGAGATAGGGCACAGTGATGTTCCAGTACTGTGGGCCGATTCTACTAAAAACTGCAACTGCACTGCAGCGCGGCGTGTGTCAAAATGCGTACATTTTGACGTTTCGGTATTCTGTTAAACGATCTGACAGCAGCGACGTTGCAGGAATGTTGCAGTAAATGAATCGCTATTCTGTTAAAAAAACCTGCACTGCAACTGCACGTTTCCTGCAATATAATCGTATTCTGATAAATTGTTTTGACATTTGTATACCGGTGACAGATGTTTTGAAGGAGTTTACTTGCAGTTTTGTTAACGTTACTCTTGAGCAACTTTTGCGAAATGAAATTAATATTCTGAAGCGGTGATTTATATTACAAAATTTTTGTTTTGTTTTGGGAGATGTTTGTGGATAAATATAATTAAGTAAAGCTTCTTTTCGGTTAGAAATACCTCCACTCCGGCAACCAAGGTCAATAGTGAAACTATAGGAGTCAACATTAAATAAAAATTCAGTTTTATTAGATTGAAATATGGCAACATTTCAGGTTTTAAGTAGTTTACTTGCAGGATAGGCACAGTTGCAGGGTAGTTGCAGTGCAGCATACACGCAGTTCCAGCGCAGTTGCAGTGCAGGAAATTTTAGTAGAATACACCTATCGGCACTGCACTATTCCTTCACGACTCAAGTGACAGGCGTAAACGTGCAGTTGCAGTTATTTAGCAGAATTTGCCCACTGGCGGCAACCAAATAATTCCTGAAGGATGTTATGTTACAGTGAAAACCAGGAGTTGCGCGGCGAGGGCATGCGTTCATACGTCGCTACGTTAATATACATATAAAACAATTTAAATTCTGTCAAGCGCGACGCCACCGACCTGCGCACCGAGGGTTGACGGTCGAACGGGCGAACGGAGAAATAATAGAGGTTCCTTTTATTACAAAACCCTAAAAACTAATTCAGCCATATACAAAAACGTTTATGTACAAGCCATGATTACTATGACGAGAGACTAGCATTGGTAAAGACATGTGTGCGACAGCTTCGGCCGAGCAAAGGAAGCAGTGTTTGTAAGCGGCACACGTCATCGTGGTCGTGACCTCGCCGGTTCAACGAACGCGCCCGTCACACCGCGCGCTCCGCCCAGCTGTCTTCATATCACACACTGTGTGCGATTCCATGTCGCTGTACGTTTTAGGTAACATTGACACTAATTAACACATCTCTACTATCTACGGGCAATTTGATCTAAACTACTTTGTATGCTACCGCTACTGATTAGTTGTATGTATATCCTCACGACAAGTCCCTTGCGGGGTAGGCAGAGAGAACAGAGCGCCGTAAGACGCGATTCTAGTTTTTGCAAAGGTTTCCCTTTGCCTTAGTTGAACCGGCTTACGTACGCGAATAAACAATATCCTCTAAGTTTGTATTAGTCATCCAAAGAGATCGACAGATCTACTTTCTTCTAAATAACATTAAATTAAAACTTAATTTCAGTGTAATGTATTATTCATATAGAATAATTTATAGAACTAAGCTAAAAAGCTACAGTATGGGGTTCTTCAAGAAAGGCGTGAAGAGGTTCTTACAGGGTCGGCAACGCAAGAGTGACACCCCTGGTGTTGCAAATGCCCATAGGCTACGGTAACTGCTTACCATCAGGCAGGCCGTACGCTTGTTTGCCACCTTAGTGGTATAAAAAAAAAGCTATCTTTTTGTGATGCCATACATAAAACGGACTTATTGCAAAAAACAAGGCCAACATAGAAAACTGAAAACGGCACGTCTCTCCCAAACGGTATCTGTATCTGGCGGTGACTTTTTACACATTTCGTCTGTTCGGCCACCAGTTCCCCCTCGCCACTCACCCCTCCACTGCCTGTACGCGACACCGTCGTAAAATATAAGTTAGAAGCAACCCAATATGAACGTTATTATTATAACATAACTTCTTAACGCTCTACTGCAAAACACATTAAACATATCCGGATAACCTTTGTCCGATTATAAAATTAAAAGCGGAACGTATTTCTTAATTTTACACATTTGGACATAATTTGAGGTCAGTTAAATATAGCCCGTGTGCTTTAATGTTGGTGTCCTAAATTTGAAGCCTCTATCCGCCTGTATATCATAGATCCCAAGCGAATGTACCAATTTTAGTGTGCTTGTTTTTAGTGTTCCGTAAATAAAGACTACCAACGGCAACGGCAAATACTTCGCTGTCTGTCTGTCGGTCGTCTATCACGGGCCTGCATATCTTATAAATCATATAATGTAGAGAGCCGTAAAACTTTCATAGAGTGTATTATTATTACTATGACCGTTATAATAATAAAATTAAAGTAAATTTAAAAATTATCCATAAAAAACGTGTATATTTCGACGTTTTTTCTATACGGTATTATCCGGCTAAGTATACAAGTCGGGCCGATGTATTCCGTACATGGGGTCTTGCACCCCGCCGCGTGGGTGCAAGACCCCACTGACTTAGGACTTACTGAATTCCGTACATAGGTATTAAGTCGGCAGAACAAGTGTGCTGGCTTGCGCTTAGTACTTTGTTTGATTTGTCACTTAGTAGGTACAGTACATAGTTAATTTTGTTAAAAAGATTTATTCCGTTCTAATACAAACAAGTACTACCACTGGTAGGTATTTCTTTTAACTCATATTTATTTTGTATTTTGAACAGATGCCATTGTTTATACTAATATCAAAACAAGTTCAAAGATATAAGGTACAGTCAGTAAAAATGCTATATTATGTTATAATACCTTTAATTGATAAAAATATCAGTTGAATCCAAAAAAGTAATATTTAGTTAACAAACGTCTAGTTCAATGATAAGATATGACTAATAATCAACTTGATTATAATTTTAGTTCCTCATTATACCTGTATTTTTTTTTGGCAAAAACATCAAAGAAGATCAACTTACTTACAATCTAAAAGTTACAAAACATCTCAGAAATTCAAATCTTAATTTATATTAAAATTTACCTGACGTATTATTAAATAGGTACGTACATATTTACGTCTACCTACCTAATAACAACTATGTCAGGTTAATTGATGTACAAATATTTTTTACTGACTGTACCTTATATATTTAAACTTGTTTTAGGTATTAGTTTAAACAATGGTATCCGTTCGGAATACAAATATGAATTGAAACAAATACCAGTGGCATTAGTTGTTGGTTGTTGGTATGAACTGAATAAATCGATCATGTTCTTTTCAGTTCGACCAACAATTTCATTATATAATTTTTGAACTGATCTTCGTATAACATAAAGCATACTAAAAAGGACCTTGTCTGCAAAATCTATTGCCAAATCGGGGAAATGGTCTCCAATTCTCCATCGCTTTCATGATACTCTTTATGAAGATTTATATGTTATATGATATATATGTGAAATAGTGGAGACTAATAATTATATTATTGTTAGTCAATGAAGATAAGTTGATATTTTCTCGAATTAAGCTAAAACGCCCTTTTTTCGTTACAGTATTAATAGACATTTTCTCCCATAACACTATGCCTACTATTATTGCCTACTATTGCCAATGAATCTACGAGCTCAGTGGCAGCAGTGTGAAACGCGCTGTTACGCTACTTTGACACCAACGCTCGTGGATTCGATTCCTACATAGGACAAACATTTGTGTGCATGAACATGTCTGTTTGTGTTGTTTTGATTATTGCCAATGTATAATAAGTATTTACAAAAAAATATCAGTTGTCTAGTACCCACAACACAAGCTTTGGGGCTGGTTGGCGCTGTGTAATTTATCCGACAATGTTTATTTATTTAATGAAGCCCTTCCTTGCTTACTTGTACACGTCATATGGATCTAAAATGCAATACAGATTTAACAATGCAAATTGATTTCTCGGAGTGTGATAAACACACAGAAACCGATCAAGTGCAAGTCTGATTTCAAGAGAGTTCTTGGACTTCCTTCAGAATTTTGTAGTGAATGATTTTAATAAAACTGGGTGGGAAAGATCGTTCTATTTTTGATATGTATTATCTATATAAACCTTTAATGACTGTGATTATTACTTTATAATTTTAGTAGATGTCAAGAAAAGGCGGAATAACAGAGTCTCACCATAAGGTATCGTGAATAATCGTGATACTTTTGGTAGTCGATGTAATATGACCAGACTAAAGAAAGTTTGAAACTCGCCCAAATATCGATTGTCCAAGGTTTTAAGCTGTTGTACTGTATCAGTTTAAATACCTCAAGTATTGTAACGCTTTAATATCGAAGAGACTTCGTCGATATCAACTGAATAATGGATGTGTAGTGGTTAGCATATACACAGATTGATTAAATCAATATATATTGAGATGTAATGGAAAGATATTTTTTTATACAACGTTGGGAGGCATACAAGCAACTGCCTACCTGACGTAAAGCGGTTACCGCAGCATGGTTAAAGAAGTTGATTTACACTGTGAAGGAAATAGAAATAACTTATGGAGCCCAATGACGCGGTTTTGTATAATAAATAAAATCACCGCTACGGGTCGGGGTAAAGTAGAACGCGCAGTTCTTATTGGCCAGTTCATCGATCAACATCACGATACTTACCAGCTTATTTGGTAAAATATTCCCCCATTGGTCGGTAGGCTTGAGTCACTGAGATACGCCTTCATGTGTAGTCAAGCGATTTTTTTTTATACAACGTCGGAAGGCATACAAGCATACGGCCCACCTGATAGAAAGCTGTTACCGTAGCCTATAAACGCTTGCAATACATTAAGTATTACTCACGCGATGCCTCCTCTGCTGCTAACACAGTAACTCCATAGGAGATTACTGGAGATCTCACTCACACGCACGAACACAACAACCCTCTTGGGGGTTGTTATTTGGCTGTGGTTTTCTGTGAGGTGGTACTTCGCCAGACGGGTAAATGTAGTTACAAACAACAAATGTTACAAAATAGCCCGTACCGGATCGCTGCCACTTTCCCGCTTATCCCGCCTCTAACCAATATCCCGCACCTGTGGATTTTGGCTTTTACACCTACCTAATAAGGTGCTAAGATATTGAATAGTCTTATTCCGCTTCTTTATCCATTATACTATTTCTTTAGTAATAATGGGACTTAAACAACGAAGTCGATCGACCTTCACCTAATATTATAACTGGAATTTAGTTATAGTAGGTAAGATGTAAAGAGTTTGTTTGTTTGTTTGGTTGAATGCGCTAATCTCTGGAACCACAAGTTGTATTTAAATTATTATGCATTTGATAGTTCAATTCTCGAGGAAGGTTATAGGTATTCAACATCACGATACGACCCTTAATAGCCGAGCAGAAAGAAATAATGTAAGAAAAGCGATCCCTACGGGATACTGGGATACGCGCGGACGAAGTCGCGGGGTGCAGCGAGTATTATATATACGTGTATATATATACATATATATATATCTGTCTATCTATACAGCCCTGAAAATTATGATAGTGCGTAGTCTCAAGTTACGTCGAAAGAATGTGCTAATTGTAAGCTCCACTTTCATTGTGAGTAGCAACACCAGTTGCAAGATAACACGGCAATTATGGATACCATGAGAATGTTGACAGTTATAGCAGAGCACCGGTGTCATTGTCTTGCAGTTATGTCAGCCGTTGTTCACGAACATACCAAATGTTTTTTTTTTAAGATAAACGATAAAAGTATAAAGTCTTTATTTGCTATTACATCGCTGCTAGCGTTAACAAAGAAATAAAGGAATCCATCCTAGACCTCTTTAACTGTAGCGTTACATCGATGAGGCGATAATTAGGCGGACGGTTTTTTTTAAAGTTGATAGATTTATATAAATTTTGATTAACACGGTACAAATAATATGTATTCGTAATAGTAATTGCCACTGCGCCTTGTGTGGATGCTGTGAAAACCTGTGCATGGTCAGTGTTTAGTATATTTAATGTGCTCCTGTGTTTGTTTTGTACACTATTTCTATCTGTGGGAACCTTTTATTGACTTCCTATTGTCTATTGTGTCTTGTACTTTATTTTTTGTAAGCTGTTGTTTTCTTTAAATATAAATAAATAAATCCCCGCGAGCACTTATATGCGTAATGTCTTATTCATTTCTCATTATTGTTTTAGTCTTAATCTCATTTCGAAACCGATCTTAACGAGGTGATAATAACCATATAGGTATTAAAATACAACAACAACAAATATAAAGTAAATCAACTTAACCATTTTTTCATCGAGAGTTGGTATCCAATATGGCCATGACTCATTCAGTATCACAGTTGTGTAAATTTAGCTAACTGTGGTCGATACAATCGCGTTATAACATTTCAATCAACTAACCGGAGGCATTACCAGGAAACTGCTTCCGTTAACATCAGTTGTGGTTTTTTTGTGTGCCTGCTGATTGGCGATAACAGTGCGACATAGGTATCTAACGAATACATAAATATACAGGCCTGAGAATTTTAATATTGAAAACTTTTTTAATTAATAAGTCGAATCTTCATTGAAGTCTACGTCAGCACATATATATATATAGCAGCTATGTAAATAGGCGTCGACTTCAGTGAACTTATTTTTTTTATTTTTATTTAAAAGGTTTTATTTCATAACATTTTATTTTATCATCACATCATACAACATCTCCGTCGTATCCACATAAGATCTTCACTAAAAAGAATATTGAAGATCCGTTCACAATGGACGAAGATATCAGATGAAAAGAAACGCACAGGTGAATTTGTTTTTTCATGAGTTTCTGAAAAACTGTACACGCTTCATCACTGAATCTTATGTGGAACCACCGCCGAGGTATGAGCTGTGTAATAAAAAAGAATCATCAATATCGGTCCACAATTAGTGAGAATATCGCGTAATATATACTACATAAAATCCGTCTCATTGAAAATCTCTTCCTTTTTGAAGTCGGTTAATAAATAGATTTTCAATTTTTGTTACATCTATTGTCTGTATATCTTCATACCAAATCCCTTGTGGTGTAGACAGAGACAACTGTGTCTCGAGAGACACGTGTCGGTTCTTACATACCTAGCTCGCTTCTTTAACAGCTTCTTTATCTTCTTTAACTCTTTGTACGCTCTCTTTGTTGTATTTTGTAACATGGATTATAATTAAAATAATTATTACCATACGCTTGTTTTCCGCTTTAGTGATATATAAAAAAATTATGGGTAATTATGGGACTGCCGACAGAAGTGAAAGCTTAAAACTCATATTCTCTATATATATAACTCATGACTAAATATGGCCTTATATGACGATAGATATACATACACTAGCATGTCGGTGATATGAACCCATAATATTGCCCCTACTACCAAAAATCGATCAACCCGATAAAGTTTTTATTTTATGAAACATGCCTTAATACTAATTTTCATGTGCATAGCTTGTAGTTTTATAGGTTTAGGTTTAGATTATCTACATACAAACACATTAAGAACTACACTATGCCTGCTAAGTTGGCATGTTCAGAACTAATTTCATTTGGCCTCAATATATCGCCACTGTTTTGGTGTTTATAAAACCGAGCAAAATGTAATAATTTTGTAGGTCGCGCTGTTTCTATACAAAAGAAGCTGTGAGGCCTTGAATGCACGCTGACGTAAGAGTATTTGTTAACGTATTTTTTCGAATCGTAAAAATGTATAGGCTTAGTACATAATTAGGGCCATTCGTGTTGGCCCTCGTTTCAATACGCAGTCAAGATCACGTGGCGTATATTGGTAACAAGGCCGCCGTTCGAATTGCATCGATTCGTTACATCTAAACAATTATTTTAATATACAAGCTGTTTTCTTGTATGGTCTAGGAGGAATAGTCACTTTGCAAAATTCATCCCTATACTATACGAGCCAAAGATCAATTGGACGACGCTTGGTCAACGAGGGTCGACTGTATACTTATACAACTTAATACTTATATAACAACTTATACGACTTATATAACTTAAAAACATTGAAGTCGACACCTATACACATCGCTTCAAACAAGCATAGCCCTTCTGACGTAAAGTGGTTACTGTAGCATATGAACGCTTGGAATTCGAAGAGTATCGGTTACGCGTTGGTCCTTACTTTGGCTTGGTTCGGTTGGTTAGACTTTAATATCCTCACTCACTCGCATGAACAAAACAACCCTCAGGGAGTTGTTATTGGAAAAAGGTCTTCTGTAAGGTGCTTCCCCAGTTAGACCGTTTGGATGCGCCCTACCTCTCTTTCGCCAGAGCACCGATTGTTAATCATCAGGGTGTACTGCGTGCAGGAGAGATTTCCTTTGATTTTAAAGATGACCTTCAGACCTGATGATTAATTACACTCCCAAACATTTACAAGTACCTACATATAAAGTTTAAAATATTTATTACAAGTTGTGTCTTAACTATTAGATTGTCGTCAAGAATATATGATATCATCACGGGGGGTACAACAAATAATTAGTACACTACAACTAATGTTAAAGAATCAACTATTAACCAACTGGTTCCTGCCCTGGTTCGAATCCTACATGACTTTAGTGGACGTCTACCACTAAAATCGTGCACACTAAAAACTTTCGGATTTTTGTATATATCTGTAATTATCGTGAGCAAAACCCTCGCGTCCAAGAAATGACATTTCGTAAACGTGTAACCTAACATAAGAGTGGCCTGGTTTTCCCTCAGGGTTGTGGCGATCTGACGGCAATTGCTTCCTAATAGATTATGAAACAGGATAGTGTTAGGAAGGGGAAGACTACATATAATTTAACTAGCTAACAGAAATAATAACAGAAAAAGACTGCCAGTCATAGGGCTGCGCGTCAGAAACTTGTAAACATTATTTTTGGGTTGTGTAAGTAAACATTATTATTGTAAGAAAGAGTGCGACCGTCACGCGAGTTCGGTGCATTTCCCCATCACAAAAGTACCCAACGTGCCCAAAGAACGACGACGCTCGTCTTTTCTCGAATTTAGACGAGCTCGGTGGCACTGTCGTAAAATGACGCGACTTTGACACCAACGCTCGTGGGTTCGATTCCCATACAAGACAATTATTTGTGTGCAGGAACATGTCTGTTTGTCTTGGTCTGGATGTAGAGAGGTAGGGCGCATCAAAGCAGCCCGTCTGAAGAAGTACCTCCACCTCGCAGAAAGCCGCAGCCAAATAACAACTCCCTAGATAGAGGGTTGTAGTGTTTCTGTGTGTGAGTGAGGTCACCAGTAAGCTCCTAAGGAGTTGCTGTGTAAGCAGCAGAGGAGGCATCGCGCGAGTGATACTTAATATATTACAAGCATTAATAGGCTACAGTAACTGCTTTAAATCAGCTGAGCCGTATGCTTGTCTCTCGACATTGTATAAAAAAACAAAAGAAGTTTTCCCTTCACAAATCCCATTTGTGATATATGTACGACGTGGCAAAACACGCAAATCATAACGCAATGATATATCCTTATAATGTGAGCTTCCATAACGAGGATACTATATCAGCAGGTATTACTCACTCGATGTTAAATCACTCTTATTAGAAAAAAATCAGTTGGTCGGGGCTGTTTAGCTAGTAAGTGGCTCAAATCGTGTTACAGCCTTGGAGCCTTGGAAGCCAGCCACGCTCCGCCGAGCATGACGCGGCAGACTCAGCCCAGCGCCGATATCTTTAATCTATTGTACCTACGATACGATCTTAGTCACACTATCCACGTCGATCATTATTAAACCCACCTTAAAGAGGAGGTTCGGTTATTATATGTAGGCATGTTATACCTCCGCCTGTTCTGGATAGTTTTTTTTTATTATAAAGCCCCTTGCTGCTCATATAAATTTAGTTAACTTACGACTTTAATGAATTCTGTTTTGTCGGTTTTAGTTATAAGATCGCTTTTAAGATACAATATCGCCGCAATATGTTTCAATTAAGTAGGTAACCAATATATTAAGTATCGCTCGCGTGATGCCACCTCTGCTGATAACACAGCAATTCCTTAGGAAATTACTGTTAACTCTTGTCGCTCACTCTTGGGAACCCAACAATCTTCCGGGCAGTTCTTATTTAGCTGCGGTTTTCTGTGAGGTGGACTATTTTCCCAGACGTGCTGCTTCGATGCGCCCTTCCTTTCTTAAAACTAACACAACAACCCTCTAAAGAGTTGTTATTTAGCTGCGGTTTTCTGTGAGGTGGACTACTTCCTCAGACGGGCTGCTTTGATGCGCCCTACCTTTCTTAAAACTAACACAACAACCCTCTAAAGAGTTGTTATTTAGCTGCGGTTTTCTGTGAGGTGGACTACTTTCTCAGACGAGCTGCTTTGATGCGCCCTACCTTTCTTAAAACTAACACAACAACCCTCTAAAGAGTTGTTATTTAGCTGCGGTTTTCTGTGAGGTGGACTATTTTCCTAGACGTGCTGCTTCGATGCGCCCTACCTTTCTTAAAACTAACACAACAACCCTCTAAAGAGTTGTTATTTAGCTGCGGTTTTCTGCGAGGTGGACTACTTTCTCAGACGGGCTGCTTTGATGCGCCCTACTTTCTTAAAACTAACACAACAACCCTCTAAAGAGTTGTTATTTAGCTGCGGTTTTCTGTGAGGTGGACTACTTCCTCAGACGGGCTGCTATGATGCGCCCTACCTTTCTTAAAACTAACACAACAACGCTCTAAAGAGTTGTTATTTAGCTGCGGTTTTCTGTGAGGTCGAGGTACTTACCTCCTCGGGTTGTTTTGGTGCGCCCTATTCTCTGGAAAACATCAAGGCCAAGACCAACAGACATGTTCGTACACACAAACATTTGTACGGTGTGCGAATCAAACCGACTAACGTTGGTGTTAAAAGTAGCATTGCTACGCACTCTGCCACCGGGCTCATCAATAATGAAGATTGTTGTGTTCCTGCGAATGAGTGGGACTAGGAGCAGTAACTACTACTGTAGGGTCTTTACATCAGGCCGGCCAAACGTAGCATATGTAAAAATAAATGACAACCGGAATGCTCATTAAGTACTTTCATATTATACACCACACGATCAATATCTTACCCCCAAAATACTCGTAAGTAATCTTAATAACAATAAGAAGCGACACACCGACTTCAAATTATATACAACAGTTTGTAATTAATTTAGTATATGTACAAAAAGAACTACACACGAAATCGTATCGATATAAAATAGAGTCGTAATTACTTTATTACACTTGACAGTTCGGGACAATATTTGTGTCTTTCTTTTCCTAGCCTTATCCTTTTTCCTAAATCATTGGTGGGGTCTCGCTGCCTAAGAGTTTGGCGATGAATTTTACAGCCGTAAAATTTCGTTTTAAGTGACTGCCGTTAGACCTCCACAACCCAGAGGGAAACCAAACCTTTCTTAGCTTTCTTTGGTAATATAATTTCCTAGAGATGGGAGATTCCTCACGATGTTTTCTTTCACCGCCGAGCAAGTGATATAGAATTTAGTGGTACATGCCCACGTCAGAATTTGTAGACCAGTCGGTTCTTCCGATCCTTTATCCACTATGCTGTCACTGTTCGGCATGATATTTGTGTATTCAACGTTTATGGTTTTCCAGGAAGTATTATTCATGTCCTAAGTGATTTATTCACTAATGTATGACTCAAGTTTCACACAACGAATCTGTAGGATTGTGTTAATTAAAATACATCCGTAGTAATCTATACCCATCGTGAAATTCATGGCCGACTGACGGATTATTTCTGTAATTACATACGTATACATGCTATCTGTGTGTATCCTCACGCCAGGTTTCTTGCGGGGTAGACAGCGCGACAATACGTGGTCTTTACAAACCTCTTTTTGACAGGCCCGGTGGCCGAGAAGTCAGCAATGCCACTTTAACGCCAAACCTCTTGGGTTCGATTTTCATAGAGAACTAACATTTGTATGCATGAACATGTCTGTTTGTCTCGGTTTAGTTTGTTTTTAAAAGACGTAGGGCTTATCAAAGTAGCCCACTGGGGAAGTACCTCCATTTCACAGAAAACCGCAACCAAATAATAATTCCGTGGAGACTGGTTGTGTTCCTGCGAGTGAGTGTGGTTACCAGTAAGCTCCTAAAGAATTGCCGTTTTAAAAGTACGGGTGGCAAACTGTGAACAATCTATCTATCTATAACTTAACACCAAATCCCTTGCGGGGTAGGCAGAGAGAACCGAGCGCCATGTGACTCAATCCTTACATATTTCACTCGCTTCTTTAACATTCATTGCTCATCTCATACACGCTCGCCGGTTTCTAGGGCTCCTGACATCACCTTCTGATAGAACACGACCAATTTGGTCATGGTACGTAAGTCTTGGCCTTCCTCGGCTCCTACATCCTTCCACTTTTGCATTGTATATCTGCTTCGTCATTCTTTCATCCTGCATTCTTTCTACATATCCGAACCAACGGAGCCTGTGAACAATATTTCCTGTATTGCAAGCGTTCATAGACTACATACGTTACGCTATACCAACACCTTGCCAAATAAAACCGCTCAAAATTGAGTTGGACTCGCGTATTTGGTTTCCGTTTCATTTGAGGATACTATACTTTTATCTAATCCCCTTTGTCAAGAATGTTTGATAATTTCGAAGAAAGAGTTATCTGTGCTAGTTCGATTGACAATAATGTGAATTGATCTTTCGATCATCCGTTCAGAGATTGCAAACTCGTATGTACTTATACATATGTGGTGAATCTTCAATATGTTCTTGTTACTTCTTTACAATCAAAAGTATATGGATTACTATGATATTTTTGAAAATTGTCTGTCTGATCCGAGGTTTTGTAAATGTATTTAGCTTTAGGATTTTAAGCCTAAATGGGAATAAGGGATTATAATGATGGGAAATCATGATGGGTCTAGGTTTTAAACAAAATTTTTTAAAGACTTGAAAGATTATTTTATTTTCTGTAAGATTTTATACCTGAACCAAATGTATATATATTATAAGAGCAATTTTACAAAACAAGCCAAGACTGTTAACTGTGTAGAGTTTTCTTCTGTCTCTATATATATATATTTATATGTTTGTACTCGAATCGCACAAAAAATTATGCACGGAATTGCATGCGGCTCCCATATTTGCATTGTGGAGGTTTTACTTAAAATTTGATATGTACATGTTTCATATTGCTACAAGCCGAGATGTTTCATATAATAAATATGTAACTAACCCTTATCTATACCGACATAGGAGACATTTAACGAAATTTAATATGAGGGGACTTTATTATAGCAATAGAGAGAATAAGAGTAACAAGAATTTCATCGCTCCTGTACAAAAACGAGTGTGTTCGGCGTTTTGTCAGACTTTTATGTCTATATTAAAATTATTTTAATTTTATTGTTCTCTCTGCCCACCCCGCAAGGGACCTGGCGTGAACATATACATACATTATTAAAGTGATCAAATGTATTTGTTCGTGAACATGAGCAACAATGTAAGGCCATTATCTAATTTGAGACAATACGCCGTTATTATTACAGTAATTGAGCCAATCGGGCAGTTGTTGGCGGTCTCAGAGAGCGCTAGGTCTTAACGGAGTGTCACAGAAACGTATGGCGACGGATAATGTCAGTCGTATGAGTCAGATTATACGCAGTGAATGGAAGATGTGATAGGATTGAACGACTGGCCGCGCGCCGCTCGCCGCCCCCGTCTCGTCCTGACGCGTCGTCTCGGTCGCCGCCACGCGACTAGCACCCATTGACTCACGTTTATTACCCCAAGAGACTATTAATTTCTTGGCAGCAGTCGTCGCAGGTTAAACGGCAATACATCGTGTTAATATTATAATGAATTCCATTGGAAAATACAGTTATATTTAAATATTAATAGCGACCTTAAACTTGTACCAGTACTGAGCTATCTTAAATGTCAAATTTAATGTCGCAACAAATGAGTCATACAGTTGAATATCAGCGGTTAGAACAAACACGTTTGACGAACTCGATGGCGGAGTGGTTATTAGTACAAATACTTTGACATAAAGGCTCGTGGGTTTGAATTCAACACAAGGCAAACATTTGTGTGCATGAACATGCCTATTTGTCTTGGTCTGGGTGTTTTTAAGAGTAGCAGGGCGCATCGAAACTGCCCGTTTGAGGTAACCCCTGAGTACCTCACGGAAATCCTAACCCAAATAGCAACTATATATGAGAGAGGTAGGACGTATCTAAGCAGCCTTGCTTGGGAAGTACCTCCATTTCACAGAAAACCACAGTCTCATAACAACTCACTGGAGGGTTGTTGTGTTCTTTGGAGTGAGCCATCGATACTTCACTTACTTAATAGCAAGCGTTCGTAGGCTACAGTTACCGCTTTACATTAGATGGTTGTATAAAATATATACTTTGTATGTGGAATTTATATCAAAATACTAGCGGTATTCAAATACCATAATAACTACCGCTCTACTATGTGACAGCTATGCGTTTATTTGTAAAGCCAAATTTATTGCCGGATAGTGAATAGTGGAGTGGACTTAATAAACACGCTTTTATCAGGTCCGCCTGCATGTTACTATGTAACGGAATCTATGAAACCGAACTTCGACCACTTTTAGTTACAATCTCATTTGAGATTATGACGAATCTATTGAATTATCTTTACATAATAAATTGATAAGCTGATTTGCTGATCGAAGCAGAATATAGAAATATGAAATTTTGTACACATATCCCTGAAATGATGAAAGTGAATTAAATAGGATTTTTTCGTAATTCGCCTCTTATGTGGCTAAAATATCATATGAAACGTCGTGATTTTTGAAAATATTGTATGTAGGTCAACGATCGAATATATTTGTTATATAGCTCTTTTTTATACTCATTTTTTAGGGTTGGCCTTTGGTTCAGATGTTCCCATTTCTGAACTTGTCACACATTCTCCAGTGGGCCCCTTCGTCGTGTTCGTCCGATTCCCAAACGGTTCCATTCCCAAATCTTCATATACTCGATCGCTAGAAATTTGGTTTAAATTGTATACGAGTACAAATGGTAACAATTAGCACTTCTGATGAAGATGAACTGATTGTGGGAAAAACACTCGTCATGTAAACGAGGTCTCGTTTCTTGTGCCTTTTAGTAATAACTTTACCTACATATGTTAAACTCTGAGTTCATCATTAACGATATATTATATTGCATGGTTGAGAATCCTTATATTTTGTTCCAAAGTTCGAGCCTTGTTGAATTTCCAGCCAAAGAGTGTGTTCCTGAACGGATTGGTTATCCGCCCAGTGCTTCTACGTACGATAAAAGTTTGTAGATTATTATGTATATAATCTATATATAGTAATCCATACAATTATTGGCATTTTAAGAAGCAATTTTAAAATAAATATAAATGTTTAATGTCAAATGAAATCTAATGCGATTAAAATTACTTAATGAATACACATAATTCTTTCAAACTTTTTATCATTACATTATTTTCTGTCTTAGTACTAAGTTCTATCTATCTATAACGTCACGCCAAATCCCTCGCGGTGTAGGCAGGGAGAACCGAGCGCCGCATGATTCGATCCTTACACACCTCGCTCGATTCTTTATCATTCATTGCTCTTCTCATGCACGCTCGCTGGTTTCTAAGGCTCCTTACATCACCTTCTGATAAAACATGACCAATAACAGTAATAGTACTTAGTTAATATAAAAAAAAGATTTAAGGTATCCACATGCTAAAATCCACCTATTGGCACATTCTATGCAAAGTATTAAAATCTTTATTTGTCTATAAATAAGGATGCTAATAAATAAGTGGGTTGGCGTTTGGTCGGATTCGGTATATAGCTTCTGGTTAACTATAAGGAGGTAACGGAGACCTTTATCAAAGCTAAAGTTTGTATATTATATGAAAAGGGAATCCAGCGAATTGTTGCGAGATGAGTACCAGGTCTATGTTCGGGATAAACCCACAGTAAGAATCGAAGCTGCAGTTCGTTCACCCTGACGGTTGCTATGGCTTGGGCGGGCGGCGCGGCAACTCGCTTTAGGCGGCCGTGTAAACATAAACAAACGCTTTTACGAATGATAACTCGATGTTGACATCCAAATATTTATATCTGCTTATACTAAAGAGAGATCTCCCGTCATTGACTGAGAAATTTCAATGTTGAATGTTGTTGCTAGTAGCTTGTTTGGCAGATTTGTTTCTTTATTTTTTGTTATCTGGGAGTATTCCCGTTTTATACAAGTCGATAACCGTCACCGTGATGGCAATAACCTATGGAGAAACTATGTGACCGATATTACGTAGTAACTCAATTCACCGCTTTACGTGTCGGGAGGTTAAAGTACGCGCAGCTCTTATCGGCTAGTTTGCGAATCAACATCGAGGTACTTATCGGCTTATTGGTTAAAATGATCTCCTATTGGTCAGTAGGCTCGAATCGCGGAGATATGTAGGCGTTAGACTATTACTATTATTACTACTATAACTTCACGCCAAATCCCTTGTGGGGTAGGCAGAGAGAACCGAGCGCTACGTGCCTCGATCCTTACATAACTCATTCGCTTCTTTAACATTCATTGCTCTTCTCATGCACGCTCGCCGGTTTCTAGGGCTCCTGACATCACCTTCTGATAGAACACGACCAATTTGGTCATCGTAGGTAAGTCTTGGCCTTCCTTGGCTCCTACATCCTTTCACTTTTACATTGTATATCTGCTTCGTCATTCTTTCATCCTGCATTCTTTCTACATGTCCCAACCAACGGAGCAGGCCTTTTTTATTTTAACACCGACGATGTAGGCGCTAGAACACATCGTATTTGTGAGCGCGGTTTGTCATCATGCGCAGTCGAGTGGTTTATTGGTTTGTGTGCGCCACTTATGAACGTTGCAATTAATGAATATCCTTTGTGCGCTACCAAACCTGCTTCGGGCGGAACAGATTCCCTCTTGCTTCTTGGCAACCTTTCTCAATCGCATGAATTCAATACAATACCTTGCAACACTACAAGGAATTGTCGTTTCATTGTGGTCTTCAGTAGAGTACCTACTTTCCTACTCGAGCCGCCTCTTAAATAGGCATAGCAGCAGCTTTCCGCGGCTCAGCCCGCATAGTGTTGGGTTATCTACGTTTTACATTAGTACCCCTATAGCAATACGTAACCCGTAATGGTAGTTTGACGAACTCGGTGGCGCAGTCGTTAGTAACGCTACTTTGACACCAACGTACGTGGGTTCAATTCCCCCCACAGGAAAAACATTTGTGTGTAGGAGCATGTCTATTTGTCTTGGACTGCTTTTAAGCAGCCCGTCTGCGGAAGTACCTTCACCTCAGAGAAAATCGCGGCCAAGTGACTCCCTGGAGGGTTGCGTGTGAGTGAGGTCAGCAGTAAGCTCCTAAGGAGTTGCTGAATGTATTGCAAACGTTCATATGTACTAAGGTAACCGCTGTACATTGGGTGCACCATTTGTTTTATGCCCCCTCCCCCCGTTGTTTAAAGAATAACCCTGTGACTTCTGTATCGATTGTAGAACTGAGCTCAAAAAATATTTCACATACAAACTTGACCCTGCTACTATTTAATATTATGTATTATAAATAAATAAATAAATATTGTCGGACAAATTACACAGCGCCATCCAGCCCCAATGTAAGCGAAGCTTGTGTTATGGGTACTAGACAACTGATAAACATATGTAAATATTTTTTTTTTTGTAAATACATACTTATTATACATAGAAAATACCCAGACCAAGACAAACAGACATGTTCATGCACACAAATGTTTGTACTGTATGGGAATCGAACCCACGAGCATTGATGTCAAAGTAGCGTAACAGCGTGTTCCACCACTGCGCCACCGAGCTCGTCATTATATTCCATAACCTATTTAACCAAAGCTATCGGAATGGTACTCCTTGTGCAAGTGAGATTGACTTGAGTCTAAAGATCACGCTGAGCCCACAGTTAGCCAATGTAGAGCTACAATATACAGATCTGTTTTTGGCCCTCTCGTGTAGTAACTTTGTGAATATTGGGTAAGTTCCGTAATACAATACGACTGAAGCCGGCAAGTTAGTGATTGACGACTCGACGAGTATAATATATATTATGTGTCCGGCAGATCTAATCCCGATGGAGGCATGTATAGTGTTTTTCTCAAGTATGAGATAATAGTAAAAGTTCGAACGAGAAAATTTCCATAAATACTCGTAGTTAATAGATTCAGACGTTATATTTCGAAAGTCAAATTTACTGGCCTAAAATACTTTGTGTGATCTCCAGTGTTTCAGCTGAGACGACTGGAGCAGCCAGCGTAGCAACGGTGGCTGGTGCAGGCGGTTCATCTTTCAGATGGCGGACATTCGCAGAGACGACCACAGCAGCCGAGGCAGAGACGGCTGGAGCGGCCATGGCATCGACGGCGTGCATCTACTAACGGTAGTGGGTGGATGCGGCCGGCGCTATTTCCCATGAACTAATGAGTAGCCGAAGCACACAAAGTATTTTAGATGTAATTAGAAGATAAAAATTCTTTATTTGCCAGTGGACCCTCGCGGGCGCTTAGACACGCTTACATTTATTGAATATAATATTATTTTATCTTATTCAATTCTCTTATTTTACTTTTTCTTTTTTTAATCTACTAGCATTTCGGAAATGACCATTGGCGAAGAAGAAATGCCGAAAGAAACTTGCATATATAGGTCTCATTTAAAATTGTCAATTAAATATTACAAAAAAGTCACATAAGCATATTGGTACAATAATTACATAAAATGGTAAAATGAAAGATTATTAGGGACAGATACTCTGTGCTGAATAATTTCCGGACATCAAACAAAGATACAATAATCGTTGAAAAGATTTCATATGCACTAAAATCCTATAGTATACTATACTACTATACACAAACTAGGTTATTTCCTTAATTATACTATGTTCATGATATATGATATACGGACGGTTTTTCCGATTTACTACAAAATAATGACACAAAAAGTAGTGTAGTTTGCCCTACACCATTTAACTTTAATTATTTTACATAGTTACTAATAATGATTTTATTTAGTACCTAGTGGTAAAACCTTTCAATGTAAAAGTGATGCAAATGCACTTTTATGCCACGAAGCAACGCGCGCTTCACTTGCGATAACAATATAAATAGTGTTTTGTTAGTATTTCATATATTTTATGAGCAAATTCTTCAAATACCCAAGCAAATCACACTATGCTTCTTAAGACAAAAGTACTGTACAAATAAGCAGTTACCAATTTCACGATGAATACATGCAACTGTTTATAAAAACATAGTAAAACAAGGTAGTTATTGTTATAGACTTGAAACGTATACAATTCAACCTCTGTTTGTTATGAAACATTTATTTTTGTCTGTAACCGAGCGATGTAAGAGTAATTGGGTCACTAGAGCTCGGTGAGGATGAGACTAGCACACGGGCTACATAGGTGGTTGTCCGTTTTCCTTGTACACACACGTACGCGCCGCGTTGACCATCCGCGTTCATATATTGTAGTCTATTAACGGAAACTAATTTAAAAGATTTATGCCTTTTTATACAACGTCGGGAGGCAAACAAGCATACAAATTGATGTAAAGTAAATAAGTATAGAATGCATGCAACACAACAAATATGCATTACGTTCTCCCAACTAGTAAGCTAAGGTCTAGCAAAAAGAAGTAGATTGAGCGTAACATTTTTACTGTACCAACTATACTGGGACCTAGAACCTTCGCTTTACAGTTTGCCGTAGCCAAATGACATGGTTGGGTTGTGATTCTGCGAATGAATACTACTTCCCGACTGGAAGCCTGGCTATTCCTACCTATCAGAAACTGCCTGGTGACCTCATTAACACGCCGGAACACAACCATCGCCCAGGGAAGCGTTATTTGATTGCAGTTTTTGTGGAGCTTCCAGTATTTTATGTGTAATATTCCGCTAACCTTAATTCGGCTTTTCAAGTTTTACATCAGAACCCTTATATTTTCCATGTGTTAAGTATCTATGTATTAATCCAGGGCGTACTCTATTTCTGTGCCAAATTTCAGTCAAATCCTTTCTTCAGTTTTTGCTTGAAAGGGTGTCAAACATTTCATATCCTAACAAACTTTCGCATTCATAATATTACTGCCACCGCCGATATTATTTGCAGAGAGGTAAAGTCTTGTGAGCAAAAGCATTTTACTCGAGGAGAATGTTTCGGTCGTAAGTCGCGGCGAGCCGCACACTCTGCCCGACGAAGGCAATTAGCGACACATGCCGTCGACACCCGTCTTCGTACGATACGAGGGGCTCTCCAACTTTTGCGCCTCTCTTCCACTTACGTTTTCCATATATTTTTCATCGCAGCCTATTAGCCGTTTACTCCGACATTAATCGACTCATTGGTTCAGAAAAGCCTTTATGTTGCTATATAGGTCAGTTTATAAGTGGCCAGACACTTTGGGGATGTTGTTGTTGTCTCGATTTCGTCAAATAAAACGCAAGTCCGGCACGGTCTCTTGGGATTGGTTTTATTTCGTTTTAATTGGACGAGCGCCGCTGAAATACGCTACGTTCTGTCTGTACACAGCCCATCAATTAGGTCGCATTGCACGGTAGTTAGTTCCCAACACTATTTATATTGTTCATTGATTGAGTGATTGAGCAATTCTCGTATCCAGTACACGCAGCTATTGTATAACAAATCATCTCACCGCTCCTATTTCTAATGCGATCAGTATTGAATGTTGTGTATGTATGTAAACGACACCAATTTGTACATTACCCAATATCAAGTGCGAGTCGGAATCCAGCTTTGAGGGCATATTATTAATTTATATATTTGTATTACTGGCAACATCTGTTTCTATAATTAAAATACGTGTGATGTATGTATATCTTGACGCCAGGTCCCTTGCGGGATAGGCAGAGAGAGCGCATACTGAGCGCCATAAGACGTTGTCCTTACACACCTCATTCGCTTATTTAATATTCATATATCTTTTCATGCACGCTCGCCGGTTCTTAGGGCTCCTGATATCACCTGATAAAACACGACCAATCGACCAATTTGGTCATAGCAGGTTAGTCGTGGTCTTGACGTATTGATGTTATAGTTTACCTGTAAATGTGTTTGTTTATATTTATGAATGTATTCATTAATCTGTTGCATATGATATCACTACTCACGCCACTTTTCACCGTCTAATCTAATTTGTTTCACATTACATTAAAAATGTATGATAGTATCATAGACATAGTAAGAGAGATATAGGGGTGTAAGTGGCTCCCTACTATCTATGAAATCTAAGCCAACCTCACCTCCGACGAAACATACAAAAACACTGTTTATTATATATCTATTAAAAGAATGGTACATGGATCAAGGGTATCCTTCTCTATTGATTTGCCCGGCCATAAAGAAAGGATATTTCGGGTATGCGATTGCCCAGCCCCTTATTTACTGCAGTTGCTACCAATGTATCTCTCATAACCGCAGTATTCATCCTATAAATGCCCGCCCTAATATACCAACCTCTTTAACCCAAGTCCTGTCTCTTTTGCCTTTATACTCTCCCTATCCGATGTCAAATGCATCCTGTGTTTCATAGTCTCTGTCTATCCCAATAAGAGATAGGCGAGATGTTATGTATCATAGGTCAGATTGTTTACACAAACTTGTATGTCTTAACAGAACTGACAGACACGTGAGTAATTGTTCATTTCCATTTTTACTTTTGTTTACTCCAAACTCCAAAAACATTATGATAGTTAATAAATCAACAGTGATAGTTGATCAATTATGGCGCGCGCTATAGAGATGATAATATAATAAAACTAATCACTAAACTATTAGCTAAGTAAATATATCGCCACTGGACAATGGTACAATAATAATTTTAATGGGATAAATAGTTTCTAAAACAAATTGAAATAAGGTTTACATAGGAATAATGCCTAAATCAGCTATCTAAATTCCTTTCATTTGATCTAATCTTCAGTATTTTTGTATCTGTGATAGTCAAATTTCGTATACGAAAATGTAATTGCGATTGCGCATTTTTGTGCTAGTATTAATATGTGTAGATCTATTTATAGATTACTAGTGGTCACCCAGTGGCTGAAATTCAACCATATTTATTTAGTTTTTAAGTTTGTTTTTTTTAAATTTTGTAATATTGCACAAGCTGCGAGCTTGTACTAATATGTACCTCATAGGAAAATTAAGATATACATAAATTGATTAAGTCATATTTGAAAAATAATAACTGAGTTATTTGACAATTTCCTGGGGTTCTATGGGGGGTATATTGCTTCATTAGTCACAGTCTTTGTTGACAGGCGACATAGTTAACGTGATTATCATTTTCAAATTAAGTAGACGATGTTTGTTGCAAAAAATCTTCCAACATTGCTAAATGCATGATTTGATATTTTATGCTTACGGATATAAAAGGTATATTCGTGAATATAAAATCTCAAATCATGCAATAATTGAACTCTAATGTTTAAAAACTGGCTTTTTAATATTAATCTTTGGGACTTTCAGTAACCCTAGGAACCGGCGAGCGTGCATAAAAGAGCTATGAACGTTAATGAAGCGTGTGAGGTGGGTAAGGACCGCGTCTTATGGCATTCGATTCTCTTTGCCTACCCCACAAGGGAGCTGGAGTGAAGATATACATATACAGACATATTTATGGTCATTGCAAATGCAGACATGACTGGTAATTGAATTATTTTGAAGTTCAATGGTACGAGTAGCATAAATGATCGAATAGTTTCATTAAACACCAACGCAGAAAGAGAAGTACAAAAATATACTCTATTGTTCCAGTTTAAAAATTTAAACTTAATAAAATAAACGTAAACAAATCTTGTCACGAAATGAACGTGCAACGATTGACGCACGAATAGCGAAATGAAGCGGTCATGAAACGAATGATTAGCATGGCCGACTAATCGGTCATTTGAGCACCGACTGTCTAGTTGCCTAAAAGGACAAATATTGATTCGACATTTCTAATGCCTAGTTAAGTTGTTAAGAAAAATAATTATCAGTTTTGTTTATGATGATATCCAATTAAAATAAAAAAAAAAATGTTATATTATAGTGCTTGCTTTTAATTCGTTTTTCTCGAATTTCGTTTTGGTACCGACATTAACTCAATCTAGTTTTGATGAGATAATTATAAGAAGTGAGTACTAAAATTTCTAGATTTACTGATCAATACGCTCGAGGAACAAATAGAAAGTTATTACCGGCGAAGTATAAACCTTAACTAAGTAATAAAATGATCGAGTCGAAACACCTGTTACTCGATTATTTTATTACCTAGTTAAATGTGTTTTGTGTTAGGTTCTTTAACCTTACTCTTGTTTTTGTATATTTCATCTCGTATCTACTTACGTACCTGCTTACCATTTGAGGGGCCTAAGATGGTTTCTTGATATAAAAAATTTGATCATAAAAACTTTGTACATAACACGGGTGGTACAGTAATTACAAGTACGCGTTGACTAAAGTCTTATAAATAACCTCTCGTCTGTAATGCGTACTACACTCGCGCTTAATACATAATGTACAGCTAAGTGCACGTAAAGTTGGCACTTTGGCCTTTGTGCCGTTCTTATGTATATAATAAGAGCCACATCGCACTACGGGTGTCAAGCGTGATCGGCTCTTACTTATACTATTTATTAATCTTATTATGTAAAATTTAAAACCGACTTCGGTTAAGTCAACGCGAGTAACGGTTAAAGAAACGACGTGAATAGATGTCGACTTTAATCATGAATGAAATAACCTATGGAGACCCCATGACACAATTGTAAAAATTTACGAAAGCTAACCGCTACGGGTGGGTGGGTAAAAGTATAACGCGCATCACTTATTTGCTTATTCACGTATAAATGTCAAGTCTCACTTATCTGACTTATTGAAGAAAATATCCTCCTATTGGTTAGTAGGCTCGAATCGTTGAGATGTTTAATTGCTATAACTACTATATGTTTTGGTGAGTTTTTTTTAATACCACTAAGGTGGCAATCAAGCATGCGGCCTGCCTGATGGTAATCAGTCACCCAACCTATGGACATTTGCAACACCAGGGGTGTCACTCATGCGTTGCCGACCCTCTAAAAACCTCTACACGCATTTCTTGAAGAACTCCATGCTGTAGTCCCTTGGAAAAACCTCGGCTGGGAGCTCATTCCACAGCTTGAGAGTGAGGGGAGGCTTCATGCGATATCAATTGATTTATTGGTTTGTGAATTCAATGCAGTATGTTCACTTTCTCATTCAAACAGAACATATTTATAACAACAATCTAGGGTCATTGGGAGTTATCAGCGTCTTAAATACGAGCGACTTACATGGCAGCGATTATATAGAAGGAAGGGAAAGCCTGTACCGGCGGACATAACTAGCCGTAGTCGCTAAGTAATTGGCCTAGTCCCTTGGGTGTTCCCTCTCTTCAGGCTTGTTTTGCGCTGTGAACAAAAGCAGTTTCTATTTGCCGCTAACTAATTAGTTTTCTTTATCAACTCGCTCTGTGATCGAAGCCTTTCTAACAGATTAAATAGTTTAGTAAATCTTTGCAATACTCGTGGGCCGGCCTTATTGAAAAGATGAAAAGGCTAGGTGTGTGGCATTCATTGCTTGGTTTTGAGCCTTTTAAATGAAAAGCAATTACACCAAGTACACAGATGAGTAAACCCTAATTAGCTATTTAGCCTCAGAAACCGGCGAGCGCGCGTGAGAAGAGCAATGAATGTTAAAGAAGCGAGTGAGGTGTGTAAGGATCGAGTCATATGACGCTCAGTTCTCTCTGCCTCACTCTATGGTGTGAAATTATAAATAGACAAATAGAGCCATTTAGCTAGGCATGGAGAAGAGGAAACCTAGGTGGTTTACTACTTCTAGTGAATTTTTTTTATACAACTTCGGGAGGCATACAAGTATTTTTTTTATACTACGTCGGAAGTAAGCGTATGGTCCACCTGATGTAAAGCAGTTACCGTAGCCTATTAACGCCTGTAATATATTAAGTATCACTCGCGCGATGCCTTTTCCGCTGTTTACACAGCAACTCCTTAGGAGCTTACTGGTACTGGTCACTTACACGCAGGAACACAACAACCCTCTAGGGAGTTTATATTTGGCTGCGGTTTTCTGTAAGGTGGAGGTCCTTCTCCAGATGCGCCCTTCCTCTCTTAAAAGCATACGGCTCACCTGACGTAAAGCGGATACCGTTATCTAGGAACGCTTGTAATACATTAAGTATCACTCGCGTCGTGTCTGCTGCTAACACAGCAACTCTTTAGGAACTTACTGGTAACCTCACCCACACGCTGGAACACAACAACTCTCTAGAGAGTTGTTATTTGGCTGCGAGATTCTGTGAGGTAAAGGTACTTCTGCTTTGACGCACCCTACCTCTCTTAAAACACCCAGACCAAGACAAACAGACATGTTCATGCACACAAATATGCTCGCCGCCGCCGGTTACACAAGCTCCTCACGTTATACTACCGTCTGCCAAGAATTATGTGTGTTTTCCACCATAATTCTATATTAAATAATTACGAAAGCTTATCAATAAAAAAAATAACAATTGGCAATGATACGGGGTACACATGTCTATATAATAAAAGGAATATACATTAATTGGAAAAGGAAAAGGCGGAAAAGATACCTATATTGGCAAGTATCGTTTGGTATTACTTCTTAGCCAATGGTTGTTTTGAAATGCTGGTAGATCAAAAAAGAGATCAAAACTATGAAAAATTAACAAGATACAATATTAAGAATATAAGATGTGCCCGTGCGTGAGGGTCTAATGGCAAATAAATATTATTTATCTGAATCTCTATGATTAATTCTTTTTAAGTGAGTTAAAAATTTGCACTCGTTGATGAAACACGATTTGCACTCGTATCTCTTTTATATTTTACTCCAGTAAGTAGCCTTTTCCCAAACCCAACTATAACATCGTCAGAACCTACAGCTAAATACCCGAAACACGTTATTAGGACCGATTTCGGAACAACAAGAAAAGTTAAACTCTGACAGCACAAAGTTTGTATCCCATCCCAAGGGACAGGCGAGTAATCCGTAATCCCCGGGGGGCTGCACACTTGTAATTCTAAACAGTTCCCGGCGCTCACCCACCTCCAGCTACTAGAGGGCCACTATAACATAGCAGGTCTGGTAACGTTTCGCAATTATTCAATCATGTTTATGTCATCACATTATGGTTATTTACATATATTAGGAGTAGCCAAATAATAAGATTCTAACACTTTGGATTGAATGTGCCAATAGTTGGGTTTTAGCATGTTTTAGGATTACAAGTAATTTAAATAGTATTAGATTTCATTTGGGACGATACATCCTCCTTGTCGAATACTTTATTTAACGAGGATATTCACACGTATACATAGACACGACATGACCAAAAAAGTGTGATTGATTTGATTTTAATAGATAGACGTCTCCTAAATACAAGAGCCTTTTGGAGGTCCCACTCTTGAGAAGGACCTTGGTGGTAAGCCGGTTTGTAGGGCTTTTCAAGAAGTAAAGGCGATTGGCGAATGCGTATCCCTTTCAGAGATCATAAAAGGATAAGGAAGAAAGAAGAAAAATTACAAAATGAAAGTAAGGAGAACATATGGGTAAGCGGAATATTTGCGAATGCAAGGCTTTCCAACTCAGGTGTAGACGATTGTTGGAAAGTTCTGAAAAAAAAAAATGGTAGATACAAAAGAAGCGTGTGGATGCGCAAACAGGTATAAAACATTGAAAGGAGATCCCTGGTGGGATGCGGAGGTTGAATCCTCCGTAGCAAGAAAGTGGAAAGCGTGGCTGGATTATGTATCATATTTACCCTTAAATGAAAGTATGAGAGAAAAGAAGAAAGAAATGTACCTCAAGAATTAAACTAAGGTTTTAAGGAAAGAGAAACGTGAAAGATTAATTTTGTATGAGGAAGAGAGGCTAGCGGAAAACTTCGAGGCGAATACCAAGCTTTTTTGAAATATATGAACCACTGATGTGGAAAGACGAGTGAGTGCTGGGAATAGTGTATATGGATCGTTGGGAAAACTTCATGGCAGTATAAGCTTGAGCCAAAAGGCATAGCTCGCAATACACAAGGAGTACTGCTTGTCCCAACGCTTACTTATGGAAGCGAGAGCTGGGTATGGTAGAATAAACGCGGTCTAAATGTGAGCATTGCCCAAAATTTGTGGCGTAACGCTTGTAGACCGTATTCGCAATGATGATGTTAGAAACAGAGCTGGTCTGAAAGAGAGTGTCGGTGTTAAAATAAGAAGAGGCATGCTCCGTTAGTTCGTACATGTAGAAAGAATGTAGGAAGAAAGAGTTACGAAACAACGCGAAAGTAAAGGATGTAGGAGCCGATGTTGGCCAAGACTTACCATGACCAAATTGTATTCTATGAGAAGGTAATGTCAAAAGCCTTAGAAACAGGCGAGCGTGCATAAGAAGAGCAATGAATGTTAACGAATCGAGCGAGGTTTGTAAGGATAGAGTCATATGGCACCCGACTTTCTCTGCGTACCCCGCAAGGGATTTTGCGTGACGTTATAGATAGATTCCATTTGACATTAAATATTTCTAATTATTTCAAGATTACTACGTAAAGTGCCAATATTTGGGTTGTAGAACCTATACATATGTATAGTATTAGTACTTAAGTATTATATTGCTAGTACTCGTACTTTCTTACATTAGCCACCATTTATGTTGAGTTCTATTAAATGTTCCTTTTCTTTATTTCGATCTGAATTCGCGGAACCTTCCCAAGAGCTGTCATGTCATGGTTAATAAAGTGTTAATCGATCTAATTATAATTTTTACACCTCTAAGGTGACAAACAAGCATACATACTGCCTGATGGTAAGCAGTTAATCGTAGACTATGGGCATTTGAAACAAAACGGGTATCATTAGTGTTACCAATCTTGTAGAACCTCTTCACGCCTTTTTTGAAGAACCACATAAACCAAACTCGCATGGTAGGCAGAGAGAGCCGAGGGCTACATGAGACGATCACACCTCAACCGCACCTTTAACATTTAATTTAGAAGGACTAGATTTTACACTTTTATTTATTTAGATCTAGCTTTTATACTATATGCTGGAAATCTCAATACAAAATAAATTATAGAACTCTGTTACAATGTATCTACTTGCAATTTGATCCAACCCGCTTTGTGTGCTTCCGCCACCAATTAGTTCATGCGGCCTAGCGCCGGCCGGCACCCACCCACTACTGTTAGTGCGTGCTAGGCCGCATGAACTAATTGGTGGCGGAAGCACACAAAGCGGGTTGGATCAAATTGCATGTAAATTTGACTTTCGCAAAATAACGCCTGAATCTATTGACTATTTAATGTATCTACTTATTAGTAAAAGAATAATACCGCCTACATACAAACAAACAACGAAACTATTTACCTAATGTTAGTGTAGAATGTAGTGACTACGTTTGTTGTTACTAATGGTGCACTTAATGCTAATTGCATTCTCTACCAATGCACCATTGAGAGTGAAGATATATAACGAGTATACCGACATCTTAGACTAACAGTTATTTATTTAGGTACGCCAACAGGTTACATGTTTACATTCTCAATAACATTATTAAAGGTACTTATTCTAGCATGAAACCCAATTAAAGGTGAACACAACATTTTCGAATACATGGGCAAGCATTAAATACTAACAATAATTATATTAAAAGTAAAAGTAGGTAGGCAAGTATTAAATTAAAAATTTGCTTTTAGGATGTTTTGTGAAGTATAGTAATTTTTTAGGGTTCCGTACCTAAAGGGTAAAACGCAACCCTATTACTGAGGCTCCGCTGTCCGTCCGTCCGTCTATCACCAGGCTGTATCTCATGAACCGTGATAGCTAGACAGTTGAAATTTTCACAGATGATGTATTTCTATTGCCGCTATAACAACAAATACTAAAAAATAGAATAAAATAAATATTCAAGGGGGCTCCCATACAACAAACGTGATTTTTTTGCCTTTTTTTATAGATAATGGTACGGAACCCTTCGTGCGCGAGTCCGACTCGCACTTGGCCGATTTTTTATTACTATGACGATGACTGTATTTTATGTTTAAATTTCATAAGACAGTCGTGGTTAAATTGATGATATGTACACGCATACATTATTATTACATTCATGCCATGGAACCGGCGAGCATGCAGGAAAAGAGCCGGGAATGTAATGACACCGGTGAGATGCGTAGGGACCGAGTCTTGTGGCGCTCGGTTCTGTCTGCATATCTGCAAGAGACTTGGCGTGAAGATACACATAGATATATAAATTCATTTTTGTGGCTTAAATAATCATATGGAAAATAGCACATGTCTAGTGTTTAGCTGTAGTTACATCCATCGCAACACATGGGAGAACCAATAAGCTGATAAGTGCCACACTGTTCACCCGTGAACTAAGCAATAAGAGCTGAGCGTTCTTCTTTACCCCCCGACCCGTAGCGGTGAATTGAGTTATTACATAAAATCGGTCGCATAGGTTATTTTCCTCATGCAACATAAGGAGACTTTCGCTCACATGTCGTCTTACAACACCTTCTTAAGAGCTTTTTGTTGGCCTAGCTCACTTACAGGAACTTAGCAACTCTCCAGTATTATTTTCTCACTGCCGTCTCCTGTAAAAACCTTTTTTACGTTTTTAGGGTTTCGCAGCAAAGAAGTAACTTTCAGTTTCGCAATGACTGTCTATCTATGTCATTTTACTAATTCACTTCAATCTATACTCATATCACTTCAATCTATGCTAGGTTACAGCGCTGCCTTCAAGAAGCGGGTTTTAAAGTATACTCTGCCATCCTGCCCTATTGCGAATTGACAAACTTAGAATAAGGATTTATCGTCAAACTACAACCATCCAGGTCCGATCCCAAAGTGCCTATCGCCTATATGCCTAACTGCATATATGCCTATCGGTCGCCAAAACTATCCACTGCCAAACCGCATAAAATATCACTCGCACGTCTTTTCTTCTCTTTCATCTTTTCAGCCAACCTGTCTGTGATTAATGTCTCGAGTGCCTTAGATTTGCACAGTACAAATATTTGTCTCGTTGTATGTGATATTATTCCAAGACACCTCCATTCTTTTACTAGTTAGTCGTAAGTTAGTTAAAGCAGAAATAAGTACGTAAGTCGTTCCTTTACCTGTCATAACAATATTGAGCAATGTCAACAGTACTAAGTTATAATATGATCGGGGGTGGAAACGTTTCGGCTACGTACGCAGTTGATTAAGGGGCAGTGACATGTCCCTATACTTGCCTACGTACTTTGATTATACAGCCATATAAGTTACTTGTTTGTTTTGTTGGCATTGAAAGCTTATTGGTCCATGATTCGAATCCTAGCGTGGGTGAAATCGACGAATTTCGTGTTTTTGGATTGATGTACGTATTTGTAATTGTCACTTGCTCGGCGGTGAAGGAAAAGCATCGGGAACCCGCACATACAAGAAATTATATTTCGAAATATCTGTGACCTAACCAATAAGATAGCTCTGGCTTTGCCGCTGGGATGTCGAGTTGTTACGGCGGTCGTTTCATAAAAAAATCTGTATGTTCGCCAAAATCTTAGGTTTAGGCAGCGAACGCTACCAATCGTGATGGATTAGGAAACGAGGTAACACTAGGAGGAAGAAAAATGATACTTATTTGTATGATATAACAAACCTCTACCAGGTTAGATTTGTACCAATGTCATTATCAATCAAGACCTCCTTATACTAGTCTTTGTTTTAAATCAATTATGACTAGAATAAGTAAGTTTAAGAATAGACACTTTGCTACACCAAAGTTATCACTCGTGCGTTGCTGACCCTTCAAGAATACTACATATCCATTTTGAAGAACCTCATACTGCAGTCTCTTGAACCTCGACAGGGAATTAATATCATAGCGCTAACGGCTCTCGGAAGAAAACCTCTCTGGAATCACACAGCACTCGGCGATTGAGCTTCCGTATATAAATTCCCTGTCAATGACGAGCGTTGAGGTTATAAAAGAGAGCTGCGGGCACTATGTCTAACATTTACTGGGAACACAAGCCATTGCACAATCGGTAGACCATACAAAGGAAACCTTAGGACAAAGAACCGCAATTTGCGCATTAAGCCTGCCTTTATGATTACATCCAGAGGATGGAAGGGGACGCTCCTGTCCCACTGACCCAGTGACACCGACATAAAGCGAAAAAGCGCTCTACAACAAATAAACCCGAATGTGTAAATATACGGAGAGACCCAAAGCTGAACAGTATAACATGCGGAAACTCCTGAATGATTGATGTCCTAGTGATTGAAGTCAAGTTTTTTTTTATATTAAAGGGTCGGCTTATTGATTTATTCCAACGCTTGCTGTACATACATTACTCATGTTCTGTTTGACGAATGATTTAAAACGTCTAATTATGTGCAAATGAGCATTGCTGCACAATTGATTTACAGTCGCTATTACGTAACTACTCTGGCACGGACTGGAAAAAGAGGTTTAGTTAAGCATTAAAACAGTATAATAGAATCACGTAATCAACTTGCATTTCAATGACCACTATTCATTAAGATAGATACTAAAGCAGGTTTGCTGAAACTCCAGACATTGAAAAAAAAACCGATTAAGTACGGTATAGATAGAGTCTAGCTCATTACGGTTCCATAATGCTTTTCTTAAGTCCCCGCAGAAGAAAAAATAAGCTTGTTTCCTTTGGTATATAAACTACAAGCAAACTTGATTAAGCAGTATTTCTGTTATGTCTATCTATATCTCCAGTCCCTTACCTTGTAGAGCAGTCAGACAGGATGGAAAGCTCTCAACTCTGTTTTTATGCATTTCCTCACATCTTAAACATTCATAGTTCTTTTCATGCACGCTCCCCGGTTCCTAGGTAACCTGGCATGACTATCATTTTCAGTATTTGTTATGTATATTTTACTATTCAGCTTACATAATATACGCCAAAAGAATAAATACTTTCATTTAATGAAACATTCAGTGTTGGGTTAATATTCTACATGCATCTAAATTTTAGGTGTGAAACTCATTTGGTTTTCGAGTCGAGACCCGTGACACCGAGACATATGGACGGTCAGGCCGCAGGATAGCAGCAATAGGATTTTCCTCTTCATGTACGAAGTCCTAAAAATCGTATTTTCTAATATATATGTAGTTGTTAGTCATTTGTAGAAGCAATAACTCAGCTTTAGACATGACGTGATGCTAGACATATTGCTGGATTTACCAAATGTCCTGTGGATAGGAAATAGTATGTATGTATTACTTCAGTCTACAAATCGCCTGTCGTAAATCCACAGTAACAGTTATCCTCCGAACGACAGCCGGATGGGCGACATGTTGCGCATTTTATTTGCGTGTTCGAACAGAAGGGAATCAATTTCAGATGGTACGTTAAATAAATCCGACCCGTCTCGCGCTACTTGCATCCGGATTGCATTCTACAGCTGCGCCCTGACTTATGTCCCATTGCACGTCACCGGCGGCGTACGGACTTTTTACCCCCATTTGTTTTCTAATGTCTAATTTTAATTGTTCCGATGGTTTGGACATGTAGAAAGAATGCAAGATGAAAAAATGACGAAGCAGATATACAATGCAAAAGTGGAAGGATGTAGGAGCCGGGGAAGGCCAAGACTTACCTACCATGACCAAATTGGTCGTGTTCTATCAGAAGATGATGTCAGGAGTCCTAGAAACCGGCGAGCGTGCATGAGAAGAGCAATGAATGTTAAAGAAACAAGTGAGATATGTAAGGATCGAGTCAGGTGGCGCTCGGTTCTCTCTGCCTACCCCGTAAGGGATTTGGCGTGAAGTTATAGATAGATAATTTTAATTGTCAATTTGAAATACATGTCTTACCTTTATCTTTAAGACAGCCTCATCCCTTTTAGGAAACAAAACTTTGCTGAATGATAGGTAGGACAGCGTTACTGCCAGAGGTTTGTCCGACTATATAACACTACCATCTTATTTTTATTGTTGTTGTATTCCTGCGAGTTAGTGAGGTCACCAGTAAGCCCCTGAGAAGTTGTTGCTATACCAACGGAGTGGTTATTCGCGAAGGATAATCTTGTATTGTTTGTGTTAATAAGTCAATTCAATAGATATCGCTTTAAATTCGAGACCGCGGTGTTTCCTATTCTAGCGATGCTTTTCCTCGAAACGAGGCCTAACCAGAATAAATGGGCCATTTATTTGGCCAAGTTGGGTACGTGCTCAACTCCCTGACCACGTAACTACTTCCATTTCTGTACTGGACACCTTGTACACAGTAGTTATTGTACACCACTATAACGGCATGTTAATAGATGACGTGACGTGACACATAGCCTACTCGTATCTATTTTTTATACAATGTTTACCGATTTCATGGAAACGGAATTACAAGAACGTTTACTGTATTCTGTTAAGGTAAACTGAAGGTACCTATGATGTTAAATAAGAAAGTTTGTTTAAAAATATATATTTTACGTTTTTTTGAGACATGTCGAGCTCGATGGCGCATTGGCAATACGCGCTGTTACGTTACTTTGACATCAATGCTCGTGCGTTCAATTCCCACACAGGGCAAACATATGTGTGAATGAACATGTTTGTTTGTCTTGGTCTGGGGATTTTTAAGAGAGGTAGGACGTATCAAAGCAGCCCGTCTGGGGAAGAAAACCGCAGCCAAATAACAACTCTCGGAAGGTTGTTGTATTCCTGCGTGTGAGGTCACCAGTAAGCTCCTATGGAGTTGCTGTGCTAGCAGCAGAGGTTGTATCGCGCGAGTAATACTTAATGTTTTGCGAGTGCTCCTACGGTAACTGCTTTACGTCAGGTGAGCCGTATGCTTGTATGCCTCCCGACGTTGTATAAAAAGAAATCACTGATGTTTAAATCGACCTAGATACTTATTATCAATAGTAACGACGTTACCCTCTAGTAATGTCATTACTAGACATTAGGGGGATGAGGGAGTTTTACGTATCGAAGGAAGGAATGACATGAATACTGATGTCTTTATTATTGTTATTGTCAAGAGTAAACTAAAAAAAAAGGGGTGTGGCTGCGTCGTGAGAACGGACTTGACTAAGACTCACGTAAAACCCATTTTTTACGTGAACACATCTTCGTAACAATGATTCTTTGACTATCAAGTAGTGTAATTAAATTCTGTGTCAAATGCGTACATTTTGACGTTTCGTTAAACGTCGCTGCTGTCAGATCACTTAACGAAACGTCAAAATGTACGCATTTTGACACACGCCGCGCTGCAGTGCAGTTTTTTAGTAGAATCGGCCTACAGGAGCCCGTCTGTCTGTTTGACTATATCTCTCTATTGACGCACACCCAGTTTCTAACAACAATTCCCTTTCAAGACGGCGACGAAAGAAAAGGCAACTGTTACAAAATTTCGCAGCCGTGAATTCGACTTTCACAAAGTTACGTCCATTGTCCTCAACTTAAATGTCATTCAGAGCCCTCTCGGAAAGTTTATAATTAACGCTACGGAAAAATTGGGACTGGGAAAATCGAATGGTTCTCAAGTGTCGTTTAATCAAACTCGGGAGTTGGCAAGTAGGTAGACGGAGAGGTCGGTGCGGTCGGCTGACGGCGGGCTGCGGTTGGCAAGGACGGCCGCCCTCGGTGACGAGTTTGCAACGCAATTGCTAACTTTTGGGTTACACAGATAAATAAAAAAAAAGTCCGAACTGTATTCTCATATGTACGATACACTGGAAACTATTAGAACTTTTTGAAGATATATCGAGAATGACAATAGCATAGAATCAATATTGTGTTATTGTCGGGAAAGTGTTTTATTTAGACGTGTAAAGATTATAGAAATTCGCGTTGAAACCCTTCCAAGAACAAGTTCAGAAAATGTCTTCCGAATTTTTCAAATAAGAAATGTGATACCTTTTTTGCTGAGACCTTCATTCATTATCCTTCGAAATGGACTTACATTTTCATCTCAGAAATAACCTATGTAGCTATCTATCTATTTGTATTTTCACACCAAGCCCTTTGCGAGGTAGGCAGAGAAGAGAATAATATAATGAAATAAGTGAATAAGCTATTTAAATGGCTGCAAAAAGTTTTAAATTCGACCAGTGGGGTACTTTTTGCATTTTTTATAACATGTCTTCGTCAACTCTAAAATGCTACTATATTTTTTTATTAGAAGGATCCCAGCGTCTTATCCAGCACGTATTAATTTCATAAGGTTATGACTGAAATAAATTGTAAGGGTTTTTAAATCTTAGTAATTACAAGAAATGTAAAAAACATCTATTAATCCTATGTAAGTTTGATGAAGTTACATCTTCACTGAAGACTGCTTTTAAACCTTTGTAATTTTTCGAAAATGTATAGATATAGTAAACGAAAATATATTATAGTAAAAAAACTACATCTATATAATTTTGCAAGCTTACATTTATTATATAATAAGTACATCTTTATGCACATTCTACAATTCTTCAATTCTACTACAATTCTTTTATAGGGTTTTCATTTTCTTTATTATCTGGTTGCAATAAAAAGCTATTAAACTATTCTTAATCCGTCTGCTTTGACGGAAGCACTTATTCCAGTTTTATATTTGTTGCAGCGTCTCGTCTTCGACTTAACGAATATATCGACCACTACGAGTCGCTGGAGTACGACTCCCGGACAGTGCACGAACAACACTTGCGCAGGCGCCGCTCGACGGACACGCAAACAGACCTACGGCTCGATTTCCGAGCACATGGCAGGAGTTTTAAGCTGCGATTGCGACGAGATCTTTCAGCTTTCGGCGATGACTTTAAGGTAAACCAAGTTTTAACACGCGTTTTAGCCGCGTCTACCCTGCGCTTTTCGGTCCTTGGTCGCCATTCTAGAAGCTTTCTCCTGTCGATTCTATGAGCATGTGGCCGACAAAGTCAGCTTCTTGTTACTTATAGCTACATCGATAGCCCTTAGTCTATTATGGATTTCGAGTTATTCACATAGCACAGAGAAACTCCTACCTTTCTTCATATAACTAGTAACATTAAATTCTATACTTGTACTTTTCATTTCAAAAATAATACCACAAGTACTTATTCAACGAAATTGCTCAAAGAAACAAATATCGTCATTCTCATGCTCATTATTACATGTGAGTTATATTAATGAAAACATAAAATATTAAGGTTGTTTTTAAAATTCAGTGAAAAACTAAGAAGCAGGACTAAGTAACGTATACGTATACGCACATGGCGTTGCCACGATTGATAAGTCTTTTATTGTACGATCACTGAAACAATACAGAACAGAAACGGCACCTAAAAATATATATTTGTAAAAAAGCTTATTGCTGAATTGATAAATATCCAATTGGCAAGGGTGTCTGGAAATTCAGAACATCTTTATTATTGTACCTACTATACTGAGAAAAAAAAAATGTAATGTTAATGGACGACAAAGACCTGTCTATATTTCTGATATGCTCGTATATTACAAAAATGAAAATTATAGTATGAGAAATTAAAAAATGCAATAATATTTTATTACAAAAAAAAGTATGACGTATCCGCGATTGTGACGCGAGGAGCCACCTGCGAACAAATCATTTTCATCATTATCTTTATAATACTAAAAAAAGACAATAAGGCCGGCTACAGTGCTCGACCGACCGTCGGTGCGTACGTCAGTCGCGCTTGTCATTTGTATGAAAAATCATAAATCGTACAGTGCTGGACCGAGCGTACGCACGCGCATATTGCTACGCACTGCGTACGAGGACCGTCGGTCGAGCGCGTTCGTATGCGTACCGTCGCTGGACCGACGCGGTATGGAAACAAATGAACGCGTTCAGTGCTGCACCGAACGGTGTACCCCTTGAAATGCTCTTTGGGCGACGATCGGGTGTACGTGATATCTATGTCTTCTGTTCTTAAAACGTCTACAAAGATAATAAGCAGAAATTAAACAACTCGTAAACGCCCGGTCAGTTTGTTGATCAGGAGAGCACTGAATGATACAAACTGACGATCGGTTAATGCGTATCATCAGGACGGACGATACGCACTGACGGTCGGTCGAGCACTGTAACCGGCCTTATGTTTTATTTAAAAAATGTAAGACGTGTATGCGAGCCAATCGCAAAAAAGAATTTCTATCATCTATCTACCTATCTATAACTTCAAACGCCAAATCCCTTGCCGGGTAGGCAGAGTACCAAGCGCCACGTAACTCGATTCTTACAAACCTCACTCGCTTCTTTAGCATTGATTATTTTAATTTAAAATTAATTTCTATCATTATCTTAATAAAATAAAAAAATGTGAAATTAATAAGATATGATAATATATATATTTTTAATGTAAGACGTGTACGCGAGTATGGCCGCGAAGAGTCAAATGAAAAAAAATCTTTATCTTTATAAAATATTCATTTCGGTACAGGTGGAGGGATCTCAAGGACAGCTCCATGATGTCGATACGTCACACATATACCATGGAGAACTCGCCGGTGAGTATTTTCATTTTACATTTGTAATATGCGCTTGTAATAGTATAAGGTACAAGTTATAAGTGAACATTAAACTGTACCCTAACATTTGGCTACAATTTTATTGATCACCAATCAAATGAGATTGAATTCCATAAGTAGGGGTAGAGGGCTTTAGGTCAATGATTTTCGGCTAAATAAAATTAGCACTAATAATTTTAGGGGAGCCAAAGGACTCCACAGCGACACGTGTTTCGCCTCTCCACGACGTATCCTCGGGCGCTGGTAGATGTTAGTCGTTAGAATAATATGGTACAGATGACAATACCATCGCATCATATTGCGTTGAAGTTATCACAATTTGCCAAACATCATATAGATAAAAGACAGCGTTTATCCTCTACTACACACTAACAAATGTAAAAATAGGTAACATAAATAGAAACCTCCGCCAATCCGCAGTTGAGTAGCGCGGTGGATTATGCTTTAAACTCCCTTGGTTGAATGGAGACCCGTATCGCTGCAGTGGAATGAGTTAGGTATTGAATGAAGTAAAGAAATCTTGTCGCCACGTTCGTGAACGCTTGGTCAGCAAGGAAATGCAATTAGTAACAAAATCGGCTCCAATATAATTATATCCGAAGAGCGTTTTCCACGGCGCTCACGCCGATTGTGTCTGTCTCCACAAGACAGACACAAAGTTTGAAGGTGTCGCGCGGCGAGCGGTGGACCGGGGCCCGCAACTCGGGAGCGGTTTCCATTGTACACCGGGCCCGCAGACACTGACGTTATCTACACCAAGATAGAGCGCTATTGTTTGCCCTCGCCCCGAGGGAAAATTTAATAAGTCCTCGCTTCGGGTATGTCGACCGCGATTGTGTTTCTCTTTAATCAAACACGAGCCGAACGTGAACCCTCGCATCGCATCTGGCCGGCCCGCGTCGTGAATTCATGCTTCCCCCGTTCTCAGCATTAATAATTCCTCGAGAGCACTAAACATATTTCTTTTTGCAATTACTGGCGGAACGGCGTCAAAGTCCCGGCTAATTGGGAGCTTTCGGTGGCCACTCGACTTTTAATGTGGACGGAGGCCGACGCGCCGCGACGACGGGAGCCACTCCTAAGGCTTACCTCACGAATCCCGTTGCCATGTTAATAAATTATTCTTTCGGAGAACACGACGTTCTTCACTCACAAAATATGTAAATGAAGACCGCCGAATTAATTTGTTAGTAAAATATTTGTTTATATCGATAAATCACAACGGCAATAGACCGAGACGTTTAAGTTGTGAAGTTAGCCACTTCAGTCGGCCTACTTGGACTCCTTAGTTACTCCAGTTTGCGATAACAAAAGGCACTGAAGTTTGTAAATTATCTTAGTCTAGTTGGGTACAATAGACTTATTGTTTGGATAGGCTAGACTATGGTTTCAGCGTGCTGCGTCAGCTGAAACAATGGGTATATCTATAAAAATCTGAAGTTACTTTACCAACGCTGTTATATTTCCGTTTTTCTGATTCAAATCGCCGTACTAGAATCATATATATGTAGTAACGTCTCTCGGTTTATAGTTACAGTAACGATCGTAGTTTAACTATTGGTTAAAAGACAGTGCGAATGTTATGATGTGATCGTGAGAATTTGAACAGTGTAAATGGATAAAGTTGTGCGGAGGGCGGGCGGGCGGGGCGCGTCATCGATCGCAGTTCGCCGCCCTAGTTACCGCTCCTACGATGGATGCACTTGCACTCGGGTGCAACACACGTTTTGCATGCAACTTTAACGACTCTAACAGCGCTCGAGATGTAAAGTCTAATCAGGGGATTTCGGGATTTGAATACAAATTAAGAAAATTAAATTATATTTCCAAATAATACAGTTTTTTAGAAATCATCAATAATTCTTCACGATACGTTTGCATTTTTGATTTCCCACTTGGTATATGTGAAAACAAGAGGTTTTGATAATTGTACTTATTTTAAGTATCTTACTATTTAAACTTTACGCAAGTTGTGTTTGCCTATAATTGGTTGTAAATTTAAGCCAGTAATGTTGCAGATGTATACCTACTTTTATGTAAGTAAGAAGAAAGAAATGTAACAAATGTTGGTAGACCTAATAAAATAAAATAAAAAAAATACGAACTTAGTTATGCCGTTCAAGGTACATACGAAATTCTGGGTGCATGAGTTCCACCTGCATTTGACCAAGGTTTTTTTTAAGTCTAAAACACCGACATTAAGTACCTTAGACGACTGCCCTTCGCCGGATTTTCTATAACTGTCCGTAGGCTATGGTAACTGCTTAACATCAGACAGGCCGTGTGCTTATGTACCACCTTAGTGGTATACATAATGGTCAGTGTAGCGTCTAAACTATTAAGCCAGTTTTAATGAATAGATTGGGTATTATAATACGAGTGCTTATATTTTTTAATACAAATGTCTAGGTATGACAAATATTATTTCCAAGAAGTAGAGCTTTCTGTTTTTTGTTGTGGTAACATATCAAGTAAACCTATTTTCAGCGTTCATGAATAATAATATCACTCTCTATGGATAGTTCTGATTCAATATCAGCACCCCTTGTTTCGGTTTCTTTTAGATAGACATTAACTTTACAAGTTGACATTATATTGATAACTGCCACGTAAAAATGTAGCTACGTTTTAAAATTTATTATAACAATTGACCAGACTGCTGCTTGAACAAAGCGATTGACCAAATGGATAAAAGCTAAAAAACTAAAACCAGACTATGAAAAAGTATGAAATAAGTTACTGATTTCTTCATTCCGGCTGAATTATAACTGCTGGTTGCAAAACATTAAAATAACGCTACTTTCACACCAACTTTGGGTTCGATTTGTCTGTTTGTCTTGTTCTGGGTGTTTTTAACCTCCACCTCACAGAAAACCGCATACAAATAACAACTCCTTGGAAGATTTGTGTTCTTGCCAGTGCGTGAGGTTACCAGTAAACAAGAAGTTGTGCTGGTTTAGCAGCAATGGTGGCATCGTGCGAGTTATACTTAATGTATTGCAAGCGTTCATAGGCTACGGTTACCGCTTTACATAAGGTGGGTCGTATACTTGTATGCCTCGTGACGTAGTATAAAAATGAAAACAAAATATTGAGAATCTGACACGTCTCAAAGTCAAAGTCAAAATCTTTTTATTCCGTAAAAATGGCTACATTTGTTTGGAATCGTCACAATTTTTTTCCCTACCGTGCAGTTCATGACTAGGTGAGCACTGATAAAAATACTGCCAAAACGATTCAACATTCAACAAAACGATTCACGATTCAACATCACCTATTCTAAATTTTATTTTTTAATAATGTGGTTCCAATCTCCATCTTTGATTATTTAACGACCATTTTGTCAATGTCATGGTTGAAAAACCCACGTTCCAGTTAATATGACTGTTGATCGGTGCCAAACAGCGAGTGGCCGCTGAGAGTTCCAAAACAACACAACACATATAAATAAATAAATAAATATTGTCGGACAAATTACACAGCGCCATCCAGCCCCAAAGTTTGTGTTAATGGGTACTAGACAACTGATAAACATACGTAAATACATTTTTTTTTTGTAAATACATACTTATTATACATAGAAAATACCCAGACCAAGACAAACAGACATGTTCATGCACACAAATGTTTGTACTGTGTGGGAATCGAACCCACGAGCGTAGGTGTCAAAGTAGCGTAACAACGCGTTTCACCACTGCGCCACCGAGCTCGTCAATATGTATATGTAGTACTCTGTAGTATAGTAGTAGTAGTATGTATGGATAGGGATTCAAAGGGTGACGTAACGTGCACTACTACAAATATATAAGTAAGGAGACTCACAAATAAATATTATTATGTTTTATATACTTTGAGATGAAACGGAAATACATCAAAGTAAAGTTGAAAAGAGACATTAACAGGCCGTGTGGGTTATTATGTGGAAGCATATCACTTTTACGAGCTCGGTGGCTCAGTCGTGAATGACGCGACTTTGACGCCACCGCTCGTGGGTTCGATTCCCACACAAGACAAACATTTGTGTGCATGAACATGTCTGTTTGTCTTGATCTGGATGATTTAAGAGAGGTAGACTCCACCTCACAGATAACCGCAGTCAAATAACGATTCCCTAGAGGGTTGTTGTGTTCCTGCGTGTGAGTTAGGTCATCAGAGTAAGCTCCTAAGGAGTTGCTGTGTAAGCACCAGAGGAGGCATCGCGCGTGCAATACTTAATATATTAAATACGGTAACTGCTTTACATCAGGTGGGCCGTATGCTTATATGCCTCCCGATACAGACAATCGGTCTATTTATCTATCTATATCATTATGACAGGTCACTGGCGGGATAGACAAAGAGAAGCTAGCGCCACATGACGGACCGAGCGCCGTAATACAGAAGTCCTTACAAACCTCGCTCGCCTCCTGAACATTCATAGCTCTTTTATGCGCGCTCGCCGGTTCATTCTGGCTACTAAGCCGATTATTCATACAAGAGCCTATTCGTTACTTGAAGAGAAGCAACTCCAAGTAAATATGAAAAATATTAATAATAACCAACAAAAAAATCTAATTTACACAAAGATTATGAAGAACGTTGAGAATGCGGACATTTATTTCAGTAAATAAAATTACTCGATGATAAAATAAAGTACGTACCGGCGAGCTCTCTTGACTCCACAAAATGTACGCGAATTTTTCAGCCAGCGCTCTTAAATTTTACTGAAAACATTTTCGGTGCTCTGCGGTTTGTGAGGAAAACATTCACGTCTGTTTTCTATTTACCAACCGAACCTTCGTTATTTATGTCTTAAGTACTTACGGGTATAATTTATGTAAATATTAGAGGAATGCAGCAGGCTTAGGCGTCCTTTATTTTTCTGGTGATAGTTGTTAATTTACAATTAACTAATAATCTATGTACGAAGCTGTGATAGTTAACTTATTTATCTTACCAACTCAAACATAAAACTTCGAACGAAAGCATATTTATGCATTTAAAAAAAGACAAGCCATGTTAGTTACGAGTATCATTAACACATAAATCGGCTTTCATTGTATATAACCAAATAAAATATATTAAGATGTATACCTGACATTCCGAAATTGTGAATGGCAGTCATTCAAGTGGCTGTTATAATAGTGACTGCAAAGAAATATGTATGCAAATTGTACATATCTAAAAAGGATATGTTTAACAAGTAACTTTAAAAATACATGATATGAATAAATACACCAACAGCAATTGAACACATGTAGGTAAAATAAATTTTTAAATACAGTTCGGCAGACAGAATTGTACAAGAAGGAAATTTAAGAATAACAGACTAGTTAACACCAACCAGGGCTCGACAAACTGGATACCTATCGCAAATCACGAAGTCAGACGCGATATTTCATTGGCCATCAACAATAGAGGTCGCACATGCACGCGCCATAAAAATATCCTACTGAAAATAATGAATCACAATAGGCAAGCACAATCAGTAGCTGTACCATAAAGATTTTATGGTCAACAAACAGGAAGAACATTCCTGTTTATGTTATGTTCAATTATCGATATTTCATCGAACGCGGTTGAGTCGTTCGCACGGATCATCACCATAGTATACGTGCGTATACCGTGTGCAGCATATGAGCAATAACTAATGGCTCGGACAGTGTGCCGGCGGATCCGGCTATCTCCCGCTATACTGGTCGCCGCTACATGTTTCAACTTATGACATGTCACACACCGCAATATATTGCCGCGTATAACGGTTTCATAGATCCTTTGCTCCTCCCGTTGGTAATGGTCATCAGAAAGTTTTTGAATTTTGTTTTTAAAAAACTTCAGAATAGGAGCCGATACTATATTCATATTTTTAGGGTTCCGTATAAAAAGGTAAATAAGTACTCTTATAGTGCCGCTCTGTCGACCATCGTTCTTTTGCCTGTCACAGATACTATTCCCAATTTTATAGAAATCGTCAACACTTCCATAAAAATATGTCATCCAAAATAGAAGTGTTATATAAAAATATGCGACTCTTATCTTGCCCTATATCTTATCTCCGGAAATTGTATAGTGAAGATTCTGAAATACACATGCTACTCGTATAAGTTTTTTAGAAACCCGATGGAATGCTGTGGGAGGCACAGGGAGGATTCCGAAATGGAAGGGAATGTACGGATCAAGTTTTCTCGCTCCGCAATGTCGCGGAGAAGTATCTGACCATAAACCAGAAGGTTTTCTGCTGTTTTGAGGATGGATGTGGATGCTGTGATATTAGCAGAAACACCATTTGAGCTGCAAACACTGTTCACAATGATGAAAGACGATTGTATGGAAAAAGGCTTACTATTGAATGCGAAGAAAACGAAGATAATGGTATTTGAAAGAGAAGAAACTAGAACCAATGTAAGGATTACGGTTACGATTATGATGAAGTGTTGGAACAAGTGGATGAGATTGTATATCTTGAGTGCGCTTTCAGCAGAGATGGAAGGTACACCGCTGATGTGGAAAGACGAGTGACTGCTGGGAATAGTGTGAATGGAGCGTTGGGAAAACTTGGCAGTAAAAACTATTTTTCCACTCTTTCCTTTAAACGAAGACAGGTGTTTGAGGTCCAGTAGGCCGATTCTACTAAAAAACTGCAACTGCACTGCAGCGCGGCGAATGTCAAAATACGTACATTTTGACGTTTCGTTAAACGTCACTGCTGTCAGATCGCTTGACGAAACGTCAAAATGTACACATTTTGACACACGCCGCGCTGCAGTGCAGTTGCAGTTTTTTAGTAGAATCGGCCTACAGGCCAATTTGCTCTGTCGCGCAAAAAGATGTTTCACCACAAAACCTGTGTAGATGTCGACTGCCCGTAGCGGGCCTATGATTCTTACCGTCATACTTGTAAAGAGCAGACGGCACATACGCTCTCTACATCACTTAGTCACACTACTAAGTGATCACGTTTTCATACCATTCATTATACTTATTCCTAGCTTGTATTCCTCGAGTACATTCATCGTCCACGTCTCTACAAATAAACTGAAGGTTAAGAAAGTAAAGAAATTTTATTAGTAGAGTTCACCGTTCAACTTACTCGCACATCTCTTAAATAAAACATTTCCTTTAAGTTCTTTCTGTCTAGACTTGAGCAATCAACGTCTTTTGTATATTAATTTTGCATCGATGTCCTTACCTACAGATCCTTTAAAATACATTTGATTATCTTACTATTATTGCAAAAAAATAAAATTTTTGCATATACATTTTTACACATTGATGAATTGAAAACTTTGGAGGTAGAGGACAAGCAACTAAGTGAAACTAGCCAATATATACGACAAAAAGTATTCATAAATAAGCTTTCATAATCTTGACGACCAATTACTTAAAAATATTTTTCAATGTGTATTCTTTTACTTCCCTTAATTGACCAATTGGCTGTACATAGGAGATATCACTTACAAATTTACATACAACATCAGGGGGATAACTCTAAAATCCATCTTTCATATTCGTTAACATACCTTTTCATCGTTCTAGTACGCCATGTGAGCAAAGTATTTTAAATTATCACCATATAACTTGCGTGAAAGATTTGTTTGCTTGCATGAACACTGTATGATCCAATCTTACATTCGCACAAGCAGTATATTGCACGTGTGAGTATAGCACACGTGCAATGGCGTGTATAATGTTTGATTCACGTGGCGGACGGCGCGCCTGTCCCCTTGTCGCCCCTAGCTACTGCACAAATGACTCACCGCGCCACGAACACTATTAGATTGATAGGGTCATAACAACACATGTTATGGATACCAGTTACGGCGTCCACATGGTTAACCAAATATCCTATTAAAGATAATTTGAACAATTGATAATTAGACACTATAGCGTGTTTTGACTAAACGTGGCAAAACAAGCCTGCCTGCCTAATGGCAAGCAGTTACCGCAACCTATGGGCATTTGCAACGTAGGGGCGTCACTTTGACAGCGAGTGATTATAAAATATAAGTTACAAAAATAGCAGTTGTAGTAAATAGTTTTTTATGACAAATTGTACTATGGAACACACCATATATCACTAGCCCTATCCTTACTCGTACGACCTGTATAAGTTTAGTTGTAGTTACACTAGTAAAACAATCGATTTTTTCTAAGGGAATATGTAATTGTTAGTTATTGTTACACAATAAAAAGTATTGTTCATCTCCATATCATAATTTGACATTTCGCGCGTACGGCGAACCGTATACCTTTTGTCAAAGAGTAATAGTTTCCTATTTTATTAAACTTCTAAAAAGTGACATCTACACACCGACTATAAAAATAAAACAAACCAAGTACGTCTCGGATTCACGTACCGAGAGTTCCGTGACACCATTTGAAACAAATGAGCGAAAAAATTACCTATCAAAAAGGCAAAATCGATATTGGATCGGCAGATATTGTTTACAAACTTACCATATACAACGCTAAAGCCACCACACATGGTAACGACCCCAGTATCCATTTTTTTTATTTGGTCAATCGAAAAATAAGTTTATATTGAATAACAGAGGATACTATTTTGTTAGAAATAACGTAATTTTTATATTTTTTTACCAAAATATGATATCTATACTCACGCCAAGTTCTTTACGATATAAGCAGATAGAACGTAGCGCCAGAAGATGCGGTACTTACACACCTTACTCACTTTTTTATCATTAATAACCTTTATCATTCTTTACATGTTAGCTTATCGCTTGCTAGGGCTCCTGACTATTACCTTCTGATAAAATAACACCAATTTGGTCGTGGTTTTTGTAACTTAGCCTACCTCGACACCTACACCTTTCCATTTTGGCGTAGTCCATTCTTTCTTTCTACATATCCGACCCAATCAATCGAGCAAGCCTCTTCTTATCATATTTGTCTAATACGGTCCAACTGTAACATAATTGTAACAACAAAATATTTTCAGGAACGGTGTTGTTCCTATATGAAATCTGTTTGTCTGTGTGTGCGTTTTTTTTTTCGAATATTCGAATTTTAACTTCAGATTCGGATTCAGCATAAAAAAGTAAAATAGGAATGTTCAGGAACACCGTTCCTATCTCAAGGAACATGGCCGACAAATTAAAAAAAAATTGAATTATATAATTGACGAGCCAAGTGTTCCTCTGGCAATGCAAGCTTGCGCATTCTCAACTGGTTACGTTTACGTTTTGACTTTATTTATAAAGTAAGCTAATGAGGTTTGATACTGACGTTAGTATGCAATGCACTGATCTCTTTAACAGTACAGTATTGTTTCTCTTCTACAGTTACCATTCAATTCATCTCTTTTTTTTTTAATAAAATCGATTTTTTTTTTCAATTTGATCTAAATCATTGTAGATGTATCTTGCTTAAAGAATTGCTTGTTTAAAGTATTGGAACTCGTAGGTTGCAGCGAGAAGTAACAGTCATTTAAAATCGTCTTTAAAAAGAAGACGACTCTTACAATATCACTCGTGTAGTTTGTCTTTCGGTCCGTCGATCAGTCTGTTACATGTAGGTATTTATCTCGAAAATATTTGACATAGAAAAGTTAAGTTAAATAGTATAGTTACATAAAGTTGTTTGATATATTCCAACATTAAGGCGACACATCGAAAAATTAGACCAACTTTCATCGAATAGTATAGGCTAATGACTAAACTGACGGATCTAAGATTTTAATATAAATAACTTCATTTCTTTATCTTGAATTTGTTTGCTCAAATACGCGATTGTGTAAAATTGATTCGATAATAATTACTTTCGAAAACACCTCCTGAAATTCATTATTTATGAAATTACAACGAAGTTGTTCTGTTTATACGCTTCAAAATTACTTAAATCTATTAGTAATATCTATGTTTATAATATGGTTGCTGCATATTTTGATAAGTGAAACATGAAATTTTTTAAAAATATTTTAAGTTTCTGACAATTTCTAAGCGATCACATTCGTCTTGGGTGCTACGTGTTTTCGACCTTATTGTGCGGTAATGAGGATTATAAACGCGTTGACTAACTACATCCAGCCAGTCCGGCTGCAGCCCGCTTCGAGTTGAGACCTATGTCGACTGTCTGCTCGAGCTCGCTCCATTTACATCGCGACACCGAAGTTTTTATAATTAATAGTTGTAAATATTCAATATTATAGTATTTAGCGTAAGTGTATTATTATTAGATATAAGTAGTAAATAATATTATAGGTTTATATATATTTATTATACTGTTGTAATAATGGGGAACACTAAAAAGAAAATATATAGAATAAAAATACAAAGAAAATGTTCGTAGAATGGCGGAGGCGAACAAGACAAGGTATTTTTTTTTTAAATTATTGTATTCATTAAACATATTATAATAACATTGTGTAGACATATTTCTAGTTTTTAGAACAGTTCCTAGGTATGGTTGGCCCAAGCTATTTAATTCCTCTTCAAACTTTTTTTTAATTTTGCTTACTTAATAACTCTATATAAAACTGCATTAATTAAATAAGAGTTATTTTTTGCAGGAATAAACAGTAACATTTGATAATTGGTATACATTATCCACAGGCTGACCGCGTACCTATATAGGACGCCAAACTCCTATTATGTCCATTATAATCTGACCGAACTCCGACTTAGAAGTTGTACGTCGGTGGAGGTCAGGTTACGTTGGAAATTTATACCAATAAGGTTCGCGCTCTCAGCACATAGCAACCAGTGGAGACTCTTTATTTCTTTGTATTAAAATAAAAACTTATAAAATAGAATATTTTTGCTGTTTTGTTTTTTAGGAGAAACTTACTAAATAAACATATTCCACTAGAAGAATCACTACTCGATTTATATGCTACTTTAACGTAAGTGTCATACGGGACGACAAACTCATAGTAACCATTATAAGCTCACCGAACTCCGACTTAGACATTGTACGTAGGTGAAGGTTAGTTTACGTTGGAAATTTATCCAATCAGAAGATAGAAAACCAGTGGAGGTTTTTTTTTTTTTTGTATTAAAATAATTACTAGTAAAATAGTATATTTTGATAGTTTTTAAAAAAACTCGGTATGTTTCATGTTAAAGAAGCGAGCGAGGTGTGTAAGTACCGAGTCATGTGGCGCTCACGAGGGATTTAGCGTGAAGATATAGATAGATAGTATACTTATACCCATGGTACTCGTGAAAACAAATAATATTTACTATGAACCAACACTGAAAACACAAAAAAATCATCTATTCTATACATTGTGGTTAGTATTGAACTATTGTACGGATTAGATTTATTTTGCAACATCAGAGATGGTCCTGGTTCTTTCTTCTTGAGAGTTTAATAAATAACAAGGAAACGTACAACAATACAAAACACAGAGTATACATAAGTAAAATACAATAAATGTCATTATACTGAAGTTAAAGTTATGAAACAGCAAGAAAATCATTTGTCACATGTTTTTTTTAAATATGAATAGATTATAAAATCTATTTGTATATATGTATATTAGGGTCCCTTATTTTTCAAAGTTTTTATTTTCTAACGCATATGTCTTAGTTTTGTTCATTTGCTTTTAAAACACTCGGAAATTAATTTTTAACTTATTTGGATTACGATAATCCGTGCCGAATTACATCGAAACATGTTCATACAAGTTGCGCGGCAGTGCCGCACGTACTCGCGGTATTCATTTGTTCAAATTCAAAGTCAAAATCTTTTTATTCCGTAAAAATGGCTACATTTGTTTGGAATCGTCACATTTTTTTCCCCTACCGTGCAGTTTATGACTAGGTGAGCACTGATAAAAATACTGCCAAAAAACTCAGGCATCCCTCTTTTGGTATCCAAACAAATTTACATATTTTGTTAATTACATTATAATTGGATCGACTCACTCCCAGGCATTTTTATCATTAATATAGTCAGATACTTTATAATATGCCCTGCTACACAATTTGGCTTTAATAGTAGTTTTAAATTTGTTTATTGACAAATCTCTTATATTGCTGGGAAGTTTGTTATAGAACCGTATACATTGCCCCATAAAATAATTACTTGTTTTGTGGAGACGGCTTGCATATAACACAAGATTATGCTTATATCTAGTATTTATGCTATGAGTATCACTCTTTTTACAAAATGAGTCTATGTTTTTATGGACATACAAAAGATTTTCATAGATATATTGCGATGCGACTGTTAAAATATTTATTTCTTTGAATTTTTCTCTAAGGCTCTCCCGGGGACCAAGTTTGTAGATAGCTCTTATGGCTCTCTTTTGCAATAAAAAGATGGTGTTAATATCCGCGGAGTTACCCCAAAGAAGAATTCCATATGACATAATACTATGAAAGTAGCTGAAATAAACTATTCTAGCCGTATCAATATCAGTGAGCCGTCTAATAGTTTTCACTGCATAAGCTGCAGAACTTAGTTTTCCTGATAATTTTTCAATTTGTGGGCCCCTTTGTAGTCTGGAGTCAATTGTTATACCCAAGAACACAGTTGTCTCCACAGAGGCTAAATTAGTTCCATTAACATGTACATTGGTAGCCACCTGCCTTACATTAGGTGTTGAGAACTTAATTACTTTAGTCTTTTTATCATTTAAAAGCAGATTATTAACACTAAACCAATGAATAACTTTAGAGAGAGCATCGTTAACTTCGTCATAATTACCTAACCGTCTATTAATTTTGAATGTCAGTTATTCTCGTGATTAATACGTAATGTTTTAACTTTTATAAGATGGCAGTGGAATTGAGAAGCAATAAATCAAGTATTTTCTTAGTTGGAGACGTAAATTATCAAATAATAGGCGCAAAATTACCGTCTAACCGTCAAGTTCTTCCTGTACTTTTTTATAAAATTCGCGAAGTTAAATTGACTGTTAGTGAAAGCGCATACCTAGTCATTCGAGAGTGTATTATATTTAGGGAAAAAGCTAGGATCCCTACCAGAGCTATACCTAACTGTGTAAAATAACTTGTGAATCTTCACCAGGAGGGAGTTGCAAAAAAATTCCAATTTTCTATTTCAATTTCAATCTGATAATTTTATTTCTCTTATTTATTCGAAATAAAAAAATCCTGTGTTTACTCGGCGCTATCAGCCATTATGACACTCGAACATCTATAACTTCAAGCCAAATCCCTTGCGGGGTAGGCAGAGAGAGCCGAGCGCCATGTGACTCGATCCTTACATATCTCACTCGCTTCTTTAACATTCATTGCTCTTCTCATGCACGTACGCCGGTTTCTAGGTCTCCTGACATCACCTTCTGATAGAACATGACCAATTTGGTCATGGTAGGTAAGTCTTGGCCTTCCCCGGCTCCTACATCCTTCCACTTTTGCATTGTATATCTGCTTCGTCATTCTTTCATCTTGCATTCTTTCTACATGCCCGAACCATCGGAGCATGCCTCTTCTTATTTTAACACCGACGCTCTCTTTCAGACCAACTCTATTTCTAACATCATCATTACGAATACGGTCTACAAGCCTTACGCCACAAATTTTGCGCAGCGCTCGCATTTCAACCGCGTTTATTCTACTTTCATGCTCTTTCTGCCATACCCAACTCTCGCTTCCATAAGTTAGCGTTGGGACCAACACTGCATTGTGTATAGCGAGTTGTGCCTTCTGGCTCAGGATTTTACTACCAAGAAGTTTTCCCAACGCTCCATTCACACTATTCCCAGCACTCACTCGTCTTTCCACATCTGCGGTGTACCTTCCATCCCTGCTGAAAGCGCATCCAAGATATACAAACTCATCCACTTGTTCCAACACTTCATCATCAATCGTAATCCTTACATTAGTTCTGGATTCTTCTCTTTCAAATACCATTATCTTTGTTTTCTTCGCATTCAGTAGTAAGCCTTTCTCCATACAGTCGTCTTTCATCGCTGTGACCAGTGTTTGCAGTTTAGATGGTGTATCTGCTAACTAAACATATGTGTCCGAATCAACAAATGGCCCGCTTTAGCCTCTCGATAAACAATGTTGTATTATGTAGCTGGTGTTTCATTCTTCTTAAGGGGGATACATGCCGTCCAGTGGCGCCTCAAGGAATAAAATATCGTATCTTAGCGTGGAAGATAAACATTATAAAGTCATGTGTTGCGTGTGTTACAAATACAATAACGTACTTTTACGTCATTAAACCAACAATTGAAATGTTTTGCTTTCGTTGTTATAGGCATAATTGCCAAAAAACGGCCTCTTTTAGCACTTTTGCTTATAACAACGATAGTGGAATATTTTGAGTGTTGGTTTAATGACGTAAAAATACTTTACTATCTTCGTAATAAATGCGACATAAGATTTCATAATGTTTATCTTCTATGCTATAATATGTTTTTTTATTCAATGAGGGCGCCACTGGACGAGACCTAAGTAAGAACAACATAGATACCAAGACATGTTGACTTGTAGAGATATAAACATAAAACGATGTCATTGATTTCTCTTTCAATAAACTTTTAAAAGTGAATACGTTTCTGTAGTTTTTTATTACTATTATTACTATTGTTTTCCGTCTAGCTTAAATAAATATGTTTGGTTCAGTATGTATAAAGCTAAATAATAATTAAATCAATAATTTTTATTAAATATTGATATTATAAATTTTATTTAAGTGTGACGCGACTCTGTAGCTTTTCTGTTCGTTTGCATTGACTATACGTTGACCCCAGGTTACCTATTAGGCGCTAATTTCAAATTTTACAAATCGAGCGTCGAGTGTCAATTGAGGGGCGCGGGGTGATTGGGCGGAGCCATTTTAAAGCTTCACGATCGAGGTGTCGCCTTAATTTGACAAAAAGTAATGTTTAACGAAACAAAAAGTGGTCAATGTGTAAAATTCAATTATTTTAGGTTATTACTCCAGCAATACATAGCCTCCTTTGTATATTAACAAATAAGTAAAATCACACCAGTATTGGGAAAAATGAAATATGTTACTGTTAATCATATTTAAGTTGGTTGAGATAAAATATAATTATTTATAAAGTCAAAACACACAGGGACAGGAAAAGCGAGATAGCGACAGCGATCAGAGATGGTGTTTTTTAACATTCGTGTCTGTATGCAACCTGTTACATAAAAAGCGGGCGCGATCGTTTTTTAACCAACGTAAAAAAAGTAGGTTCTCAATTCGGTTGTATATTTTTTGTGTTTGTTACCTCAGAACTTCGTCATTTATGAACCGATTTGAAAAATATTTTTTTTAGTTGAAAGGATACATACCTACACATACAGATTGGTCCCATAAAATTTTATTAAAAACAGTTCAGTTAGGTTTTTAAATCAAAATAACTGACAAAATAGTGTTTCAGTGGTGGTACGGTCACAATGTTTTTTACCACTAAGGTAAGCAATTAACGTAGCCTATAGACATTTGCAACACCAACGGTATCACTCATGCGTTGCCGACCCTGTGAAAACCTCTTCATGTCTTTCTTGAAGAGCCCCATGCTGTAGTGGGAAAACCTTTGGAACACAACTCGTTCTACAATCAGTCGAATACAAATAGAGAAGCAATGTCTCTCTTTAAACTTAAGGGCTCCGTACCTTGTGTAAGCTTAGGATTGTCGATAATTCTACAGCTCATCTCCGAACCGGATCACATGGTCCTAAATGGTATCCACTTATCCAGGTACTCTCGCATGTGTGGTCTGACTTGAGACTTGTACAACGTACTCGTAAATCTTTACTCATTGGATAGATGCTCGGAAATGAAGCTGAGACGTTGCTCATCCATCTCATTGGATAGATATTCGTGAGTGAAGCTGAGAGGGTGAGCACGTTGCTTCTCCGTCTCATTAGATAGATGCTTGTGGATCAAGCCGAGACTCGTAAAGTTTCTCATCTGTCTCATTGGATATACGCTCATGAATCAAGCGGAGATGGTGGACATGTTGCATTTCAGTTCATTGGTGAGCCGATCGCGGATTTAGCCAAGACGGTGGGCACGTCTTTCGAAGTTTTCGCTATGCTAGACTTTTTTATCGTAAGCCCATTTGCGAAAGCCTCTTTTTCACGCAGTTCACTACTCTCTTTTTAAATGGCCTTGGATCTAGATTTCGTACTTTGGAATAGGCGTTTCTCTCTTTCTTCGCTCGTCTTATTTTCACTGCGGTGTTTCATATGGGCAATGAGGTCAGCACGTTTAGTAGATCTACACCCATGTCGCTTTCTGTAGATCAGTTACGGAATGCAAATGACATTAAAAGCTAGAGATTAAAAAAGAATAAGATTGACTCCAAAAACGTCTGCTATGAAAAAAATGCACTAAACGGTATAAAATTATTGCTTTATTTATTTACTTATATGACTGCAAACAAATATTATGGTGTTTATTTGTACTTATTTATTTATTTATTGTGTTTTATCAGAAAGTGATGTCAGGAGCCTTAGGAACCGGCGAGCGTGCATGAAAAGAGCTATGAATGTGAAAGAAGCGAGTGGAGTGTGTAAGGACCGCGTCTTATGGCGCTCGGTTCTCTCTGCCTACCCCGCAAGGGACCTGGCGTGAAGATATACATACATAAGTTATTTGTACTTAAATAAAATTTACAGATATATTTTAGCCTAGGTACTCTCGTAAAATCAATTTATTAAGAGAATAATATAACGATATACAATTATTGTTATTATTGGAGTCAGTGCCAGCACATTTGTTGTGTTCATTTGTTAATATATTTAAATAGATATAGCTAAATTATTGCATTAACGTAATTTTAAATATATTTCGTACGAATTGATCTTTTGAAAGCTGTTTCTAGCTGTATTTCCAGAAGAATCTGGTTCTGGAAATATAACTTTCAATTTATGAAAGAAATGTAGATTTATTAATATCAACATTACCAACTTTCAGATAATACAAATCCGCAATGTTTGCACATCAACGACAACAAATGTGAGCACATTCGGTCAACGTAATTGCCGGCTGAACTTGATTTATTGTTTTGTTCCTATCGCAAAAACAGGGATCCACCGAAGCTGCTAAGGATTCGGAGAGAAATGACCGAATCCCTTTCTTACACGTGTCACGTCGATGCTGGAAACGAATGCCATCAACGGAACACCTACAATTTGTTTACTTTGGTGTAAACGGAAAATCTGAGAATAAATATGTATCACTTTGCCTTATTTTGTTTACCGAATCAGGTTACTGTATTGCCGGCAAACGCGGCGTTAGATAACGACGCGTTTCTCGGCAATACTAGCAAAAACTTCAATTAGTCGCGGTTACGACCTTTGCCTACGTAATAGTTCTGTTTGCAATTAGTTTTACGCTTACCAAAAAAGCAGATTCTCTTTTTATCAAATTCAAACAGGAGGAATGCTTTGTTCTACTGTATTTCTATTTTTTCTTCGCTTGTATCACTATGACTTTATGATTAGTAAACTTGATATTTTCATTGGGAAGTACCGAGCATCTAATTATTTCCATATAAATTTCGTATTTCGTGGTATTTAAACTTTATAGTTATGCGTTCTACTGTTGTAGAATGATGTATTCCCTTAGATTCTGCTCATTAAGTTCTGTGCCGTTTAGATCATTATTTATCTATCCTTATGGCGTAGGCAAAAACTCAAAGAATAAATTGTGAGGAAACATCCCCGCCTCTGCTTTGTTCCATTTACGAACGCGACTTTATTGCCCGGGACGAAGAAAATCTTTGGGAAATAAACAGATCTCGTCATCGGTATTCTCAAGTAAATACCAGGTGGCATAGGTAGCTAGATGTGTCTTTTCCGATCTAATAACTTCAAATGCAATAGACAATCAGTTATTAGGTCGGAAAATGCTAGATCGCTGCGCTGTCTGATGTTACTTAATCGTGACTCAAGTATTAATAAGTAGTCATTATATTCTAATGAACAGTTGAGTGTGTGTAGGTTTTAACTTGGCATCTTATTTTACAATTTAGTTTATTGAAATATTATTGTCGATCCTTTATAAATCGATATGCATCTCACTGCTGGGTATGTTTCCACCCCTTAATCGGAAGAGTTTATCGCATTACGCTGCTTCACTGACGACAGACGAAGGTTAAATTTTCGAATAACACGATGCACATTCAATGTCCTAACGATTGTTATCTAACAACAACAACTAAGAACGACAGGCAACTATACGTACCTCGTAACTGTGAGATGATAAGCCCTAAAGTGCGTTCAAGCAGCCAAGATAATAAATGTTAACAAATATTTAGGGGCGCACAACATATGTTTATGAAGTATAGTATTCTTCCTCATCACTAGGCCCTTTTATTTAGTGTAACTTGTTATTTTTTTACTTAAACACAATTAAAGTTGAAAATTAAAACCTGACAATACAAAATTTTCCTTATGACTGACTACACTTCAAAGTAGGCATATTTTTATTATAAATTGATATTTAATAATATTGAACTACTTATATGAAAATATTGTAATCAAAATAATGGTATGTTTTGTCTGAATATGTAATAATGTCATGTATCTTATTTAAAACATGAAAGCAGAATAAATGCAGTTGAGATAAGAGCGTTAAGAAGTATGATAGGAGTTAAACTGAGTGACAGGATAAGAAATAGTGAGATAAGGAAACGTTGTGGTCTGAAAGAAGATGTAGTGACAAAAATTGAGAAAGGTATGCAGATGGTTTGACCATGTCGAGAGAATGAACGAAGAACGATTGACGAAAAAAGTGTTTAAAGGCGAGTGTGAATGAAATTGTTGGAAGGGGTAGACCTAGGCGAACGTTTCGAGATCAAATCAGGGACGTCTTGAAAAAAGGCCAGGTCAAGAGTACCCTAAACCGAAGAGCATGTATGAAGAGAATAATGAGAGTGGACGAAGCGAAACAAGTATGTAAGGATCGTAGCAAGTGGAAAGAAGTGGTCTCTGCCTAGCCCTACGGGATAGCGGCGTGATTATATGTATGTATGTATGTATCTTATTTAAACAGGCAGAGATCATAGAATTTCTCGGCCTATTGAGCAACAAGTCCCCGGTTCGAATCCTAAGATGTACCACTAAATTCGTGTTTTCGGATTCATGTACTTATTTGTAATTATCACTTGCTCGGCGGTGAAGTAAAATATCGTGAGAAATCCGTCACGTCCAAGAAATTGTATTTCGATAGACGTGTGACCTATCCTAAGAAAGGTCTGATTTTCCCTATGGATTGTAGAAGTCTGACGGCAGCCGCTCCATGTCAAAATCAAGTCTTAGTCAAATCTTTAGGGCAAGCTAGCGGACCCCGCCAATTCTAATGAACTAGGTAACGGTATATCACCAAGAAGAAGATCATAGGATTTCTTGTTATATTATTAATATCTATTTAAATTTAATTAATTGACGACTCTACGACGTAAATATTACATGACCTCCCAAATCTGACGAATTTATGTAAATGCAAAGACAGACAAAAATTTAAAGACACACACACACACACACTTAACAACAGTTTTTGCCTGCAAGAGAAAAGGGCGGGGTCACTCATCGCTAGTTTTGTAACGAAACTAAATAAAGGCCGGAGTGTTTACCAATTTTATTTCGTGTCGTTGAACACACTTTAGTTAGTAAAATGTACAACCCACCCCGGCCACATCTGAGCCAATTTGAGGTAGTTCCAGTTATATAGCTCGGTGGCGCAGTGGTGGAACGTGCTGTTACGCTACTTTAACACCAACGCTCGTGGGTTCGATTCCCACACAAACATTTGTGTGCATAATCATGTCTGTTTGTCTTGGTCTGGATATTTTCTATGTACAATAAGTATGTATTTACAAAAAAAAAATATTTACGTATGTTATCAGTTGTCTAGTACCCATAACACAAGCTTCGCTTACTTTGGGGATAGATGGCGCTGTGTAATTAACCGACAATATTTATTATCTATATTTTTTTTTTTGAGAAACATTGTTTTGTTGCCAGATGAGCCGCACTCGACGGTGTTCGGTTCGGTGACGGACGGTGTGTTCGAGGGTAAGATCGTGGCGAACGACGGCGCGTTCTACGTGGAGCACGCTCGCCGGTACTTCCCTCCGAACGCGACGCGGACGCGCGTCCACTCCGTCATCTACAAGGAGAGCGACGTCAGCGACCCGTATGCCCACCGGAGACATGGTAACTACTAAATTAAGTATAATTGCGAAACTAGGTAGCTACTATAATAGCATAATTTCGAACATAACGCAATCGTGTTGTGTTTTGGGTAATGTGTGTGACGTGGTTGAAGCTAGACTTATCTACGTGGATTTAATCTATATCTATATATATCTATATAGATAAATAAAATTGGAGTGTCTGTTTGTAATATTAAAATAACCGCTTTTTACTAAATGCATATGGATATATACACGGTACATATATCAAAATGAATATTTTTACAATTTTTGTCTGTCTGTCTGTCTGTTTGTTTGTTCCGGCTAATCTCTGAAACGGCTGGACCGATTTTGACGGGACTTTCACTGGTAGGTAGACGACTGTTCAGAGCACAATATAGGGTACTTTTATCCCGTAAATATTTAGGGTTCCTGCGTAAAATATGAAAAACTGTTAAAATTAGGGGGAAATATCTTCCCCTCCGGGGGACTTTGCACTTTTATTTTATTATTATTTTCACAGAATACGTATTTTTTGTGACATAAAATAACTACGCATTTTTTATGTAATAAAAATAAAATAAATATACGTTGCCACCCGTAAAGGTTAATAGATGGCGCTATATAAAAATTGAATCGCTCTATGCTGGCATCTAAGACTCTGAACTTTGTTTTTTTTTAAACAGAAAGAATTTGAGGTCTATAGAGAAATAAAGGCTACTAAAAGCCAAATCTCATGCGTGCGAAGCCGCGGGCTTCAGCTAGTATTATATAAACAGCAGATATGTTATCTGTAGTTTTGTCGTTATAACAGCTTTTTGTTTCGGATAAATTTATCTGCAAATCACAACAATACGCCCCATCAAAGGACTATCAATCGATAAATATCACTCGCTAGGTTGCTTCTCTTAAATCGGGTTTTCTAAGAATTGCGTAGAAAATATGAATACACGTGCAGAACCCTTTGAGAGGTTTAAACTAAAATACCGTTGTATATATTATGACTAATATTTACCTATTCACATACAAGGTAAACCCTGCGCATGAAACATACCGAGGATGTAATTAGGCACGTATAACTGCACATAACACTGTTCTACTGTATAATTTTATGAATCGTATCCCAATTAGGAATTAAATGGCCCACTTCATTGTAGAAGGTTACGTCAAAAGCCCTAGGAACCGGCGAGAGTGCACGAAAATAGCCATGAATGTTAGAGAAGCGAGTGAGGTGTGTTAGGACCCCACTCTTGAAGATATACATACATACTTCATTGTACATTAAGTTATACATAAAATATACGATTATTATCTTTTCAGGAACACCGTTCCTGTATGAAATCTATATGTTTGCCTGTGTGTGCGTGTGTCTGTCGCTTTTTTTCGAATATTCGAATTTTGACTTCAGATTCGGATTCAGCATAAAAAGTAGAATAGAAATGTTCAGGAACACGGTTCCTATCTCTTACGGAACATGGTCAAAATGGCCGCCAAATTTAAAAAATAATAATTGAATTGTTATATAATTGACGAGCCAGGTGTTCCTCTGGCAATGCAAGCTTGCGCATTCTCAACTGGTTATATATACAACGTCGGGAGGCATTACCGTAGCGTATTAACGCTTGCAATAAAATAAGTATCACACGCACGATGCCTCCGCTACTCCTTACTGGTGACCTCACTCATTCGCAGGAATACAGCAACCCGCTATGGAGTTTTGGGAGGTGGAGGTATTTTCTCAGACGGGCTGCTTTAATGCGCCCTATTTCTCTTAAAAACATCCAGTCCGAAACAAAGACCGAAAGAAAAAAATCCAGACATATTCATAATGCACACAAATGTTTGTCCTGTGTGTGAATCGAACCCACGAACTTTAGTGTCAAAGTAACCTTAGTAAGGTAACTGGTAACTGCTACGCCGCGAGCTTATCAAAGTTCGCATAGAGAGAGAGAGAGCAGTGCAGTGCAACTGCGAACGGTGTGCAGACAGTAGAAACGGGTGTCGGCAAGTCGGCAGCTCGCGTGCAAGTTTCGCCACAGTGTGTCGCGCGGCAAATGGATTGCAACGCAAGGTCGTTTAACAAAGTTTAATCCCATTTGGTCGGCGCGCTGTCACCGGCCGCTTGCAACACCGCTTACATCGGAAAATTCGCACTAATTTATTACGAGAATTCGACGCGTTCATTCACCACAGTCGATTATAAATTCATTTCATGACTATTAATTTTAATTCGGTCAACTAATTTTCATTTATCACTTCTCAATTTTATGTATTTAATGAATAATGTTGACGTCTTTTAAGGAATTTTTGAAGTGAAAACTTCTTTAGCGGCGTTGTGCACTTTTCGGGATGAGTAAAAAATGTTAAACTCGCGTCAGGACACGTGACCCTGACCGTAAGATTTTGGTGAGAATTATAACTTAAGTTCTCTGCAGCGGTAAAACATTATTTACCTCTAATTAAACAATTAAAACATGAAGCGCTAGATAGTTCATAGGGCATTATTTAATATTTTGATGTTTTCGAGTAGTGATAGCTCAGTGGATCTACCGACCTAGTGACCAACAGGTCCCCAGTTCGACTCTTGGCATGCACCACTAAATTCATATTTTCGGATTTATGAACATATATGTAATTATCGTTTGCTTGGCCATGAAGGAAAACATCTTGAAGAAACCCGTACGTCCAAAAAAACGTACCTTACCTAAGAATTATTTGGTTTTCCTTTGCGCCTGCCGTCACACCTCCGATGGCAGGCGCTCCATGTACAAATCAGTACATACGCCAAATCCTTATGTTTAGGTAGCGGACCCCGCCAATCCTAGTAGATTAGGAAACGGGATAATGCTAACAAGTAAAGAAGATGAGTATACGTTTTTGAATGAATTAAGCTGAAGTGTAAGTGACCACCATCAGTTTCTAAAGCAACATAACTACACGGTGCACACCGCTGCTTAACAAGACAAGCAGCGATGGTCATCGACAGTCGCTAGATAACCGATCAGTAACACTGACGATCGCAATCAAATAACAATTGAGTTGTTAACGAACTCTTTAAAATTATATAAAAAATCTTTGTATACTTTAAAATCAAATAACAACTCCCTAGAGGGTTGTTGTGTTCCTGCGTGTGAGTGAGGTCACCAGTAAGCTCCCAAGGAGTTGCTGTGTAAGCAGCGGAAATAGCGCAAGTGATACTTGATATATCGCAAGCGTTAATAGGTTAACGGTACCCGCTTTATATTAGGTGGCCCGTATGCTTGTGTGCGTCCCGACGTAGTATAAAAATAATAATTGTGAAATTGTTACCTATATATGTCTCGAAAAAAATGTTAAATGCATTTGATGTTGTTTATAGATCTTATTCTATATTAACCACGCTGTTTACATATTTTTTTTACACTACACTTAGCCAAACTATGTAAGCTTCCTAGATATAAGTCAACGGTATAAAATATCGATGTAAAATGCATGCAATAGGTAGATCATACAAATACGGAAATTCTTTGGAAGCTTGTCGTATTCCCGCGAGTAAGTGGCTCACCGGAAGCCATTAAGAAAGTGCTGCACTAGCAGCGAAGGGTGGTAAACACGCGATATTGTATTTGAGATATATTTCTCGTCGTTGTTACAATAGGAACTAATGTCCGCCCAGTCGAAACCTCTAAAAGCGTACGACTGTATCAAACCAGTCCAAATTCCACGTTACATATTCATTAGTCCGTAGGCCGCGCCGGAATGGTAATTTCGCGTCAACAACACGCCCCCGCTTGGCGAGTTTGCATTTTTGTCATTGCAACTGGGCTTTGTGCACCTATACCTAGGTTTAGTATCGCTATGCCACAGTAGAGAGATATAAGCAGTATGCCAACTAGCAGACTATTGATCTAATTTCCATCGCTCGCGGACGGGTTGTCACTTAAATTGGCGATCAGTAAACTGCTCGTTAAATAGTAAGCGCTAATTTCGATGCACTCGTAACAGTCGTAATGCATTTGACTAGTATACTGCCGCGCTTACGATAAACGCATCAACTGAGGTTTTTAGTGAAATTGAGTTAATCTTAAATCTAAATCTAAATTTTTTAATTTCGTAAATGCATTAACTTCGATTTTTTTGTTTTTGCATCATCATTCTCTTTGAAAAGGTATGCTCGGTTCGTTCGGACATGTAGAAAGACAGCAGGATGAAAGAATGTTGAAACAGGTATACAATGCGAAATGGCAGGAGTCCTAGGAAGTGCGTGTGAGCGTGCATGAAAAGAGCTATAAATGTTATACAAACGTGTGAAGCGTGTAAGGACCGCTTCTTATGGTGATCGGCTCTCTGCATACCCCGCAAGGAACTTGGCGTGAAGATATACATACATTCTCTTTGTTTTGTTATAACTTTCATGTTGGTATCTCGTAGGTATAAGTCCAGCGATACAAATAAAATAAATATATAAATAAAATCTTTAAAACACGCTTTTCCCGATGAGCACCAGACCTAGCTAGAATGTTTATTGTTAACACGGTGGTATAGCGACACATTTATTTGCGAGTGCGATGATTTATACGTCCCTTTGCGATTTAGCCTACTGTTTAAATTCTACTGTGGCTATGTATGATTGAGTTTAATGAACCTCTTGGACCTGAGAGTATTAAAGTTGCTCAAATATAATACCGTTTCAAGAGTATTACACGAATAGGAACGTTGTCACGTAACAAACAGAATTGTTCCATATATATTTAATGCTCTATAAGCTAGAGCAAATTGGCGCACCAAATGTTGTTTGTTTAAGTAAATTACACTGTGGACATCATTTGCCATTCGGTTTTCGCTATGTTGGCAAGGACGGTTGTCAAAAGTTGCTCTGTATCTTTAGCGAGCGACCAGTGAATCCCTTATACTTCATCATTCTGTGTTAAGTTCATAGCTAGAGGCGATGTATAATATAGAAATGTCGCCAGAAACGCAAATTGCCCTACACCATTTACTCTATTTTATGAAACTCAGCGAACGTATCCAGGTTGGATCCTCGCTGATAAAACCAAATGCGTAGATTATATGCGTTGCGAGTATGGTGTATATAGTTGTTATAAGCATAATATACATAACAAAGAATCTTAAAAGAAATGAGGGAGCTTTAACAAATATAAAATTACTCTGTAAATATGTCATGAAAACATGGCATTCATTTATTGCCGAAAGAATCTACACGATTCGTTCATCGCATAGAACAATGTAAATTCATTAAAAGGTATGCAGTAATATTTCCGTATACATTCTGAACCGTATATTCTGAAATTACGTTTGATCAGAAAGAAATAAACAGGAGGCATATAGTAAACACAGAGGGTCGTGTTTGAAGCTACATTTGTTTTCATTACGAGTTATTGAACAGTCGTTCGGGGGTTGGTCCCTTTATATACGCGCGTAAGCAGCTCCTATTTGAATATGAAATAAGTTGTACGCTTAGCGTACACTATCTCAGTAAAACAACTCGGTTGTTATGAAAAGAATTCTTCTGCATTTTCTCTTTGGAACTGTCTGCATTTTAGGGAGTTTGCGAGTTTTTACGAGAGGAATGTTCGCGTTTCTTTGAAAAGAGTTACTCGGTAAGGTTACTCGAGAAGCGATTAGATATACCAACCTTCATTGTTACGTTAGTTAGATGATAACATTCGGCGAAATGTCAAACATTTTGCTTCAAGGAAAAATATGATCATCTGTATTAAAAAAAAAGTGCCAAGTGCGAGTCCGACTCACACATATCCGTAAAAAAATATTTTCGCAAATTATTTTCGCAAAAATTTTTTGTGATGTAACTAATTTACGGTTTTCTGAATTTTTCCTTTATGTGTGCTACGTAACATTGCTTCTTACAAAATTTTATGATTCTACGTTAACGGGCAGTACTCTAGAGGTTTTGATTCTCTTACGAGTGTAAAAATATGCGGTATAAACGGGGCATATACTGCCGTATCTTTTGTGGTGCTGACTTTGAAGTTTGATTTTTCACTGCTCGAAGGGATGCAATATATAGGTAGGACCTGAATATTTTATAGCTCCACCCGTCACTGAGAAAATGGTATTGACAGACGGACAGACAGCCGGACAACAAAGTGATCCTATAAGGGTACCGTATTTCTTTTTGAAGTACGAAACCCTAAAAAAAGTTTAGAAATATTTTTTCATGTAATAAATATTTTTTTAAACTATCTATAAGTATATCTATAAGTCATGATAGATATTTACAACACCAATTTACTCTTATTGCGTGCGCATAAGATCGGTACAAACGTCAACCAGTTAAGCTCGTGGTGTCGCTGTGTGTACATGCGATATGTATTTTTTTACAGATAATAATAATTTAAATGCAGTTTTGTTTAAGTCTATATAAATAAATAAATATGTAAAATAGACTTGCTATTATTTATTAAGTTAGAATGTCCCTATGGCCACTCACAGTGAGAGCGGTTACCAGTAAGCCGCTAAGCCTCCCGCCAGCAGGGGTGTGACGTGCAAACTTTTTACTGAGCGTTCACAGGCTACGGTAATCACTTTATATCAGGTGCGGCGTATGCTTATGCGCCTCTTGACGTATAAAAAAATCTATAAATTTATAAAAAAATATAGCTCTATAAATGTTTATTATTCAATGCACGATGAGAATTTCCCGACTAACACTTTCTTTTGACATCGTATACGTCTGCTTGCTGCGTTCAAACTCGTTTCGTTGAACCTCCGGTACAAATTTGTACCTACGTTTGATCACTTATAATTCGTAGATTTCTACTTCATATTCGTAATTACTGCTTTTTCCTAGTCGCAGAGCAGTAAGGTCACAGGTCGTAAATTGAATTTATTAATCCTAGCTTAATAGAAGGCACTCTACCCTTAATACTCAGATTTACATCCCTCTCCTCCAATTCAAATTTCTATGTTTAAATCATGATATTCAAAAGCATATCATCCCACTCTTCTTATCATTTACTAGCTGAAACCCACGACTTCGGTCGTATTTTCTTTCTTTCTAAACCGGGAACATTTAGAAGTACGTAGTTGTGTAGATCATACAAAAAGAAAATCGGTAGAACCATTTTCGAGTTTTTGCTATATTAACACAAGGCAATTTATTTTTATATATGTAAATATATGTTAATGATGATCTTCATATTCATGAGAGTAGCAGGCGTCTCTCAAACTCTTTTTATAAACTAATAAGATTCAGTATAATACAATAATATAGTATGTAGTATTTTTAAAACTATTAGCTTACACTAAAACTAAACCAGTGCGTTCAAATCTTAAGAGTTATAATTAATAAGCGTGATTTGGTTAATGATAATATGCGTTTGGAGGGACTTCGCAATGGCGACGCTCTCGGAACCTGCGTAGAGGATCACTAATTTAATTTGTTTCTCGCGAGCAGCTTGTTTCGCTACATAAACGGAGCAAACAGTGTACAATCTCATTTAAGCGCTTCTGTGTATCAGAATTCAGAATATCGCATTTCCCAACGCACAAATTGCCACGAGCGGCGTGCGAGCCTGCCGGCGACAACTCTCCAGAGTCGAAACGTTTAATGCCTTGAAAAATTGTCGGGAGCTTCCACTTAAATGCTGTTTTGAAGGGAAAAGATGTCGTTAGCAGTTGTTTGTTTGGCAAGTCAACAAAATCGGTCGACAACCCGTCTCGTACGTATAGGTAGATAGACAAATGCACTGCCACGCCCTTTTAGTTCGCTGCAGCGACTATTCATACTCGCCATTGAGGAAAATATTTGTAATACATTTAATTTATAGGTATATATATTTTTATCCTCTGTTTGTCAACCGATTTCCTTTTTCTTTTTGACGGGTTTGTAGCTATTGACGAGCTTCATGTTGTTAAAAATTGGAAAAAATGGAAATATTCGTAAATTGCCTCAATGTTTTCATCAATTTTTGCTCTACATCCTCTTACTAAAAAATTAAGTGCAAACTTTATACGTGAAATAAAATCTATAACTTCACGCCAAATCCCTTGCGGGGTAGGCAGAGAGTACCGAGCGCCACGTGACTCGAACTTTACACACCTCACTCGCTTCTTTAACATTCATTGCTCTTCTCATGCACGCTCGCCGGTTTCTAAGGCTCCTGACGTCACCTTCTCATAGAACGCTACCAATTTGGTCATGGTAGGTAAGTCTTGGCCTTCCTCGGCTCCTACATCCTTCCACTTTTGCGTTGAATATCTGCTTCGCCATTCTTTGTACATGTCCTAACTAACGGAGCATGCTTTTTCTTACTTTAACACCGACGCACTTTTTCGGCCAACTCTATTTCTAACATCGTCATTGCGAATACGGTAAAATATAAATATGTAACCGTAAAAAAAGGTTATTTTAAATGTCGCTTTTTGCACGAAATAATCATCGTTTAGTAAAAAGTTTAAAGTTATTTACATTTACTAGAATTGTGATAATAATTTCCTTCATTTTTACACGACATTTAGAAAATAAATTATGAAAGTTTCATAATTGTTGGTATTATAATAATATTAGTTGATAATATTGTTCGTACTTTGGTATGAACAATATTATGAACTATTATTATGGTTCCCAATGAACATACATAGTAGACACATACAGTGTGTGATGAATAAACAATTTTTGCATTTATCCGAATTATATCCGCCAGTCTTACTTTTAACAAGAGTGATTTATGTCGCAGATTATCAGGAACACCGTTCCTATATGAAATCTATATGTTTGTCTGTCGCTTTTATTCGAATATTCGAATTTTGACTTCAGATATTCGGATTCAGCATAACAAAGTAGAATAGGAATGTACAGGAACACCGTTCCTATCTCTTAAGGAACATGGACAAAATGGCCGACAAATTAAAAAAAAAATTCATTGTTATATAATTGACGAGCTAGATGTTCCTCTGGCAATGCAAGCTTGCGCATTCTCAACCGGTTTTTATTATATCTTATTTTTGTTATTGTTAAATTTGTTGATTTTGTAAGTTTTATAGTTATGTTCCGCTTTCATATTATGTTATTGTTGTGTTTCTGTTATACTATATAAACACTCACATATTATTACTTCGTCGAACAAAAAGCGTTTCATACATACTCCTATGAGTTCTACGAACAAAGACGGTTCTTAACATATTAAGTCATGTGGAAGTGGCTTGACTTAGGGTATCAATTCTTAAGGATGAAAACCTATGATTTCTTTGTTTACATTCTAATAATATGTTTGTATATGTGTGTGTGTATGCGTGAGACAAATTAAATGAAGTATAGACCAATATATTTGCGATTAGGCAATTTTGTCCAAATTTTGCAATACTTCAAAACTTGCAGGTACTTAATACTTGTGTTATTTTGTTAATTGATTTAATGATATATAGTGATAACCCCAGTTGGTTTCATGCAGCTGAGTCTATCACTTATTGTACATTTCTATCTACTTCTTATCTTCACGCCGAATCCCGTGTGGAGTTGGCAGAGAGAACCGAGAGCCGAATGACTCGTTAATACACACCCAACTCATTTCAATAATTAAGTTATATCACTTACGATGAATAAAATCTCTTATTGGAAATATTGTTCAATATTATAATTAAAATATAATATCGTCAGACGGTGGAAAATTTCTATGAACAGCTGAAGAATGGGGTCCTTGAGCCCGCATTGTAGTAGAGTTCCTAGTCTTAGTACTTAAAACGGGTAGCTTGGGTCGTTTCTCCGCAGAGATTTGTACATAATTGCCACACTTTACACGTTTTGTTAATTGGTAAGAATTATAATGTACAGATTACCTATTCAAGGCATAAGTGAACAAATGATTGCAATTTAATACACATTACATTATTAGATTAGATTACATAAACATTTTATAAATAAAGTAGTCAGTTATTCATCATAAAATGATTACAAGATAGAGTCAAGTCATTCATAACAAAATCGGTCAAAATAAATTCATAATTTGTCATAAAATTTTCCTTTAAATCATAATACGTCTTATTGAGAAGTAGTTTCTTTAATTGTATCTCAAATTTACTATCTTTGAGAGCTCTTAGGGAGTTCGGTAAGTGATTTTACACTTTAATAGCCATGTAAATATGCACTGCTTTGGAACAGCGGCAGGCGCGTGGTGGGGATGAGTAAATTGTTTAAAACGTCGCGATGCACAACGGCCTGAAATATCACCGATATCCTGGCTTCGACAAGAAACTCTCGGTGCCATTAGTGTGACAATCCTCAGGCAGTACTTTTGCAGTAATTTTACAGCTTGTATATCTGTGGAGTTGGCCAAAAGTACAATTTTGTATCTCAACCTAACCGCAGCATGGCTGTGGTACGCGATGAGGGCGAGAGCGATCACATTCTTCAGTCCCCTGTAGTTATGGGAGTCCCACAGGGGTCAATTCTAGGTCCATTCTTATTTTTAGTTTATATAAATGACTTACCTTATTATGTAAGGGATAAACATGAGATTGTATTGTTTGCGGATGATACCTCTTTGACATTCAAAATTAATAGACAGTTAGGTAATTATGACGAAGTTAACGATGCTCTCTCTAAAGTTATTCATTGGTTTAGTGTTAATAATCTGCTTTTAAACGATAAAAAGACTAAAGTAATTAAGTTCTCAACACCTAATGTAAGACAGGTGGCTACCAATGTACATGTTAATGGAACTAATTTAGCCCCTGTGGAGACAACTGTGTTCTTGGGTATAACAATTGACTCCAGACTACAATGGGGCCCACAAATTGAAAAATTATCAGGAAAACTAAGTTCTGCAGCCTATGCAGTGAAAACTATTAGACGGCTCACTGATATTGATACGGCTAGAATAGTTTATTTCAGCTACTTTCATAGTATTATGTCATATGGAATTCTTCTTTGGGGTAACTCCGCGGACATTAACACCATCTTTTTATTGCAAAAGAGAGCCATAAGAGCTATCTACAAACTTGGTCCCCGGGAGAGCCTTAGAGAAAAATTCAAAGAAATAAATATTTTAACAGTCGCATCGCAATATATCTATGAAAATCTTTTATATGTCCATAAAAACATAGACTCATTTTGTAAAAAGAGTGATACTCATAGCATAAATACTAGATATAAGCATAATCTTGTGTTACATGCAAGCCGTCTCCACAAAATAAGTAATTCTTTTATGGGGCAATGTATACGGTTCTATAACAAACTTCCCAGCAATATAAGAGAATTGTCAATAAACAAATTTAAAACTACTATTAAAGCCAAATTGTGTAGCAGGGCATATTATAAAGTATCTGACTATATTAATGACAAAAATGCCTGGGAGTGAGTCGATCCAATTATAATGTAATTAATAAAATATGTAAATTTGTTTGGACACCAAAAGAGGGATGCCTGAGTTTTTTGGCAGTATTTTTATCAGTGCTCACCTAGTCATAAACTGCACGGTAGGGAAAAAAATTGTGACGATTCCAAACAAATGTAGCCATTTTTACGGAATAAAAAGATTTTGACTTTGACTTTGACTTTGACATTAGTACTTTTTCGGAGTTGATGTAGCGCCTACGAAAAGCTGCTGAGTCTACATTATAATTTATCTAAGCTTTACGTTATTATATTGTTTTGATTACTAAGGTTATCATTGTCGCATGTGATTAAAATTGTGCAAATAAGACAACTTTATGCGGTAGTAGTGTAAACAGCTCAGTAACACTACCTTGCGGTATAGACCCCGTACGATCTCAGCGGAAGAGTTAGCCCGACTCAGTCTGCGAGTGGCCTCGCTAAGGTGAGTTATATGGACTGCCTCCCAAATAAGACGTTAACCATTTTTTGGCAAACCTCGTATTCCAATTAATGCAATTTTTTTTAATAGCATATGAAACTCGGTCATTTGCTTTGGACATGTCCATAAATATTGCAATGGCGGATTTATTTTCATTGAGTGTCTTCAATATATCTAAGTTACAGTCAAACACAGCTGTTGTCGTAGAGCGGTGCCAACGAAAACCGTGCTGGGTTCCACTAAAAACATTATACTTCTTTTACATTTGCTGAAATGCTGGTTATTTCAACATTTTTTGAAGTGATCGGTGTAAGCTCTATAGGCCGATACTTCTGTCAAAATTATTTCCTTTTTTAAAGCTAGTCATTACAATAGTTATCTTTAATGCATCTGCAATAGTTATCAAAATCCCTCACTTCATAAGATTGGTTAATTAAAAATGTTAGAGGTGGCACGAACTCGTCAATACAGTGGACCAATTACGTAGCCGGTATTTCGTCATTGTCACATGTATTATTTCTTTTTAGTTTTAGCATTACTTTTCTTACCTCTTTCTTTTTTTGCCGTCGTCTGAAGTTTCGTCTTATAGCGCCACATAGTCAATGTTTTGACGCAAACGTTTATTTCAACGCAGAGGTCGATCTTGAAATGGCTGGTAGTATTTGATTTAAATCGCCAGGCACGAGACAAATCAAACAAAACAAAGATAATATCATACCATAAAAATCGCTCCAGTCGTTCTCGAGTCTAACTTGACTTTGTTTTATAAATAATAGATATATCAATTCATTCTTGAAATATCATAAAAAGAGCATTTCGTGTGAAATGTATGAGAAAATGATTTTTATTTCGTTATTTTTTTCCATGTTTTAATAGTTATTATGCTATTCGGGGTGGAGACAAATCCAACAAAACAAAGATCTTAAAAATCGGCCCCGCCGTTCTCGAGTTATAAATGGTGTAACTAACCCGAGTTTGTTATATATAATAGTCATGTACTTTTTATGGCAGCAGATTTAATTTAATACAATATAATACAATGTTCGTTGGTCATTATTGTGCCAAATTAATTTTAGCTAGTCTGTAATTGTGTTACATCAAATGAATATTCCATTCGACCACATTATCGAATATAATAGAAATTATTGAAATTCGAAATTACTGAAAGCCACTAGAGTGTACTGCTTACTGGTCGCATCCATTTTCAATGTATGTATATGTATGTATGTATATCTTCACGCCAAGTCCCTTATGGGGTAGGCAGAGAGAACCGAGCGCCATAAGACGCGGTCCTAGCATACTTCATTCGCTTCTATGACATTCATAGCTCTTTTCATGCACGCTCGCCGGTTCCTGGAGCTCCTGACATCACCCTCTGATAAAACACGACCAATTTGGTCATGGTAGGTTAGTCTTAATTAGTCTCATTTTCAATGTTTTTTTTTATATAGCGTCGGGAGGCAAGCAGGCATACCGCCCACTTGGTGTAAAGTGAATACCGTAGCTTATGTATAGGTTTGTAAACAACGCTACATGTAAGGTGTAAGTAGGTTACTGTAATGTTTAGAGTTAAAACTCACCTGCACGTGCTTTGCCCTAATAATAGGAGCTCTGGTAAAAGAGAGATAGGGCACATTGACGCAGCCGGACTGGGGAAGTGCCCCCACATAAGGCAGCAGCAAAAATAACAACTCTCTGAGAGTGTTGTTATGTTTCTGCGAGTGAGTGAGATTACTAGTAAGCTCATGAGGAGTTGTGGTGTTAACACTGGGGATGGCAACACGCTGGTGATTTTTTTTTATACCACTAAGGTGGTAAACAAACGTACGGCCTGCCCGATGGTAAGCAGTTACCGTAGCCTATGGGCATTTCAACACCAGGGGTGTCACTTTCACGATGCCGACCCTGCAAAAACCTCCTCACGCCATTCTTGAAGAACCCCATGCTGTAGTCCATAGGAAAAACCTCGGCAGGGAGCTCATTCCACAACTTTAGAGCTCTCGGCAGAATACTTCTCTGAAACCGCACAGTACGTGACCATTGCGGCTCCAGTGTATGAGGATGAACTCCCTGCCGTCGGCGAGAGGGTCGATTGTAAAATTAGCCTGGCATGGCATCATTGTACAATCGGTAGAACACGCAAAGGGAGGCAAAATCTCTCCTTAAACTCCAGAGCTCAATGCTGTGTGTGAGTTTAGGAACATCAACGATCCTCACTGCTCGTTTTTGATCCGGTCTGACTTGTGATTTTATATAACATGAGTCTTTGCCCCGAGCTGAAGTACTGTTTGGCTCTGTTGAGCACACCAAGTTTCTTGGATGCCAGCTTGACCACCTTCTCTTCCAGGTGACTGCGGTACTGTACATCGCTGGAAATCTCGATACCGAGAATCCCAAAGCTCTTCGCAATGGTCAGTGGCGTGTTCTGGAAATAAAGAGTTACAGCAAATGGGGTTTTCTTAGCGGTGAACGCGCAATTTGAAGAAAAATTGTGTGTTTATAGGATTTTATTGTACTAAGTTCAAACGTCACCAGTCAGAGACTTTACTTAAAGTACCTTCAATTTCGGACACAAGTTTAACGCGGCTTTTCTCCACAAGGGAACACTTACAATTCTTCTTGAATTGTAAGCGTTAATAGGCTACGATGACCACTTTACATCAGGTGGACCGTATGTTTGTATGTCTGACATTGTATATATACAAATACAAATAAATACATTTGAAGTGTCTGTAATGGCAAAAGAAATATCTGACAATTTCATCACATCATTTGAATCTTATACTATTATGTAAAACGAAATCTATCTTGGTGTAGGCTTAATCGTTACTACTTCAGCATAAAAAGAAGTAAAGTCTAAATATTCAATTTGCGCGGCGCATACTTATGCCAGAGATACGTATAACATTTTGAAGATTAAATTAATTTGTCATAAAAATGTTCATGAATCCTCACCGACATTTACGCTTAATTATATCCGTACTCTCCCCGCCAGCTCCAAATTGTACGAGAAAAGATTGAAGTCGTAAACGTCCAACGCAGACCGGTTTACGACGCGGACTTATATGACGTTAGTTCCCGTTATACACATATATAATGTTAAATGATGATCTTCAAACCTAGTTTTGATTATTATTTTCGAACGACTCAATGTCTACTAGTACACAAGTATTAATGAATAAAGATTAGCCTCAATTTTTAAAGTTGAGATCACCATTGTGTCTTCTTCTTCCTCCGTTTCCTAATCCATTGGGATTGGCAGGGTCCGCTTCCTAAGCCTATGGATTTGGCAAAGTTACTAATATCTACATGGAGCGACTGCCGAGAGACTTTTCAGAGTTCGATTCCCACACAGAACAAATATTTGTAACAAACATTTTTGTTTGTCTATGTCTGAGAGGTAGGGCGCTTTAAAGCACCCTTTCTTGGGAAGTACTGCAACCTCACAGAAAATCCTAGCAAAATAACAACTCCCTGGTGGATTGTTGTGTTCCTGCGAGTGAGTTAAGTCACCAATAAGCTCATAAGGAGTTGCTGTTTTAGCAGCAGAAGTGGCATCACGCTGGTGATACTTAATTTATTGCAAGCTTACTTAGACTGCAAACCGGCGAGCGTGCATAAGAAGAGCCATGAATGTTGGAGAAGCGAGTGAGGTTTGTAAGGATCGAGTCATGTGGCGCTAGGTTCTCTCTGCCTACCTCGTAAGGGATCTGGCGTGAAGTTAAGATTTGTTATTAACATCCAGAATAAAGGCCAGTTTTCAGCACTTCAGTTCGCATTTATGTTTATTTAATGTATCTTTTTTTTTAAATAAGTATTTAAATATTATGACATTTTATATTGTTAGGGACTAGTGTAGTAAAAGTAGTTTGTATTTCGGTAAATATCTTGGATCTCACCTGACTATATACTTAATAAAGCATAAATAGGAATAAAGTCTTATCTATATAATCAATTCGCTCAATGAAAGCCCTGCCAGCATGTAAAATTCTGTGACTATTTCTTCAGTTAATATCCAAGATATATAACAACTATATTTACAAAAATCTGTAATAAATAACTATAATATTTGTACACATTATCATGTTTGTGATTAAAATGTTCTCTCACTGTATAATAAAAATCTTGAATACATTTACCTTCCTTCCCCTCGGACCTCTGTGTAGTACAGACGTGCTTAAAGAGACTTTTACTTAAATTTTAATTAAAATTCATTCAAAAAAAAAATATTTACAATAAATTCACAACAAATAATAGGAGTGTAGAAGTCTGCAGGAACGTACAGTTAGCAGTGCTACAGTTTTGCACACAGCTGCGCGCTCATAATTGGACTAACTAACTAATAATAAGGTACGTTGCTGTGTGTATTATAAATAAAAAGGATCAGGAATAGCTCACCTCATTGCCTACGCTGCGGATAGAGCAGGACATAGCTATTTGCCATACTACCACCTTTAAAACTGTGTTAAGAAACTCAATACAAGATTGATGGGTCAAGTTGGGCTGGCGGAAAGAAAATCTCTATGAAATCGTCGATCGCCGACCACTTAAGTGACCCTTGACTTAGAACTGATTATTTAACTCTCGTGATTTCTGTTAGCCTAGTACTTGTTCCAAGATTTTCGAGTAATAATGCCATTGCGCCGCTCGCCGCAAAACACAACCAAGGGTGCTTCACCCGCGCCACCTGTCTGCGCTCGCCCGTCGACTTACGATTCCGATACTCAATCTGAACGCAGTGAAAGCAGCAACGTCGGAGTGCGTGCAAAGCGCAAACGGGATGATGATGACCTTACAACCTTGAAAACCGAAATGAGAGGACTATTTTCGTCCTTGTCTGATACAGTAGAACGGCGATTTGAAGAGATTAAACAGCTAAACTCCGAATTAAAATTAAGCCTCCAATTTTTATCTGATAAATACGACAGCGTCGTCGAAAAACTAACTGTACTGGAAGGAGAAAGAGAAAAAGAGAGAAAATATGTGACAATGATAGAGAACAAAGTTGAGTACCTAGAACGCAAAATTAAAGCAACAGGGCTTGAGATACGGAACCTGCCTAGTGTCTCTCAAGACCCAAAAAAGAATGAGACTAAAGAAGACTTGTTAAATTTAGCTAAAAATTTAGCTACTTCTGTTAAGGTCGACCTGAAGGACTCCGATATAGTGGATATTTATAGAATCAATTCCAAAAAGGAATCGAATAAACCTATGATTGTTGAGCTAAGAAGCGTCTTAATGAAAGATAGTATGCTACTAGCCATTAAAAACTTCAATAAAACAAAAGCAAAGGGAGAGAAACTTAACACAGAGCATCTCAAGATCAATGGCCTAACTAAACCCGTGTATGTCTCAGAGACGTTGACTACTAAGGCCCAGATATTATTTTCCTTGGCAAGAGAATTTGCGCGAAATTCCGGATACTCATACTGTTGGACTTCCAAAGGATTGGTCTACATTAGAAAAACTGATGGCCAACCTCTCATTCGCCTCGAATCAGAGGCAGATCTTCTGAAACTGAAGACAAAAAGTTGACTCGTGGATTCTCCTTTTGTATCTTATTGTTATGCATGTCTTTTTATCGCTAAATTAATTATTTTCTATTGTCTCGTACTCACTTTACTCCAACAAAATAACAAAATTGTATTACCAGCACTTATTCTACTATTAAAATGTAAGTCCACATATACACACATTACACATTACATACACAACAACACACAAACAAACTATAAAGCATCATTTACTCTCAGATTTACTTATATACACTGCAACGTATTTTTCACAGTCGCCATATGCGTACTAATATGTATTCATAACGATCTTAAAAATAGTCTCACATTATCAGTGCATCAAAATTTTCCTTGTAACAATGTTGTTAGATAATATTAATATAATCGATGATATAAGAGTTTCTAGTTCCTTCAGTTGTGAACCAGAAACTTGTAAAGATCTCATGCCATCTGGCGAAAAATGCTTTAAAATCATGACTCAAAATATAAGAAGCATAACTGCCAACATGTCAAGCCTCCAAACATTACTCACCAGAATTGCTACTAGACAAGACGTTATTGTCCTCACGGAATGTTGGCTGTCTTGTAATCCGAATATACCTTCTTTGGATGGTTATGAATACTACTATACAAACAAAAGGATCAATAGGAGTGATGGAGTCGTGGTATATATTAGAAAAGGTGTAGCAAATATTTCTGTACGAGAAATTGATTTTCTTGATGCGAATTGCCTTATGATTGACATTTCTAATGATACGCGCATACTAGCAATTTATCGACCCCCTTCATTTAGAGACACTAACAACTTTTTGCGTTCTCTAGATAAAGCCCTCTTAAGCAGCTCTTCTTATCCGAATCTGGTAGTTATTGGCGACATAAACATTGATATATTTGATAAGAATAATAGTAACATTGCGTTTGATTACCTAAACCTAACAGCGAGCCATGGATTATTGCCTGCACATACCCTCGCTACACGCCATGACAAAACTTGTCTCGATCATGTTCTGCTCAAAACTAAAGTAATAGCAACTACTATTGTGATTGACTCGACTGTTACTGATCATAATGCGGTCATATTAGCTTTGAATAATATCAAAACAAAGTCTGTAGGTGTGACAAGGACTAAGGTTGATTATCAGGCATTGGAGAAAGCAATAAATAGTATAGATTTCTCGTATGTTTATAGTAGCTCCGATCCCAATTCTGCTTTCTGTTTTTTTAGCAACTCGCTAACTAGAGCTTTAAAAATGTGCTCGAAAACATATGTCGTTCCTCATCGGCTCCAAATCATTAAGCCTTGGATTACTCCAGGTGTCTTAAGATGTATGAGAAACCGTGATCGAATGTTCCGAAAAATGAAACGCTTCCCTGACAATACGAACCTTTCTATAATATATAAAAGATACAGAAAATTTTGTACCAAACTGTTAAAAAACCTTAAATTACAATATGAAAGAGAACAATTTAGCAAAGCCAAGTCAAATCCCAAAAAAATTTGGAATGTTATAAAGGAAGTCACCAACACTCAAAGGTTTAACTCTCCACCCTCAGATCTACTGAAAAACAGCTCACCTTCTGAGTCTATAAACAAAGTCAATAGTTTTTTTGTTAGTATTGGCAAAGAAATAGCAGATAAGGTTTTGCAAACTAATACAGGAAATTTGAGTACACCAATAAAGCACCAACAACTTAATTCTTTTGGCTTTCTTCACACTTGCGAGTCTGAAGTTGATGAAATTATAAACTCTCTCCGCAGTGATTGTGCGGTTGGTATAGATGGGATATCGTCAAATTTTCTAAAAACCTATAAAACTGCTATCATTCATCCACTTGTACATCTCATTAATATGTGTATTTCCGAGGGCGTCTTCCCGGATTTGCTTAAAAAGGCTCTAGTACATCCTATACACAAGTCTGGGGACAGAGATTGTGTCAACAATTATCGCCCTATTTCCGTGCTCACAGCCTTGTCGAAAGTTTTTGAGAAAATAATGAACAATCGTCTGAAAAACTATTTAGAAATCAATAGCCTTATATCCTCCAGACAGTTCGGCTTCCGGAACGGGAAATCAACTAATGATGCAGTTCACGATCTCACTTCCCATATAGTTGGTGCTTTGAATAAGGGAGATAAATGCATCACCATATTCCTAGATCTAACGAAGGCATTTGACACAGTCTCTGTCCCCAAACTGTGTCTTAAGCTTGAGAACCTTGGTATCAGAAGTTGCGAGCTGAAGCTATTTCAAAACTACCTCACGAATCGAACCCAGCGTGTGAAAATAGGTGAATTGTCTAGCGATGATCTTCCTGTGGATCATGGTGTGCCGCAAGGCAGCATTCTCGGGCCAACCCTATTTATATCATATGTTAATGAGATGTGCAATATGGACTTGGAGAGTGGTGCACTTGTAGCCTTTGCTGATGATACGGCATTAGTCTTTACCGGAAATACCTGGGAACAAGCGTTTCGGGCTGCACAGATTGGCTTTACGAAGGTGACGAACTGGTTAACTGAGAATGGTTTATTACTAAATGTAGAAAAAACTAAATATCTAACTTTTAGCATAAAAAAACCTCCAGATTTTAATTATTCTAAATTTCGTATTGCTGTTCATAATCATGCACAACATCTTGATAACTGTAGTTGTCCAACTATACACAGAGTATCCACCATTAAATATTTAGGTATCATACTTGATGAACAGCTTACTTTTGTACCCCATATTGATATTTTATCAGGCAGAATTCGTAAACTTATATATACATTTAAACAGCTAAGAAACGTTGCAGAGCCTCAAGTTCTAAAAACTGCTTATTTTGCCTTATGTCAGTCCCTAATCAGTTATTGCATATCATCCTGGGGTGGCGCTCATAAAAGTAATTTGTTGAAGCTTGAGCGCGCGCAGAGAGCTGTACTAAAGGTAGCGACAGGCAAGCCCTTCCGTTTTCCAACGAAAGAGCTTTACGAATATTGCGAAGTACTGACTGTACGTCAACTATTTGTCCTTCAAATAGTCTTGAGGCAGCATTCTGAGAGCTCCAAAATGGATCCCCTGCGTCCCTCCAAAAGCCGCTCAATGCGAAAATATAAAGTGACTTGTAGCAGAGTCTGGAAGACTTCCTTTTGCCAGCGGTTTTACTACTTTCTTGGCAGCTATTTATTTAATAAAATAAATAAATTACTAAACATACATCCAAAAAGCAGATTTGAGGGTAAAAGAATTCTTACTGACTGGCTGTTAAAACTATCGTTTGACGAAACGGAAAATCTGATTGTGATCATTAAATGATGTTTTCAGAATAAAATTTATAAACACATACACACACACACACACATACACACACACACACGCACACACATACACACACACACACACATACACATATCCTCATAAAACACCATAGATTATATATTGCATAAATTTGTGATATTATGTTTCCTCCACTTTCATTCAAGTAACATTATAAACAGACAATGTATTACTAATTCATTTAATGTCATTGGAAGGTAGCCGGTACTTATAGCACAGGTTATTCCTAATTTAAGCACCGGCAGTAATATTGTATGTGTTTGCATGGCTAATGTTGCTTTAGCAATAAGTCTATGTACATTTTGGATCAAAATAAATATTATTATTATTATTATTATTTATGACGCCAGAAATAGACTTAATTAGGATAGTCCTAGAAAGGAGTTTAATTAATGATGGATTTGTACTACTATAACACCAATGTTTGTGCGTTCGATTCCCAGACAAAACAAACATTTGTGTACATGAATATGTCTATTTGCCTTTGTCTGGGAGTTAAGAGAGGTATATATCACCCCGGAGTACCGATAATCGGACAGCTGCAAAATGCATGTAGAGAGATATTTGGTCAAGATGAAGGCTGTTTTTTTATATATACAATGTCGGTATACACCCATACTTTGACAAGCTCGGTGGCGCAATCGTGAATGACGCCACTTTGACACCAACGCTCGTGGGTTCGATTGCCACACAAGACAAACATTTGTGTGCATGACATGTCTGTTTATCTTGGTCTGGATGTTTCAACAGAGGTAGGGCGCATTAAAGCAGACCGTCTGGGGAAGTACCTCCACATCACAGAAAACCGCAGCCTAATAACAACTCCCCTATAGTTGGGTTGTCGTGTTCCTACGTGTGCGCGAGGTCACCAGTAAACTCCTAAGGAGTTGCTGTGTTAACAGCAGAGGAGGCATCGCGCGAGTGTTACTTAATATATTACAAGCGTTCATAGGCTATGGTAACCGCTTTACAACAGGTGGGCATTATGTCAGTATGCCTTCCAACGTTGAGTAAAAAAAAATTTCTACGGATTGCCGTGTTAGCTGTGATGGCATATTAGTGATGGCATCGCGCGAGTGATATTTAGCGTTCATAGACTACGGTAGTTACTTTACATCAGGTGAGCTGTATGCTCATGTGCCTCTCTGCTCTGTATAAAGAAAAAGTAAAAAGTAGTATATACGACGGTACATAAGGTACATGAAAGCATAGTTAGTGTCACTACGTAGACGGCTATATTGATCCTCATTTGCCTAGGTGAACGGATGTACAGTGTGGTGTGTCAAGCAGCCCGCAGCCTGCTTTAGTAGCGGTGGGTGTAAGTGCGGCGGCAGCCGGTAATTTCCGTTATCTGGCGGTCGACGGTCTCGTACAGGAGTCGCTTCGTTAAAATGCAGCTCGCCGGATACGTAACGTCAATATGCGCGAACACGACACACAGCTATAGAAAATACCCCGCATTACCGTTTTAATCCTCTTGACTGTACGCATTGTGCTTTTTCATAAGCCTTTGTCATTATATGCTAGCCCCATTGTTTGTTTTGTTTGTTACAGATTTTTGTTCTTCAATTGTTTGGTTAAATCTTTGAAATTAGACTGTTTCGGAGTACCTTGTATATTATTATTATACGTCAAATGAGCTATTCTTGTATATAAACTACAAGTACATCTTCTCACCACGCCCTTTGTAGGGTAGGCCGAGATAACAGAGCGCCACATGACTCACTTTTTCACACCTCACTCGCTTCTTTAACACTACTATAATTCTTCACACGCTCGCTATTAGGAGTCCTTATAGGACCTATTTACAATATTAAATAAGTGATTCATTATAATGAGTCACGTGGCACTCGGTTCTCTCTGCCTACCCCGTAAGGGATTTGGCGTGAAGTTATAGTAGTAGTAGTAGATTCATTATAATTGCGGAAATAACTCTGACTGTATGTCTGTTTGTTAACTTTAACAGCTAAACCGATAAAAGATCGTAACGAAATTTACAGTTAAAACAGCGCGTACCCAGTCCGGTACTTAGCGGATACCGGGATAAGACAATAATTAAGGTTCCTAGATCTTTTTTTTATACAACGTCAGGAGGCGTACAAGCATACGACCCACCTAATGTAAATTGGTTACCGTAGCCTATACACGCTTATAAATACATTAAGAATCACTTGCGCGATGCCACCTCTGTTACTAAAACAGCAACTCCTACGGAGCTTCCCGGTGACCTCACTCACACGCTGGAACATAACAACCTTCCAGGGAGTTGTTATTTGGCTGCGGTATCATTAACGTACTATATTTTTTATAGCAGAGTTTAAGAGCAATGATAGCCTGGTAGATCCACACGTCCAAGAAATTATATTTCGAAAGATGTTTGACCTAACCTAACAAAGGTTTGGATTTCTCGTTCGTGGAGGCAGTCGATCTATGTCAAAATCAGTATTTTCGCCGAACGCTTCGGATTGGTAAGGTCCACTAGGAAGAGTTCTTTTACTATACGCCAATACCCTAGATACGACAGTTTGTGACTGGCGTTGATGTCCGTAAATTTCTTTTATATTCAGATCCGCAAGTCATGTTCAGCATTTCAACGAGTTTAGTAAAACCATTTTCATCGGTTCATTACACGTGGACGTATAAAGTGAAGTGTATAAGTTAACATAATTTATGGGCGCACGTTATATAGAAAATATTGCACTGCATGTTTCTTTTTTTTTTATTTTAGTCCCTCGCATTTATGTTTGTCTTGCGCTTTTTCATGCACTATTATGCACGCCAGTGTATTCGCCGGGCGTGTTTCAACTTCTTTATTACTTTGTTAAAATATTGTAGTTTAAGTACCTAATGAAGCTATAACTGGCTTGTTAACCAAACAAATAGACATTGGCGCATTTCGCATGTTATGTAGATGAAATTGTAAAGTTCCTTATATAAGGTCAGCATTACAATGACACCCCTAGTGTTGTAAATGTCCATAGCCCACGGTAACTGCTTGCCATCAGGTGGGCAGTACGCTTGCTTTCCACCTGGGTGTATTGTTTTTACTGCCCCAACAAGAGTGTAATGCTGTCAGGATTCATATGTGCATGTATACGTTTGTGAGTTTCTTTATTGCACCATAACCTATAAACGCCTGAACGGATTTAGATGAGTGGGTTATTGTTAGAATCGTTAAATGACTACCGTTAACGTAGACTATGTGCTGTTGTAATATAAACAATATGGCGGGTTATCGTTCAGATGGAAGAAAAAATCTTTCAAACCTAACAAGTGTGGTGCTATAATAAAGGGTTTTAAAAGGTTATCTTCAAATTATATACAACTGATATGTTATATATATGATAGCTTAGGTATTTTAGAAATATTGATCATCGAGATTTTTTTTAATAAATTGAATTGATTTGTTATGATAAGTTATTGTTACAAACTATTACTTATTATGATGGGTCTAAAATCAGCAATGTTCCGAATGAGTTCTATAATATACTTTGTAACCACTGCGAACTTGGAGAATAAATCTGAAACATGGCTTCTGGGCGTCCTCTGTTTGTTCCGCCGCGAGAGACTCTTTCCTTCCTTATTTTTCTTTCCCTCCTATCTCCCCAACTTCGACCGCAAACTTAGGATTTGCGGTGAATAATTTAAAATATCCGGTATATTATTCTGAATATTTTAGCTTTATATTGGAGTACTCATCTATCTGTAGATACGTCGTTCATATCAGGACGTATCTACTTCCACCTATTGTGCTAACAGAATGAAGTTACAGTTAAATCTTTATTTGGCTACTAGACGAGGAATTATGATAAATCTTCTCATTGTATTCGTATCACGCCCGATGGTATTAGCTATTGTATGTTATACAATAAAACGTCTTAAACCAAATGGTTGCATGGATAAAACCAATCAGATTCGAGACATTATTAGGAGGGCAACAGGGCTGAATGACGATTGGTCCAGTCGTCTCAATGAAGCATTTTACATTATGGTTACTATGTCTTTTATACATCCCGTGGTTTGCTGGATGCATAGACGCAAAGAAAATGACTAGATTTGACGATGGCTAATGTATGCACAGACTGAGCATAGTGATGGCAAATAGATTAATTTGATGACATGGCAGTCAGTCACCCTTTAAGAGAGTCAGTTTTTAAGAGAGGTAGGGCGCATCAAAGCTGGGGAAGTACCTCCACCTCACAGAAAACCGCACCCAAATAAGTCCCTAGAGTTGTTGTATTCCTGCGTGTGAGTGAGGTCACCAGTAAGCTCACAAGGAGTTGCTGTGTAAGCAGCAGAGGAGGCATCGCGCGAGTGATACTTAATATATCGCAAGCGTTAATAGGCTACGGTACCCGCTTTACATCATGTGGGCCGTATGCTAGCATGCTTCCGGACGACACGAAGTTTAGTGGTACCTACATGCCTACAGCAGGATTTCAACAACAAACCAGTTGAGAATGCGCAAGCTTGCATTGCCAAAGGAACACCTGGCTCGTCAATTATATAACAATTCAAAATATATTTTTTTTAATTTGTGGGCCTTTTGACCATGTTCCTTGTGAGATAGGAACGGTGTTCCTGAACATTCCTATTCTACTTTTTTATGCTGAATCCGAATCTAAAGTCAAAATTCGACATACATATAGATTTCATATAGGAACGGTGTTCCTGACTAGTCTGTCAATGGACGAATTCTTTGTTCACTAGCCTATCACTTTTTATTACACAATAATATTGAATGTACGTGATTACTGAATTAGTCTCTTCGCCGCCACTCCGTCAGTCAGCTAACCTTAAAGGTCCTAATTCGACGGAGCGAGTCACGATGACCATAAAATTGTCTCGGAACTTCGAAGATCTCTCGTTGGCTTGACCTCGAGCAATGAAATATGAAAGAGGTTCTTTGTGATTGTGTACAAGTAGTATGTCATAAAAACGAATGTGCTTTATTAAAGATTTTTTTATTACAATTTAGAAACTATTTTCAGGAACACCGTTCCTATATGAAATCTATTATGTTTGTCTGTGTGTGCGTGTCGTCGCTTTTTTTTCGAATATTCAAATTTTGACTTCAGATTCGGATTCAGCATAAAAAAGTAGAATAGGAATGTTCAGGAACACCGTTCTTATCTCTTAAGGAACATGGTGAAAATGGCCGACAAATTAAAAAAAAAATTGAATTGTTATATAATTGACGAGCCAGGTGTTCCTCTGGCAATGCAAGCTTGCGCATTCTCAACTGGTTTTTGTTGGTAACGGGATATGATAATTAATTTGTAGCCAGTTTCTCGACAAAACAAAACTGTAATTAAGTAACTTATTGAATTCATCGAGTGTTAATTGTGACTGTGTAATATGACTAATATATGATTAATTGGTTTATCTATTTTGAGTTTCTCCGTGCTCGGAGAGCACGTTAAGCTGTCGATCTCGGCTATTATCGATAGATGACAGACGTTAACTTAAGTTAGTGGCCTACGGGCGGCTTGAAAACACTGGCCTCCGCCAATCCGTATTTGAGCAGCGTGGTGGAGTAGACTCTAAGTCCTCTTTGGTTGAAGGGTGACCCGTATCCCTGCAGTGGAAATTGGAATTATTCCAATTTCCCTACAGCCGACGAACTTCAATGCATGATAAAAAAATATTATTACCCCTAAAAGAAATGAAAGAAACGAACACAATTTTGTTGTGATAAAATATAATAATTTCGATTAGTTATGAACAAACAGAAGCGCGAACGCTTCTGTGTGGCCCATGTATAACGGTTACCATATTGACCATGATCTTAACGAACCAGTGTGCCACATTTCAGCTCTTGGGAAAAAAATCAAGGTTAACTTATTATCATGCTATAACATATTCGTCCTAGCATTATCCCGTTTCCTACCCCATTAGGATTGATAGGGTCGGCTGCCTAAGCTTAAGGATTTGTCGAAGACACTGATTTTGTGATGGTGCGACTGTCGTCAGACCTCCACAATCCGCAGGGAAACCAGACGTTTCTTAGGTTAGGTCACACATCTTTCGAAATGTAATTTTTTGAATGTGCGCTTTTCTCTATAATTTTGTCACCACTGAACAAATATCAATCCGAAAAAAAAACGGATTTAGTCGTACCATCCCAGGATTTTACCCAGGACTAGTCGGTTAATAGGCTGGATCTTTATCCACTAGGTTGTAACTAATATTATCGAACTGTAAATATTACAAATTTTCTTCTTGCAAACTTTGTAAAAAACGAAAGTAAGGAAACCATACTTTATTTTTTACCTAGACGATTTTGTTTTTTACCTGGACGCTTTTCCAGTACTCGCCTAACTCCGTAAATGTTATTTGCTTTTAGTAGTCCGTAGTTGTTATTAAATTTAATTTTAAAAATGTATTTTTTTTTTGTTAAGGTCATGTTGGTGGCTGCGGCATCACCGATGAGGTGGTTCAGTGGATGGAGCGCATCCAGAACTCTGGCGTGGATGACGACCCGCCGACATCGCCAGCGACCACACCCACTCCAGCGTCCAATGCGACGCTCCCCCATCACACGCCGATGTCTTCTCCGCCGCATCCTAATAGCTTGCGAGATGACATTAGGTAAGTGCGAGATATGCTTACGATGTCCTTCACATCTGTACAGATTCTTGTGTTTTTTATAGAATACTGTTTAATAAGACTCAACCCGATTGGGGAAATATCATCAATTTATTTGAAATAATAACGACTGCCGTGTTCTTTCTCCGATTTTTTTTATCGAGTTTTAGGAATATTGTATATACATGATGAAGGGAAATTGAACGCTTGATAATAAAAAAATATTTTTTATTAAGATTCCATTTATCCATTTAAATATATTTATAATATTATATTCTATGTTCTTATTCTTCGTCTTAATCTGATTAAATTTAAAATTCTAGTTCAAGTATTAGTCTATTCTCTGTTTTAACAGAGATATATTATTAACACATTTAGTAAACATTAAATATGAGGTTATAATTTATGAAACAAAAATCACAATATGGTGAATTATCAGGTTAAAAATCCTGTAAGAAATGTTTTTGGCAGAGCTGCGATAGCCAGCGGAGCCACATTACCCTCAAAATTGTCGTTTGGGGTAGACTGATGTCATCCAGCTAGCGTTCAGACGGTAATAGTGAGAAACTCCAAAATCGACACACTAATAGCTAACATATTGTAGTTTTGTATCCTTTAATTTGAAATTTAAATGTTCGTTGGTGAGGAAGAACGGTCCAAAATCGTTCCAATTAGAAAAAAAAACATATGGGAAAACGTATGGCCGGCCACTCTGCAGTGCAGAGTCTGCATTGCACTCCCATCAACAGAAAAAGTAACAGCACTCGTCGCTAGATGTCGTACAGGGTTCCATATATTTTTTTAAATTAAAAATAAAATATTTTAATATTTTTTAAATTTAAAAATATCAGCTCTGGCTACACAGCTTGCTGTTATTTACTAGTTAAATTAATTGCAATGTTTGTTATTAACCCTTCGAAACCCGGGTGGGCGTATACGACCGCGAAATGTATGGGAAAACGTATATAACGGGTTCTGACTGCTCAATGATAAATTAGAGTCAGATAACACTAATTTCGAACCAACAGATATTTACTAGCAGCGCCCAATATACGTACTTTAGTTTTATTAAATCCAACCTACGCGGTGTTCTTTAATGCTAATAGACGGCAATGGCGTGTCTGTATACTTATCTTATTCTTTTACGTGTAGGTAGATCTTTACCTGTATAAGCTTCCTTAGTTTCGGAATGAATTACGTAAATACATATTTTTTTATACTACGAGTACGTCTGGAGGCATACAAGTATACGACCCACCTAAAGCGGGTACCGTAGCCTATTAACGATTGAGATATACTCGTATTAAGTATCACTCGCCCGATGCCTCCTCTGCTGCTTATACAGCAACTCCTTAGGAGCTTACTGGTGACCTCACTCACACGCAGGAACACAACAACCCTCTAGGGAGTTGTTATTTGGCTGCGGTTTTCTGTGAGGTGAAGGTACTTCCCCAGTCGGGCTGCTTTGATGCGCCCTACCTCTCTTAAAACATCCAGACTAAGACAAACAGACATGTTCATGCACACAAATGTTTGCCTTGTGTGGGAATCCAACCCCCGAGCGTTGGTGTCAAAGTCATGCGACTTTCACACATGCACATTCACGACTGAGCCACTGAGCTCGTCAAAAAATTTACCCAGACATATAGAAAGGTAGAGACGTCAACGCACGGCCTGGTGGCTGGATCTAAAAATTCGATATTTTACATGACAACGGACATGAATAAATACCGTATCCAGTACATTCTACGTGTAAACGGCACGTGGGTACACTCCCCTCGTACAAAGCCGGCGATGTGTGAGTGACCTCCAAACAACGACGGATGTGGCGTGCGCGCAGCCGGGGTACGGTTCTGGTTTTCGGAAAAAGACCCTTCTGGCACTGCATAGTGCGCGACCATTATGACAGTGGTTTCCTGTGAGTGAGAGCGAATACTGATATTGATTACGAGGGGTGTGGTTGTAGAAGGAAGATGTTTGAATTACTCGTAGATGAAATTATTAACTATTTCAAGATTATGAACACCTCATGATCTGTAGTTTCTTTGATACGGTCTACCACTAAAAGTTTGATTTGGAGCTTTTTCCAACAAGTACATTAATGAAATAAAATTAAAAAGAAATGGTATCTGTAGAGCGAGCTGTGTAATTTACAGGATTATTACAATCATATTCGATGATGGATAGCTACAAGAAAATATATCATTAACTGCTATCAATCTCAGCGCTCTTAATTACGCGCTTGTGTTGTTCTGTTCTCCCGTGTTATCTATTAGCGACTGATCTTTTCACTGTACATTTATTTATAAGATTTGTCGACGTAGGATCGTGATATCTACATTCTAAATACTCTATAATTTTATCATTTATAGAAGGAACGAGCTAAGGCGAGTGTATAACCACATAGGGCGGGAAATCTGCGCCTGTGGCCAAAATTGCCTGATTAAATTATTTTATTGTTTTCGGGCGTCTGGAAACATTCGCAATCCTATATTATACATGTGAATGTCCGTTTGTTTGTTACGCTTTCACGCGAAAACTACTGAACCGATCATCATGAAACTTTGTACACATATTCTTGGAGGTATCAAAAGTAACATAGGATGCTTTTTATTAAATAAAAAAATATTTTTTATCAATGCGAGCGAAGCCGCGGGTAAAAGCGAGTATATCTCAAATTAAATAAACGCCTGATATATATATATATATATATATATATGTATATATATATATATATACTAGTAAATAACAGCAAGCTGTGTAGGCAGAGCTGATATTTTTTAAATTTAAAAAATATTTATTTATATTATATTTTTAATTTTTTAAAAATATATGGAACCTTGTACGACATCTAGCGACGAGTGCTGTTACTTTTTCTGTTGATGGGAGTGCAGTGCAGACTCTGCACTGCAGAGTGGCCGGCCATACGTTTTCCCATATGTTTTTTTTTCTAATTGGAACGATTTTGGACCGTTCTTCCTCACCAACGAACATTTCAATTTCAAATTAAAGGATACAAAACTACAATATGTTAGTGTGTCGATTTTGGAGTTTCTCACTATTACCGACTAAACGCTAGCTGGATGACATCAGTCTACCCCAAACGACAATTTTGAGGGTAATGTGGCTCCGCTGGCTATCGCAGCTCTGCCAATAACAGGCGTTTATTTAATCTGAGAGTTTAAACGTATAAGGCGTATGTTGCGCGTGTCATTCTAATCGAACACGCACATTAAGCAGTGTCGACCGCATCGTATCTATAGATGGGTTTACCTATCTCGAGCTTCGGAAGGCACGTTAAGCCGTCGGTCCCGGCTGTTGTCGATAGATAACCGCCGTTAAACTAAGTCAGTGGCCTTCGGGCAGCTTGAAAACACTGGCCTCCTCCAATCCACAGTTGAGCAGCGTGGCAAAGTATGCTCTTAATCCCTTTGGTTGAAGGGAGTCCCGTATCCCCGTAGTGGAATGAGTTTGTGTACAGCATTGTTTAATCTAAACTCTTATCACTCTTTTATCTTAACTCTAATCAAAACTTTTATCATTCATTACTTAATAAATACCTTTAACAAATAAAATACTTCCAGGCTTAGTGATTATTTTTGCCGTTTTTTCCTCTTCATTTTCTATAAGCCAAGCTATTAGCAATATATTATTAAAAATATGTTATGTGTGAGTGAGACTGAATATTCCGTATTTTCTGTGGACTGCTTAATGAGAACTGTGAAACAATGTTCATGGTTTCTAAAAACTTAGCAAATGGTATTATTTATTTTGCTGTACAAGTTTTGAAGATTGTAGAAAGGAGATATCTTTTCATACAGATATGGCCAAACTAGCACTGTAAGGATACTTTTCCGCCTCTAAGCAGAATCCCAAAATATTGAATGACTTTAAATTTTAAAGAAGTACAAAAGTTTAAAATGTTAAACATAGTCGTTTTTAACGGGTCGTCCACCATCACAAGGATGAAAGAAAAAAAAGGATGGCAACTACCAAGATTGTCTTAAAATAAGATATCGTGGTAAATGAACTCTTGTGACTATAATGCCATATACGTAGTATCCATATTATATTAACGTTATTTACGAACTTTTATTTGCTTATTAATTAGTATTTATGAATAACAGTACATTATTTTTATTAATCATTTCTTCAATCTATAGAGTTCAGACGTCACCTTGAAGGGGTTAAGCTAGCTTCTAATAAAGTAGTGTGCTTTGTTCAACGGAGCGTAGCAGTACTTCAGCTCGAGGCTAAACTATCTGTTTTGCAGGGCATAACTGCATTGGGGTGGCTTATAAAGAGGCGACTGTTACCGGGCATGTCCCGTTAGAGCGAGAACGCACATACTTAGACCGTGCTCAAAATTTCTGAATTCTAATAACTACGACCAGTTATTAGAATTACGCTACATGTATTGTTTTTCAAAGTATATGTTACAATTTAAAAAATGATAATTTTTGCATTCGCTGGAACCATTATAAAAAAGCAGTCGGACCTTAATCTTCTTATTCGTCGTCCTTAAGAAACTATTCAATGGCTTCATGGAACTCATTACACCTTTGTCTTTAATTTTAGGTAAAGATAAATAATAGGTAGATTTTTACAAAAAGTAGACGCTAAGTGCGAGGTCTGGGCTGATTGCTGGCTGCTGACTAGATGGTATGGCGGATGCATCATCAGTTGTACACTTGTAGCCTTCAAAAATTATTTGATTAACTAAAATTATATGTTATGTTATGGGAAAATACTTCGAGGACGCCTTTTGCGAACTTTTACTGATACTCTGGGAAAACAAGTGTCTAAGTTCCTGTCTGCCGTCACTGTGATTTGGTATTCAAGCTGACTGTCGCGTAATATACTCGGTTGCCGAAATTAGAAGTAAATATTTTCAGTTCCATGACTTCTATTTTCCTTCACTTTCTTTGGCAAAGGAACATTCTGCCGATTGGCTTTTCTTTCCGATTCAAAATAGTGCATCCAGGTTTCGTCACACTATTGCAGCCAATGATTGTCCTCCATCAAAGTTTGCCATCATTTTATGATATCACTTCATACAATCGTTTCTGATTTTCGATCACATCATCATGCGTTCACCGTCGAGTACAAAACTTCCACTTCAGATGCACTTGTGTAATCTTTTGCATTTGACTCATTCCAGTATCTAATATAGTATGAATTTGCTGACATTTATTTTTATCAGTTTCGGTACACAAACAATATTACATTCCGTAACCGCAGTCGCTGGTCGACTTTCACGTGCGTCGTTATGAAAATGATTACGTATGCATAGAACTTACTAAATACATATTCTTCTTCGAGATAGCCCTAGGGTTAGGACTTATACCATAGCCAAAACGATACAATTACATAACGCGAAAATTTTCTCGAGTTAAATTTAATAATAAATTTAATATAATGAAAAATAACAATCCCGCAATTTCAAAAGTAACCTATCTCTAGAGACTTCCATTTTAAAATTTCGCTATTGTTTTTTTTTTATTTCATTTATTGAAGTGAACTTATAGATTCGAGAAACTTTCAGTATGCCCCACAGACCTGCTTGATTCTTGTGATTCTGTTTATAGCTCAACCGTGAACATTGTCGATAATCTCTAGCCAACACACGGTATTAAAGCGTTAAGTGTAACGAGACACTTTGCCGCCCTTTGTGTGTTTAACCGTTTGATTGATGTGTATGGATTGTGTTCAGAAGAGTTGTCTTGTATGATGGGTACGGTCTCGGCGGGGAATTTATCCACAGACATTAGAATCGTACGGCCATGTATTATGCGGTTCCAAAGAGCTTTGTCTGGCTATAGTAAATACGTACGAGTACTTCATCAATTTGAAAGTTTATTAAAAAAAAAGTTGTTCTCTTTATAATATTATTTCCTCTTTCTTTCAGACATTGGGATCATCCTCATTATAATAAATACTCGAGAGCAGCGAACACAGGCGAACATTCGCGGTCAAGGCGCGCGCTGTTAGACAACCGAAATACTTGCTCATTGTACATACAGACTGATCCGCTCATATGGAGGCACGTCAGGGAAGGATTTCCAGAGGTAATCTTGGATATTTATCATAATATTAAAATTGTTTTTCTTTTACTACGTCGGGCGACACACAAGCTTAGGGTTCCGTATGTGAAACTGTTTCAGAAGCTTCCTGGTAACCTCAGTGACTCATAACTTTAAGTAACTACTAAGTAAGAACAATTAAGTTGTGAAATGAGCTCCTTGCCGAGGTTTTCCCAAGGAGCTACAAAATGGAGGTCTTCAAGAAAGGCGTGAATAGTTTCTTACAGGTTCGGCGACGCAAAAGTGACACCCCCCCGTGTTGCAAACGTCAATAGGCTGCGTTAAATGCTTACCATAGATACGTCTCCAATTGGTTTTTTTATACCACCTAAGATAGCAAACGATCATATGACCTACCTGATAGTAAGCAGTTACCGTAGCCTATGGGCCTTTGCAACATTAAGGGTGTAACTTGTGCGTTGACAACCCTGAAATTCGATGACTGCTTCTTATTAAACTCCTCTCGCATACCTTATCGCCAGAGTCACTTTTTTCAGATTTGATCGGCAGTTGAGTAGGAGTTGACTGTGGCTCTGAATGATGGTGAGCTACTTAAACTACACTTCAAATTAGATGAGCCATTTGCAATGATGAGGTCGGTGGTAACGATCTCCTTTGACTACAACGCTCGTGAATTCGAATCCCACATAGGACAAATATTTGTGTACTTGAACATGTCTGTTTGTATTGGCTTGGGTGCTTTTAAGAGATGTAGGCGTATTATTACAACCCGTTGGGCGAAGTACCTCCCTCCTACCTACCTCTTTCTTAGGTTAGTTAATAAAAAGAGTTCATTGCATAGTGGTAGGTACTCGTACTATGTGACATTATAATACCAGCCCTCATTTCTTACAAACTACGAAATTATAATGAGAGCCGGTGGTCAAGGGGTTGTAATGCTTTTAAAATTGCCCGCGATAACTCACAGCGACATTGTGTGACTATGTATTGACGACAAACTTTAGTTTTGATTTGTCGCATGCATTTAATTTAGCTAATTTAGCTTTATATAAGTGATGTAAAGCGGTTACCGTAGCCCATGATTGCTTGTAATACATTAAGTATCACTCGCGCTATGCCTTCTCTGTTGCTAATACACTTTAGGAGCTTACTCGTGACCTCACGCAGTCACAGGAACACAACAATTCTCTAGGGAGTTGTTATTTGGCTGCGCTTTTCTATACGATGGAGTTACTTCAGCAGACGGGCTGCTTTGATGCGCCCTACCTCTTTTAAACATTCAGACTAAGACAAACAGACATGTTCATGCACACAAATGTTCGTTTTGTGTGGGAATCGAACCCACTAGCATTAGTGTCAAAGTCGCATCATTCACGATTGCGCCACCGAGCTTGTCAAAATGAGAATGAGATAGAAAACATTATACAGTGTTAATTACAGAGACTGAGTGTTGTTGTACAGCGTGTGTGTGTGCGTATTACGCAGCTTGGTATATTTTTATGTACTACTAAACAAAGCATCAAGTGATTAAAGTTAAAAAAATATTGAAAAATATGGAAGACATTGATTCGAGTGGCAATGAAGAATCCGGTAAACACGTGAATGCGGTTATTCTAATTATTTTAGAAGATGCGTTCATTTACCCTCTTTTTCTATTCGATATGCATCATAATTATCGTTCTTACTGACACACACACACTTTTTTTTTTCGTATATATATATCTTATACGTTTGGGGATCTAACTCCAAATCACAGAAAGCCGCAGCCAAATAACTACTCTTTATTGTTGTGTTCCTGCGTGTGAGTGAGGTCACCGATAAACTCGTAAGGATATGCTGTGTTAGCAGCAGATGTGGCATCGCGAGTGATGCTTAATGTATTGCAAGTGTCCATAGGCAGATTTTTCGAGTGAGTGATATTTGTTAGTTGTTGATAAGCATTAGTTGTCCTCTACGTTACCTTTCGATACGTGTATTTATTTATTCTAATCGTTCTTCCTAACGTTATCCCGTTTCCTAATCTATTCTCACTTTTGGGGTCCGCTGCCTAAGCCTAAGGATTTGGCGAAGATATCGATTTTTACATGGAGCGACTGACAGACCTCCACACCCACAAGGAAAACCAGACTTTTCTTAAGTTAAATCACACAGATATTTTATTAATTCATTAATACTCGTACCATCAAAATCAGTTTATTGCATGGGGTACTTGGCAGTACTATAACCATGATACTGATTTTGATTACGATTGCCGTCAAGAGTTTCACAATCCATAGCGAAAAGTATTTCTTAGGTTAGATCACACGTTATATACTCAAAATATATTTTCTGGGACGTGCAGGCTATTAAACTTTAAAGCGTAACACGTGTTTAAATGCCCGCGAGGACCCAATTGCGAAATCTTAAAAAAATTTCTTAAAAAAAAATATTTTAATGGAGTAATGGGAAATGCAACAAGAATATTTATCCCTTTTACAGCATCGAGATCCCTCGAAAAGGGCAGAAGTGGACATGAAGACCCGTGAAGAAATACTGTCGCTCATTTCGCACCACGTGACTGCTGTCAACTACATTTACCGCGACACAAAGTTCGACGGACGGATAGAGCACCGGAATATCAAATTTGAAGTTCAAAGAATCAAGGTAGGTGCCGCTGGGCCACTGCTAGCAACAGAAATAATAGTCAATCATTTGAAAAATAAATTGGCGTCTTATTGAGGATAATTACCATAATTTATTTAAATAAAACTGCCATACGAAAGTACGACGCATGTTTTTTTTTAATTTAGTAAAGTAATTAAAGTTGGATCTAGGAATGATTAATGATGAACCCAATGGCAATGACATCATGGCGCAGCGCTTAAATTGGGCGTCATAATTTCTACTAAAGAAAAAATCTAAATCGATGTACTTTTTTTGCTTGTTTTTATACGTACATTGTTGTGTTTATCGATTTATACAACTAGATTCCTCCCCGTGACCGAAATTCGACCATAATCATTATTGAATATTTGAGGAAAATATACACGAAATGTATTCATACTCACAATGCTTATAAGCTTTTATTCCTATTCCATTTTCATATTAATAACTGTAAAATTCGTTACTACTAAACAAAATAAGATAATTAATTGACAAACAGACAAAAAGGTAGTGCAGTGTTTTGTGTTTGTTTATGTATGTACAGATAAATTATCAATATTGTAAATATTATTTATGTCCAAATACAGACAGTATACGCATTCATCATAAATGAAATATATAATATATGTCTGTGCGAACTATCCATTTTAAATCAACTATATTGTTTTTTATTTAAATTTGCTATTTTATTATTTAAAAAGCTTTTTTTTTTGTTTTTCCATAAAGATGGGTCATCTATTAATATTAATAAATGTTTCGTTAACAGATCGACGACGACTCGATGTGTAACGCCCATCACTTCGACTCGAACCAATTTTGTTTGGAAAACATCGACGTGTCGAACTTTCTGAATCTTCACTCGCTCGGCAATCACGAGGATTTCTGCCTCGCTTACGTGTTCACCTACAGGGATTTCACTGGCGGTACACTAGGTATGTATCACTAACTATATCGCTAGCAGGGTCATTGTTGCTGTGTAATAAATATGCTCCAAGGTGATATTTACCGGGAAGATCCAGTTTAATGTTACTAGTGCAGGCTAGAAGCACGAATACTTACAAGAACTCATTCGCGATGAGCAGGAGTGGGTGTCAATACACTCCCGCTAAGTTCCACTGCACGTTAAATCGATGCTTTCTTTTGAGTGATATAAATATTGTGTTTATTAACAGTTTTTCTCTTCGTCGAAATTCGATTCTGCCAAGTCTCTTGTGGGTTGGGTAGAGAGAACTTATTCATTTGTGATTAGATTATTATTAATCTATTTCTTGTATTAAAACCAAAATTTCTTGTGGTTTATGCTAAATCTGCAAACCTCAAAAAAATAATTTCTCCATAAACTTTATCTGAGATGCTTATAATATCCTCACAAATTGTATAATAAAAAAAGAAGGATAGCACTTGCAACGGTAATTCCAAAAATTTGTTCATAAACCTGTGAGAGTCAAAAGCACGTATTTACTGAAATCAGTTTTCGGGAATATTCGCCATAGAGTAGATATTCGCGCGTGTAACGTTTGCAGAGGATGAGACGACCGGGGTCGGGGTGTCATGTGGTGGGGAGTGGAATGAAGCTTGCCACTTGGTGGTAACAAGTTTTTAGACTATTTTTGACCTAAATGGCTGAACCCTCTCCGGAGTTCGTGAACGAAACTCTCTAGAATTACACTGAAAATGAATTCTAAATAATGCCAAGCGGCGTTATTTAGAAGTAGTAACCGCTTACAGCCCAAGTCTACTTCTGTGCAAACGCAATTCTAACAAGGAACGTACACTTAAAACCTTACCACTTAATAGTCGTTTCATTAAATCAAAACTGATACGTCAATGTCAAAAATTAATGTGAAACATTTTGAACGTTAACTAAGAATCTTAAACACACTTTTATGACCGTAAATGAATATCAATCTATAAGAAAATCTTTATTATCTTCTACAATTTTATGTACTACTAGCGATCTGCCCTAGCTTCTTACGGGTGATCGGATCGCTAACAAACATCACAGAATCACCCACTGGACTAATCTGAAGATTACCCGAAAATTTCATCGATATCGGCCCAGTCATTTTAGAGTCTATAGAAGACAAACATATTTACATCGCTTTTTATTTATATATTACTAGCTACCCTCCCCGGCTTCGCACGGGTGCCCCGATTGCTACCAAACGTCACAGGATCATCCGCTGGGCTAATCTGAAGATTCCCTGAACATTTTATCAAAATAAGTCTAGCCGTTTTGGAGTACATAGAGGACAAACATGGTTACATTGATTTTTATTTATATAGATAGATAACCAAATTGTAAATAGACAAATAACGTAATGACATAAGTGTTATTTGCAAGGAGATGACGTCTGAACTAGACATAATGTTTGTTTTCTCTTTTTGTAATTTAATTACGTACAGAAATGATTTTATTTTTTATTTGTAGAGACTGTTTGCAGCCGTACTCATTCTGTTACAAAGCATTGAAGTCGTTATGTTCTTTTGACCAAACCAATTTATCCTTGAATGTTATGAAATGAGTCACCCATCTCATTCAAGGCACGTCGTCGGTATATATCGGCGCGGATTATTTTTTGTCCACTAGTGTTTATTAGATAGGTATTCACTTTTTGTCGGTCTTCGAACCGTTTACAGTGAAGGTCGATCGAACTGTTTTTGCGTTGCCTCTGGCTAGTTTAATCCCTAAAATAAACGCGTAATAGTACTCGTGCGTTCTGTATTGGGTGTATAGTACCCACTTACTAAAAAGCTTCTTATCTGTAATTCCTGTACCTCTCACGTAAGATATAATATTTTTATCACATTTGCGAGTAAGTATATTTCATAAATATAGGGAGAAAAATCTTTACTTATATCTGATCGGTTCCGTTCTGGAAATTATGATCTCAACTATAATGCACGATGCAAACCGGAGACCAAATTCTATCGTCAATACCGTGTGATATATTGAATGAAAGGCATTTTATATTGCAGTGATAATAACCCTGTGGATAAACAATCGCCCTATTAACTGATTGGTCCCCGGTTCGAATCTTGGTGGTGTGGTACATGCTACCACTAAATTCGTGCTTTCGGATATGTGCATATTTGTATTATAGTCCTACACTTGATAAGGTTACACAAACAAAATATCTGGGGGTAACGGTGAACCTGGAACAAATCACTAGCAGAGTCAGAAAACTCAATTTGATATTTAAGACGCTGAGGTACGTAGTTCCAAAAAGTACGACTTATGATAAACAAGGTTCTATGAAGAATCTCTTAAACGACATTCGGAATGGTACAATCTATGCTGACGTAGTGCATTCCAGTCTAGGGTAGCGCAACAAAAGCTACATTTATCGTGGTAGACAGAGCACAGGGATCTCTAATAAAAATAATGTATTAAAAAAATGTTAGATACCCCACACAGTCTCTACATAATAATTTACTTTCAGTTAGGAAACTCTATGTAGTTAAAATGATATTAAAGTCTTGTTCAAAAGTTTGGGTTTGCCCTTGCCAGATCTTTATACTTTCCAGATTTATGGTTTATTTCAACATGCATCTGATGTAAATTGAATATTGAGGAGATAGATAGGAGAGGAGAGGAGATATAGATACATCTATTACACGATATAGTCGGTAAAATATCACTAAAAATGTTTACAATTGGTATAAACATTTACAATAAAATACTTAATGAAATCAAATCTGTTATTTACATTTTATTCAGATGTAAAAAATACATTTCCGATTATAATGATTTACAAAATATACTAGGTGTAATTAGAAATTACAATTTAGTAATATAAATATATTTAATTACTTATAGAACAAAATTTCACATGCTATTTGTAATAGCTAATCATGCGCACGTCATCATCATCAACTAATCTTTACACCATGTTTGACTCAATAATTTATTTGTATTAGCAACAATACCCCCATGTAAATGAATTATCATCATTTCTCCAATAACTTTGATTTCCAAATACGAACTTCCTTCTTTAATGTCGTTTCCTTACATTTGTAAATTGAAAATTGCTTCTTGCAGGTTTAGCGTGGGTAGCGAGCGCTAGTGGTGCCTCTGGCGGTATCTGCGAGAAGTACAAGACATATACCGAGACAATCGGCGGCATGTATCAAAGCACCAAGCGGTCTTTAAATACAGGAATCATCACGTTTGTCAACTACAATAGCAGGGTACCGCCCAAAGTGAGTCAACTCACGCTGGCGCACGAAATTGGACATAACTTTGGATCACCGGTAAGTGCCGACAGAAATGGAATTTCATGAACACTATTTAGATTCAGCGTGGATTTAGAAATAGTCGGCATAATAATGGCATATGAAAATACTTATTTAATTTGTGTAAAATGTTTTACACAAATTAAATAAGTATTTTGTGTTCTCCGATCTCTGGGGATACTCGGGAACGACTCAACATTTGAATAACATAAATTGTGTTTTGTTAAGATCTAGATTTTGACCCAATTACAGCTAAAAAAAGGTTTTCTTTATGTCTTCAATTTGTTTATGGTCAGATTTTGACTTTTCTTACATGAGAGGCATGGCATGTGTTGTACGCATCTGTCTATAATATATTATATATACATAGGCTACAATAATCGAGTGATCGGAAGGTCCATGTGCTCTTTTATTATCTGACAAAGTCTTGCAATCCGGTGTAATGTCCCTCGCTGTTTTTAATTTAGAAACATACTAACTAACGTGGTTTGTAGTGATACGCATATCGGGTACATTTAAAATATTTAATCATATTCGTAAGGTGTATTTTTCTTGAATCCGTGCGGTTCGGCGCCTTTTTACGCAACTAGGCGTCATTGCACCGTGATTCACCCTCCGTACTAAGATGGCTATAAATACGCAACTTCAAAAAAATATATTTTACTTTGATTCCACGACACTTTGATACCATGGCAAAATATTTTTAAAACTTTGTTGCCTATAATTTTCTTTGGAGTTAACTGAGCTTCAATAATGAGCGACAAAACGTCGTTGTAATCAATTTTAGGACATGTTAATGAACTGTCAGACGCATTGAGCAATGAATTTACAAGAGAAGGATCTTGTTTAGACAAAGCATTTAATCTTCTCCTTTTTGTATGTGTAATGCTCTCGTCAAAGTTATTTTTCGGGCGGCCCCGCGACAATGAAGAAGATGAAGGTTCAACTTCGTGAAAATGATGAGATACATGTTACTCACATAACTTCAACTACTTTCAGCCAATCTAAATGCTTTTCTATCAGTTTAGATCTAGAACGCTACGATTTTGCCCAGTAATGGGAAATTCGTTTACATGCATTCCTAATTTAGTCACGTATACACTGTCCATCTTATAATTATTAAACTTTTGACAGACACATTTTAACTAGTCAGAAAGAGACAAGTACCTATCAAGTGTTTGCGTATGTCATAAATCCGAAAGAGATAGAATGATCTATCAAAAGTTGCTTAATAAAATGGATGCAGTATAGTGTCTCTTAATCAAGATTTTCGATGTTATCCGCGAAGTATGATGTTTCGGTCAAAGTGTCCAAAACCCGTTGCACTTTACATTAGGATTACCCTTTTTAGAGACCCAAATATCAAATATTGTCATCCTCAAAACAGAACATTTAAAAAATGTAGGTACCTGAAACAACGTAAGAAATATTATTTTTCTTTACCATTCAAGACCATATTTCGACACCCCATTAACCTACGAAAAAGCAGCTAGACGCAGATGAATAGTATATGCCCTTAATAAAAACATTCCCCTAATTCGAAAAACATGTATCTCAACTGAAGCAAAGGGCAGCGCAAATTTGTAGGTCGAATTGAAATAAAAGTATAGAATTTTTTCTACCAAAAAAAAAATATGACTTACGTACCTTGTTCTTGGATCTCCATATTATCGTCACACGTAAACACTTGATTTGGAATAGAGACATTTAAAAACAATGTCATTGAATTATGATGACTCACACGTCGCTGTAATTAAATCCGAGATGCACTCCCTTCCGATGCATAAAAGTGAATGAAAATTTGACCTAAATACATTATTGGTATTTATAGTTTTTAGAAGCTTGTTTACTAGTTAATCACTTGGTGACATGATCTAAACCGGGATCAACCAATGACATTTTTCGATTTATCGCCTATGAGTGAATCACCGTGCATTGGTGGCTTTTTTGCTTGAGTCTGCAGCAAATCGACGTTGCGGCAAGCTTCCGATAGATCCCTAAGATTTCCAAGGAAGTGTCTTATGTTATGATATAAATCTGTCTATACTATTTGTAGTACTAGAAGAATAAAGAGACTTCTTGTAAAAGAAGATTGTGAAGACATTACACCATTTTACTTGCGATCTAACCTCCTCCTACATTTGAACCGAGAACTTGGCTTCTATTAATACGTGTGATGGCATTCTGGATTCGGATATCTATATGATAGTAGGTACATAGGGACTGCCACAAATATAACTGATGATGGAATAACTTTTAGTTCGTTCGGGAATGTTTAGGACTTGTCATATGAGCTGGTCTTCTTATCTCATTACTTAATGATTGTGACTTGTATATTTTGTTCCAACAGCACGACTATCCATCTGAATGTCGTCCGGGCGGGCAACAGGGTAACTTCATAATGTTCGCATCGGCGACATCGGGCGACCGGCCCAATAACAGCCGATTCTCGGCGTGCTCTGTGGGGAACATTAGCGCTGTGCTCGACGCGGTGCGCGACGGCAGGAAACGGAACTGTCTTACAGCCAGTGCGGGCGCATTCTGCGGGAACAAAATTGTTGAGGACGGCGAGGAATGCGACTGTGGTAAGTGTCTCACTGATTTGTAATGCCGCTAACGTGCGACGCCATACGCTATAACACATTTCGCAGGATCATTTTTAGTGGGGGTATTAATGTTTCTTTTTTCTTTATAACCATTTGTTTCCTAATTTTCGTACAACGACTGCATTGCGATTGATAGGAATCGATTTATTTGTTAGTACAAATACGTACGAACGAAGTACGTCTTCTAGTTCTGCTTTTGGTAACTAATTTCATATGGATGATTTCACCGTTCACCCATAGGTTACGATGAGAACGAATGCAAGGACCACTGCTGCTACCCACGGCAAGTTAGCTCATATGACAAGGAAAGAAATACCACTGCCAAAGGATGCACGAGGAAAGCTAACACACAATGCAGGTAAAAATTTCATCAATTCACAAAAGACCATGGGCGGCCAAACGTCCCCCCACACCAACAAAGTAGTAATATATGTCAGTAGATAGATACCTGACATATATTACTACTTTGTTGGCAAGTCGATAATATTTTATTATGACGACATCTACCAAATATATGGGGTTTACATGGAAATCGCAAATTTATTTATTTATAAATTAAAAAAAAAAATATTTGTGTGCAGCGATGTATCAAAAGGTGGACACGTTATACATTATTGTATTTTAAAATGGCGCAATTATTACTATATCTGGGTACAGTTATTTATTATGACACTTTGCTCTAACAAAGAGACAAATGATAGGACATACCTGTCGTTAGAAAGAGATTAATATATATCTTAAGACATTTATGCTTTGTGGAGAAATACGTATAGACGCGACGCGAGAGCGTCGCCAACTGAATGCGAGTTAGGCAATTACCTTACTTTCGTATTGCCATTCTAGAGCGTGTACGATGTAACTATAAAAATATCTTAGGTTGTATGGGTTATTTTCAGCGTAGTTTTATTTGTAATGTATGTATTTATACCACGAAAGTGACTAACAAGCATGCGTAGTTTTATTTGTAATGTATGTATTTATACCACGAAAGTGACAAACAAGCATGCGACCCGTTTTTTAGTAAGCAGTTACCTCAGCTGTGAGCTTTTTAAAGACCCCTACGCTATAGTCAGGAGAATGTCGACAGGAGAGCATGAAGCACTGATGATATCCTCAATTGTTTGGAATTCTCAAGATAAATATAACCAGCGTTATCTCCCTCACTCGATTGTCAAACCCAGTTCAATATTATTTTTATTATAGGCAATATTTCAATCTCCGAAAAATTGAGACATTCCTTCAGATCCTTCTCATATTATAAATGTGAAAGTAAAAGTGTATAAAGTTGTCGGTTTACTCTTTTTTTTTTTCCAATCAAAACGGAGCGACGGATGAATGTGGTTTTTGTGCGGACATTTATTTTGTATGAAGGGACCAACATAGGCTACTTTTTACCGCGGCAAAATATCTTACTCCCACAGGAAGACACGTTTTGTTTCCCTTTGATCACGCGGGCGAAACCGCGGGTAACAGCTAGTATTTTATATTTTATTATATATATTGATAGTCTAGTGGATAAAGAACCGGCATTGTGACCAACGGATCCCCGGTTCGAATCCTGGCATGTACCACTAAATTCGTGTTTTCGGATTTATGTACATATTTATAATTATCAATTATTCGGCGGTGTAGGAAAAATATCGTAAGGAAACCCGCACGTCCTAGAAATTATATTTCAATAGACGTGTGGACCTTACCTAAGAATGATATGGATTTCCGTCTGGTTTGTGGGGGTCTGACGGCAGTCGCTCCATGTAAAAATCAGCATCTTCGCCAAATCCTTAGACTTAGGTAGCTGACCCCGCCAATACTAACGGATTAGGAAACGAGATAACGCTTAGAAGAAGAATATTTTTCTCTGAAAAATTGTGACATTTCTTCAAATATGTTATATTTTAGTTAGCATTGTTGTGTTGTATGTGCGCAGTCCGTCGCAAGGCCCGTGCTGCCACGCGCGCACGTGCCAGTTCGTGCTGGCGTTCCGCAACCAAACGTGTCGCGAGGCCACCGAGTGCAGCCATGCGTCCTTCTGCTCCGGCCGCTCGGCCGAGTGTCCCGAGCCGCGCGTCATGTCCAACCACACCAAGTGCAACAACGGTATGTACCTTACTACACAAATAACACTACGTGTTCATACATTGTTTCTTATTCTCATGGTATTAGTCACATATACTTCTTCTTACATATTTATATTCGTAGAATTTAATACAGACGCCGGCGCGAGACGTACATCTAAGACGCCAGTAATCAGAGAAATAGATTAAGAACCTCAGCAACACATTCCTAAAACTGCCACCCTTTTTGGTAAACCATTCAATTATTGGCGCTTTAAGAAGCAATCTCGAAATATTTAAAGTCAAATGGAATCTTATACGATTAAAATTACTTATAATTAAATGTGGATAAGTCTCAATTTTTTTATACATTTTTTTAGTTTAATACTTAATTAGTATTAAAAAATTATATTCACATATCCCAACTGTCGGCACATTCTACCCAAAGTATTAGAATCTTATTATTTGTCTATAATTATAAGAATGCCAATTACTGGTTGGGTGCCAACGTTTCGACGAATACAGTACTTTAAATCGTAGGAAGGTAAACATGCAAACGGCACACCTTATGTAAAGCGGTTACAATAGACTATGAAAGCTTGCAAGAAATCGCGAACCCACACTGGAAGTTGTTATTTCGCGGCGAGGTGGTTAGGTTGCTGTACCCCAGTAGGATTGCTGTTGCACCCCATGCGATGTCTGTTTCCATAGCCGTTCATGTTGATTAGCGGTGGACACCACGAGCAGGTTTTAGAAGAGACTAGCTGTATCATTACGAAAAAATAATCCATGTTAGCCGGCTCGATGACTCGACTTGAACTTGTATACCTATAAGCATATGGCCCACCACATATATAAAGTGGTTACCGTGGCATATGAACGCTTGCAATGTCCAGGGAGTTTGTTATTTGGCTGCGGTTTTTGTAAGGTGTTTGAAAGTGGAGTTACTGCCCCAGCCGGATCGCTTTCATGCGCCCTACCTCTTTTAAAAATACCCAGACCAAGACAAACATATGTTCATGCACACAAATGTTTGTCCTGTGTGGAAATGGGTAATTTATATACTTTTCTGTTATAACCAGGTACCCAGTTGTGCAACAAAGGCGAATGTACGGGGTCCATCTGCTTAGCGTGGGATATGAAGGAGTGTTTCTTGTCGTCGGCGCCACAGCGGGTGGGAGACGGCGTGACGGCCGTGGTGGACCGCCGCGCACTGTGCCAACTAGCGTGCCAGACGGGACCAGAACTCGACTCGTGTCAAAGCACTGCTGAATTTGCTCATAAAGTTGGTCTACCGCCGGGCGGCATCAGCTTGCGCCCTGGCTCGCCTTGCGATAATTTCCAGGTATGTCGCTTACTTTATATAGTTTAGTTTTTAGATAAAGGATGAACTTCTTTCGTCACTACTTTTCGCCAAAGGTCATTTCCGCAATGCTGGAAGATTAAAAATTAAAAATTATAAATATTTTATACTACGTTGTGAGGCAGACAAGCTTACGGTTCACATACTGTTAAGCGGTTACCGTAGCCTATGAACCCTTACAATAGTATTGCTCGCTAGCTGACATCCTCGCTGTCAACGTAGCAACTCCTTCCTTTCTTCCTGGTGGCATCACTAACGCGCAGTTTAACCATTTGGGCAGCCCTTTGGTCTTCCACTGAGCGAGAGCGTTCGACATGAATGCTTTCATTTCATTGCGTGGATGACTCTTTTCAATACTGCTGATTTACTCAGGTGCATTAGTTACTTTAACCATTTATCTGCACATATAATAAAATTTCTAAAATAAAAGTAGTCTAAATTATACCTTATTACATCAGCTATCTGCCAGTGAAAGTCCCGTCAAAATCGGTCCAGCCGCTTCAGAGATTAGCCGGAACCAACAGACAGACAGACAAAAATTGTAAAACTATTCATTTTGGTATTATGTACCGTGTATACATTATTTATATGTATAGATTTCTTTTTCTTAAAAAATTTGGTAATAAATTACTGCACTATTGGACATGGTACGTCCAAAGTTAGCATGATATCGGTTTGGCTTTGTGTACAACCAGCCTAATAAAATGTTGAGATCTAACATAATAAGATGTAAAATGTGTCTACAAATGTCCGTGTTGTGTTGCTACTTCGGGCATGATTAAATAATAAAAGGAATATAATTATTTTCCATAACATATTTTCGTACAGAATTATTTCGTTATTTATGAGTTTACATAACTTTACCTTCTCTCTGCCTACCCTGCAAGGGTCTTGCCGTGAAGTTATAGATATAATTAAATTACTTTATTTGGAATTGGTTCATGGTTTTGTAAAAATCCTCTTACCAAATATTTATTGCTAATTATTCATCATTACATCTATTCTTATCTCATTATGCTAGGTTAGTTACAGCACAATTTAGGAAACACCCACCGCCTTAGGCTTTGTATCTAGCAGAAGTGTCAAGATCCTAAGTGAATAGTGTTAGGTTACCGGTAGTTTTACATCCCAAGGCAATTAAAGGCTAAATATTCGTTTGTTATTGTGTATTGATAAGTGGTGTACAACAGGGCTATTGCGACGTGTTCCTGAAGTGCCGAGCGGTGGACGCAGAAGGCCCGTTGGCGAGGCTCAAGAACTTGCTCCTGAACCGAGCCACGCTGCAGACCGTGCAGGCGTGGGTCACAGAAAAATGGTGGGCTGTGCTGCTGGGCGGCGTGGCGCTCGTAGTGTGCATGGGCGCCTTCGTCAAGTGCTGCGCCGTGCATACGCCCTCCTCTAACCCCAAAAGACCTCCCGCCAGGTACAACAACATGTGACGAACATTATCGTTTTTATACTACTTAAACTTTGTTTATAAGTGTGTCTCAGTTTTTTGAGTTAAAATGTCAAAAAATTGAGTGCCTATATAGGTATATCGTAATGCTAAAATATTTTTGTCTCCGCAGACGACTGTCCGAGACGCTCCGGCGGCCGATGAATACGCTGCGCCGCATGCGTCACCCCACCGGGCACGCGGTTCGAGAGCCGCGCGCCGCGCCGCGAGCCGGACACCGTCGCGCGCGCGGCCACAAGGGATACACCGCACCCGTCGCGTATGCCGCACGAGATCTCGGTAATAACAACACAAATTACTGTCAATATCAGAAATAAAGCAATTTTCGAGTCGAATGATTATTGCATTATAAAGATGAGGTGAAGCCGGAGTACAAATGAAGTGATTTTAAAAATGCAAGCAGGTGAATCGTTAAATAACACTCATAATTGCTATGTACTCGTATTTATTAAGAACTTGTGTAGTGTTTATTTTCAAGGAAAGCATAGACAAATTAATGCAAATTAAAAGTTATTACATTTTATATACCTAGGCCACATTAAAAATTTTGCGCTCCGTCCTGCTCATAATTAAATAAATAAATAAATATTCTCGGACAAATTACACAGCGCCACCTAGCCCCAAAGTAATTGTTTGCATTTAACTGCTTTTATTGAAAATTCACGGTTTTTTTTTAATATCAATCATTTTTGATTGAAATTGAGTCTGGGTACCGTAAGATGTCGATTTGTAGAATTAGAGCGTCGACGTGTATGAATGACGACATTCGTCTGCCTTCGAATGCGACCACCGACGAAAACGTGGTGACTTATGCGGTTTTTTTTAAAGATTACATACGAGGTGATTTGAAGTGATAGGAGTCATTTGGGTAAAAAAATATAGGAACATTTAAAAGTTGCGAGACTCCCATGAGCTAACGTCAGAATAAAAACGAGTCCGTTTGTATTGATTGGTGCACAAAGATTTGCTAAACTACGACCAGATGAATAACAGAGGATATTACGTGGATTTAGGAAAATATGTAATAGTGTGAATGGAGCGTTGGGAAAACTTCTTGGCAGTAAAAACCTGAGCCAGAAGGCGCAGCTGGCTATAAACAATGCAGTGCTGGTCCCAACGCTTACTTATGGAAGCGAGAGCTGGTTATGGCAAAAAGAGCATGAAAGTAGGATAAACGCGGTTGAAATGCGAGCGTTGCGCAAAAATTTCTGGCGTAACGCTTGTAGACCGTATTCGCAATGATGAGTTTAGAAGCAGAGTTGGTCTGAAAGAGAGCGTCGGTGTTAAAATAAAAAGAGGCATGTTCCGTTGGTTCGGACATGTAGAAAGAATGCAGGATGAAAGAATGACGAAGCAGATATACAATGCAAAAGTGGAAGGATGTAGGAGCCGAGGAAAGCCAAGACTTACCTACCATGATCAAATTAATCGTGTTCTATCAGCAGATGAAATTCTCGTACTAAAAAGTTCGGCAACTCCTATCTCTGTCTAACTATTAAAAAGTGGAACGCCTTGCCTGCACATGTGTTTCCTCCTTCCTACAACATGGGATCCTTCAAACGAAGCGTGAAGAAGCACCTTGCGGGCCAGCATGGTAGCGTCAACTGACAGGACACCGTAGTCCTTTGTCAGTTGCCGCTGCAATTTGGGCTCCCCTTTTCGCTTACCAACAGGCGAAGAGGAGCCACTATGCTGAGCCAATATAAAAAAAAAAAAAACAAAAGATGATGTCAGGAGCTAGAAACCGGCGAGCGTGCATGAAAAGAGCAATGAATGTTAAAGAAGCGAGTCAGGTATGTAAGTATCGAGTCACGTGGCGCTCGGTTCTCTCTGCCTGCCCCATAAGATATTTGGCGTGAAGTTATAGATAGATATATAGGAAAATATCAGCATACTTATAAATGGAGTATCGAAGTGATGAACAGATGCTACTGAGTTATTAAATGAAAAATACGACTTAATGTCGAACTTTTTCGAAGATCTTGCCAGTATTCCAAGAATAATCAAAAAAATAAAATCCGTTTAACAATTTCTATTATGTGACGTAAATGGATTAGATATATGACATCTTAGTAAATGGTCAGAACAGGAAATTGGACTATAATACTCGGATACATAATTACAAATGTCCTGCAACTGATTCTTATACAAACTTCTCATTAATAATAATGTTGACATTGAAATATGTCGATTATAAATTATACAAGAAGCGCAGTCATTTACACATAATATTTGTTACAGCAACAGCTCCACCAGGACCGAGCGGGCGGCGCGCCGAGCCGTACGCGACAGCATATCCGCAGTCATATGAGATGCGGCCCGCGCAAAAGGTCTGACAGTACGAGTACTGCGGCGGAGGCGCGGCGGCCGGCGGAGCGGGCCAACTGGAGCTGGTGGCTCTGGCGCCGGCGCCGGGCGTGCCGCTCCTGCTGGGCTACGTGTACAGAGCTGAGCCGTGCGCACCCGACGCCCGCACCGTGGCCTCGCAGACGACCATCACACTGCACTCGCCGGAAGCGCTCACTGTTACGCACCCGCCGCGCTCCACACAAGCCACATAGGCCGCGTGACAAGTTGCGTAGGCCGCAACCCAATACGTGACGCGATGGCTGCGCTGCCTCTACGGGAAGCCTGCGTTGCTCGACACATGGGCTGATCAGCCCGATACGAAGACCGCGCTATGCGATGCGCAGGTTCACCGCCCCACATCTCTTCTTTTAGTGAGTTCCATCATATGTATAAGAAATAGCTAGCATATAGTAGGGAAACCGCGTACATTAGAATTATTGACACAACAATTACGTACTTTGTACGCAACTGCCCGGAATGGTTTGTGATAATGTTTAACAAAATACCAGTTTAGTCTAATGATTTTGGAAATGTATGTTCGCCTGGCGCGGACCTTATATACTCAAACGTTGTGTCAATGTTCTGAGAGCGGCATCCAGTTTCACTACTATTCTAATATTATTCCTACGCATATGGTTCCGTCGCCGCCGAGGTTTCCTTTGTGATTCGTGACATAGTGAATATTTTGCTCAATACGAATAAATTGCGCGCAAGCGAGTGCAGACTTCCGCCGGGCTCGACGTTTCGGACGGCGGTCGACGTGGTGTTCTATAAAATTAGTTATTATTTTTATACTCGAAAATAGAAGAAAGTATTTTTTGCAAACGGCGTGACGCTCCCTTCGAGCCAGTGAGACTTTTGTATTGAGCACGGGAGCGCGCCGCTCCGACCGGACGTTTATGTATATTTTTGTATATAAAATGAGAGGTATACAGAAGGCTACGATGTAAAAATATCATACTGACATACGAGCGTTCGTACCGATACCACAGAACTGTTACTGCATTGTTTTACTGGGAATCTCTGTAAGTTTATATTTTTTTTTATATAAAAGGAAACTTATTTTAAAGTATTTAGTAAGTGGAATGTCGAGGTGCCATTAACCGATTTGTATTCCTGTTTCTCTTTCCCTATTTACTTCGATGTAACGGTTGTAATCTCAATTTTGTCGATGGTTTAGTGAAAACGTGGGCTCAAAATGACTTCAAAATTTGCATTTAGTCTTCCTAAGGCCACTAATGTACTTTTGGATTCATTAAATTTATTTACTATATTTTAAGTAGAATATAATATGAAAATTTAACAGTTTTGCCAAATGATCAAATGTTATTAGACTGAAAAATCATTCAATCTTGCTATAATTAAATTTGTAAATGCATTTTTTATTTTGTAGCTGTGTGTATGAGTTCGATGTGAATTATGGCTCAAATTGCGATTGATTCGATACAGTATTAGATATTTATGTTTACAGTTACTTTCCGACGAATACGAAGTTGCATATCACAATATATACACCCATTGTATGTATATCCGACAAGTATTATGTTGTACGGTTCGTTCATTGTTTTCGACACCACAAAACGACACTCTCGGTGGTGTCCTTAACAAAAACAAATTGTTAACGGCACTATCGTGGTGCTGTATAACGCAAGTGATAAGAGTACCTATATAACAAAGTAATTTACACTAAATCCATAATGTCTGTATAAATGATGAATGCTAGATAAAACTTATGCATAAAACCTATATAATTTCTTAGACGTAGCGAGCAGCCAGCATGTTTAACTTAAATTACATGTGCTGTTTGTTTAATACTGTATTTCAAACCGTTTTAGAAACTCACTTATTTGAGCAACATTTTGGTGCTCAATACGCTCAAAGGGTTTATGTAATATACATGTTAAAGAACCTAAAAATATAAGAACGCGAAAATATAGAGAAGGGCGATGTTCACAGCACCTGTGTATTTTAAAACTCTTCAATCTCCTCTACCCTACCTCTAAGATTGTATGTAGCGATAAGACCGCCTATACTGTCTATTTATTTAGTCTATATTATATATATCTATATCTTTTTCTGGTGCAAAAAAGTTGTATATGTGGTATCGTTGACAATGAACCAATTCTCTTTGAATTGATCTCTTGATAGGTAATGAGATGTTTATTATCAATCATTCTACGTAGTTACTTTCCGTCGTGCAAGCCAAAGAGCATGATGTATTTTTATTATTTCTATACATTTAATGTTAAGGATCGGTCTTATAAGTATACCATATTAATGCCATTTTATTAGTGAATGTCAAACAATATGCAAGTTCTCGTAATTGTACTATAAGATTGTATATTTGTATGTAAACCGAGAGGGTAATGTTTACGTTGTAGAGTGACTTGACCAATCGTGTGACTGATGGATCGCATAATTCCATCACTAGTAGTACTCAATGGCATTATTTCTCCTAGGTATAAGCTAGTTTACCGTAATAGATTATTTAAATGACAATGTGAATATTTTTAATTAACAAGATGAATGTTACAACATGTGATTTCAAAATAATAAATTTTACATGAAATGCTTTGTGTATCATTATCTCTGCCTACAGTCAAGGAAAAAAGAAAAAAAAAGAGCATAAAAACACGGGTTGCACTCCGGCAGCGTCGGCAGAAGTGAAAACTTGAACATTTACGTTGTGCATTTTTGAATGGTTAGGGGATAATTTCGCACGAATTGCTTTATTTATCAGTATTGTATTTTACCACATATATGATAGTACTTTTACTATCATATATATGGTACAATACAATGTTAATTTATTGCGCTATCGTACACAAACGCGACCTAAACGTTAGCGCCAAGAATGTCATGGGGCTTACGTTTTCGTCGCAAGAAAATAATGCCCTGTGAACGATCTAGCGCTTCATTTTTTAATTGTTTAATTAGAGGTAACTAATGTTTTAGCGCTGCAGCGAACTTATCTCTTTAACCGCCATATTTTGTTACATCATCATACACCCTAACGCCAGCGGCCTGTCGGCGTAATTTCAAATAGGGTTGAGAAATAGTGTTATCGATTAAATGAATAAATTTCAAAATTTAAATAATATTAATTCAGTCTGTATTAATCAAGTATCAAGGGACTACAGTATGGGGTTATTCAAGAAAGGCGTGAAGAGGTTCTTACAGGGTCGGCAACGCAAGAGTGACACCCCTGGTTTTGCAAATGTCCATAGATTACGGTAACTGCTTACCATCAAGCAGACCGTGAGCTGTTTGCTACCTTAGTGGTATAAAAAAAATAACATTTACCACGTTTCAATCAATATTCTAGCAATGAATCTAGTATAACATCTTCGTTTTCTGATGCATCTCTTCGAGCTTGATTTATCAAATTAATAATTTTCATATATAATTCTGATCGTACCTCAGGTCAAACTGTCATTATTTCCTTCTAAAATATTTAATAATTCGTAGTCTTCTAACATGGTAAGGGAACAACACTAATTTGTACAAGGGACGTGTTATTACGGTGACGGCATCTGAGCAACAACCATCAAGATACCAATATGGCGTCGTTTGACCTTGAGCCGCACGTAAAATCACGGTGACGGCGATCGGGGATAATCTGAACTAGTGAAGTTCTCAGTTATCGCTTCTTTATCGAAACAATAAATTATCTCTAATATTTAACACACATTAAAATAAACATTTTTATTGTTTTAACATGCTTCTACTTAGTACTACTATTCGTGCTTCGAGTTTGACGAAATAATTTGGATTTCAATGTTGAAATATTTTTGCTTTCACACCATGATTATTCAATAAAGTTTCGTTTAGATTACGTTGATTTGCTCATCCATAGTACACGTAATATCACGATATTGGCGATTCGTGTTGGTACTAAGTAACACCTTACAACGAATACTACATAATCAACTTCGCAATTTTCTATAAATATCATAATGAAACGCAGCAAAATTTGTTAATTATTAAGAATACATCCTGGATTGTAATGTACAACGTTTATTGCGACTTAATCTTTAATATAAATGCACCGATAAACAATTTATAAAACTTGACGTGAAATTACGTCTGTGGCGCGTGGAGCACATTTTTCATATCCCGAAATATTACGGTGGTGGCGGTTAAAGGGTTAAGTTCTAATTCTCACCAAAATCTTACGTCACGTAACCAGACGCGAGTTTAACATTTTTTGCTCATCCCAAAAAGTGCACAATGCCGCTAAAGAAGTTTTCACTTCAAAAAGTCAGCAATTTGTTGTCCTTATTACGTTCGTTTAGTTTAACTAGCCATCATAATCCCTGTTGGGATTTGCGTGCGAATTTTATAATGATCTACGCTACAATTTCATTTAGGTACGTCGACAATTGTCGTATGGAAAATTAGTCGCGCATTTAGCAGAACATGTTTGAAACTTAGATTTCCTTACTTTATCGACGCAGATGCTAATGGAGTAGTAACGTTAATATTTGAAAAAAATTCACTGGTCATAGTATCTGTACCATCTATATGTATACCATTTTTGATGTAACAAAGAGGCGTGTCATCACCGGGTACAACTCCGCTGCACATTTTTTCTGAACAATACAATAGCTGGAGATTTTCGGACATCGAATGACCGTAGTTCAAAACGCACATCACGTTGCCTGATGTGGATATCAGGCATAACGGTACCCCTGGAGGGTAACGCTGTTGTCCTCAATGTCCTGTTATTTGGTTATTTCTCCAATTTGTAAAATTGTCGGTAAGCCGCTTCCGTTCCCATAGTTTCTCTTTATCCCAATAAGGAGACAAACATGCTGGCTTCTGATAAGCAGTTGCCATAATCTAATAACGCAAACACCAGCTGCCGCCACGCTCCTGTTAAAAATGTATTTACGGCTTTGGATTAACTTAATATTTTTTTTATACAACGTCGGAAGGCACACGAACCACCTGAGGTAAAGCGGTTACCGTAGGCTATAAACGCTTGCAACACATTAAGTATCACTTGCGCGATGCCACCTCTGCTGCTAACACAGCAACTCCTTAGGAGTTTACTGGAGACTTCACTCACACAGGAGCACAACAACCCTCTAGGGAGGTATTCTGCGAGCGCTTAATTTTTTGTATGCTTGACAACATGACTAGTTGTAGTAGTTTAAATTATTTATTAACTGCACACTATTGTGTAATAAATAATTTAAACCTATTACTATTGTGTTTTTGCTTGCTAGTGACATTTTAGTTGAAGGCCACAATCTACAATGCGCTTCAGTCGTTACCGACACCACGAACGACTATGAAATGCAGGAACACAATAACTATCTAGGGAGTTGTTATTTAGCTGCGGTTTTCTATGAGGTGGAGGTACTTCCCCAGACGGGCTGCTGTGGTGCGCCCTACCTCTCTTAAAAACAAACAGATCTATTCATGCACTTATAAATGTTTGTCCTGTGTGGGAATCGAACCCACGAGCGTTAGTGTCAAAGTAGCGTAGCAGCGCGTTTCACCACTGCGCCACCGAGCTCGTCGATAACAAATATACAAAGCGAAATTTGAAGGAAGTAGGAGCTGAGGAAGGCCAAGACTTACCTACCATGGCCAAATTGATCGTATTTGAACAGGCGTGCGTGCATCAGAAGAGCTAAGAATGTTAAGTCAGAGAGGTGTCAGAGGATAGATATAGATAGTCGTGTGACGCTCGGCTGCCCCTGCTTATCCCGCAAGGGATTTGACGTGAAATAATAAATAAATAACATCTACAATAAGTCTTAATAAACACTCGGCATGTTGTTCAATCCAGAAATAGTATTCTCGGAAAAAACATTTCGGCGATCGCACTTATGCGGCCTTGGTGCCAACATATCCGATTATAACAGTATATGTAAATAAGATAAACACATACTTTTATAAATATTTATTATATTAAACATGTGTACTTATTATAAACAAGGTACAAAACAGTTCAGTACATCAATAATATTTAAATGACACAAGATAAAAGAGTATGGAGTCCTTGCAAAAGCAGTGCCACAGTGAAAAGAACATGCCATTCGGTCGATCGGTAACTATGCACTTGAATGACTTATTAAAACGTGTACATATACGAAAAACATACGTCAAATAATAAATTCATTTTGTCAAACGTAGTAAGAAAAACTGGCCAAACTTCGGATTTTTCATTTGTCTATTTCACACAGCGTTGCCAGACGTCCCGATTTTTAAATCAAAATTAAACGTCCCGCGCGGGACAGGCTCAGTCCCGCTTTTCTGGGATAACTCGACCGTGTGTGCAGCGTGCTGAGGAAGAGCGGCCGGGTGACACAGGCAAGCGCGTAATGATAGAAAATAAGCGTGCGGGAGAGAGGGGTGCGTGTGCGTCACACAATCGGTGCGTGCGACCGCGACATCTTCTATTTCTTTTTCAATATTTTCTTACTCCCATTTGTTTATAAATTTCTATTTCGCGAAAACGCACGATTGCGTACGAAGGAATAACGAATACCTATTGTATTTGTTTAATCGATAATCTCGAACGATATTGTTGTGAATTATCTACAGATACTTTATTGAGAAATGTGATTTCCATTTCTTTACCAGGAGCCAGTTAAGTTAGCGGTAACGTAGGCAATATAGGTACTGGTTTATCTTGGGAGGATAACAAGCATACAGCCTGCTTACTTTGAATTGATTACCATTGACATTGAACGTTTACAAAGTACACCGTTCGCGCCTTTCCAGCCCCGCTGTTGACAAAGCAATTTAAGAGTTCACTCGTAACCTCATTCACTCAGGAATTTAAGAAATAGAACGACAGTTGGACTATTTGTTATTTTACTGCAATCTTCAGTAAGTTATTTTCCTACTTGAAGTCTTTATTAGATGTAGTAGTGGCGTTGTCATACATTCATTTAAAAAAATATTTCTTTGTAATTTTTTTCGGTTACATTATTATTATTAGGCCAGCCATCAAACAACAAAACCTACCGGCTGCTATAACGTTGCAGGGGCGGGTTTCTGTTATATAGCTTAAAAACAAGTAATTTAATCATCTACAAAACAAAAAAGAAGCTGGATAACGAATTATTTCTTTTAACTGACATTTCACTTTTTTCCTGCTAGAGTAACGCATATATCAAATGTGTGAAGACAATATACTAGAGAAAACTAGACAATTTTATTTCGTTTTACCTACCATCCATAGCGTTTACGATTCGTCGGTGTACGAGTGTTTTAGAAGCAATTCAAATATCAATCTGGATATTGTGAAATTACTGTACGACCCATAGACATTTGTCTGAAACACATAGCTGGTCTGCATTTATAATATCAATCAATAGCTCTGCACAATCTCATAGTTTTATACATTCCGGTGTCAAAATGTACAAAATGTATAATTTATTTATAAGAAATATTAAATATATTTTGAATAATAAAGCTTCTTTTTGTTAGCGTTATCCCGTTTTCTAATCATTAGGATTGGCGAGATTCGCTACATAAACGTAAGGATTTGGCAAAGATCCTGATTTTTACATAGAGCGACTGTCTTCAGACCTTCACAAACCAGAGGGGAACCAGACCTTTCTTAGGTAACACACGTCGTAATATAATAAATTGGACGTGCGGGTTTCCTCTTTTAATCTTAATAATAAATGTGTAACGTAAAAGGGTATTTTAATACATACATATTCAAAGAGAGGACACAAACAGGCTGTATGTGCGTCGCACGTATTAGTCGCCCCAAGGTCGCAGCGCCTGCTATTTATAAGGCACCCTGCCCGCATATTCTGATCGATGTTTCATATGTACACACAGCGACAAGTCATGTTAGACACCTGCAACACTACTCTTATTGCCTGCATCATAAGAACGAACGAACGATTTGTACAAAATCCGATCAATCTAACAAAAGCTGTCGCTGCGTGTACGTTTTGTGAACATGACTAGTGATCTAGCGATAAAAAGGAGAAATATTTTCATGTTTTGGACAATAACATGCACACTCTGTTAATGCTCCCTAAATCCATTCTCCCACTTAACAAAGGAACATAAAACATTACATTTTTGGTGTGCTAAAGTTCTGCGATACACTTCATACTTGATAGGTACATGATTTTTTTATAATAAGAACTAATTTAATCCAGCGGAAAACAAAAATGAACAGACAGTTTATTCATTTGTGTGAACTGCACATGTAAAAGTTTACAAAGAGGTATATTACTATACTGTGTACCATTTTACAACTTGCAACTGTTGACAGATACTTCCATCTCTTTCGAAATTATGAGACACTTCATAGTTACCAGTCTCTTTCCAAGTCGTTAAAATTATTAACTATCAAAATTTAAATTATAAGATGGATTACATATATAAAAAGCTAATTAATTACCTACTAGGTCTGAAATTTTTCAAATAAACACTCGTAATTTTGGGCTCTGTGTGATCATTGATTTTATCATGGGTATACATATTTGTGTGCTAGTTATCCTCAATGACTCAGAACACATATATGTGCAAGTTAGATAAATGAACAATTAGGACATACATGTGACAAAAATGCTAAAGCACACTGTCACATTGTATTGTTTTTGCATCAAGTCAAATTCGCAGCATTGATTCCATGTGAAATGACTCACCGAAGTACTGGATTCACATTGTACATAAATTTTAACCTTGTGCTAGGCGGTATAAAAAAATTTGAATAACAACAAATATAATTATATAATGTTTCGTACATTAAAATAAGCAATTATTGTAATTACTTGTTTAGATAATAATTACTTAATCTATATTTTAATACGGGAAATATTTTTCCAGTCTCATTATTCTGATCTTCTAATGCCAATAAACAAACTTATATAGAAAAAGAACATTGGAATAGCTAAATTAATCTCAAATAAAGTTTCTCAAAGGCAAAAAGGTATAATATACTTACTTAATTATACTGGAATATTGTCTAGTGTATAGACTATATAAATATGCCTAAAACTAAAATACATTATTTATGTCTTTCGTAATAAAATATTATGAATGCAATAGCACTTGCTCTTGCTTATACACTTCATGATAAGCATTACGGATCAATACATATGGGAAACATGATTCCAATAAGTCCATTGTTAGGAATGGTGATTCTTGTACAATCAGGTCAAGGAGCAAATACACAGACTCTCGATTCTTTATTGCTTCCTTATCAGTTTCTTGTCCTAAACGGAGCAAAGACGAAGATGCCAAAGCCAAAAATTCTTTCATGCGATCCTCTATATCACCCTGGCCACAAATAGTGAACAAAGCACCAAAAATGTGGTTAATTGCTGGTGCAATGCAGTGAATATTGTTCGCATGGCCTTCCAAAGATGGTCTGTAAACAGAACTATCACTGCGAGCCAGCCTAGGAAGGGACACTGCCACAAATACCATCAGTAGACAAACTATAAGATGCTCTTCTTCCTCTATCTCTGCCTTGTGTTGTCGCAAGGCTGACGCCAGTGTTGGATCGACTTTGCATGATAATCCAGCTGCTGAACACATTTCTGATATGACACGCATTGGGTCTCCGCTCGGCAATTGCTGCTGAAAATCTTTGATAGAACTGATCAAAAAAGGTATTCGTCTTTCCAACACATCTAGCAAAGACTCCTGAGCTATTTGCCTGAAACTCAAAATAACACCAATGATTGTCATTCGCTGCAACACATTATCAACATGTTGCAGTCTCTTGAACTGCTCTCTCATGATGTCTGGCTTATCAAAGTTGGTTCTGAGCATTTGAAGAACCTCTTTATTCTGCACGACAAGCTTTTTAAGTTCTTGAACTTGACTTGCAATATGCCACATCAAAGTTTCACTCAGTAATTTCATACCATAAGGACCTATCAATTCAGCTAGAGCTCTTAACTCATTGATGTCAGAATATTCTTCAGCATTGAATGGAATAGCCCCTTCAGCAGTGAGGCTCACAAATGCTTTTTGATTCATAGAGAAGCAAATGCTTCCAGCACTTACTCTCCTGAGTAAAATCTCAGAGTACCACTGTGTATATAGGGAAGCTATTGTCTTTTCACCGTGGCTGTCCATGTTTTGTGTTTGCTGTAGTAAGCTGTTGTTGAATACTCTCGTCATATCAATGTGAACATAATTTTCTACCGTTTGTAAGACATTCATGTAGGCACGGACACTGACCAGTAACTCTGATGGCTTAGCAATTTCACTTGTGTCTTGATTAAACATGACCATGCCAACCAGCGCTTTAGAGAATCGATTCTCCAAATGTTGATTTAAGTATTCACGGGGAGCAAATGTATATTCCCAGACATTGACTGTTGTACAATAATTAATTGCAAAGCAGAGTTCAGTTAATGCCATGTGAAGTTTATCCATTGTGGTTAATTCCTCCCTAGTTCTTCTGTAACTCTCAGCTCCTGGTTTCACAATTTCTATTGTGTTTTTTTTGTTTTTATCCTTCTTTTTTCTGTTTGCCAACTGTGCTATAGTCTGAGCACAATGTTTTGGAAGCAATTTGTCACTCATTGTACATTGTTCGTCACAAATTGTGGTAATAATGTTTTTTGCTTCTTTTGCCATCTCATCCAAAAAAATGTTGACTACAGAAAGGCTTCTTTCCCTAATGTGATGTCTTTCTTCAGGACATAATTCATGTGTGCAGTTCTGGAAATGACTGCATATAAGTGGAAAAGCAATGATATAACGATTTTGAGCTGGGAACTCAAGACACATATGGAATTGACTTTCAAATATCTTGCTGTAGAAACAAAATATAGACAAGTCAGATGTTTCCACCATAATTTCATCCAAATTATCAACCATCTTGGTGTGGAATACCATTTTGTCAATAAACTGTGCTAACTCTCTTTGATCAGTGAGATGGAATGCACTCTTGGCACCAGATGTATATGTTTGTAGTCTGAACCAATCTAAACGGAATGCTCTGAAGTCAAACAGCTCATTGTCTTCCACTTGTTTTACACTCAAGTTAGCAGCAGTATTACACAATGAGGATAGAATAATGCTCTCATCTTCTGGACAGACCTGCAGGTTCTGGATCATCAGGTTCAAAGCTACTGCATCATAACCTGACAAATATTGCACATAGTACCTTTGCATCACTTGACTGTATTTTCGCACTAAAGCTCTCAATTCCTCCATATGAAATAGCAATTCTGGTAGCTGACGATCAACTAGATCTTCGGTGGATTTACCTTTCACTTTTTGTGGTGGATTGTCATTATGACGGATTAACCAGAACACTTCATCTCTTGCATAGCATAGTCCAATAAATATCAGCAATGCTTTTGGGCCTAACAAGCCCGGCTGGTCAGTTAAAATTAGACCAAGCTCCTTTAAAGCTGTTCGCAAGAATTTCCTTCTTTCCCTGTGTTTGTATCCAGCTTTTTGAACAGCGTGATGATAACAGTCTTTGACTTCTGAAACTTTTTTGCCATAGCCTTTGATTCCATCAAAAAATCCTTGAATATAACTGTGAATGTAGATGACTTCATCTCTGAAAAGAGTAATGACCCATCCTGACTCCAATGCACTCACCCACATTTTGCTGATTTTTTCCTGCTGCAACATTTGATGACAAAGTGCAAAACCAAAAATCACCCATCTTTCTAGAGACTCCAAAGAGAGATATTCAGAAGACATTGTGTTTGTTTCTGAAGGTTTAAGCAAAAGTGCTGGGTTGCTGACCAGACTCAGCTTCTGTTCTGATCTCCAATGTTCTGCAGTTAGATTTCTAGCTGGGTAAACATGCCACAATGAGTTCAATGCAGACATCAATGGCTTCTGGTGAACTACAAACTCTTCTGATAGTTTTTTTAATGGCGCATCATAGTCAACAATCAATTGCCCCAGTCTTGGAAAACTTGGATCTATCTGATTGTGTACCATTTCATGAGCTGCATTGAATAAACCCAAAACTGCCTTTCGATCTTCAACGCGAGCCAGTAGAATCATTAAGGCGACATACGTAGACACTAGATCCAAGTAATTTTTAGTCAATTCAAAATTTACTGTTAGGTCAAGAGTAACCTGACAAGAGTCTATTACATTTAATAATTCACACACATTATCTCTGAAATCTAAGAGATCGACAAATGTGTAATAGTATAAAGAGAGTGACTTTATAATTTCATTTCGTATATTTGTTATTGCTTGCAGTCCTTTAATATCGATGTTAGGAAATCTCCTGACAATGTGCTTTATAGATGATTCTAAAGCTTTATCTGAAAGGAAGGCTGGTTTTGATTTTGCATCACCACAAGCCTTTTTTATATTGTAGATTCTCGTCAGCATTCCAATGCCTCTGTCATTTAGGATGATGAGCTTCTCAGCCAGCTTTTGCTGGCCGGCGTGGACTGACCTTGATAACGACATTTTCTGAAAAGCAAATGTTAATGTTAAACAAAATTTAATGAAATCAACATTGAACAGAAATTATACCCAGGTATCAAAACCATATACATTTGGTTAAATAAAAGAATGTAACGAATTGCAGCAAACTGCTAGTTAGCTCTGACAACTGGACAATTGGCATCACAATAGAAATTTAATGGTATTGGTGGAGTGACATGAAGTATTACCAGAGGGAGAGTTTGTACAAAAGTTGTCTGCGGAGGTACCCTCTGTCTCACCTATTTCTACGGCCAAGCAACTATATTTATATAGCTGTGTTCCGGTTTGCAGGGTGAGATATGGCAGAGAAATTACTGGGTACTGTGACGAAACAGCATTAGCTCACAAGATTGGCACCTTGTGAGTTACATTTGTGGTGTTGTGAGCGTCAATAGGCTGCAATAACCGCTTACCATATATGGTAAGAGGTCACTGCAGCTGATGGTAAACAGTCACTGTAGCCTATGGACATTTGCAACATCAGGGGTGTCACGTTACTCATGCGTTGTCGACCTTCTAAAAACCTCTTCACACATTTCTTAAAGAATACCATGCTGTAGTTCCTTTGAAAAGCCTCTGCTGGGAGCTCATTCCACAGCTTGAGTTCTCGGCAGAAAACTTCTTTGCAACTGCACAGTATGCGAACAGCGTACAGGATGTTGCCAACATGATCCCCATGCCAAAATTTACTATTAACACACTTAGCAATAGTTGCACCGCAATTACTTCCTGCAAGAGAAAAGGACAGGGATACTTGTCACTTCATTTGTAACATAAGTCAGTAAAGGCCAGCGTGTTTACCATTTTCAACATATTTCATCTTGTTGAACACACTTTAGTAATTACTGCTTCATAATTAACAACAATAAAAAAGACAAAGCAACAAAATTAATAGTTGCAGTTATTATATATTCACAATATAATAAAACTAATTTTATAGAGATGGATTTTTATACCATATGTTTTATGTAATTATACATATATTATTCACCAGGGGCATCATTTGTGCTGACTTTGTAAAAGCTCCTTTAATATGGTTCTGCATACAAAGGGTACTATTGTACCTAAACCCTAATACTCAGCTCAGCTCAGCTGTTCTGCCCGCCATTAACCCTTCGAAACCCGTGTGGTCATATATGACCGCGAAATGTATGGGAAAAGGTATATAACGGGTTCTGAAGGCTCACAGATATACATTCTTTGAACCACAATACAGCGGTACGGAACACTTTAAGTACCTGTTCGACACGTACTTGGTTGGTTTTTGCAGAACCTCAAGCTGGACTCCACTATAATAAAATTAAATCATCATGTAATATAATTAAACGCCTTCTGTTTGACTGTACTCTTGCGCGATACCATCAGGAAACTACTTCAGAGCTAACTAGAAGTTTGGTGAGAACTATATCTACACAAATAATTAGGCTAAAATGTTAATGTTGTCGACGATAAGCTAATAGATAATGTTTGTGTATGTTTACTAGGCTTGTAAATAACATTTTACTTAATTTTAGACCAGAAACAAAAGAATCAACAGCTTATTACTGAATCATACCTAGGTCCTGCAGCCGACAATTCTTGAAAAGGCAAACTTGAATTATCGTGAGATTATCATACTTAGATTATAAATACACCCACTATCGTAAATACGACAATAGTATTATTTACTTTAATATAAATAGCGGTGAGAAAACGCCTTATAAACGATCTCTTCAATAGTTTCTAGACCCTCCTATATATATGTGTAATTTCATAATTTGCATTGGAGTGGAGCACAGATTAAATAAAATTAGCTCTTTTTATCCCCGAGGGCAAAGGCACAGGGATCTAGCCCATACAGCCAAGTCTTCAGTTTACAACTATTTGAAAATCTTAATTCAATGTTCCAGCTTCAGGAACTGTGCTGAAAAAATACTTAGGAAGGGTACCCAGACCCAATCAACACAGTTTAAATATCATCCGTAAAACGATAGTGGCTTTTACAAGGTTTTCTTGATGAACTTATTCACGTCTTCCGAAAAGTGCATACACGTGTTATACTCGTATTTGAGTTTTTTCATTGCTGTATAATTTCACTAGCACTTATGTTACAAAATACTATCGAAAATGTCTCATAAAACGAATTTCATACTGAATTGTAAAAATTTCAAGTATAACAACAATGTCACTCGTCAAAAGCGCGGGAAGAAGTCAATAAAATTTGATTACACAGACCAAACTCACAACAATTATTATCTATTGCATGCGTAGACAGAGTATATAGATAGACGCGTCATTAGCGTATAGGGGTATGAGATAGAGATAATAAACATAACTTTGTAATCTACATGCCATACACAATAATTATTGCCACTACGTAACTTTTAACCTCATTGATGGGGTAAACTTGGAACATAATCGGTTACAATCAGAACAGGGGACCGGACATTTCGAAAAGTAATTCAATCATAAAAGATTAATTTGAATTACTTTTAGAAATGTCCGGTCACTTGTTGTGATTGTAACCGATTATGTTCCAAGTTTACCTTATTTATTTGCCATTGGACCCTCGTAGATACTTAGACACGTCTTACATTTTTTTAAATATAATCTTATTGGATCTTATTCAATTCTCAATATTACTATTGTTCTTTTTTAATCTGCGAATATTTCGGAAATGATCATTAGAGAAGAAGAAATGTCGAAACAAACTTGCCAATATAGGTCTCTTTTAAAATTGCCAATTTGATATTACAATAAATTCACATCAGCGTATTGGTACAATAATGATATCAAATGGTAGAATTAAAGTTTATGTTTGTTAAGGAATGATAGTCTGTGCTGAATTATTTCCAGACATCTTTGTCAATCACATATTCACCAGTTCTATAATAAGCTCTTTTTACAAAGAAAATTTTTAACGTGATTTTTAAAAATTTTCTTTGTAAAATTATTATACATTTTACATATGCAGCGGATTATACATTTTACAAATTTATTTATGTGTAAAAATTAGAGAGGTATCATCAGTACATAATTTTATATATCAGTATCAGTAAATATACGCCTTTTTCTGCACCACGTAAGGCGGATCATTCGCATATACTAAAAATAAAAAGGGTCCCAAAATAGAAACCTGTGGCACCACGATATTAGGATTATTGCCTTTAGATTTAACCCTGTTTATATCAACTGTCGGACCTGTTATTTAAATAAAATGCAATTAAGTTCTGGGCTTTAACCCTATCTACATAATAGTTCAGCTTGAGTAACAATGTCTGATGATCGACACAATGAAAAGCTTTAGGGAGATTACAGAAAACTAAAAAAGCATCCTGTGATCTCTCCCAGGAGTTAAGGATATGCTTAACCAATGCCAACTCTGCATCCGTAGTAGATTTACCACCTGTAAAACTGTATTGCGCATCATGACAAATTCATTGGTCTTAAAAAAGAGTTGCAATTGATCAAGCATTATCGTTTTGTATGGGCCCCTTCGATACGACCCGTACACGAGAATATAAAATAATATAGGTAGGTACTGGCGGATTAGTTGTTCCCACGTGTTGGCTGGAGAAATGAAAGGCTTGTATTGTAGTATGAGGCCAGAGGTAATGCTTCCAGAGAGCGATGGCTATCAAAGGAGATGACTTGTTTGTAGAGTAGCGGGAGATGATTATCCAATGACTGCAGGTTACAACTGTGTCGATCGTCGCGCCCCGGCCCATATTTATACACGCCGGGTGCGAGCGAGGCAGTCGGATTATGCAACCGAGAAAGCATGATAAAAATTAGCCAGCCCTGGAAACATTACCATATTGGGACCACTTTATTGGATCAAAATCGCAACAAGATGTACTAATTTTTCTTACATTCAACCCTTTATCATATAAAAACTTAAAATCTATATACTGTAAGGGACAATAATCAACACACATGAAAAACTATTTAATTCAACCACTTACTGTTAACTTACGGCTATTTAACTGTTATATAGGTACCTACTTAATCTATATGCACGTATATCTCCAAACTAAGACTGCCGCGGCCACCAAATCTAATAATTACTTAATGCAAATTTTCTTAATTCTAGGGTACACTTGCGCGCTGTTATATTTTTACATAAAAAGTCTAGATTTGTTGACTCTATCGAACATAGTAAGTCTGCAGTTTCTTGATTGATTTTCGTTTTCGTGGAGTGATCTCAACTTGCGTGGCTGACAGTACAGATCCTTTTTCTATTTTCTGAAATAGATATATACTTAAATATAAAAATAAACATTCCTATGACAAGTATTTTTAGCTGGATTGATGTAACAGGTACATTGTAAAGTGCTGAGCTCTCACGCTTCACTTTTTAGAAAATATTGACCACTTATGCACCCATTCTAGGTACAGTACAACCCTAGAGGGTGTTTCTGCGTGTGAGTGAGGTCACCAGAGTTGCTGTGTAAGCAGCAGAGGAGGGATCGCGCGCGTGATAATTAATATATCGCAAGCGTTAATAGGCTACGGTGTCCGCTTTATATCAGGTGGGCCGTATGCTTGTATGCCTCCCGACATAGTACAAAAAAAAAACGATATAATTTAACGCAGACTGCGCATTAAACAATAGATTTTCTGTTGAGCGTAGAATTCAAACATCTGATATAACTACGCCTTTCTATTCTACTCTATAACTTCACGCCAAATCCCTTACGGGATAGGCAGAGAGAACCGAGTGCCACGCGGCTCGATCCTTACATACCTCACTCGCTTCTTTCACATTCATTGCTCTTTTCATGCACGCTCGCCGGTTTCTAGGGCTCCTGACATCACCTTCTGATAGAACACGACCAATTTGATCATGATAGGTAAGTCTTGGCCTTCCTCGGCTCCTACATCCTTCCACTTTTGCATTGTATATCTGCTTCGTCATTCTTTCATCCTGCATTCTTTCTACATGTCCGAACCAACGGAGCATGCCTCTTCTTATTTTAATACCGACGCTCTCTTTCAGACCAACTCTGCCTCTAACCTCATCATTGCGAATACGGTCTACAAGCGTTACACCACAGATTTTGCGCAACGCTCGCATTTCAACCGCGTTTATCCTACTTTCATGCTCTCTCTAACTACGCCACGAGTATATAAGAGATTAAACTTACCGAACTACTTTCTATTTCTATTTCCATAGCTACTTCTTCTGACGACGGTTGGTCATATTTCACGTCCGAGTCGTCAATCTGAAAGTTACACTTAATTAGTAACATTCATCATACAAGCATTTAAGAGAGGTAGGACGCATCAAAGGAGCCCGTCTGGTGAAGTACCTCCACCTCACAGAAAATCCGCAGCCAAATAACAACTCCCTAGAGGGTTGTTGTGTTCCTGTGTGTGAGCGAGGTCACCAGTAAGCTCCTAAGGAGTTGCTGGGTTAGCAGCAGAGGAGGCATCGCGTGAGTGATACTTAATGTATTGCAAGCGTTCATAGGCTACGGTAACTGCTTTACATCAGGTGGGGCGTAAGCTTGAATACCTTCCGACGGTGTATAAAAAAAACTAAATTATTAAAATATTAGGATACCATAGCATCATTTGTTGCTGCAACTGTGCCTATTTGGAAGAACTTGGTCGATCAAGGGTCTGTGAGCTCTAAAACAAATAAATAAAAATATTCCCTTTTAAATGCATGTATATTATGTAGGACATGTAGATAGAATGCGGGACGAAAGAATGACGAAACAGATATACAATACAAAAGTGGAAGGATGTAGGAGTCGAGGAAGACCGAGACGAACCTACCATGATTAAATTGGTCGTGTTTTATCAGAAGTTGATATGAGGTGCCCACGGAACCGGCGAGCGTGCATGAAAAGAGCTATGAATGTTAGAGAAGCGAGTGAAGTATGTAAGGACCGCGTCTTATGGCGCTCGTTTCTATCTGCCTACCCCGCAAGGGACCTGGCGTGAAGATATACAAATATACATTTGTTCAAATGTAGATTATTAAAAATTGATATAAAAATCGTTTAATATGAAAATCAATAATTTTTACATCCCTAAGAGCGGTTGTCTTTGTGTCGTTGATTGTCGATTCTGTCAAAATTCTTGTAGTAGAATCTAGTTGTCACTTGTCTCTAATAATTTGACTCTTGTCACGTTGTTTGTTGTATTGATTACAAAAAAGAAAACCTAAAATATAGTAATTGATACATAATCTTTATTTAAGTGTTCTACAAATTTTGCTACCATGCCGCGAATAATGATAAAGGGTGGCGTTTGGCGCAACACCGAGGTTTGCCGATTTTGTTATAAAATTATGGATACCTACTGAGTTAGTTAATTTTGCATATTAATTAAATATTCTTATATTTCAGGATGAAATCCTTAAAGCGGCTGTTATGAAATATGGCAAAAACCAATGGTCGCGTATTGCTTCTCTTCTGCACAGAAAGTCGGCAAAACAGTGCAAAGCTCGTTGGTATGAATGGCTGGACCCGAGCATCAAAAAGACAGAGTGGTCCCGTGAGGAGGACGAGAAACTATTGCATTTGGCCAAGCTAATGCCGACACAATGGAGGACTATTGCTCCGATAATTGGACGCACTGCTGCTCAGTGCTTAGAAAGATATGAATATCTATTGTAAGTATAAATGTTATATTGTTATGATTGATCTCATTGTCATCTCATCTATCTAAGATACATAAATGTGATATTGTTAACACTATTACTGTTCATCCTGTCATTCTGAAATATAAATTATTTATGTATAAATATTTATGTTTATTCTGGTATTTTGCTACAGTCACAAACTTTATAGCTTCACAGTGAGATCGCAAATCTTACCCATGAGGACATAAGGTTTGCCGGTGGAATCAATTTTCCTAGCTATTGTAGGATTCGATTCCCTGTGAATCTAAATAGTAGTATTCGTGTTCATTTAATTGTGAACAACCTTTAGTAACTAAATTTTAAATTTTATTTGACAAAGCTTCTGAAACTACAAGTAAATTTAATACATTTATGTATTAATTTATATCTGAATGTAAGGTATGGTCACATGAGTAGTAGATATTCAACTGTGGTGAGATTTAACCATATATATACCTATTTATTTCATACCCTTTAGAGTGGTGCAAATATTGCTATTAACTAAAGTAAACCTGAAGTAGACAAGTAAGGATAAAATATTTGTATACTAGCTGAAGCCCGCGTCTTCGCATGTGTGAGATTTGAGCTTTTAGTAACCTTTGTTACGCTCATACTCTTTCTTCATATTCTTTCTGTTAAAAAAAAGTCAAAGTGGAGGGCTTTTCTTTGTATGTAATTACCCTAGACTTCATCGCGTGTAATGCATATTAACAAATATATATATGCGCCATCTATTGACCTTTACAGGAGGTAATGTTTATTTATTTTATTTCTATTACATACAAAATGAGTGGTTATTTTTGTCACTAAAAATACGTATTCTGTGAAAATAATAAAAATAAGCTAAATTACCGATATTTCCCCCTAATTTTAGCATTTTCGGGATAAAAAGTAGCCTATATTATGCTCTGAACAGTCCTCTACCTACCAGTAAAAGTCCCGTCAAAATCGGTTCAGCCATTTCGAAGATTAGCCTGGACAAACAAACAGACAGACAGACAAAAAGTTAAAAATGCATGTTTAGGCTTTGGTAACGTGAAAAAAACAATATGAGCTTAAGATAAAAGCTTTATTTTGAAATTACAGACAGACACTTCAATTTTATTTATATGTATAGATTTATTTATATCTTTCATATTAAGTGCTCAAGTAATAAGAATGGAAATTTATTTCGAGATGTTTGTTTAATCTTATGTTAGTTATTTTTCATTTTCCTAATAATGGATGGATGGATGGTATTCAGTACTGGATTTCAAAACCTACCAGATAATAGCCATTTATATAGTTTTCTGTGAGGTGCAAATAATGAAAAGTCATAGCTTTGTAACCTTTATCTATGCCTAGTTTGTAATCAATTATTCACTATACTTTTATTTTATTTAGTTATTAGCAGTATCTATCAGTAGCTAGTTCATTCAATCTCTCGAGTTAAACATATTTGTTTTTATTGTCATTTTTAGGGATCAGGCTCAAAAAAAAGAAGAGGGTGAGGATATGGGAGATGATCCTCGCAAGCTAAAACCTGGTGAAATTGACCCTAATCCCGAAACTAAACCAGCCAGACCTGACCCCAAAGATATGGATGAAGATGGTAGGTTTTGTGCCTTCAAGTTGCATTATAAAAAAATGTAATTGAACTGCTGTAATATAGATAAAAGAAGTGTGCATCAGGTGCATTTAGTACCAATTAGGGTGTAAAAAAATAGTGGCTAATAATAAAATGATATGGAGACTGGTAATTCCGGACATTAAGAGTTCTCACTTTGAACCTCAGACACCCATTAGTTTGGATTTTCACTATGCTATAGTTGTATGCCCATTTTTTTATTCGTACTTGTGATTTTTTGTTGTTTGTTGTATTAACATGGTCTTTATGTTGTGTCATAGGTGCCTAGTATGAAGAATTCTTATAAAGATATAACAGTTAATAAAAAAAAACATTGTCTTTATTAAATGTTAACAATGAATTTAGGTGTACTATTATAGACACCTAGGACATTTTCAACAAAGTATGACTACCCCGTTTCAATACAGCTGGCATATTATTACATCCTACCAAAAACCTCTCCTGCATGATTGACATATGATTCCGTCTCCTTAAAATTGCTTCCATGTACCAGCGGATTGTTGTGAAAGGTGATTACTGGATACAATGTTGTTATTACTGAGGTCCTTCCTATCATACTAAAGTCCAATACATACTTCTTATTTATATATACATAATGTGACAATAGTGTTGTGTTTTGGACACATGTGGACATGAAAGGTATGTGTAAAAATAAAAATGGAAAAAAGTAAGTTGTTTTTGCAATCTGTACATAATATGTTAAACAATAAAAGGAAAACAAATGAAATTTCATTAACAGAAATAGATTTTTTATACAGTTCGGTATAGTTTTTTGGATTCTCTATCAACCTGTCTAGATTATAATCTGCTAGGAGGCACTTTTTTGTGTTTTATTGAAGTTTTTCCCTGCGCTGCCCTACCTTGTCTCCTTCTTTCTCCTCTACCCAAAGGTTGTCTGCAAGCGATTGCTTCGTGATAAGCCCGCCGTTTACCGCCTTATCACCATAATTGGATAGACTATTACATACAATATTGCGTAGAATCTATTACATACAGTATTTTGTGATTTGACCACAAAATCCTGATGAAGGTTTAAGCGTGGCACGGCGACCTCACTTACTCGATTCAATACAATAACATATTTAAGTATATTTATTGATTTAAATGCATAAACTATATCATCATACATTTAGGCTTCAATAAACTCAATCAAGAGACAGATAAAACTTCTTCAGAGCAGATTTACTTCTTTATTATCTAACAGTTTCTTTCTTATTTTTGGAGGCAGTTGATTTAGTAATTTAGGTAACATGAATTCCCAAACTCTCATCCCATGTAAATTATTATATTTAGGTAGTACAAATTTAGGCAAATATGTAAGTTTTCGCAGGTTATTTGAATGCGTTCTGTTTGTTAGATTATTTATATATTCGTAGTGTTCACAAATCATGGCTTTTTTAAATTTATTTTGGACATTTACAACTTTGCAAAATTTAAACAGTCCGATGTCATTATCCTTATATTTTTCCTTGATACAGGTTGGTACAATAGTCTTTAATAGTCTCAATTGCAGATTGTATACATTACTAATATATGTTTTAAACGTTCGGCCGTAGCTAGATATGCCGTAGGTAATAACACTGTCAGCTAGAAGACATGTACAACATTCTACATGTATGATACGTTAATTTGTATTTTAGTATAGCAAGTTTTGCCAATATAGACCTAAGCTTGTTACAAATGTGCTCAATATGTGGTTTCCAGTTAAATTTATTATCTATCGTCAGACCTAGATACATATGTTGATTTACTATCTCATGAGGATTGCAGTTACAATTATTATTGCTAGTAGTACGATAATGTAGACCAGGGTTTCCCAACATTTCTTTTGTTGAGCCTCCCTGGATTACAAATATTATTTTCATGCTGCCCCTTTAACTTTTTGATCACAAACATTCTTCTTGAACTTCTTCTGGTAATAGTGAAACAGTGACAAAAAATGAGTTTCTGGCCATTTGCCATATAGGTGACTCTGAATTAGTCTCGTGATATAGTATCGGCGAAATTCGTCTTCCAGCAATTGCAAATGAGTTTCTATGTCAGCCTTCAAATCTTCGCCCAGTTTGTTAATCTTAATTGCTTCGAATAGTCGAGAAAAAGATATTCCACCGCCCTTGATATCTTCCTACGCCTCGTCTCGCTCGATTTTTGTGTGAACCGGAACATATATAATTAATTCATCCATGTCGTTAGATGTAATAATTGAATAACCAATGAAAGACAAATACAAGTATCACCTTAGTCTTCCTGCGACTACTGCGCTGACGAGACGCTGCAAAGCGTTCGAATCTTCAGGTTCAACAAAATAAATAAAATACACGATATTTCCGTTAAAAATTGTTTAATTTAATGTATAACAATCGCGAAAACCTAAGATGTGTATCACTTTTGTCTTTTTTTTCGTTTATAACAAGACCCAACATGAGCCCACTTACATAAGACATCGTAGTTATTTTGCATATTATTTATTATTTTGGTACTTTAGTGTTTTGTTTTTATGTAGTTTTCTTAGTAAAGTATAGTAGTATATCTTCACGCCAAGTCCCTTGCGGGGTAGGCAGAGACGCGCGCCATAAGACGCGGTCCTTACACACTTCACTCGCTTCTGTGACATTCATAGCTCTTTTCATGCACGCTCGCTGGTTCCTGGGGCTCGGCATCACCTTCTGATAAAACACGACCAATTTGGTCATGGTAGGTTAGTCTCGGCCTTCCTTGGCTCCTACATCCTTCCACTTTTGCATTGATAAAAAAAAATCTATTTTGTCATTCTTTCGTCCCGCATTCTTTCTACATGTCCGAACCAACGGAGCATGCCCTTTCTTATCTTAACACCGACACTCTCTTTCAAACCAACTCTTTCTGTCACGTCTTCATTACGAACGCGGTCAGCAAGCGTTATGCCACAAATTTTGCGCAGTGCTCTCATCTCGACCGCATTTATTCTACTTTCATCCTCTCTCTGCCATACGCAGCTCTCACTTCCATAAATAAGCGTTGGGATTAGCACCCGGTTGTGTACAGCGAGCTGTGCTTTCTGGCTTAGATTTCGGCTACCTAGAAGTTTACCCAACGCTCCATTCACCCTATTCCCGGCACTCACTCGTCTCGCCACGTCAGCGGTGTACCTTCCATTGCTGCTAAAAGCGCTTCCAAGATATACAATCTCATTCACTTGCTCCAACACTACATCATCAACCATAATCCTAATGTTCGTTCTGGTTGTCTCTCTTTCAAATATCATTATCTTGGTTTTCTTCGCATTCAATTGTAAGCCTTTCTTCATACAATCATCTTTCATTGTTGTAACTAGTGTTTGCAGTTCGAATGGTGATTCTGCTATTAATACCGCGTCATCTGCATAAAGCAGGCAGTTGGCCACTGAGTCACCCATTCACAGTCCCACATTCATATTTCTTATTCTCTGAAGGCAACTGTCCAGATACAGGATGAACAGCCGAGCCGACAGCTCGCATCCCTGTCTGACACCAATATTGACATCAAACCAGGGTGACAAGCTGCCGTCCACCCGCACACATGCTGTACAATCCTCATAAGTGGATTGCACAGCACGGAGTAGGTCATCGTCAACCCCATATCCGGGCAAAATGTTCCAGAGATTCTTTCGCACGACCCTATCAAATGCTTTCTCAAAGTGCAGGAAATCTTCTGGTCCAAAGCCAGATGCTTCTCTACGATGTCGCGGAGTGAAAAAACTTGATCCGTAATCCTCTGCCGCTTCGAAATCCACCCTGTGCTTCCCAAAGCATTCCATCGGATTTCACCCTCATTCTCCTTTCAATGATTTTTCCATACACTTTAGCTGCTAAGCTGATCAAACTGATGGCCCTATAGTTGGCGCAGTCCATACGTGAGCCCTTGCCTTTATACAAGGGCACGATGACCGCGGGTCTCCAATCGCTCGGGACCCTTCCGATTCTCCAGCATAATTTGCTGAAAAGCCAGAAGGCGTCCCTAACGTAGGTACCACCTAGCTTGATCATCTCAGCTGTTACCATATCGATTCCCGCTGACTTTCCATCTTTCAAACTTCGTATCGACCATTCAATCTCATCCATAGTAATGTCTTCATGGTACGCTGGCACTGCCGAGTCAATCACAGACTCATTCACAATGCCAGCGTCATGGACATAATCATACATTTCTCTAAAATATTCACTCCACCGTTCTAACACTTCCTGAGTGTTAGCAAGAATGCCACCAGCTTTACATCTTATCTTATCCATTGTGGATGCTGACGAACCACTTCGAGACTTCTTTACCTCTCTCCAGTAGAGTCTGGTATTTGCCTCGAAATCGCTCGTAGTTTTCGTTTGGTGCCTTGGGTTCGTAGGCTATGTTAACTGCTTTACATCAGGTGGGCCGTATACTTGTATGTCTTCCGCTGAGTATAATAAAATAAAATATAAAAAATATACTGTCCATCTGTCTAATCACTGAAATTATTTGAAGTTTGGAGATATTAATTGAAGTTGAAGACTATGAGTTGGAACATTGAGTAATTAATTTGGATGATCAAACAAACTCGGCTGAAAGTTACGTAGCTCCGGACATATTGTAAAATAATTTGACGCAACAGGGTCTTTATTAAAATTTACATTTGATGTTAGATAATCAAATGAAGGATCTTATATCTGATCTATTTTTGTGGTGTGTAAATTATATTTTAGTAAAATATTACATCATATCCTAGACTAATTACATTATGAATGTTTGAAAAATAAAATGTTCGAAAAGTGGCGTGGCAACCCTAAATGTTGATTGGGTACAATATGATACAATACACTTTATTGCACCAAACAGAAACTAGAAAGTGCCATTACAACCGCGGTTTTATCGCGATGGGATCTCTTCCAGACGACCTTAGGGTAGAGGGGAAGTAAAGAAACAATGTAGTGTCGCGCAGAGCATAATATAAAGAAGATAATGTAACTATATAAATAAATACATGTTCATTCATAAATATATATATATTACATATACCTAGATTTATGATTTGTTTTCATAAATTCCAGCTAAAACACCACCACCACCACCTTTGCCTTTAGTACAGGGACTTGTGTGACCTCAGAATAGAATCAAGTGTGATCATGTGGCGCTCGGCTATCTCTGCCTACCTCGTAACTGATTTGGCGTGAAGTTATAGTATATTATTTAAGTGTAATTTTACTTCTGTATCGGATGTTACTTCTTAACAAACATTCTTTACATTGAGAACTTGAACATTTATGCTTTTGTGCGATATAGTATTTAATGCATTTCTGCTATGTAACAAAGATGAGCATTTTAGGATATAAGCTGATATATTATATTGTATTTAACAGAATTGGAGATGTTGTCGGAGGCTCGGGCCCGACTTGCCAACACCCAGGGTAAGAAAGCAAAGAGGAAGGCTCGTGAAAAGCAGTTGGAGGAAGCACGACGTTTAGCAGCTCTTCAGAAACGGCGGGAACTGAGTGCCGCTGGCATTGCTGTACCCATAAGGTATGTTAAAATACTAAAATTTCGATATTACTCGTTTAGTTATATAGTTCTTCGAAGCCTAAGACTATGTACCCATGAGTAAGAATAAGCTACTTGATAATGTTCGTATACTGTTTACGTACGTATAATAGAGAAATAATACGTCGATATTACCATTAACAGAAGAATATGTAATTGTTTTTACTCTGTATTTATCCGGTAGTATTGATAATATTCGCATGCGAAAATCATGTTTTATTTTGTTTAAAAATGGCATTAGATTCCGCGAGCTAACTGTTGCCCGCCGAATTTCATGCCATATTGAATTAAAATAATGCATAACGTTGATTGTACTTAGGCGTAAGAAGAAGCGGGGCGTTGACTACAACTCTGAGATTCCGTTTGAAAAGCGACCGGCTTCTGGGTTCTATGACACATCGACAGAAGTAGTGGACCCAATGGCGCCAGACTTCTCCCGTCTGAGGCAACAGCACCTCGATGGTGAACTACATTCGGAAAAAGAAGAGGTATATCATTTTTATTCCTGTAATTTGTAATTACCAGTTGTAAAAAATACCAATTACTTGCAGTTTTTATTAGGCTTTATCTAAACCCAGTAATGGAAGTCAATCAAGAAATTAATTAAGAAAAAAGTCGTCAAGTGCGAGTCCGACTCGCTCACCGAGGATTCCGTAAAATAATATTATCGAAAATTATTTTCGCAAAAAACATTTTTTTTTTGTTATACATATTTACAGTTTTCGGATTTTTTACTTGTGCTACATGGCATTGCTTCTTACCAAATTTCAGGATTCAAATGGAAGTAGTCTTATAGGTTTTGATTCCCTTGCGAATCTTAAAATATGTGCATAAACGAGGCATAAACAGCCATATGTTTTGAATGCGTTGAGTTAGAAGTTTGATTTTTTCACTGTTCGAAGGGACTGCAGACCTGAGGTTCTCCGTATTTCGGCATCGACTCTTTCCTTCAATTGCTCTCTTGTAATTATGGGCACAGCATAAACTTTCTGTTCCCTGTAACCCCAAAAATAGTAGTCCGGGGGCGTTTAATCTGGAGACCTTGGTCGCCATGCCACTGGACTGCCTCTGCCAATCCACTGGACTGCCTCTGCCAATCCACTGGACTGCCTCTGCCAATCCACTTTGGGCAGTTTTCGGTAATAAATTGGGCGTACAGATGCCGCATAATGTGCTGGAGCTCCATCTAAGTGTAGGTACATGCTTCGTCTTGTTAAAAAAGGGATTGTCTAGCAACAATAAGGGCAGAAAATCACGCAAAAAATTCAACATGAATTCTTGCGTAAGCCTGCTTGGTAATTCAAAAGGTTAAATCATCAATAATTCCAGTCCACATGTTGATTGAAAAGTCGTGCCGAAAAGAAGTTGACAAAATATGGATTTTCAGCTAAATGTGAAAATTGCGATGTTTAGCTATTCCCGCTTTCGTGAATGTTGCCTCATCCGTCCATAAAATATGTTTTAAAAACATCAGGTAGGCCGTATGCTTGTATGCCTCTTGACGTTGTTTAAAAATATAAACTGAGCTACCACCATTCTGTGTTTCTCATATGCATTGTATGAGCTAAAAAAGACTATGGACACAGAGACAGCTTTGAACGCATATTACGCGTACGTACACTCACGGCTGGTCTATGGTATAGTACTATGATGAAACAGTACAAATATCATACAATTATTTAAGCTTCAAAAGAAATGTATTAGAATCATAGCCAATATAAATAATAGGGAGAGCTGTCGATCACATTTCATAAAACTGAAAGTACTAACTGTGACATCGATTTATATTTTGGAGACTTGCAATTTTGTAAAAAGAAATCTGAATAAATTCCCGACACACCCTCGCCCCCAAAATCTACGACGAACTGAATCTGACTGTTATTATTTGATGTACCTACTTAATTTTTTTATTATCTACTGTTCTCACATTCATAATCATATTTATAACATATGCTGTGCCCTATACAGGGTTCATGTTTGAAACCGCTTGTAATATACTCGTACGACCTGAAATTGACAACATAAAAATGCAATAAATAAATAAATTAGAAAAATAAATAGTATTGTCAGCTCACGTAATAAATATATTTATAAAAGAACATAGTTTCTCCTAGTTATTTCATTTTATGCTATACATGCTATGGAATATTGGTTATGAATATACAAATTTGTGTTTTTTATTCACATAATCTTAAGCCATTATGATAACTTTACATCGTACTTCCAATAATTAGATAATTCTACTAGAAATAATATGTTTTATGTTTATTGTTATACAGAGGGACCGTCGTAAGGATAAACAGAAGTTGAAGCAGCGTAAAGAGAACGATGTGCCACAAGCAATGTTACAAGGAGACCAACCAGCTAGAAAGCGCAGCAAGCTTGTACTGCCTGAACCACAAGTCACTGATCAGGTAACCTCATCATCATTTTAGTTAAGCGATGTACACAGCTGAACACCGGTCGCCTTCTTGGACAAGATATAGCTAGTCGGGTCATAAGTTCTGTCAAAACCTTATTATTTAAATTTTGGAATACGGGCCAGAAATACTTTGACTAATTTTAAAACAGAACGTTCCTGCTTGCCGAAACCAAAAAAAAAAAAATCATTTTCAAATATGGAGTGGTTGAAGAAAGAAGATAGAGTCGCGGTTATCGCGCACCGCTGTGGTTATGCACCAAAAGAGATTTTCAATATTCTACAAAAGTTGTAATTAACTACGGTTTATTTATCGCACTATCAAACGATATACTAAAGATTCAAGCTTCGAAGATCGTAAGAGGAGCGGATGACCTCGCACAGTTAGGACACCAGCGGTCATCAAAGCAGTGAAGGCTCGAATCCAAAGAAATCCCGTGAACAAAAAATCTTAGCTCTTCTGATGGGATTAAGCAGAACCACTGTCAAATGTGTGTTAAATGAAGACTTGTGACTACGAGCTTATCGTAAAAAACCCGGGCATTTTTTGAACGAGCGTTTGAAAAAATTAGGATGGAAAGATCCCGCGCTTTGTTACAGCGGTACGCGGGGAAAAAATACCGCGTAATCTTGTTTTCGGATGAAAAAGTTTTTACCATCGAAGAAAGTTATAACAAACAAAATGATAAGGTGTATGCCCATAGTTGTGAAGAAGCGTGCAACAGACACTGGATATTCCAACAGGACTCTGCACCACCTCATAAGTCACGAAGCGATAAAAACTGATTGACCGCCCGTGGAATTGATTTCATCGGGCATGAAAACTGGCCTTCTTCTAGTCCAGATTTAAACCCACTGGACTACAAGATATGGCAACATTTGGAGGAGAAAGTCTACGCTAAACCTCATCAGAGTCTCTCCGAGCATCTCTGGTTAAAGCAGCGGCAGAAATAGATATAAATGTGGTGCGTGCTGCGATCGATGACTCGCCGCGTCGATTAAGGGCATGTATTCGAAATGGAGTAGGGCATTTCGAATAATGTAAATAAAATTTTATTGTACATTTAATAACCTTTCATTTAATATACACCTTTTACAAAATTATCAAAAAGAGTATCATTAATTACATCAAAAGTTTTTGACAGAACTTATGACCTGACTGTATATACGTTTAGTTCTTACTAATGATTTTGCGTCATGGGTCGAAAATTTTCAAAGGATGCTGCGTCCGATATAAGGATGTAAGATTAACTCTACTTGATTTTCACCCAACAGGCCCCATATCATCAGTAAAACGCGTGGGCAAAGAAATTGACATGGACGTATTTTGCCCTCCGAGATGTAATGCCGTATTTTTTAATTCTGTGACTTGCCGCGCAATTTTTGAGGTCGACATTGCGCGGCGTATATTGGGGCGACTTATATTAACATTTCTTTTCAATATATTTTATCGCGTATCCTGCTACTATATATTATAAACAATTTTCATGTTTTTATCAGTTCAAAATGGCGATTTATTAGGGTGAACCAAAATTTTTTTCGTATTTTTTATTAATATTTAAAAGATAATTTTACAACAAATGAAAAACAGTTAAGTTTCAAAGTAAAGACCATTTGAATCTATGGCTTGAACCCATCTATCGGCAAGTTGTGCGATCCCGCTGCGGTACCACTCCTTTTTCTTAGAGGCGAAAAACTCGCGGCACCCGTTTTCGACATCCTCCAGATCATTGAAGCTACGACCACGAAGAAAGTGTGCCATGGGTCGGAAAAGGTCGGATGGCGCAAGGTCCGGACTATACGCTGGGTGTGGAAGAAGTTCAATTGCATCGAGATTTTTAATCTTTTCCTTCGTTTGTCTGGCAGTGTGCGTTTTTGCATTGTCTTGTTGAAGGAGTACCCGCTTTCGATTGATCAATGCTGGATATTTTTCGCCAAGTGCTGCATACATTCGATCAAGTTGGGCGCAGTAGAGGTCTGCGTCGATGGTCCGACCATTTGGAACCAGCTCGAAGTGAATCACGTCTTCAAAATTCCACCAAACACACAAAAGTGCCTTCTTTGAGAAACGATCACGTTTTGCTACCGGTTCCGCCGTTTGACCGGGATCCAACCATTGATTTTGTTTGTCCGGATTACTGAAGTAGACCCACTTTTCATCACAAGTTACAATTCTACGAATAAAACGATCATCTTGTGGGTTTTCGAGCAATTTTCGGCAAGTCTCGACACGTTTTTGAGCTTGAATTTCAGTCAATTCATGAGGCACTTCTCGGCGGCGTCTATTGACTTTCCCAAGAGCGTGAAGATGTCGTACAACTGATGTTTGAGGAATATCGAGTTCGGCCGACAATCTGCGAGTACTTATTGATGGATTGGTCTCGACTGCTTCACGGATTGCTTCAGAATCCACTGTCGTAGGTCGGCCTGAATGTGTCTTGTCCTCGAGGTCAGTGTCGCCGTCGTTGAACCTTTTGAACCAATCTTGCGCAGTACGATTGGAGACCACATTGTCGCCTTCAACTTCGCATATCTTCTTTGCTGCTGCAGTTGCGCTGAAGCCTTGTTTCCAGTAATGACGTAAAAGGACACGAATTTCGGATTTTTCCATGTTTTTTCTAGAAGTTAAAAAAATTTAAATAAATGACTAATTAAAAGTTTTAATATATTCAACGGGTCAAGGGTACACTGATGAGGCTGAAAGCCGATATCGACCGATACCGAATGGTGTGGGAGGCAGCGGCGTAGCGTGGGTTTTGGCCGCCCGGGGCGGAAGACAATTTTGCCGCCCTCTTATTTAGGTATTTCAATTTAATGTATACTATACATATTACATACATTCATTCTAGAGAACTTTTCGGCAAGAACAGTCATCATTATTTAGCATTTTCGGGTTAGATTTTAAATTACAAAGTTACAGTTCACTCTGTTGAATGTAGGTACACGTAGCGGAAAAATTCAACTTTTCACAAAGCTCATTAATTTCACAACCACTGCACGTAGTACACGTGCACAGATTCATTTCAGATTCAGATTCACGTATTTGCACAGAAATTACAGTTTTAAAGCGTAACATAAATTACGATACGAGACAATGTGAAATAGACAACAGACGATCTATCAATAAAACTTTCTTTGAATTGTCAAAACAACAAGTACTTCTTTGAAGGGACTTACAGTTTAAAATAAAATACTTACGGCGAATCCCCGCAAGTCAGTATAGACGCTGTTGTTCCTTTTGGTATAGTTATACTACTCTATGCGCTGTTGTCAGCAGTTGCTACAAAATATTTAAAGAAAGGGGATTCCCCGAATTCGTCACAGAATAAGTAATGAAAAATTCCGTGCTCTTTTCAATTGATCCGAATTTGTAGTTGCGATAAAAATATGAAATAGTTCAAATATTTTTATTATTTATTGAGAAATTTTGCCGCCCCCTAAAAAGTGCCGCCCGGGGCGGGCCGCCCCTGCCGCCCCCACTACGCTACGCCACTGGTGGGAGGTTTAACGGACCGGGGCGGATTTAAAGAAGGATCTTGAGAAAACATTTGACAGAATTGTGTTAAAGTATCTAGAGCATATTGCAGTCCACCTATGAGAATTGTACAGCAATGTGCAGGTAAACTGGGTGGAAAATTTCGAAAGCATGAAAGTAGATGATGTAAGAAAGTGTGTTGGTCTGAAAGAGAGTAAGTATTCAAGTTATGATAAGATAAGGCACACTCCGTTGGTTTGCACATGTAGAAAGGATACACGAGGAAAGAATGACAAAACAGATATACTAAATACGATTCGCCTACCACGAACACATTAGTCACGTTTTATCAGACCGTCGTGTTATGTAGTGTAAGCTGAAAACACCGGCGAGCGTGCATGGAAACAGCTACGAATGTTAAAGAAGCGAAGGATGTATGTAGGGATCGAGTAATGTGGCTTCATTTTAGTTATATAAATCTATGAATTTATTCCAGTCCTTTTTATCTAGCCCACGAGTAATTCTACGCGAACCTATAGACAGATGTGCCACATTGAATTATTCAAAATTGAATATTGTCGTGTGTAAAGTAAACGTAATTTTTTACGACTACGGTCTTAGTTTACAATAAAACAACCAATATTCCCTGTAAAAACAATTACAATACCATTAAGTTGGAGACGCTATAAGTATCGAAAATGAAAAGACGTAAAATATCATGTCTGCGATTTAAATATATAATATATATTATATGCGTAGACCAAATTAGAACTTATTTTAACATTATAAAGTACATTTTATTTTGACAAAATATATATTATTCGTCGACAACTACAACGGATACTCCACCTTATTGCTCACAACGTTAGAGTTTACATTAATTTATACATTAAGCTAAGCTGTCGTTAAACAGATTTAGAGCTTATCGTAATCTATTTCAGAATTGTAGTTTCTATAAAATGTGTCGTGTAAAAATATTATATTAAAAAAAAAATGATAAGTCGATCGAGTAACTCGATGTCGCTGCGCATATGCTTCGTACTGTGTACGCATTATCCGTATACGATTGCAAAAAATCGAAATGATGATAAATGATGTAATACTTAGGAGCTGCAACAAGTAGTGAAACTGGGTCGAGCATCGGAGGCTGCACGCGAGTCGGCGGGCGAAGCGGGTGCGGCTACGGACGCATTGCTGGCAGACTACGCGCTCACTCCCGCGCCCGCCACCGCCCTGAGAACGCCCGTGCAGCATCAAGACAGGTCACTACGATTGATTTTTTATTATTTACCCTTTTATACTTTTTTAATGTTTTTTACCCATTATGGATATCATGTAATAATGAGTATTTGGAATGAGTAAAGTTGTTCTGTTGCTTTGTGTTAGTAAGATTGTTTTACTGTAATAATTTTCCCTGTTAGGATCCTGATGGAGGCTCAGAATGTGATGGCGCTGACTCACGTTGATACTCCCTTAAAGGGTGGTCTCAACATGCCACTGCAGCAGTCTGACTTCTCCGGAGCGCTGCCACAATCGCAAGCGCTCGCCACGCCTAACACTGTTCTGGCAACACCCTTCAGGTAAATAATGCAACCATGATACCCAACGGGTAATAAATTATTTTTAGTTCTAAAAACTTACAACAGATGGCGTAGCAAACGTCGTTTTAAAACAGTTCAATGTCTCATGACAAATTTTTACTTATTTTTGTCAATTAAAAACTATAATATGTGTTTATTTATATCAATTCAAGCACATTCATAAAAATATATCCACGCACTCACTATGTAGGTACCATAGTTCATAGTTATTAAAATATTATTAAAGCATAGCTTTTGCGTTTTGTTTGAATAAAATAATAACAAATAAATAAGTAATATTCTCAGACAAATCCTTTTTTTAAGAGAGGTAGGGCGCATCAAAGCAGCCCTTCTGAGGAAGTACCTCCACCTACAGAAACCCAGCAGCCAAATAACAACTGGAGGTTTTTGTATTCCTGCGTGTGAGTAAGGTCCTCAGAAGTTGCTGTGCTAACAACGGAGGTGGCATCGCACGAATGATACGAGCGTTAATAGGCCACGGTAACCGCTTTCCATCAGATGGGCGTATGCCTCTTGACGTAGTATATACAAATCACACAACGCCATCTAGTCATAACCTATGCAAAAACTATAAATGACATACATAAATAGTTTTTTGTAAATACACAGTTATCATATGTACATTTAAAAAAACACCCAGACCAAGACAAATTAAAATACCCTTTAATTTGTCAAAATATTGAAAAAAGAAACGTAACATTTATTACATTGAAATAGTGAAACAAATAATTTCAGTTTCGTTTAATTTTGAAAACTTTCCGTATGGCTTCGAAGAATTGGCTCGTCTATCATAATCATAATTGTCATATTATGGCGGGTGCAGCAGCGTTACCGTTCTTACATTTTTCGTCGTCGACTCTAGGGCTGTGGTGGTAACACTGGGCGGATAGAAAACTACCTACCTGCGATATTCTTTGTATCGTGAGCGAGAGTTTTATCTTTGAGTGCGCGCATTTTCTGATATTTTTATTGAGGGAGGATTATTTGCTCATAATCGTTCTCGCGAGATGAGCAGGTGGCATCGTTCGAAATGATTAGGACAGGCTTAACTTCACCGTCTCCGTTCGAACAATGCACATGTTATAAACGTGTTTTTTGCTACTACATTGTAATATAAATAGATAACTCCTTTAAATGAGTGTAAACGTTGACGGAGCCGTTGTGTCGGAAATATTTACAGGAGCAAGGAAAGCAGGTTAGAACCTGCCCATGTATCGCTGTTACTCGGCTCATACGCTGCAACGTTCGTCAAGTCGCGCTTGTGGCCGGTGGCGCCTAAACAATGGACTGTGAAATGTGCTGCTCTACGGCGCGTTCGGAAACAACGATAAATATTGTTATGGCAGATTTTCCCATTTTTGGTCAAAAACAAGATTTACTTTAATTTTACCTAATTTCGGAAATAAAAACGTGACATTTGCCGAGAATCTTCCTCTCCCCCGCGTGATTCAGCTTTATCCGATTATTTCGGATGCGGTGCTGGTGCCGCCATCTAGTTGAATTATAATGAAAGAAAATAATAGAATAGTCAAATCTTTGTATGAGATTGGGTATCTGTACTGTAGTATTATATTATCTTTGATTTAACTAACGTCATACGTACAACGGTGCTCAAAGACCTATACTAAAATTTTAAGGGGTTATACTCTACCCTAGTGAAGTATGCAAGGACCGCGTCTTATGGCGCTCGGTTCTCTCTGCCTACCCCGCAAGGGACTTGGCGTGAAGATATACATACATACATACATCTCTACTCTACCCTAGTAATCCTTTAAATAATGAATGAAATGGACTATTTGTCTGTTGTGATCGATATCGATTTCTTCTACTTAACATTCTAATTTCAAATTTATTTTATAATAGGTACACCTATTACATTTATTTTACGCCCAGTTGTTTGTTTTCCAGCATTTTATTTTTCCGTGATAAATTGATTTAGGATTATTTTTGAATACGAAGTCCATCGTGGTACCATTACAGCACCGACGTCACCAATGTATGAATTGTGAAGTGGAATCTGTACAAGTGCAAGTATTAACATTAACGGTATGAACGTCAGTTACCGCCAGTGAATGGACTGTGCGTTTTAAGTTTACTCGCTTCCGGTTTGGAAATTGAGATCTCAACAAGGCGTCTCGTGGCTTACCAGGGATGAAAGTTGCTAACGATATTGAAACAACAGTGGAAACAGATTCATCTCAAAACACGTCGGAAAAACGAAAGTTCACTAAACAGCAAAAACATAATCGCGTCGAATCTTCCCTTAATTTGTTGAACGAATACACAAATTAGGAAATGCTGAATCTGCTTGTCTCTTGCGGGGGACGATACACAGGAAGCAGCTTATTGCTTTAATTGGAAACAGAGTCAAAAGAAACTAGTTATGGGTGTATGGTGGGCCTGTGTTGACATAGCACACGGAGATGCGGTGTGAAAAATTACAAATGATACACAACGCTGTTAAACGACCGAAACTTGTCAATTGTTCAAGTGGACTCCTTCACGACAACCTTGGTCTACACACCGCATAACGGACCGTCTCAAAACTACATGAGTTACGACAAGACTATCTTCCTCACCCATCAACCGGTCTACATGTGAACCGATTTTTCAGTCTAGTGCCTACTCTATTATTAAACTTTCACAAAATCTAACTTTCATTTACTTATTTTCAATTTTAATGTTCACTGAATCTTGAGTAGATCTTTTAGTCTTTTTCATTCTTATAAGACAGCCGTCTTCTGTCATCATCATCTTAGCCTGTACTCGTCCACTGCTGAACATAGACCTCCCCTCTAGAGTGTCATTCGTCTCGATCCTGCGCCAAGTCTTCTGTAGCTTGGGCTATTTCCCCAACCGGACTGCTTATGAAAAATCATTATATTCTATCCATATTGCTAGTGTCGTATGATATTTGACAGATTTCATCACACGTCACGTAGATGATGTTAGCTTTGACTCTAAAGGTAATTGTGAATCACTGACACCTTGAATCCTGTACATCATTGTAGTGTTAGTTTTGTATTACAACCTAATGTCGGTTTATTTTGTCTTGTCCAAACATATATTATACAAATATGTTTGGTCTACCATCAATGGTACTGACTTGAAGAAACCCGCAAGTCCAAGAAATTATATTTCGAAAAACGTATGGCCTAACCTAAGAAAAGTTTGGTTTTCCCGCTGGGTTGTGAAGGTTTAACGGCCGTCGTTTCATAAAAAAACTCATTATCATCGCCAAATTCTTAGGTAGCCAACCCCGTCAATTCTATGTGATTGGGAAACCAGATAACGTCAAGAAGAAGAAGAACCAATGTACTGACTTGCAGTAACTGTACTTAAATCATATAAGTATTGAAACTAAAATACCATATTTATTTTGTAGGTCGTCGCGCACCGAAATTTCAACACCAGGAAGTTTTAACACACCGGGCAGTGCTGCTGGACACCAGGGGTTAATGGTACATATAATTACAATGCGTCCAGTTTTTCATATACTCTTATACGAATCTAAAGTCTAGACTCTGAAAGCGACTGATTAAAAACACAATGACGTGTTTTAGATTTCCTCATTCCTTTCTGCGGATGTCTTATCCTGAAAGAGCTTAAGTTCGATACCTCCACAACGTCCCTTCACAGAGTCCCATTCGAAAAGAGGCACGTATCCGAGGCAGCGTATCGAATACTGTTTGATATATTGCATATGTTAGAAAAAAAAAATCTTATATAATGGAGTTAACTTGGGAATAGAGCTATATTTATTTTTCTTTTACAGACCCCAGGACTTCGCGACAAACTGAGCATCAATCCTGAAGACAGATTGTCTACTGGTGACACGCCTCAAGTGGCACACCAAGCACAAAAACAAGTTAGTATGCTCATATTTTCATTAAGCTGTACAAAGAACGGGAGATTCCAAAATGGTAGAAGATATATTGGACAAGATTGATCACTCTGTTATATGGAACAGTGTCTGGCTGTGAACCACTATGAAAAATTGGTTCCTTGGGTGTTTATAAGGAGGGTTAACATGACGTACAGAACGACTTCATTTGTGTTCTTACTATTCATCAAAATTTGGGATAACTATTATGATATTACACTAAATATAGATATAATCCGGGATAATTCACTTTATTTCACAATACTGTACTGTAATATTGCTGGATTACAAAATGCTACCTGCGGGCTACCTACGTATTTTACCGAAATACCTTTATTTTTATACAACGTCGAGTAGCATACGGCCCACCTGATGTAAAGCGGTTACTGTAGCCTATGAACGCTTACATATATTAAGTATACCGCCTCTTCTGCTAACATAGCAACTCCTTAGGAGTTTACTAGAGACCTCACTTACATGTAGGAACTCAACAACCCTCTAGGGAGTTGTTCTCCGATCGCTTAATTTTTTGTATACTTGAAAATATGACACTACGATCTCTCGACTAGTTAACAATTGTGTGCAGTTAATAAATAATTTATACCATATTACTATCATCTTTTAAGGCTAAATTTCTTTTTAGTTGAAGGCCTCTGTCCGCAATGCGCTTCAGTCGTTACCGACACCACGGAACGACTATGAAATTGTGGTGCCGGATCGAGAGGCCGATGATGGGATCCTCACGGCTCCCAGGGCGCCTCTGGTGGAGGACCAGGCCGACGCGGATGCCAGGTTGCTCAAGGAACAAGAGGAGAAGCGTAAGCAGAATTTACACTGACGTATTACGTGGAGTGACGTATTTGGTGTATGAATGGTGGGCCGCTGAAGGATCAGCACCGGTTTGATCCGTATCAGAGAGGTCCTGATTACTTAAAAAATTAAATTCTCTTTTTTTCATGTTGATGTCCTTCTGTCACACAACTTATGTTTTATTATAATTTTCGTACCTTTTTGTGATTACAAATAACGTTTGGGAATTCATTATTGAATAAGAAGAAAAATGCTAAAAGTGCCCATCCTGTTTGCACCTACTACATATATCCTATTCTCTGCATCACTCTCAGATTGAATGGAAGAAAATCCTTATATAACATTGAATCCGTCGTTCTATACATTTGTGCACAAAGTTTAAATAAATAAATTACTAATGGAGTACATGAGAGAGACATGAGTAATTAATTATTTTGATTGTGTATGACATATTTATATGCTATTAACATTGTAACACTCGTGGGGCATATAAATTCCTCGGGAACTCGTTTTAAATGTAAATTCGTGATTATAATAACTTATTTTCATATGATAAACTATTGTGAAGTGTAAAAAGTTCTGATCATGTCTAATGTAAAAGCATACCCTCGCAAAAGGGACAAGGCAGCCGCATATATTAGCACATCCGGCTTAAAAGAGGCCTTATTGTTGATTCAGGCATGGCAGCGCTGGCATTGCGATCTCTTGCGGTGCAGCGCGGACTGACGCGACCAGCAGACGTAAACGCGGGCGTGCTTCGCGGCGCGCCGGCCTCCGCTCCCGCGCCGCACCACCAGGCCGAGGAATTGCTCAAGGCAGAGATGGTCACCATGCTGCACTACGACGCGTTACACGACCCGCCGCCGGGTAACTAAACCACAGACAAGTTTCGAAACTACTATCAAGTGTCGTATAAGCTGTCATTGTCAGTTATAGCGTCAATCAAGAAATTTATATGGAGAAGCTAAGACCACACTCTGAGTATTTTGCACGACAGTATTTTTACCCGACTAGCCACATCAAGGAATAGTAACCAGTTTAGCAAAAATAGTATAACAAATTGAGTATCGACTGTTGTCTTTTTTATGTTGTTATGGTTTCTATAACTAAACTGCTGGACGAATCGATTGATAAATGTGAACGTAACTTTAAAAGTCTATTTGTTTTAATGTTTTATCAGCTCCTCTGAAGTTCTCGTAAAGAGTCTTAGTATAGATTTCGCCTGATATATAGAGAACGACTTGACTACTTATTACCTATAATGCCGCGAGCAAAAACTAGTTCTCTATTTATCCAATAAACCGATATCTGTAAACCATTCGCCATTAAAACATGTTGATAAAATGTGCTGCTTCAGCTTCAGCATAACCTGATGGGCGAAAATAATGAAACATGGTCGTGCGCCGCAACGAAATTAACAGGTCTTCAAAGAAATGCACCTTTAGTGTAACCAACCTCAACCTGTGCTAATTTCAGGTATAGATAAAAAAAGAGCAGTCCAGTTACAAGCTTCACACTTGGCATACCTCGAACATCATCCCTACGAAGAGTTTTCCACCGAAGAGCTGGATGCCGCCAAACAACTGCTCAAAAAAGAGATGGAGGTAGTTAAAGCTGGCATGAGCCACGGCGAGCTGAGTATAGATGCGTACACGCAAGTATGGGAGGAGTGTCTCGCACAGGTAACTAGATATTTTATTTTACAAAGAATGACAAAGTAACTGGCCGTACCTTCTACGGCTCGCTAAGTGTCAGTCCTCGAGGTTGACATTGACTCCAATACTCGACAAAAGAGGAAATTAAGCTTTACGACTAACAACAATAAAAAATTGATTGTTGTTGAGTTGGTAATGATAAATAAATATAGAACTGATTTTATCTACGTTCAAAGGTCACTTACATTCACACAGTCATCTCTAAAACAAAAAAATAGTTTAAAGAATAAGCCAACAACAACACATACACGTTAAGAATGTAGTTTACTGGAAAGATATTGTTCCAGTAAGTGATTCAATCCAGTGAGGCATTCCTGAAATGCCTGCATTCTAATCACCTTGTACTTCAATAGTCATGAAACCGCAAGTCCCCGGTTTCATTACTATTGAAGTACAAGGTGGTTAGAAGTTCAAGGTTTTTCATAATTTTGAATATTTTATTGTCTCTCTGTGTGTATGTCCTGCACATGTTTTATCAAAGTTTTACTTAGAGCTCCAAAGATTTATATATCGGTAAACGGAAGGGTGCATTAACAGATGATTACCGATGACGGTCCCTTGTTGTTCAAAGCAATTTCTAGTTCCAGTTTCAGGACACTAGCTTCACCTGATTGCAGACTTGGGTCATCATTGTATGTATAACTTCACGCCAAGTCCCTTGCGGGGTAGGCAGAGAGAACCGAGCGCCATAAGACGCGGTCCTTGCACACCTCACTCGCTTCTGTGACATTCATAACTCTTTTCATGCACGCTCGCCGGTTCCTGGGGCTCCTGACATCACCTTCTGATAAAACACGACCAATTTGGTCATGGTAGGTTAGTGTCGGCCTTCCTCGGCTCCTACATCCTTCCACTTTTGCATTGTATATCTGTTTCGTCATTCTTTCGTCCCGCATTCTTTCTACATGTCTGAACCAACGGAGCATGCCCTTTCTTATCTTAACACCGACACTCTCTTTTAGACCAACTCTTTCTCTCACGTCTTTTCGCGCTTTTCGTCTTAACGCGGTCAGCAAGCGTTATGCCACAAATTTTGCGCAATGCTCTCATCTCGACCGCATTTATTCTACTTTTATGCTCTCTCTGCCATACCCAGCTCTCACTTCCATAAGTTAGCGTTGGAATTAGCACCGCGTTTTGTACAGCGAGCTGTGCCTTCTGCCTTAGATTTCGGCTGCCTAGAAGTTTACCCAACGCTCCATTCACCCTATTCCCGGCACTCACTCGTCTCTCCACATCGGCGGTGTACCTTCCATTGCTGCTAAAAGCACTTCCAAGATATACAATCTCATTCACTTGCTCTAACACTACATCATCAACCATAATCCTAATGTTCGTTCTGGTTGTCTCTCTTTCAAATACCATTATCTTGGTTTTCTTCGCATTCAATTGTAAGCCTTTCTTCATACAATCATCTTCATTGTTGTAACTAGTGTTTGCAGTTCGGATGGTGATTCTGCTATTAATGCCGTATCGTCTGCATAAAACAGGCACCACTGAGTCACCCATTCGCATTCCCACATTCATATTTCTTATTCTCTGAAGACAACTGTCCAGATACAGGATGAATAGCCGAGCTACAGCACGCATCCCTGTCTGACACCAATATTGACATCAAACCAGGGCGACAAGTCTGCCGTCAACCCACACACATGCTGTACAATCCTCATAAGTGGATTGCACAGCACGGAGTAGGTCACCGTCAACCCCATATGATCTCTACGATGTTGCGGAGTGAAAAAACTTGATCCGTACATCCTCTGCCGCTTCGAAATCCACCCTGTGCTTCCCAAATTCAAAAATTCCCAAAAGGGTCATCATTACCATATGATTTTGCATCTCACAAAACAATCAATTCATACTCAAGGGGAATTTACAGGCACTCAAACGGAATCTACGTGCTTTTTGTACCCCAAGAGGTTGCTTCATGAAACTTGTTGGAAGAAAATCAAAACGAATTAGAACTTCGAATTTCATCTTGATTTCAACTTTCTTGATTTTTAAATATTGGAAATTATTTATCATTGGGATGTATGTCAGATATTGCACTGGCATCATGGTTGAATAGTGCCACTATAGACTTAATTTTTGCCTTTAAAAAAAAGATTTTTGCATTGGCATTTTGATACAAGATTTTATGTTCAAAATACGTTATCCACATTATCGATTATACAATATATTGATGGGTAAAGCATGAGCTACATGGTAATAAACCAGGTTGCTAACAGACGTGACTTTGCTAGATTCTAAACATGTAGACAGTGGTTTGCTACGAAATTACGTTTGACTTTCTAACGTCCTCTGTAAGCGGGCGTGCGTTCACAACGGCGCCATTTTTAGCACACGTAAACTGTATAGCTGGCTGTTGCAAAGTCGCTTTAGGAGGTGAGTGCGGATCTAGATACTTGTATTACGTTCGTAAAAGTGACGATTGCCTCTTTCAATCTCAGGACGTTACGCATGTTACTATAAGAAATATTATTAAACGTATTAGTAAACGTAAAATGTATCCAACGTATGTATTAAATTTATATTACTATATATTAGTCAAAGTTTTTTTCCCCATTTGCAAATAAACATACTTCTTAGCGTTATCTCGTTTAGAATTGACGAAGATACTGATTTTTATATGGAGCGACTGCCGTCAGACCTCCACAACCCAGAGGTAAAACCAGGTGGTTTGTTAGGTAAGATCACGATGTTTTCCTTCACCGCCGAGCAAGTAATAATTACAAATTGCAAGCAAAAATACTATATATAGCCACGCTAACTTTTTAAACTTTTGAAAGACTAAAAGTCATACGCGAATTCTGAACACACTAAAGTTGTGGGATTGTTTGCAACCGTGTAGCCGCAAATACAACGGTGGTTTGAAACAGAGGTCACAGCAAAGTGAACTGATTAGCAACCTAGTTTGTTAGTGTGTAGCACGTGCGTAATAATTCAATTCTATTTTAGGTACTGTTCCTACCCGGACAAAACAGATATACTCGAGCTAATTTGGCAAGTAAAAAAGATAGGCTCGAATCAGCTGAGAAGAGATTAGAACAAAACAGAAATCACATGGCGAAGGAAGCCAAAAAGTGCTCAAAAATGGAGAAGAAACTTAGGGTGTTAACAGGTAAAAATATGAAATCGCTGATCTTTAACACAATATCTTTCATTTCATTCCAAATTAAATTATTTTTATAATTATATTTTAAAGCTATACGGTCACTAGACCCGCCCCGATTTCGCACAGGTGATCCGATCAAATACGAAATTTCATCAAAATCGGTCCAGCCTTTTTAAGGTACATACAATGAATTTTATATATAAAATGCATTGTATTTTTTCGAGAGACGATTATGACATTACAAATACCAAACTTAAAATCACATGACGTACTTGAATTCCGCAGTGTAAGCCAAGTAACGAGAACATCCCGTTCTTCTTTTTCTATCAAAAATTAAACTACTCAAAAATTTTATATTTCGGACCGTAGAAGAATGCCGTTCATATATTGTAAACCATAGTAGAAGTAGAATCATCTCAAAATACGTCCGAATTCGCAGTAGCAGATAAATATACAATAGTCAACTTAATTTTGTAAACTCATTTTTTAACATGGAAAAAAAAATATAGAAACTACACCTACCGACCGGAGCAAAGACCTCCTTACTTACTGGCTGGCCGTGTTCAGGAGAAACGCCTTCCATACCTGGTTCTTGGTCAACTGCCTAGTGTCCCTTCAAAATAACGGACGAGGTGTAATTAAAAAGTGCTCGTACGCGGCTACCATAGCCCATGGACGGTTTTGCTATATCTAACTCATCACCGTGCTGGTAACCAGACGCATTTGCAAAAAATATATATAATCAGGTATTAACCTATACTGAGAAGTTGTTGGTGGATACAATTTTACTTGTATGTATGTATATCTTCACACCAGGTCCCTTGCGGGGTAGACAGAGAGAACACTTACACACTTCACTCGCTTTTTTCACATTCATAGCTCTTTTCATGCACGCAATTTTACTTTTAATTTATATATTCGTATAACAACATTGTATTTTTCTTGTCTTCGTCACATTTTCAAATTATCAATCGTTATAAAAACTCCCATTTTGTTATTAGTGTTGTGGGTAGTAGTATATAAAATATACTAGTACCCGTCATGCACATTAATAAAAGTCAGTTGTCATCTGATACTCTTGTTTCATTGTCACAACATGGTGGCAGCGGTTAAAAATAATTAATTATTCTTGTCTAAATATAGTATTGAGAATATAATTTTGTGTACTCAAGTAAGAGTTTACGGTGTGTATACGTCAAGAATATGGAACACGCAAGACCACCGTCCGAACTGTGTATGGATGGCAGCTCTGTCGGCCGGGCTGACACGTGGAACACATGGAAGACGCAACTTCAATTATTTCTTAAAGCATCAGGAGTATCGAAGGAAGATTCGGCAGTTCAAGCCAGTTTGCTCATTAATTTAATCGGTCCGGATGGGTTTGATGTCTATCAAACATTCACATTCGAATCCGAGAAGGAACGCGATGACGTCGCTGTTTTGTTGAAAAAGTTCGACGACTACTTCGGAATTAAACAAAACGTTACATTAGCAAGATACAATTTTTTCACCCGGGTTCAACACGACGGTGAATCTATACATCAATATGTTAGTTGTTAAGTTGATGAGTAAAAATTGCGGTTTTTCATCGCTCGAAGAAGAACTAATTCGAGATAGAATTGTATGTGGTATTACGAATAACATAGTCAGAGATCGATTGTTGAGGGCTGTAGATTTGACGCTCGACAAAGCTATAAAAATTTGTCAAGCCAATGAGGTGTGATCGGATGGCAGTCGACGGTTGGAAACTGGTGGTGCTTTGCCAATGTCATGTGTGGATGCAGTTGGCATGCGAGGAGGTGGTACTGCAGCAGCAGATGTCGAGGCCAGCAAGCGCGGCGTGGCCGAGCGGCGCGAGCGCAGCTACGTGGCGCGCGGGCGGCGCAGCCCATTAGCGGCGCTGTGCCCGCTTCTCGGTGCATGCGACAGCAACGAGGCGACTACGAAACTCGTCAGAGGTGCCGTGCGTGTGGTTTGCAATATGAAGGGGGACCATGCCCCGCCGTGAATGCAGAGTGTTACGTGTGTAATAACTACGGTCATTTTGCTAGGATGTGCGCGCTAAAGAAATCTAAGAAACTGTACGACATAGAAGTATGTGAAGAAGGTTACGGTCGTAGTAGTAGCGAAAGTGACTCGTTTTACATTTCTACAGTGTCAAACGTAAACAGTGACAAGTTGTCGATGTCGGATGAATGGTATGAAGTTTTGAACTGTAAGTACGCTAGTGAAAAATTTAAGTTAGATACGGGAGCTGATATTAATGTTATTTCGTATGTAAAGTTTGATAAATTAGGTTTCGACAGGAACTTGATAAACAGTAAGCACAATATTGAGTTGCAATCTTATAGTGGTGATATAATACCTATTAAAGGTATATGTCAGTTGAAATGGTGGTATAAAAACAAAATGTATAAATTGAAGTTTGCGGTTGCCGATATGAGCTGTCAAAGCGTACTGGGACGTCAATCGTGTTTGGAGTTAGGTTGCATAAAGCGTATTCACAATATTAATATTCAGTCATATGATGACTTGTTTTACGGACTAGGCTGTCTCCCCGGTACATATCACATAGTTATCGATCGATCTATAGAACCTGTTATCAGTGCTCCGCGAAAGGTGCCGCTGGGTTTACGTGATAAGCTGCGCGATGAATTAAATAGAATGATTGGACTGGGAGTGATAAGGAAGGTATCACACCCGACGCCTTGGGTGAACGCATTAGTTATTACCGGTAAAAAGAATGGTGGCCTGCGTATATGTCTTGATCCGAGGCCGCTTAATTGTGCTATAAAACGCGCGCATTTTCAGTTACCGACTTTGACCGAATTAGCAGCTAAGATTCATGGTGCACAATATTTTTCAGTTCTAGATGCAAACTCTGGATTTTGGGCTATAAAAATCGATGATGCCAGCGCCGACTTATGTACGTTCGCGACGCCTTTCGGACGTTACCAATTTTTAAGATTACCATATGGTTTAAATTGTGCTTCGGAAATTTTTCATGCCAAGGTTAAACAATTACTTGAAGATCTCGAAGGGGTTGATAGTTTCATTGATGATTTTATTTGTTGGGGTAGGACGAAGGCTGAACACGATCAGAGGTTAAACGCCTTACTGGACAGAGCGCGTACGATTAACTTGAAATTTAATAAAGAAAAATGTAAACTATGTGTTAGTGAGGTCACATATCTCGGTCATGTGTTTGATAAACATGGTATGAGACCTGATTTAAACAAAGTTAGCAACACCAACATAATGATGCGTTTGAAAGCTTAAAAGCAGCCGTTTCCAGCGCGCCTATTTTAGCGTTATATGATGTCTCTAAACCAGTGTTACTATCAGTAGATTCGAGTAGCACCGCTTTGGGCGCAGTCGTTATGCAACAAGGACGGCCAGTCGAATACGCATCGCGTACTCTTACTGACACTCAATGCAGATATGCTCAAATAGAAAAAGAGCTTTTAGCTATCGTGTTCGCGTGTGAAAGATTTCATCAATATATATTTGGCAAAAAAGATGTTATTGTAGAAACGGACCATAAACCGTTAGAAAGTATATTCAAAAAACCGTTGATGACGGTCCCAGTGCGTTTGCAGCGTATGTTATTAAGGTTTCAGGGATATGACCTTAAAGTCAGTTACAAACCCGGAAAGTATATGTTTATACCGGACACATTGTCTCGAGCGCCGCTCCCAGATTTATATAATGATAGAGTAAGTGAATGTATACTGCATCAAGTTCAGTTACTTATTAATAATGTTAAAATGTCAAAAAACAAGTTGCAAACTGTACAACAGGAAACAACTATGGACAGTGATTTTTGTCAACTTATACATTACATAAATAATGGGTGGCCCGATCACAAAAATAACGTACCTGACGGTTTAAAGTTATATTGGATATATAAAGTTATATACCTTCAGAACCCGTTATATACCTTTTCCCATACATTTCGCGGTCATATATGACCACACGGGTTTCGAAGGGTTAAGAAATGAACTATTTATTGTCGATGGAATCATTTTTAAAAATGATCTCATATTGATACCGCGCTCTTTGAGAGCTCAAATGTTAGAGATCATTCATGACGGCCACCTCGGAGTTGACCGGTGCAAACGGCGGGCTCGGGAAGTTTTATACTGGCCGGGTATAACCCGGGATATTGAAGTATATGTAAAACGATGTAGAGTGTGCCAGGAGTGCTCAAATGCGCCGTGTAGAGAACCTATGATACCTATTGAGATTCCTTCTTTGCCATAGAATAAAGTAGGTACTGATTTGTTTGAGTACAATAAAAAATATTTTCTTATTCCGATTGATTACTATTCTGGATTTATCGAGGTAGCCAGCTTAAAGAGCATGTCCTCGAAATTAGTCATTACAGCATTGAAAGAAAATTTTGCTCGTTATGGAATACCAGAAACTGTAATAAGTGATAACGGTACCCAATACACTAGCCGGGAATTCAAAGAATTTTCTCAGCAATGGGGCTTTACCCATATCACGTCGTCGCCTAATTATGCTCAATCGAATGGTAAGAGTGAACGGGCAGTTCAAACTGCAAAGAAAATATTAATTAAGTCCATCAATAGTGGTTCTGATTTTTATCTAAATTTACTTAGCTACAGAAATACACCACGCGATAATTTGAGCTCTCCTGCACAGTTGCTAATGGGACGACGATTGAAATGTAGATTACCGGTGCATCCTAATTTATTAAAACCGGCATGTAATAAGCAAAATAATCACGATATAATGTTAAAGAAACAATTGAAAAGCAAACAGTATTATGATTTACACTGTAAACAATTACCGGAGTTGAGTATTGGTGACCCAGTTATTATGCTTGATCGTGCTAGCAGAACGCGAGGAGAGGTGGTAGCAAAGTGCTCTACACCGCGTTCATATATAATACGCAACAAAAGAGGCATTCAATATCGTCGCAATCGTAGACATTTAATCAAATGTGAATCTCAACTTAATGGCGATGCCCAATCTGCCACTTTAACAATATCCACTGATAAAAAAGATGATATTTTATCAAACGAAAATCATGAATACGACCTTGACACGGACGTCAACAATCATGCCGAAGAGGAAGAGGTCTCGCGGGCCTCCGGCAGTGTTCTGGAGGAGGCGGCTGCCTCTAGTGCGGGTTCTACTGCACCTCTCACTCGTGCAAAAGCTAAAAGACTACATGTTAATATAAACGATTTATTTTAAATCGAGTTGTAGTCAAAACAATAATAATGTTTAATAGTTTTTAAGTTCTATCATAAACTAGGTGGAGGGATATGGGATGTAGGTAGTGAACGCTAACAAGTTATGTGATATACTTAAACTGTTTCTTAATATGTAATTACATCTATCCTTTCTTTTATGGGGAAGATGTTGTGGGTAGTAGTATATAAAATATACTAGTACCCGTCATGCACATTAATAAAAGTCAGTTGTCATCTGATACTCTTGTTTCATTGTCACAACAATTAGTATGAAACCTTGGCGTAACTGTGATAATCATAAAAATCGATTCCTATAAATCGTAGTAATCGATTTTCATGATAATAGTGTCTACAACTCTTGTAAAACATAAATTTCTCTAGGTCGTTAGTGGCTTATAATAAAAATAAAGTATCCAAAATTAGAATGAATGTGTGTGGAAAAAATCATTAGTGCCCATTATTTGTTGTTAATGAGTCCATATAAAACATTAACATAGGGAAAAAATGTATGTAGTGTATTTTTGTGTTTGTCTAACTGTGATTTTTGTGACAGGTGGATACCAGAGTCGAGCGGCGTCGTTAATAAAACAGTTCCAAGAACTGCAAGACCAAATAGAACAGTCAAATTTGGAGTTGTCTACATTCAAATTCTTAGCCGAACAAGAGAAGGCAGCCATTCCACGTAGAATAGAGGTAAATTACTGGAGTGATAGCAGAAAAGTCATGAACAGTATTTTTAATTAATTGTGTGAAAAAGACCTAAGAGACCTGTTTGAGCGCCAATATTATATAGAAATAAAGTGTGTTTGTTGGAATATAAGTAGTAATCTCTTGAATTACTGATCCAATGATGAAAATTCTTTCCCTAACAGGAAATTACATACTACATAATTACAGATTTTCCATGTGTCTGTCGCAAAGTGGTTCGCTTCTATGAAACTTAGACCTTTTTTAGATTGTACATGTTTGTAATGGATGTTTATAATGGAATTTATACGAACATCCTTTTCCCGAATCGAAAATGTCAGCCTTTCCGAGACGTATTTAAAATAGGGTCGCGTTTCGGGTTCTTTAGGCCGAATCACAAAAAAGATGATCCACCATTTATATTTGTTATGTCTATTCTTCCAGTCCCTAACAGAAGATGTAAATCGGCAAACGGAACGTGAGAAACAATTGCAGAAACGATATGGAGAACTCCAAGCGGAGTTGGAAGAACTTCACAAAGGGAGCAAACAGGCGAGGGAGCCCGAAGCAAAGGTGATGGAGGAATAGTCCCACGTAGCTTAACATCTTGACATTTCGCAATAACAAGTGTCTTCGAGGCGACTAAAAGTACAAACATCCATGCCTGCCAAGAAATATGCAACATTTAATTTAATTATGACGTTTATAATATTATTGAAGTAAGAAATATATCAATAAAGGCAGCATTTTGTGGTATTAAGCACTACAAAGAATGGAGAATTTATACTTCTGAGTTATATAAGTGTAGTGGAAATATCTAGCCATTGTACTTTATACAGTTAAGCTAGCAATGTAAAGGTCTCCTAGCTAGCGCTTAATGTGCAGGCTGGCGAAATAATCATCTGCAACAGTTTGTTTAGTAATGATCAATAATAGCAATTTTTATAAAATTAAAATATATATATATATAGTTAGACAACAGTTTCGTGGACTCCAAGAATAGCTTCGAATAGCTTTTACGAGGTCAGTCTTTTTAAAACTTTTTTATTTCAGAAGTTAATGTTGTTATTGTTGAAGAGTACAATTTGCCTTTAAGAATTGTAGATGCGTAATTCGCCACCCTGTATATACGTTCTAATGTAGCAGATTGTTTTTTGGTTGCATTATTTTTGGAGAACTTGTGACCCAAGGTTCAGGCAATATCATTTCAATACACTAGCGCCCCGTTATATTACGGATTTTATCACTCAAACCAAATTAGGCGCGCTTTGTAGAAAATATGCATATTAATAGTTTCATTCAAAAATATCCAGATTGATTAAATAAATTGATATGATGAGAAATGAAATTCACATAGATAAATAAAGTTTTATTAAAGGCAAAAATCTTATTATTTACATTATAACGTCCCAATATTTGCACTTTTCAGCAACATAATTGTATACAATGTAGATATTTTTAAAGATTGGAATAAATTACTAAACATCGCAAAATGATATACAGTCAGAAAAACTGATATCAGAGTGTTGTATCCTAGAGTCGTTTGGAAATAGCTTATTTTTTGGTGGTCGAAGTAGTTAAACATCAGTCATATACGATGGTACCAACGTGAAAAATATGGCACAGAGAACAAAAGCATGATTTCAAACAAGTAAAAAGGGTCGTCACGTAAATTTATTGATTTTCCGATAGTTTATACCTTAATTAATTGCCAGAAAGTGGCGAATGTGAACAAGCATTGACAAGCCAACGCACTTGATACGCATTATAAGGTATGTCTTTCTCGCATGTGCCGAAGTTTATCTGTGAGCCAAAATTGACGGTTTCCGTAGACTACACTAGCGCAATATGACAACATGTGCGTGCCAGCTTTCAATAAATGACCTTTAGAATATTTTGGTAAGTGTACCTTGAATAGGAAAAGTTTATGAAACATTGACTAACCGATCCACCGACTACAGAGTATGGAGCCTATAAATTAAGAAAATGCAAGACACTACACAAAAACGTAAACAAGTTTTATGCCAAAATTAAAAAAGTGGTAATGGACTCGGCGTCTCATGAACACTTTTCGAGCACACGTATTAAAAATTTTTGGTTGTTTATTTTCAATGCAAATACAATGTATAGTTATGAATAATTTCCTAATAATTACTATGTTTCATATCACAGGACAGGAGCGGTGGTCGAGCCGCGTGAGCCATGGTCAGACCAACCACTGGACTTTATTAACTACTGTCATCAGAGTCGCTCTGTATTTGACACACATTTTTATTTTTACGTTTAACTATTGGACTGTCACCATTGTCTTGAGAAGGTTTTTGATGCAATTTAGATTTTTTTGATCTTCTTTCTTCTTCGAGTATTATCTCCGCTAATTCCAATTCCGACATTTCGTTTGCTTGAGTTAGATCAACGTGTGAATCCACGCAAAAACTATCCTGAAATATTAAGAAATTCATTGAAAGTGATTATAACATTGAATATTAATGTTAGTGTAATAAAATGTGTAGGACCTATGTATGCACAATATTCTTACCATTTCATAAGTGTCATCTTCCACGAATTGAGAGAATATTTGTTTCTTATTATATTTATGTGGTAATTGGGGTATTTTGAACATACCATTTACAGGACTCCTGTAACAGTAATGCTAAATATAAGAAATACGAAAAATACATGAAAATAAGTGTTAAATGTAATGTCTCTTAGTTACGTTATCGTCTAATACAAGGTTGGCCAACCTGCGGCCCGCCGACTGTCCTGTCGTCTTGCGGCCCGTGGAGCCGAGCCATAAAAAATAGCTTTTGTGTTACAAAAAAGCCACTAATTTCTTTTTTGTTACGTTTGAATCCATCCACCTCTACACAAAGTGAGGCTGACTTGAAATAACGTGTGCGCCGCATCGATCTCTCGGTGGGAACACCTACTTTTTATGGTAGGGTGAAGATTATTAGACAGGCACGGGTGTGCATTGCGAGATGCGTGGGAGGACGCGGCTACCACCGCGTCGCACGAACGACAGCAAGGCAATCTGCCAGCTCAGTTTGCTTTGCAGTTAGTCGGCAGCCGACCGACAATCTGCCGACGGTAGTTGATAAGTCAACCCACTTTTTTTTATTAATCTACGGTGCTTGTCTTTTTAGTTTTAATAGAATTGTCTCTATTTTATTATACCTGATTAATTATGATAGGTACGTATGTCAATATCAATAACAGCGTGGTTTAGTAATCTTCTGGACATACATGACAGCATGTATGTCCAGAAGATTACTTTGGCTAACAGTGAGCATATTTATGTCACGTTTGCAATGCGGGCATGCGCTCTGCCCTCCTCGCCCCCATATGTCCAGTAGATGATCTTAGATCACCAATCCGCCACCCATGAATGGTGATTATTACTAAATAATCAACCATAACCAACAAATAATAGTTATATCGTTTTGTGAAGCCTATGTCCAGCAGTGAACTGCTATAGTCTGTTGATGTGCTTCCTACTTTATTAGGACTTACCTATTTCATTACGTAAACCATCCAATGGCGTAAACTAGTAAAGAAGTTGGACCAAAAAAATGAAAAGTTATGGAAGAATTGCGAAGATCTCAAAGACCGGTGGACTGTTAGCTATTTTTTTCTAGAACTTAAAATAAAGCCTGTATGCTTGATATACAATGAATCGGTTTCTATTTGTAGGAGTATAACATTAAACGTCACTACGAAACTAATCATGCAAATAAGTTCGATAAGTACAAACATCGAGTATATATCCTAATAGAGCCGTAATGCGGGCCGTCTGAACCCGAAATCCGAGTTTCACCAGCGTGTGGGCACCCCTGCTGATAACACAGCAATTTCTTAGGAGCTCACTGGTAATCTCACTCACTCGTAAGAACACAACAATCCTACATGGAGTTGTTATTTGGCTACGGTTTTCTATGACGTAGCGGTACTTTTCTAGTCTGACTGCTTCGATGCGCCCTTACTATCTTGATCTGAGTATTATTTTTACTAGGTCAATGTAAATGTATAAAAATACATTTTATCTATTAATTAATAAAAATTAATTCAGTACATAATAAAAATTGATAAGCAAGCATATGACCAACCTGATGTAAAGCTGTTACCGTATCCTATGAACTCTTGCAATACGTAAAAAAACTGTTTCAGTCAGTAGTTATTATTAAATGTTTACATTTATTACCATAGCAAAACAAATATTTTAGTATAAATATACTATCGCATGCTCATACAACCTTTCTATTTACCGATATCGATAATAATATTCTCGTGCTCAACTTTAGGGTGACGTATAACCTAGCGTCGGCCAATCGGAGCACAGCGGTCATCACAATGATTTGGCGGAATTATTGTCAAACAAAATACGCAACATTTCGTCTCTATTAGGTTACGTACTCGATGAGTACAAAGGACAGTTTCGACAACATAAAGTAAATGATTTTCTGCACAAAAAAAACTAAACTTACTAGAGCGAATCCGGAGTCAACATGTTCCGTAAAAGCGAGTTATGCAGTAGCTGCAATACTACTCGTAGCAAAAAAATCGAAGCCATTTTCAGATGGCGAAATTGTTAAGGAGTGTTTGGAAAGTGTCGCCGAAATTCTATGTGTGGAAAAGAAGAATTTTTTTACAAAATAAGCCTGTCTTGTCAATCTATCACGAGACGCGTGGATGACATTGGAAAACACATTGACGATGAAAAAACCATGCATCTGAGTTCATATTTACTGCTCTGGATGAAAGCACAGCTATGATGATACAGCACAAGTGGTGATCTTTATCAGAGGTGTCAATGCCCCTTTTAACAAAACAGAAGAATTAGCTGCATTGTATCCACCCAAGGATACCACTAAGTCACGAGATTTGTCAGAGGTAGTTACGTTGTAAAACACGAAGGTTTACTAAAACTGATTGTAAATAAGCCCTGTAAAGTTGGCAATAAGACGATGCAAAATTTTCATTTCATCAAGAAAATTTGTGTGCACCATGTCATGAAGGTAGTTATCAATATAGTGAACTTTATTAAGTCATAAGGGTTGAATCACCGTTAAAATCAAGAACATCTCAAGTCTTTGGATTATGAATATATATTATATTTTATGCAGAAGTAAGATGGCTGACCCGTGCCAAAATGTTAGAGGTTTTGATTGAACAAGAAATACAAACGTTTTTTGAATGCAAATCAAAGAGTATTCCAGAGTTTCAAGACAAAGAGTGGGTTTTCGACTTTGCGTTCCTGGTCAATATAATAACTAGCCACTTAAATGAACTTAGTACTCGTTTACAAGGGAAAGATCAAATGATTAATACATGCATGATTTCATTACCGCGTTTGAATTAAACTTGGGCTTTGGGAACAGCAGTTAGAAACAAAAAACTTTACTCATTTTCCTACACCCTCAGAGCGACCAGAAATCACACAGGTGACAGCGGCTAAATACGCTTCTCTGATGTCTGACATAAAACTAGAATTCGAAAACCGATTCCAAGATTTTAACAAGCATCGTCTGCTTTTTTCTGCATTTGCAACACCATTTTCCACATACATAAGTTCCTTGCCGAGACATTTACAAATGGATGTTGCGAAATGCAATGTGATACACAACCAAAGGAGAAATTCCATCAGGTTGGCTTGGAAGAGTTCTATAAAACATATTTTGACAAGGAGAAATTCCGTACGTTTTACAAACGTGCTCTGTTCATGATTTTATTATTTGGAAACACATGTGTCAACAACTTTTTAGTCGAATGAAGCACATTAGATCCCAAATGAGAATACGGATAACTGATGTTCACCTGGAAAACTATTTGCGTGTAGCAACAACCTCAGTCGCGATCAATATTGATGCTCTTAGTTCTGCCGAACGAAGTCAGATATCTCATTAATATATATTTTTAAATAAGTTATCAAATGTGTTTGATTCTCAGATATAAATTTTCTTTAAAAATAATATATATTTGTTTAGTTTGCGTTGGTTAACTATATTAAAATAATAAAATTTGGTAGTGCTGCCTGGTGCGTAATTCTCTTTCCGAAATTTGGCCCGGATGCCCAATAGGTTGGCCACCCTTGGCCTAATATAAAATATTGTGTGATATTTTTTACAACGTTCATATACGTCTTATATGAATCGATTAACATAGCCTGTAAACGCTTACAACGCAAAGAGTATTGTTTGTGGTTTGTCACCGCTGCTGTTATTACTGGTCTCGCTTTGACCACAACAAACTTATAGGGAGGTGTTACTGAAAGTACTTTCTCCCAGTCAAACTGCTTATTACACTATGCCACCTTTCAGAGGCTCGTTTACTAATTGCTAGGGTGAGATTGATTTCTGGGGATGGAAAGCTGTAATCCTTACCTTAAATAAGCCCATACTATTTGATACGGCCAAGGATTTTGTTAACACTGGCGACTTACTTGATAGATCGCAAGTATTCCGCGTGTATGTCCTCGTTAAGTTCCGCCTGCGTGTTGTCGCAGATGAAGTCTGCAAGGCTACCGGTGCTGTCGTCTGTCAGTTCGTCGCCGCTGTCGCCAGAACCCGCCGATAGTTCCGCTTCCAACTCCAAGAACTCATTCAGCTTTCTCTTTTTCTTCTATAAAATACGAAATAGTCAACAAACCCCATCGCATTAATATTTATTATAAATTTGAAGTTACAGTCAAACTCTCAAATCAGTTCTGATGAAATTTGACACAGAAGTAGATCATAATCTGGAACAGCATCCTACTTTTCATAGTACAAAATGTAGAAAGATTGAAACGTTTTGAAACAACAACAATTTGGACGAAATAATGACGAAACAGATATATAATGCGAAAGTGGAAGGATATCGTAGCCGAGAAAGGCCAACACTCGTGGTTGGCATTATAAAATTGGTCGCGATTTATCAGAAATTGATGTGTTTGATGTTGAAAAGCTATGTACGTTAAAAAAGCGAGCGAGGTGTGTAAGGACCGCGTGTTGTTGCTCTCGGTTCTGTCTGCCTATCCCACAAGGGACCTGGCATGAAGATAAGACTTTTCCTATCTATTAATCCATTGAATCGTCACATCAGTCTGTTTTATTAACATTCATATAAATTTGGCATTTAGCTTATATGTTGATTGTAGTACAAAGTTTAATTTCACATTTATCTGCGTAATATAGGGCATTGAAACAAACTATGCAACGTAAAATAAGATAAGTTATTTTGCATTATACTAGACTACATAACAGTAATACTTACTTTCCTGACTTTGTGATTTGTTATAGATGCATCGCTAATGTCACCCTTGGCGGCCTTTGGATTTCTATAATTTTTTATGTCATTAACAAAGTCGTCGTCACTATCAGAAGATAACTTTCTCTTTGCTTCTATATTACTGGAGATGCCATTCAAAATATTGTTAAATTTGATTTTAGGACTTTTCACATTGCTGCCCTTCCTAAACATTTGTAACACATCTAAGGTATTCCTCCGAATGAATTCTTTTTCATCGTCGCTTTTATTCAACGACGTTTTACTAATATCAGGATGAGGATAAAAATTTTCCTTTTGCGAGAAAGACTTCAGTGGAGAAATAACGAATCTAACATCACTGTCATTATTTTTAGACCAAGTATTAGAGACTTTGTTAGAACTTAGAGCCGCCAATACTTTTTCTTGCAATGTCAGTGGTTTGCAAGTTTCGTTGTTTAGTTTTTGCTTTTTATTGAAATACGGCGACAATGTGAGGATGTCATCACCATCGAATTCTAGCTTCCTTTTGCTAGTAACAGGGTTTAATATAGTCATGTCTTTATCATTGTTATTTTTTATGCCAGTTTTCTGTGTGTTGCTAAATTCATCATGCATTTCATATATTTCTGTATCAGCAGAGTCACTATCGCTATCTAAAATTATAAGACTTCCACTTTTTGACGGTGGAATACATGGTTTGCTTCTATTTGATAAGTTTATTTTATTTTTATCAGCTTGCGTTAACAATATGGGGGAGGTACTTCTTTTCTCTACCTGTTCAGTAGTTGTTTTGTCAATATTAAGTGACACTGATGGCGAGTTATCTGTTTTATTAATCATGTCAACAAGTTGTGTTATTGTAAACATACTTTTATTACTTGTATCTGATATACCGTTACATGCCGTATTAAAAGCATTACGACTAAGTATTTCGTTTTTGGGTGTACTATGAGATACGTTTTTCTTTGTACTAAGTTGGAATTTCTTGACTTGGCTACAGAGTATTGGCGACGTGGGTGGAAATTTAGATTTTTGTCTGCCAGACAATATAGAAGGACTACTAGGATTTTCTATATCGCGAATAGTCTCCCTATCGTTAATTTCTTGATCTTGGTCAATTTTTCCATTTTCTTTACTGACAATTGATTCTTCAGGGAATTTATTATCTATACTATAATCTTCTGCAAAGATGTCATCAATACTATCCAGCCCAAAAAAACCTAAGGCCTGTTTATTTTTATTTATATCATTCTCATCATTTTTTGTTTTTGTCCGATCATTTTCTATTTCAGTGATTTCCTTCTGAATATTTTCTTCTGGACTGCTTTCAGCGAATATATCTTCGATATCACCGATTTCAAAGTTAGTTTCCACATTTTCAGTGCATGTGTTGGAGGGAATTAATTCATGGTCAGGTGAAAGGATATCGAATTTTAATTCGTCTTTACTATTGTTACCGTTTTCATTAGTAACAGTATCTTCGTTATTTTTATGCAATTCATAATGTTCAGGTGAACTGAAATCAAATTCTAGATCAAAATTACCGCTGCAGTTTTTATCTATATCCGTTAAACTACTGCCTATGTTTGGGTTATTTAAATCCTGGCTTTCCTGAATGCTTTTATGATATTTTAGTAAAGAATTTGTATCCATATCATCAAGCAAATCAAGATTTGGTAATTTAGGGTCTATAAGCAACGTTGTTGCCACCGGCTGCTGTTTCTTTTGTTGTCTAATTTTAGTGATAAAATTGCAATCGCATATACTCTGGCAGATATAGCATGGTTTTGTTGTATTAGAGTTATCCAAACTTAAATCTACCAATAAATTAATTAATTGCGTAGGCAAATCTCCGTTATTTTGAATACCTAAATCATTTATCAGCTTTGTATAACTTTTGGTGGATTTTGTTGCAGTACTAAATAGGGCTCTAATGTCGCCATCCTTTTTCCCTGGTGATTTTGCTGGAAAAGATTTGACGGCGGGTTTTCTCTTTGCCTGTTTTGGCTTGGCTGGAGATGCTGTTATAATATGTTGTGTACCCGGCTCTTGCGTGTTGAACACTGTAATAAAACAAATGCTAATTTACTTGTTCATCTTTTAGACACAAGCAGGCAGTTCTTGTATAACTGCCCTATAACTGGTGCATTAGATAAATAAACAAATATTTCCCGACAAATTACACAACGCCATCTAGCCCCAAATGAAGAGAAGCTCGTGTATGGGTGGTACTAGACAACTAATAAATATAAATATTTTCTTTTGTGAATACATACATAATACACAGAAAACACTCAGATCAAGACAAAGACATTTTCATTCATACAAATGTTTGTCTTATGCGGGAATCGAACCAATAACTCTTGGTGTTAGTAGCCAGGTTAGATATAACCGTTTACTAGACCACGGGACAACAATACTAGTAAATAACAGATAATTGTGATACCAACAAATGGTAAACGTTATGATTTCGTGAGTAAAGTGGAGAATTGCATGTTGTGGAAAGTTAAAAATTACATATACATATAATATATAGCACTGGCAGATGATAATAGGTCGTTTGAAATGAATAATTCGTGCCTCTCCATTCCATTTTCAGGGGCGTTGAATGTCTTTCCACCATCTCTGAGTTCATTATGTCCAATTCTCAGATTGTCCAATGCCAGATAATATATAGGTAAATTAATTGAAAACAATGTCATAACAATAAATCATTTATTGGCAAGTAAAAATAAGAACAAAATTGTGTCGGTTATATGTATAGATGTACGAATGTGAGACTAACATTGTTAGATAATAAAAAATGATTTTGTGGTTCATTGTTATTTACATGAACATTTCTAATCCTCCAATTCCTTTTACCTATTTATTGAAATAAAGAACGATAAACGAGATAAACAAAGAGAGAGTGTAGATTGCGTAGAATCTGCATCGGTTTTGGAAAGAAACCCTTTCGTCAATATTTCGAAAATTAATGGTACCTAACTCAATTTAAACTTGTTGATTTGCGCAGAATAGCTGCCTTAGAATTTGTGGATCAATGAACAGCTTGGAAATTGGATTTTCTTTTTGAGCATTTAACATTTAGGGAATTGGACAATTGGAAACCGTTTAATGATTTGGGAATTGGTAATAAACGTTCTACCATACCACTGCATAGAGGGGCGCCAAATTTTAATTTAAATTGTAAACGTTCTTTGGTTACTCTTAGTCAGAAATGGACACTTACCGGGGTTTTGCGTAGAAGGCGGCATGTCGAATCTTTTGGCGTCACCGTAGCGGAGGAGGGACGCCAACATTACGCTGTCGGTTGAGTGATCAATATTTACTGTTTTTTGTAAACTCCTTTGCCAATCTAGCCACGCATGCAATTTTGTTTCATTTTGGTTTGTAGTTTTGCTCAATGTTTGAATTTCATCTGAAATATTTGGAATAATATTTATTTATTTAACATCAAATTTTTTTTTGTAGTTTACTCCTTAAGAAACCATTTCGAGCTATAAGGCCCAGGATGGAAATCTTATGAGGAGTAAAATCAAGTGAAGGCGTTAACAAAAAATGATGCCGTTACATTCGTCCAGTTAAAAAGAGACAAACGTAATCTGTACGATTAACGTGCGAGTGAATGATATTTAAAAGATTTTTTTATACAACGTCGGAAGGCATACATACATACGGCCCTCCTGATGTAAAGCGGTTACCGTAGTCTATGAACGCTTAAACATTTACTAACAGAGCAATTCCTTATGAGCTTACTAGTGACCTCACTCACATCTGCATGCACAACACAACAACAACACAACTTTTCTGTTTTGTGAGTGTACTTCCCCAGACGGGCTGCTTTGAGGCGCCCTACCTCTTTTAAAACATCCAGGCCATGTCAAACAGACATGTTCATGCACACAAATGTTTGTCTTGTGCGGGAATCGAATCCACGAGTATTGGTGTCAAAATGAGAATTTAGATAGAAAGCATTGTACAGTGTTTATTACAGGGTCCGAGCGTTGTACGTGTGTGTACGCGCCTGCGTACGCAGCTTGGTATATGTTTACGTATATTTTTAAGTACTATTAAACCAATCAACAAGTGATTAAAGTTAAAAAAACATTGGAAAATATGGAAGAAATTGATTCGAGTGGTAATGAAGAAGAATCCGAAAAACACGTGAATGCGGTTAATAAGTAAGACTAAAAGATATATTATTCATAATTGTGAACTATGGAGTTCACAATTATGAATAATATAAATTTTATTTTTATTATTTTCAGAATATGCGTTCATTTACCCTCTTTTTCTATTCGATATATATCATAATTATCGTTCGTAAGGAGTAAACTCCAGTCGTGCGTCGGGGCTGACACACATACACTTTTTATGTACAAACGTTGAATTGTTATAATACATAAAAACAAGTTACATATATGCACATATATACACTTACTCTAAGTGTAAATAAAATTGAATTGTAGTACATTATGCAGAGTTTCGCCTAAAGATTGCCTTTAAGCATTTAATAATTAACGAATAAATCAATATATCAAATACGGTTTTATTTCTCAGAAATCCCTGTGCAATAATTAAATATGCTTTATTTAAAAGAAATTCTTATAATTTTGTTTGGAAGTTATAACCTAATCGTTAATTACTATTAACACAAACAATCTAATTAAAAAAAGTATACGAATAGAAACGTGCATTTGTCGGAAATATGAACAATAAAAATCTTGAAAATTCCTGCATAATACATTTTATAATTTATCTTGGGATACGCTTTCTGACGTTTTTGAAAAAGAAAATTTTTTATAATTTTGAATCAAGAATTTATTCTGTTTACATTGTATCGATGTAGCTATTAAGAAACTTCAGTTACTAAAATAGATAAGTAACAAAATATTTTTATACTCAAGTGTAATTAAGTTTAGGCTGTGTGATGTTAAGCAATTATCGTAGCCTATCGACACTTTGAAAATCAAGCACTTCGTGAAAAAACTCAATCATGTTAATACCCCTCACTACCTCTACCTTCTTTTTCTACCTTTTCATATATTAAGTAATTCATCACAGGAAAATAAGTTATATTCAGTGATTATTGGATATAAAAAATAGCAACACTCCGTCGTCTTTAGGTTGAACTTCTACACTCATGTGTTCATGTACAGTACCTTACAGGTATTTAAATTAAGTTGTTTCTAAATTTAGGAAGTTTTTAGTTCGGCGACATAACGGCTTCTCTTTAAATCGTATTCTGAGCAGGGTTCGAAAGGATAATTATCGTGATAATAACACATGTATAATTATCGATTGATAATAACAAAAAAAATGCGCTCGTGAAAGTGAAATGTATTCGAAGTATTCGAACGTGTATTTCCGCACTTGCGTCTATCCGAACGCACGAAGTGTCAACATGCCACGCCGTCGGGATTCCCCTACGCTGATTATGATTACCCTTATAAGAAAAAATCAGTTCAGATTATGCATAGTTGAGTGAACTCAAGTATCATTTGGTTTGTTAAGTTAAATATTGTTTATTGAGTATTGTTTATAGAGAATTTGAAAAATGCCTCGTGTGAAAAATCCAATATGTAACCATATTTACTTTATTTGCATGAAGACAAAAAACTGGGCTATGGGCTCAGTGCAAAAAATGTAACAAAGAGATGCAAGGAAGGAATAAATATAATGAAATCTCACTTAAAAGTAGGTCAGCCTCAAGTGCACACTGCAGAATCAGAACCCCAGCTAATCCAGCCATATACCTGATGTCGAATCTGAAGGACACTGATTTTTACTCAATCTGACTTCTAATGTTAATTTGTGTTGGATATATTAAATAAAAATAAAAAATGAATGTTTTTTTTTGTTTGATGCCCAAATTATAATGCATTTGTTATGAAACAATATAACAAATGAATTTCTTACGCTGGTAATAATTATCAAGAAGCCTGATTATCTTGATAATTTCGAACCCTGATTCAGAGCGACAGTGATGCAGACTCGAGGTCATCGAGAGTTGTTAGTCTATTAATGAAACTTTCTTTTGTTCCTTGACAGAGCGTAATCAACGATGTAAACCCTTCTTTCTACTTACAAATTAGTTATATAATACGACAATTAAAAACTTGTGTTTATTTAATAAACGTTGACTTACCCTTGCGCATTGCCCAATACTCCATACTCTCAGCGAATCTCGTTGTGGTATGAAAACCATTGGGAAATATTTCATTGAACTCCGCTTCCGTTATCAGATTGCTAACTTCAAATTCCTTGCTCGAACTCGAACTGCTTGAAGATGTCTTCCCTAGCAGCATACTTCGTAAATCTTTTTGACCCTATAAGTAAAACTTACTTATTTTTTTTATTACTCTGCTGCTAACACAGCGACTCTTTACAAGCTTACTGGTCATCCGTACTCCCTTGCAGAAAATAACAACAGGCAGTTGTTAGTTTTTTTTTGTCAAATGGAGGTACTTTCTTCGCAGGGTTTTGCTCTATATGTTTGTTTGAGGACTGTCATCTATCGACAACAGCGGGGACTTACGTGAACTTGAAACAACTAAACCTATCCAAACATAAGTTACGATCGACGCTACTTAACTTGCATGACCGATTAGACTGAAACGCGCATCGACACCATTGAACACCGATTTTTTTTATAACAATATGTATGTATGTATAACTTTACGCCAAATCCCATGCGGGGTAGGCTGAGGGGGACCGAGCGCCACATGCCTCGATCCTTACATACCCCACTCGCTTCTTTAACATTCATAAATAATTTTCTACATTCCTAGTTTTGTTCGCAACGTAGTTAATGATTAGTAATGATGCCAGCTTCCACTCTTGGGGTTAAATTTATCTATTGGAAACTTGTGGTGTAATGTAATATACTTGTTTATATGGCTATCCTGTGGGATATATGCATTGTATATTAAAATGCAACTAGCCCACGGAAAACCTAAACGACATCTAATTTTGAAAACATTATCCAAGTCAAAATTTGCTTTAAATAACTGTATTTTTAAGTTACATTTATTTCTGCTATTTATGAAATCTAACAAATACTTGACAGAAATAATTGTAGTGCACGGTTCAAATCAATATATTATGCATTCGGCATCGTAAGCACTTGATACGGCCGCCTGTAATAGCCATTGAACTAGCTTGTTCATTTTAAAATCATCAAGTAAATCGCGCGCGCCCCCACTCGTAGAAGTCCATCAAATCATGACAATAAAATTTGTCAGCTATATATCTCTCTATCATTATTATTAAAGTACCTTTTTAGCCTTCTCAGTGCCGTCCTTCTTCTCTTTGAGGTCATGCTTCTTGGCGACGGTTATGTACATTTTCTGACACTTGGGCGTGAAGTCGTGCGGGACCATCCTCGGGTTGTTCTTGTACAAATTTGACTCAACCTCCCGAGATTGTAGTATCTTTTTATTGAGACCGTCTCTTTGACGCATGCAGTCGAGAAGAGTCTGTTGAAGAAAATAATTAATAATAGGATAGTTAAAGGTCGGTGCCCATCAATGGCGCTTTCCAGCAAAGGCATTTTAATAAACTACAGTAACTTTCAATCTTATTCTACTCGTAATTAGTTTAGCACTCGGATTTTGTTGACACATGCTGTCATGAATAACACAATCAGACTTTATCAGCAGTTATCTGCCGCGGTAAGGAGCTAATTCAATACAATGTGATACATACATCATCATAAGATTGGTAAGACCATAAAAATATTTGTCTGCCGTCCCGCCATCATCCTATGTCATCATTCTATTTCTTATTACACTCATGTATATATAAGAAAAAATAATAATAACAAATGAGACAAAGCTGTCAAGTTCTTTAGGATTCCTTATCCGAAGAGTAAATCAGTAACCTTATTAAAAACACTAACTTATGTCCTACAGACTTGCAAACAAAATTATACAGTCGAAATAACTATAAATAAACAAAAGTTGTCATGTTCCAATTATCCATAGTTTGGACTTTATATCTTTAAAGGTTATAGAGAAAAATATGTAGTATTTTTTTAATGAAATCTGTTTAGGCATTTTTTGATATCGTGATGGAATAAAGAAACTTACACATACTTAAAAAGATTACTCTTTCACTATTTACGGAAATAAATTCCTTGAAATAAAAAACAAAAACATTATGTAATTCTAATACTTGAATTCGCCCTGAGTCGCACGTCTCACGATGTTTTAGTGTTTTTTTTTGTATTTGGTAAATTTATATTTAGGTATGTATGTATGTATGTATCTTCACGCCAGGTCCCTTGCGGGGTAGGCAGAGAGAACCGAGCGCCATAAGACGCGGTCCTTACACACTTCACTCGCTTCTTTCACATTCATAGCTCTTTTCATGCACGCTCGCCGGTTCCTAAGGCTCCTGACATCACCTTCTGATAAAACACGACCAATTTGGTCATGGTAGGTTAGTCTTGGTCTTCCTCGGCTCCTACATTCTTCCACTTTCGCATTGTATATCTGTTTCGTCATTCTTTCATCTTGCATTCTTTCTACATGTCCGAACCAACGGAGCATGCCCTTTCTTATCTTAACACCAACACTCTCTTTCAGTCCAACTCTCTTTCGTACGTCATAATTTCGAACGCGGTCAGCAAGCGTTATGCCACAAATTTTTCGCAGTGCTCGCATCTCGACCGCATTTATTCTACTTTCATGCTCTCTCTGCCATACCCAGCTCTCACTTCCATAAGTTAGCGTTGGGATTAACACCGCGCTGTGTACAGCGAGCTGTGCCTTCTGGCTTAGATTTCGGCTGCCAAACAGTTTACCCAACGCACCATTCACGCTATTCCCTGCACTCACTCGTCTCTCCACATCAGCGGTGTACCTTCCATCGCTTCTAAAAGCGCTTCCAAGATATACAAACTCATTCACTTGCTCCAACACTACATCATCAACCGTAATCCTAGTGTTCGTTCTGGTTGTCTCTCTTTCAAATACCATTATTTTGGTTTTCTTCGCATTCAATTGTAAGCCTTTCTTCATACAATCGTCTTTCATTGTTGTGACTAGTGTTTGCAGTTCGGATGATGATTCCGCTATTAATACTGCGTCATCTGCATAAAGCAGGCAGTTAACCACTGAGCCACCCATTCGCATTCCCACATTCATATTTCTCATTCTCTGAAGACAACTGTCCAGATACAGGATGAATAGCCGAGCCGACAGCACGCATCCCTGTCTGACACCAATATTGGTATCAAACCAGGGTGATAAGCTGCCGTCCACTCTCACACATGCTGTGCAATCCTCATAGGTGGATTGCACAGCACGTAGAAGGTCACCGTCAATCCCATATCTGGGCAAGATGTTCCAGAGATTCTTTCGCACGACCCTATCAAATGCTTTTTCAAGGTCCACAAAACCGCAGAAAACCTTCTGGTCCATAGCCAGATGCTTTTCCACGATATTGCGGAGCGAAAAAACTTGATCCGTACATCCTCTGCCGCTTCGAAATCCCCCCTGTGCTTCCCAAAGCATTCCATCGGATTTCACCCTCATTCTCCTTTCAATGATTTTTCCATACACTTTAGCTGCTAGGCTGATCAAACTGATGGCCCTATAGTTGGCGCAGTCCATACGTGAGCCCTTGCCTTTATACAAGGGCACGATGACTGCGCGTGTCCAATCGCTCGGGACTCTTCCGGTTCTCCAGCATAATTTGCTTAAAAACCAGAAAGCGTCCCTAACGTAGGTGCCACCCAGTTTGATCATCTCAGCTGTTACCATATCGATTCCCGCTGACTTTCCATTTTTCAAACTTCGTATCGACCATTCAATCTCATCCATGCTAATGTCTTCATGGTACGTTGGCACTGCCGAATCAGTCGCAGACTCATTCACAGTGCCAGCGCCCTGGACATAATCATACATTTCTCTAAAATATTCGCTCCACCGTTCTAACACCTCGTGAGTGTTAGCAAGAATGCCACCAGCTTTACCTTTTATCTTGTCCATTCGGGATGCCGACGAACCACTCCGAGACTTCTTTACCTCTCTCCAGAAGAGTTTGGTATTAGCCTCGAAGTTCTTCGTCAGCCTCTCTTCCTCATTCATAAGTAGTCTTTCACGCCTCTCTTTCACTAAAGCTTTGGTTTCATTCTTGCATCGACGGTATATTTCTTTCTTCTTCTCTTTCATACTATCACTCTGGTGCAAAGATGATACGTAATCCAGCCACGCTCTCCTCTTTTTATCCACGAAGGATTGAACCTCCGCATCCCACCAGGCATCTCCTTTCAGTGTTCTACGTCTCCACATGCTTCTTTCGCACTGTCCACCATACTTTCTTTCAGAACATTCCAACATTCGTCTACATCTGAGTCGGAAAGACTCGCGTTCGCAAGTCTTTCACTGACTAGACGTACATACGTACTCCTCACACTTTCATCTTCCAATTTTTCACTTCTTATTCTTTCATGGTCTCCGAAAGGAATACGCACTCGCCAATGCCTCCACTTCTTGAAAAGGCCCACAAATCGGCTTATCACCAGATAGTGGTCCGTTTCAAGAGTGGGGCCTCTGAAGGCTCTTGTATCCATTAACGACTTTCGGAGACGTCCATCTATCAAAATCAGATCAATCACACTTTTCTGTTCATTCCGTCTCCATGTGTACGTGTGAATATCCTTGTGATGGAAGAACGTGTTCGTCACAAGGAGGTTTCGTTCCATACATACGTCTAAAAGTAACTTACCAGCATCGTTCACTCTCTTATCTCCGTATGGACCAAGCACAGCCTCATAACTGCTTCGCTTGGTCCCAACCCATCCATTCAGATCTCCACACATAATTATCCGTTCATTCGCATCAGCCAAATCCAGAACACCCCTTGCGGTCTCCCAAAACTTCTCGAGCTCCTGGGGATTAGTAGAGCTTACAGGAGCATATGCTGCAACCAAAAAGACTCGCGTAATCCCCAGTTTTATTTTAACCCAGAGAAGTCTTGGCCCTACTAAATCGTAATCTTTCACACCAGCGGCCAAGCGAGATGAAAGCACAACGCCTACGCCAGCGCTGGCATGATCGTCCTGGTTCACCCCGGACCACAAGGCCATCATGCCACCGGGCAGATCTTCGGCGTCGCTTCCCTTTCGCTTGGACTCTGACACACACAAAACATCTAGGCATCTCTCATTCATTATATCTATCAACTCATTCATCTTATCTTGTAATCCACCTCTCACATTCCATGTGCCTATATGACACTCAGCTCTCCTCGACCCGCCGGGATGGGCGTTGCGTGGTGGGTGGCGGCCCCCACCGCCGCATGCACTTAAACCCGCACCGACGAGGGCGGATCGGTGCGCGTCGCCTACGGGGGACGCCCTAATCCGCGCGTCTGTGCGGTTTGTTTTTAGGTCCAGAATTGCAGTCCAGTGTTGGACTGGCAGGGTCGCGACGTGCACGCTTCTGGTACCGACCCCAATATATTTAGGTATTTATATTTTATATATAGATAGGTATTATGAATTTGGTACATAGATATATCACCTATGTACCAAAATCCTAACTAGTTTAGATTTTGAGAGATCCGTAACAAAATTGTTCTAAATAAAGTATTTAGAACATTTATTCACTTGGATTTGTTTTATTTTTTGCTCCTTTTATGTGTGCAAAAGCTTATAATAAAAATACTTTAATTAAATTTCTAATTAAATGTGGGTGTTGGGTTTAGAATAAAATTTTGTACAAAATATCCAAATTTCAAGTTCGTAACATTTTTTTTATGAGCTACATATTATACATAACTGACAAACAGCATTGTGACAACAATAGGCCATTTTACTCTTTACGTAAGGATCTCTAAAAGTTGACAAGATTTTTACCTGATGCTCCCTGCCTTCCGTAACCAGAATGAAGACTTGACCGCCTCGTTCACGCCCTGTGCGTCCACATCTGATAATTGAAAAAAAAAGGATTAATGAACAGCAAAGGAATTCAGTATATATTGCCAAATGTATTTCGCTTCTTATAAATTTGGGATAAAAAGGGAGAAACGCTGCGTTTTCAATGGGGTGACAAAGTTCTATATTCACCATGTTATCAATCATATTGTTTAGAGTCTAGAGGATACGGACATGTAAACCTTCCTTAAACTAGATCCTATACCAACAGAGTGATATAAAAAACCGGCCAACAGTATGCGACTTTCAAATCGAGGGTTTCGTACGTATGATATTTTAGTTGTTACATTTTAATTTATTTTAGTCAAATCAAAGTTGTTTTGTGTTCTGCAAATAGCTACGTGAGATCCATCATCAACCGGGTATGTTTAATGTATATTAGACGATTTTTTAAGTCAGTACCAGTCCCAAAATGCCGCCCTATTACAAAAAATAGACACAAGCAAATTTACACTTAAAATGCATTAAAGTAATATTTTGAATAAACGTGCAGCTTATTAGTGGCAGACCTACCTTGTTAAATTTTACCTACATACCTACAGTTACCCTTACATCACACCACATTTGTTGTTGTAACCGCACTCCGTTATGTAACTGACACACAAGTATCAATTTGCCTCGTACAAATTGTCGTAGGATAATCCTGCATGGGATTACAAATGCGGGATCAGATAGGTCTGGTTATAGATAGTTATTGAAATGTAGTATGTATAAAAAGTATGATTTCAATGTTTTACCGTAACCGTACGTTACTGTCTGCTACCTACCATATATATGTCGCAATCGCAACTAAGAGTTATTGTTATATATAAGGATTTTATCTTTCGACGTAACAAACATAATCGTTATCATATCGTGGGGCTATACTGAAACTGTTCCTAAAGCAGATAGCCTAAATACTCGTATAATATTCGTGAATAATATTCGTGAATAATATTCTTAATAACTAATTTAATCCAATTCTGTTATTTAACCCGTCAAATGCCGCTATATACTTGTTGCCGTAACGCGCAAGGTTAATCAACGGGTTAATGTACCAATTTAATGTGTTACTGAAGTATCTATTCGTTTTATAGATAAGTGTTATTGTTATTATGTATAAGTGTGCAGACTTATCGATAAGTTAAAGTAAACGCTAATGAAAACCTGTTCAGTTGGTCCTCGTGAGACAGTATGTGCCTAGTGCGAGGTCCGCTGACAACACATATTCTGAACAACTTCTGGTTCTTTAATTAATACCTGATGTTTCATTAACCTTTTGTCTTTACTTATAAATGTATGATCTTAATGTTAATAAAGCTAATTAATTAATCTATTTATATCACAGAAACTACAATTTGTCGCTGGTATAGCGTACTATCAGAAAAATGTTACAATATTTAAAAAAAAATACGCCGGCCTGTTTTTCGGTATTTCGGAGGCCTATATATCTAGGTATATTTGCCGTAAACTGGAATTATAAGTCATAGTTGCATGATGAGGTTTGGAAGCAAACGATGAGGTAGGTCGACGGAGCCTATGTAGTGGTAACTCGATGATCCACGCACGTGACCTTAATTTACAAGCAAATTGGAAAAATACCAACCTGTTGTTTGAACCGCTCGGCGATCCAAATAGTAATTAATTACAAGAGCATGTACCACTAAATTCGTGTTTTCAGATGTATGTACATATTTATCATTCGCTCGGCGATGAAGGAAAATATCTTGAGGTAACCCATACGTCGAAGAAATTATATTTCGAAAGACGTGTGGCCTAGCCTAAGAAAGATCTGGTTTTCTCTCAAGATTGTGGAGATCTGACGGCAATCGCACCATATAAAAATCAGCGACTTCGCCAAATCCTTAGGTTTAGGTAGCGGACCGCGCCAATCATAATGGATTAGGAAACGGAATAAAGCGCAAAAGAAGTGGAATAATAAGAAAAAGTGAAAAAAAAAATAAGAACAAGTGGAAAAATAGGCACTGACCTTTGAACTAATCGTATCGGTGATCTCGATGAGATGTCGAAGCAGATGATGATGTCGACGGAGCCCACGTCGAGCCCCTCTTCGGCGACGCAGGTGGCTACCAGGGTATTACACGCACCTTCGCGGAAACTGCGCATCACACGCAGCTGCTGTTTTTGTGAGATCACCGTCTTGCCATCCTTTCCTACGACATATCGTCATGATAGTAATATATAATAGTAGAATAGACGGAGAACTCCTTAAGATAACAGCCATTAGAAGGCATTCAAGCCATTAATTAATTCAGATTTATTTATAATAATTCACCTAATTATTATTCATTCACATGCAAAATTAAGATCGTGAATTTGAGTAAGTAAACATATTAAATAAATATGACCATAGGCTATAAACGTCAAATCAAACCTAAATAAAACAATCAGCTTTTCAAACATTTTATGGTATTTGGGTGTATCGTACTCGTATCGTAATTTTCAAAATAACGAATTTATAATTAGGTAATAAATCACATACTATAGACGCCACGAAGTAAATAACCTATGGAGACACAATGACACGATTTTGTGTAGTAAATAAATTCACCGCTACGGATGGGAGTGGTAAAATATGCAGTGGACGCGCTACAGCATCGGAAGAAACACACTTGTGAAAGAATTGTGAATATATATATACTATTATTTTTAAATAAATTTTCGATTATTTGAAACCGAGGGTTTACTTAAAGACTCCCACTGCGGAGAAGCGCCCAGCAAGTTCTTGGCCCATCAAATATACTCCACCTTTGAAATCATTTGCGTTGATTCCGTGGTAAGATAAAGATAAAAATTCTTTATTTGCCATTGGACCCTCGCGGGCACTTAGACACGTCTTACATTTTTTGAAATATAATCTTATGGAATCTTATTTACTTCTCTTATTTTTCTTTTTTTTTAATCTACTAGCATTTCGGAATTGACCATTGGCGTAGAAGAAATCAAAACCTCACTAATAACTCCAAAATGGTTCCCTATCCATTTGCATTAAAGTTTAATATAACACATACTTTTGTTTATCCTAATTATATTTACGCATAATGACATTAAAACATTTTTTATAGGCATACGCATAATAATTACTCCTAAAATGTTAGATACTAATACAATTAATAACAATTATAAATGTAACTCTCGACTTATTACCAAACTGAAGGACGACCAACAACATGAAATATTATTAAAACATATGCAGAACCACAATCGTGAACCAAATGCACTTAAAGTTAAGTTTTGTAATTTTGTTATATGTATGTAAAACATATCGGCGGCTTACGGGTGGCCCATAGGCATAGGTTAACCTATTGATACACTACATTACACAAATAATATTGGTTACAGTTCATTCTTTTCATTTTTCAGAACTTAAATTTGTTTCCGTTATTCCTATTGATTTTTACGCATAAATACTATTAGACTAATAGTCATTATGCCTAGTAACATTATGCCAAAACAAATTAGCCTAAAAGGTAATTATATCAACATAAAATGTATGCTAAAAACCGATTCGAATGTATCCCTCCAAAATAAATAATAAGCCAATATTATTTCATAATTAATTATAGCAAGCGAAGCGCAATCACCCAGTTTATATTGTAGTGAAAATGAGATAATACATTTGGAGACCAGTTGGTTGGGTTGCATAAACTTCATAAAGTGTATACTCACCAGAGGCACCCTGGCCGACAAACATTTGCGGCGTGATGAGGGGTCGACACTGCAGCAGAAGACAATGTACTAAGTTCACGCTTTCCCGATACTCGCAGAACACTGGAATTATGATTATTATTACATAATACCATTATTATTACATGCAGCACAAAACACAATATTATTAATTAATGCAGCATTCATTTAAATTATTTATCATCTTTTCACACTGTCAACCAGCAAACAAGATTCTGACCAAAGAGAATATGGGCACAGCTCTATTTAACAGTTGATGCGTATGTTTTGGTGTACCTGCACCTTACATTATCATCATCATATCAGCCCGTACTCCTCCACTGCTGAACATAGACTCTAGAGAGCCATTCGTATCGATTTTGTGCCACCTGCATCCATCGACTCTCTACAAACCTCTTAAGAACTTACTAGTCCACCAGAAGGAGCGATGACCCTAAGAGGATTGTAGTTTGTCGTCCCACACTGCGTGTAATAAATGAGTACGGGGATGCCATTGAACTTTCCATCCCCAGCGGTTGTCGGTTCTACGAACTATGTGGTCTATCCACTGCACATTCAGCTTGCTTATACTTTGGGGTATGTCAGATACCTTAATTCTGCGGACAACGACATTTCTGATTCTATCAAGCAGAGAAACCCCAGCATAGCTATTTCCAGAGCACGTTGAGCGACTTTGAGCTTCGCCATACGGTCCGCAGTGAATGCCATGTGTCAGTTCCGTATGTCATCATTGGCAACGGCCACTGTTCGAAGACTTTGCTCTTCGAAGTTCCATTTTCAAATAATCTAACAAACCACTTTACGATGGTATATAACTTCCCAGTATCAAATGAAAAACGTAAGACTACCTAATTTCTGTTTTTTTTATACAACGTCGGGAAGCATTCAAGCATACGGCCCACCTGATGTAAAGCAGTTACCGTAGCCTATTCGCGTCATTCACGACTGAGCCACCGAGCTCGTCAAAAATTCTTTTAATATGACTAGTACATTAGGAGTTAAAATGGGACATTCGGAAAGGTTCATGTGTCTTGACACAGTAGTAAAACCTGGGTAAGAATAAATATGTATACCTATAGCTTTCGTATCTTGGCCATTCTGTTTGGCTCTAACAAAATGCTCCATCATAATTTCCTTCAGCTTGATAAACTTGGGATGACCGAAAAACAAGTCCTTGGGCATCTGCGGAAAGAAAACAAATTAAACAATAGTAATTTGGTGAACACCACGTTAAATATACATAGTTTGATTTAATCACTTTACATCATGTAGACCATATGCTTATAAAAAATGTTATAACAGAAAGTACGCTTGTTAAGTCGTGCGTTACCACTACGGGTACAAAATCTATTTAGTTAGCGCAAATTGATGGTTGAGAAAAGAGAGTACGGCAAAAACATAATAGAATGGACTGCAGGTTGGACAAAATACCGCTACACGGTTCCGACGGTCGGCACTGGTATTCCCAAGCTCGGCTTCAGGTCAAATTATATGCAAAGCATGCGAGATCTTTCGATATACTGGACGATTTTATTATCACCGGCTAAAATTCAATGTTGTTTATCGAAAATAAGTAAGTATGATCAGTTATAGTATCAAAATTTCAAGCCAAAAATATCCAGCGTAAATAGTAAAACAAAACGCGTGTGTGAATTCAGCGATGCGGCATATAGCGGGGGCAGTCTCATTCTGTCACCTGCCGAGTACGGCAACAATGCGAGCGAAGAGTGTACCACGCAAACACAAGGTAAAGAGGTCAAGCGGTTTAAATGGCAACTACGCCGTTTCGTCACGCATTTGATCATTCATAAGTGGATTTTTTTTTTCTTCACACTTTAAGATTGCCTTAAAACCGTCGAAATGCTAAAGGATACTCGTTATTTTTGCTATTGTAACGTAAAGAATCTTACGTAAAATCCAATGCGTTCATTCATTTTGTGCAATCTTTGCTAAATAGCGCTACGCGTCCGTCAGCAGTGGCGTACCTCGGTTTACAAATCAAGAAAGTACAAGAAATTAAAGTCCCAATGCTATCAATGATTGAAAAATGGACCTAGTGTTGATTACGAACAATTCCACTCCATGCAGTTGTACTGAAGCGCATTTGGTGATGGTTAATCGCAAGTATAAAGACCTAACATGAACTATTTTAGGGTTATAAATTTTACTAATTATTAAAACACAGCCCTATTTTATCAAATGGGTTTTTATAGTAAATATAAAAATCACCTGGTTCCCGGTTTGAATCCTGGCATGTACCACTAAATTCGTATTTTCGGATTTATGTACACATTTGAAATTATCACTTGCTCGGGGGTGAATTATATTTCGAAAGAAGTGTGACCTTACCTAAAAAAGGTTTGGGTTTCCATCTGGGTTGTGGAGGTCAGACGGTAAATCCTTAAGCTTAGGTAGCCGACCCCGCCAATCCTTATGGATTAGGAAATGGGATAACGCTAAGAAGAAGAAGAGACAAAAATTATCTGTTGAATAATTGAACTTACTTCAGGTATAGTCCCATCAGGTAATATACTTCTATTCAATGAAAGTGGGTTAACTCCAAGGTCGTCCCTCAACCGCTCCAACAAGGCCGTGAGTCGGTCGTCCGCCTGCATCCAGGACTTCTCCGGGTGCTCATCGAAGAAGTTGAGGAACACCCGGGATCCATGCTTGATAAGTAACTCTAGGCCATGGTATAAGGCGATGAGTATTGTGAAGTCTTTCATTATATGATTGTGTTGTGGATGCCTGCGGATTTAAGGAAACAAAGTTTGAGAGCAATTTATTTTTATAACTATCTAATACATTTAGCCCGATTAACCCAAGATCCATAACCGATCGTCTTCGGTTTCAAGCGAGTAAAAGAATCGAATAGTCTTAGTTTAACAGCCATCATCTAACAAGACCTGGAATTGGGAACTGGGAAAAGTTATGTTGTATTTAAATATTTGCCTACCTGGCAGCACGATCCTTGTTCTGGTATTCCTTGTACAACATCACGACGCGCCCCTTCGATAGGTTGCCTAGATTGTGTGGTAGGATATTACATTGTTTTAACCTTCGTGCATACCCATCTAATATCTGAAGAGAAATGAAAGAGTTTTGATTACTAAATGACACTTGAAACACTTCTTGGGAACTATCAGGGGCATTAGAGCGTTATTATTACATGTTTCGTTGGTACATGAAATCTCAATAGTGAAATATTTCGTGTTTGTTCGAGTGACTGATATCTTTAATTATTGTAGAAAACGAAATAACTTGAGTGATAAATTGAGTTGTAAACTACTTATATTTTCAGTCTTTATAAGCTTTTCGATTAAAATATCGTGGACATAATTTCTGATGTACACTTTCTTCACGTGATGTGAAGCGATCACCGTACGCTATGGACGCTAGACACTTAAGTAGTAGAAACTCGTCACCAGACTCATGGTAGCCTTACTCATTTGCACAAACATAACAACCCTCCAGAAAATTGTTATATGGCTGCAGATTTCAGTAAGGTGGAGATGACTCCACCACTACCATTTCAGCCGAAGGACGTCTGCTGCTGACCATAGGCCTTCGATTTAGACTTCCGGCTGCAATCTTCAACAAATCGTTGGTCCATCAGGTGGGGGCCCATCCTATGTTTTCTGTACTATGTTTGTGTTCTTTTATATACTATGTTTTCTTGTTCGATAAATACATTTACAAAATCCGTTGTCATTGCTTCACCTCAATGTACTGCTGCCTCAGCTGTGACAATTCAGGACCCAGTTGTACTATAACGGTGTTTATCTTACGCGCGTGGCTGTACGGAGCCACATCTATACAATTCTCTGTCCTCAGCTCTAAATGGGCTATGTGAAGATTCTTCACTACCTAATAAAAAAATAAAATAAAGTGCGTTAGAAGTAGTGATGCAACTTACTTGATAGAAATATTTAATACAGAGCAAAATCGGTTCTTGTCACAATGTTTGGTAATCGCCATTTGATGCTGGAGATAGGGATGTGTTTCACTTTTCAAATAATTTAGGCCAATTAGCTATATAGTACCTAAAGAATTGTCACTTCAGAAAAATACCATGTTGAGGTTATCTCTACAAAACAGTCAACTCCAGTGTTAGGTGATCATAAATATATAAAGTATATAATAATATGTCCACATAGGTAGTGATTAAGTGTTGGAGAGTAGCGACTGGGAGATTTTCTTTTTCTACAATGACGGGATTTAAAGCAGTTACTGTAGTCTATGAATGCTTGCAACACCATAAGCATTACTCACGTGACGCCACCCTGCTGCTAACACAGCTACTATATACTGGTGATCTCACTTACTTGCAGGAACACAACAACCCACTAGGGAGTTGTTATTTGGCTGTGGTTTTCTGTGAGGGTGTAATTTCCAAGAGATTCACATTAGCCCAATGCCAGCCGAGACCTGTTCATGAATACATAGTCACATCCAGTGGCGGCTGTACCTTAAGTGCGCTCGTGCGCTGAACCACCAATTCAAAAGATTTAAAAATTACAAAATATTACTTCATCACAAAAAATACTATCTTTAAATTACCATATTAATATTTATTTTTGAAACATACAAAAACATAATATAACAAATAAAATTTATATTTATAATTTATAAAATTTAAAATTATAACAAATAAAAGACAAAACAATTTAAGCGCTTTGCTAAACTATTAAGACTTATTTTCCCTGTAAAGAAAAATTCTCGTGCGCTTCGGCGAGCGCACGAAGACTGCTAGTATAACTTGTATGAGTTACGAGTAAGTAACGTGCGAATCGAAGGTTACCGAAAGCACCGGATGTTTGACGAAATTTGAAAATTGAATTTGAGTTCGACGGCGGCCATGATGGACCTCTCCTTATCAGTATAGTTTCGCTGTATCTGTGACGCGTTAATTATTGTTTGTTTATATTAATTGTTTTTTTTTAATTTACATCTTTTATGTAAATTGTTGATTTGTTGCAATTTCTAATATTAATACTTAGTGAGCAAGTAAAGTGCACCACCAGTTCGATAACCCACCAGCCGCCACTGGTCCCATCCAATAACAATGATTATGATTGTAGTCTAGTAACAACAATTAAGTCAAAAGCCAACTTACATTTATTACATCATCAACTTTGCTCCCTGGGGTAGCTGACAGGGCTAATAACCTGAATGTTTTGTGGCCCTTGTCAGTCAAACTGCCTACTATCTGGCAGTATGCATAATTGCCTCTTGCTCGATGAGCCTCGTCAATCACTAGACATCGAATCTTGTCCCCGGGACATATTCCTGACATGATATCATTGTAGATGACTTGTGGAGTAGCAAAAAATACCCTCTTGCATTGCCAATGCGTTTTCCTTGTATTTACTTGCATGTGTCCTATAAAATACAATAGCTTTAATAGAAACTATCAAAATAATTTTAAAGCTATTTGAGATAGGCAAAGTCTCTCTCCGAAGACAGTGTGATTCTACCTGTCATTTCTATAGTGTCATTCGGTGGTATAGCTATAATATTGTAGCAAGCTTCAATTTGCTGTGCCACAAGTGGCCTAGTAGGTGCAGTGAATACAATCTTGCCAAGTGGATACCATCGGTAGAAGTTGTACATTATCACTGCAGCTATGAATGTTTTCCCCAGTCCTGTTGGTAGGCTTACCTGAAAAAATAGGGACAACGATTTACTAGATAAATAAAATTCATTACTTCCTAATAGGCTCGGCATGGGCTAAAAATATAGACTGTCCAGAGCCTGATTCCATAAATAAAATAATGTTATGTTATAATGTGAGCATAATAGTAGCATTGCAGGTCAATTCCTTTCAATTGCAATTTCATTGTAAAATATCTGTTTTACACTTTAATATTCCAATCAAGACTCTTGTTACAATGATATAGAAGAAGATATGTATACAGGCATAATAAAAACAACATCATCATGTATTAGAGTTATTGTCTTTGCAAAAGTATGTTTAGTGTACTGCTGTGCAGAGTTCACTTTTGTTAAGCAAAAATCTAAACAAAATAAACTACTATGATATCAATATTAGATAATAGCAATACTTTGTGGATGGCAAAGTATGCTAGTATTTATTGCTACGTTACATGTAGTCATATCTGATGTGACGGTTAATAGAAATCTATGAAGTAGTTTAACCTGAATTCAAATCTTGTATACATATTTTACATTTTATAAATGATCATTTCTCTGGATATTAATAATATTCACATTTTACTTGCAGGATCTTGTTTTTTCAACAATGAAAACAAAAGCATAATCTATTTTGTACTTCATATGGTTTAGCAATTCCAACATTGTAGCTTTTTTAGATTAGATTAATGTATTTTCATGAACAAGGTACATTTAAATTGATGTTGTTAACACTTATACGTAGTCTGTTCTTATTCTGCCACTAAAAGCAGCGTGCAAATATTAGATTGATTATAAACTACGAAACAATGACAATTATTTTGTATATTGCACTTATGCAAAAGCTTAACATAACAAAATTGTCTAAGTCATACAATGTTTGTTAGAATATAAATAGTATTAAATGAATATAATTTGTGATATAAATACAATGCAAAAACGCATCAATAAAATAAGTGATTACATTATTTTGTGATAAAAATTATAATATGTTATTAAAAGATATTTAATACTTTTATCATTCACAAATTCTATTCTTGAAATGTTTTAGCCGCATTACATTCTATAAATTTATTAATGTTACTTTGACATATTTTTTTCTTTTTTTATACAAGTCGGGACGCATATAAGCATACGGCCCATCTGATGTAAAGCAGTTACCGTAGCCTATTAACGCTTGTAATATATTGTGACAAGTATTTTTCTCGCCACATGGAATTTCCGAGAATGGTTCTGAACTAACTGACTTGTTCTGACTTGGCTGTATGGGTTAGAACCCTTTGCCTTTCCACTCGGAGATAAAAAACAACCCGATTTGACACTTCCGTACTTTCCGGCGATCCTTGTGGCGTCAATATGGCGGCTATGAATAATTTCACTTAATTTGTGGTTTTAAAGGTCTGAAACGACCTAATTTATTTTGAAAACGGCTACCTAGCCGATGGATTTTGTAATTGCGATGTAAATTGCATAATTTCTAAGAAAATGCTGAATATACTCAACTAACCTCACTAACTTAGTTTTATAATCTTGTTTTTGGTTGAATTTCAGTTAACTGTAATTTGCTACACCTGACCCCTAAAAGTATTAAAACATTAATGGGACGCATGAAATGGTTTTCTTGCTACTCCTCTTGAGATTAAATATCCAGGCATCGCTGGACTAATCGGAGCAATATTGTAGAAAATGCATGGCTGGCGCTGGCCAAACAAACTTTACACCGGGCCTTTTCATTTGATGAGGACGCCTAGAAAAGGACCATTTTAATAATTTGAAGAAAAAAAACTTTAAAATATTAAGTATCACTCGCGAGATGTCTCCTCTGCTGCTTAAACAGCAAATCCTGAGGAGCTTACTGGTGACCTCACTCATACGCAGGAACACAACAACCCTCTAGGAAGCTGTTATTTGGCTGCGCGGTTTTCTGTGGGGTGGAGGTAATTCCTCAGACGGCTGCTTTATTGCGCCCTACCTCTCTTACACAAACTCACACACAAATATTTGTCTCGTGTGCGACTGAGCCAACGAGCTCGATAATATATCTCGTTTTCTTTCAAACCAGTAAGAAGCTTTTTAAATATGTGGTTATTTTCATTTATCAAAAATGTAATGGTTTGAGTGGTTTCATGGTCAGATAATGATAAAAGTAATGAGTATCAGATTTTCTCGATATTACTAGCAATTAGGTCGACAAGACAAGTTTCTTGTAGTTTTAACAATATATTGCTGAATATTAAAATTTAATAACAATGAATTAAGTTTCTTGGAATATTTATCATTTTTTAATAAGTTTATATTCCAATCACTGCATAATATAATTTTACTTTCCTCATCTCTTGAATAAACTTTTACAGATCGGCCACAAGATATTTAAGTTTTACACAAGTTGCACTGTATGTTACCATCATCGTCCATATTATATACACCAAAGATTTCCTAGACACCATACTGCTCTTATATTGCTACATTGTCTACTTTTTGTACAAAATGTCTTGTCATTAAATCACGTGCAATTATAAAACAAACAAAATACCTTTTGTATGAAGGAATTGACTGAAAAGAATCAGAAGATCAGATTTAGCCAATTAGGGGTCAGGACAGTATTATGGTGTACTTGGTGCACCAATTAGAACATTATTGCATTTTGTTCACGACGAAAACACTCAACACAAATGACCACGTGTTGCGAGTGAAAATAAATACACCACATGTGTATACGCAAATGTATAGCACCGTATCGAATAAGTGTTTAGCATAAGCAAATATGAATATATAGAGTTATTGTACTTGTCCACAATGGAAAACATTTGTAGACTATCGAAAATGCATATAAATAAAGATAAATAAATAAACTAAATTGAATACGTAAAATTGTAGATGCATAAGGAAATATAAACACATTGTATTGAAATAAATGCTTAGAATAAGTAGAATATGAATGTAAAATTAAGTTACTAGAATTAAGAAAACTTTGTAAATAAATAGTATGAATAAATAAACGAGATATCGGAGGGGTGAGGTACGGAGAGGGGACAAGGCGGGGGGGAATAACGCCGTGAAATCTATACGCGCGTTGTATGGCTAGCCGACTAACTGGCGGCGCGCCGACGCGCGCATAGAAATACCGGCGCCCCGCCTCAGATTCGTCATTCTACTGATCGAGAGCAACACAAGCGGACGTCTCACAAGAACTAGAAACACCTCTCTCCTAACCTCAGCCAGTACAGTCTCAGAAAAGAAACCTCGCCGTAGTTATTTGGAATATTGAAGAACACCCCCACATATACAGTCCACTACTCTGGCGGCACGACGCAACCTCCAACCGAATATTCAACATTTTGCCAGCTAGTAGATGGATCTATTGGGGTTAAGGATTTCGATATTGGAAGTGGATTTCAGAGTAGCTATGACCATCTGGTGGTAACAACTAGGCCTGGTCAGGCAAAGATGAGGCTGACTGCTATGCTAATTATAATTTAGTTTACAATACTTACAAGAGTATTCTTCAAAATAGCTGATTTAATGATATTGAATTGGTAGTCTCTCACTGGGTAGTTAGTGGGGTAAATCCATGTTTGGCCTGTTAACTTGTCGTAACCACTTATTTCCTCATCACAGCACAATGCACTAGAACAGTCACATGTCATTCAAGGTTTATACAAATGGCTTGTCATTTGATGGATTTTCTTTTTATTACACAAAGCGTCATTAAGTTTTCTGCTCCTTCGTTGACTTGGAAAAGGCTTGCAGAGCGGCAAGGGCGAAATTTGGTTGACACTCTCTATGTATGGAATGGTATTTTAAAATAGGCACTCAACTGTACTCGTTTAAGGATTTGAGTGCATGTGTCAAGAAAAGTTGGGTCTGTAGAGACTGGTTCAACATTGAATATGGTATTAGACAGTTATGTAACATACCTTTGGCTATTCAATTTATTTATTTGTTGGCAGACAGTACATGTTCCTCTGCATGTACTTGCTAGACTCACAAGAAAGAGCAACATTCTCTGTGTTCTATTAGCAAAGTGTTCTTATAGGCAAAACTCATATCGTCGCTGATACTGCAATACCGCGTAATTAACAATGGATAATACCGCGGAAGTACAAAAGAATCAAATTTGAGATTTCGCGGCAATGAGCTAACGATGCCCATTCGCAACGGACCACATTCACAGTTTGGCGTATCGCTCATCAATTTGCGAGCAATCACACCTGGTTAAAACCGCGTGAGCGAAACTGTCAAAATAAATTGGCCAATACCGCGTATCCTCGCGATCATTACAAGAAGAAGTACTGGTTTAGTGTGACACTACGGAAAATATATATATTTTTTAATAGTAATACGAAGCTGATCGGTATGTTTTTTATATTTTTTTAATGCTTGTTACTCAGTCAACTTGTTTTACAACTAAAACAAGTGAATTTTCAAATTCTAATAAGTAACCATGTTTGTTATTATAATTATAATTTGTGGGTAGTTTTCGATTGTTACCCAATATTTATTACTTTTGTTTTAGACGATCATGGAAGAAGAGTCAGGTGTTGACGAGTCTGTAGTATGGAGAGATGCCGACGTCAGTAACAATGTTGTCACTCTACAAGAGCTTCAATATCGACGCCAGGCACTTCTTAATAAAAGGAACCAAATTTTGGATCAAATGCGCGCGGGTAATCCACTTATAATTGAAAAACCTTTCAAACAATTTCCATGTACAGCTACGAATATCGAAAACTTTATTGCTGGGTGTGATACTATGACCACAGTTTTAGAACTTATCCCTAGCTCGTCAGGTATTCCGAAAGTTGTTACTGAGTCCACTGTTAGATTTCTCGCCAGATGACTCTGTTGTTGACCCTGATTATGTTCCACTATCTCAAATTACAAATCTTACAACCTATCGAATCATCAGATTATATTGAATATATCCTGAAAGAGATACAGAGCCAGAGGTTGGCAGACAGTCAAGATCGAGAAAAAGAAAAGCTGACCGGTTAACATGGAAAAGAGAATATAGTAGTACAAATAGAATGTTAGGGAAGGAATAACTTGGATACAAAAAGATTGAGAATAAATACCGTCAAACATACTCTAAGCTTGAGAGAATCATGGGTCCTGTATGCAATTCACAGTTTTGTGCTCGCAGCAAAGTATTTTTTTGCTCACACCTAACGCAAGAGATGAGACAGTGTATTTTTAATACATTTTGGTGCATGTCATGGTTACAAAAGAAAATCTTTGTGTCTTCTATGGTGGATAAAATTGAGACTCAGAGGAAAACCAAAGGTACTGACTTTAGAGGTTCAAGTTCCAAAGCATATTATATTCAAATAGAAGGCAAAAGAGAAAGAGTTTGCTTGATGACGTTTATGAGTATACTTGGTATTAAAGAATGGACGGTTGGCTATTGGCTTGTTGATAGAGGTAAAAACAAACGAGATTCCATTAAAAGCTATCTAGCCTTGCCTAAGTTACCATCGCATTACTGTCGCAAATCAAGTACAAAGCAATATTTGGAGCCTTTAATTCAGTCCAAATCACAGCTTTACAATTTATACGTGGAAATTGCATCGTCATCAGTGCGAGTTTTAAAATATAATCCTGATGGAACTATTCCATATAAAAAGCAATTCAAAGATGAACTTTAACGAAAGATTAACCCCATTGCCACGAAGACCACGAAACATCTCAACACTTACAAATAGTGTTCCGTTGCTGTTCTCATCTAGAATATCAATATTCGAAAGTTCTGTAGTTGCTGTAAGTGTAGATACTTGATCTACACTTACAGCAACTACGTCATTCCTGGTGATTGTCATCATTTTTATGATAATTTACTTTATAAGAAAAAATAAGTTTTTATTTTTATTATTTTTCCTATTAAGCATTTAATTATCATGTTTTGGTACAAATTATTAAGTACATTTATTTTTGACTCACTATTGAAATGCCTTTATTTGATTTGTAAGCATTTTGTTTTGTTACATTTGTAGTAAGATCATTTGGATTGTGCTAGTAAGCACTTACCTAGTTTTTGAAATACCTAGACTGATTTAATCTGGCAACTATCAAAGGTGAAATGATGAGACAATGATTACATGATAAATATAACTTCTTTCTATTAACTATAATTCTGTTTTATTTTCCTTCCAATTACGCGTAAATACCAAAAAAGCTCAATTTACAAATGCCTTATAAAATGAAAAACAGCGTAAGTGCATTTTCTAGCCAAATATTGATTGTATTGAGTAAAATAATATTATACAAGTTAACTAATACACATTCCTAAATAGCTTAAAGTTCAAACACGTATTTGATAAGTACAAGAGAAGATATTTAGTTTTTTCTTTCTCCTGTAAAATTTACCAAATCCAAGTTACGCGGTATTGTCTGTTGTTAGTTACGCGGTATTGCAGTATCAGCGACGATATATAACATAATGATCATACCAGTCTTTTAACCCGTGACACGTCGCAGTACTACAAACGAAAGTGTACTCGTAGCACCCCATACATTAGAAAATTTCCATTTTGGTTAGTGTCCAATTTTCGAGTTGTTTTGAATAATTATATGTGACATATTATATATCATAATTATTATCGATAAATAGCCTACACATTACACTGTACAAAAACTATGTCACTTACTAGATAATTTGAATAGTATTTCAAAAAAAATATTCTAACTAGTCTATAGACTGAGGTGAGATATGGGACCTTGTGAGCACATTTTTCTTATATCCGGCCTCAGTCTACAGGACGCATCATAGAGTATCAACACTATTGACACCAAATATAAAAAAGACATGGGTAAGGACTTCTTCTGTTAAGAATTTGGTATATAAAAGTATTATGAAGGAGACTATTTGTCCTGGCTGTATTTATGTGATTTGTTATATATTGTACATTTCTTTCACATCTGTTTACTTCATTTTCGGAACATGTATTGTATACTAAAGAAAATGTTATAACTGATCTTTAGAAACCATACACTACTGTGCATTACTTGTATATTTAGCTGTGAGTTTTCCTTTGAAAAATAAAAAAAAGACATGAAACAGTATGTGTGTAGAATAAGAATGAACGAGTCAATATTCAAAATGGTGTTGTATGCTGATAAACATGTCCTCCTTTCATCTTTGGCAGAGGGACTACAACAAATAGTAACTGGAATGTATAAGATCTTTAAAGAAAAGTTTTGAAAGTAATTATTATACAGAGGAAAGCAATGGTGATTGAAAGGAATGAAAAATTATTTCAGAGTGCCAGATAAAATAAGAGATGAAAATGTCGAACAAGTGAATGAATTTGTTTACCTAGGTTCTATGTTTTTGAGACATTTGAGAAAGATATAGAAGGAAGAATGAAAGCAGGAAACCATATCAATGATGTATCGATATAGAGATACTCAGTTTTCAACTAAACATGTTGACCGAATCTTGCCTTGTTATCATTTAGGGAGTAATAATTCCAAAATTGATATATGGTAGTGAAACATGGGTATGGCAGAAGAAGCTAGAAAGGTGCGTGAATGTTGTGTGCAGAGTTGATAGAATAAGAAATAGCATAATATAAGAACAAGGTTGAATGAATGTAGTGACAAAAATTAAAAAGATAATTTGTAGGCTTAGACTATTTAGAAAGAATAGATGATAATAGTTATGAAAGAAGTGTATCCAGCACGAGTGCATGCAGTCCGAAACCGACGAGCATGCATGAAGAGATATGTCTGTTTATGATGATTGTACATCAATCCAAACATACGTTTTTTGCGACCTTAATGCGAGACAATCGTAATGATATGTATGGTTTAATTACCTAATATTCAGTGCACTCTTGTTTGGAGAGTCATTTATATGACTCTCAGAAAATCGGTTTTTTTCTTTGAAAGACGAATCCACGAAATTTGCCAAAAATAAGGAATCTTCAAGGAAATCATTGTCATTGATTGTCTCGTTTATTTTTGATTTACTTGGTCCAGCACTGTTATTCATTATATATATTCATAGTTTATTACAAAAAAAAATTAACACAATTTGTCATTTCTCACAATGCAGTGAGTGCCTGCTCAATTCACTAATACATATTCATATTATTTATAACTATTACTGTGTCGAGATTTATATCTCTTAACTTTTCTTGTAATCAAACCCATTTTTCAAGAAATCTGTGGTTGTAAAGAATACATTGGTTGATTTACATAATTACAAAGAACTGAAATTATAATTATTTATGAGTTCACAGCTGACTACTTGCCTTGGAGCGAATAGCAACAAGTTGAAAGATGTCAAAGTCATTTTTTTGCTTCTTTTTTTTTTGGTTATCTTTATCCCCGAGGGGAAAGGCAAAGGGATCTAGCCCATACAGTCAAGTCCTCTACCGTCTACCTATCTCGACCCAATCAACCCAGTTTAAATATTTTTGCACGAAATTACAATTTTCAAAAATATTATACGTTGTAGTAGTAGTAGTTATGTTGTGGTACGTAGAAAAACTTTGCCATTTTTAAAGAATTTATGTTCATATTAAGTTCTGTTTAGTAGAAATTACATTTTCTGGGATTTGACTTTAAATTTATATAAAAGAAAAATATAACTCTTTAAACATACTACTTTTTTAGTATGAATATACCGCTAGATTTGGCTTGTATTGATAGATCGATATATTGATATATTTGTGACAGGATTACATGGTCACTTTTCATACTGGAATAATAGTCTATCGGTACCAATAAATGATTTAAAAGTTTTAAATCATACCATGTAAATAAAGTTTATTTTACTATTCCTTAAAATATCTATATAAAAAAAAACCTCATTCAACCTGCTCTCTCTTCATCTGGACTCGGCGTACATATAAAACTTTTTTCCGCAAATGTTTTATATATCGGATGACTACCAATGCAGTTTGGAGAATAACATGGCATGCTATGTAAGTGTACTAGAATCTATTAATGTGACAAATTGAATTTATTATCTTATTTTTATTTTGAATATACAAAATAATTAAGATAGACCGATATTTTTTTATTCATAGTCACGCTACTGATATACACGCGGCGCGCGTCGGCTTTCCCTTGACAGATGTGTCTACAGCTTCCTTATCGACAAAAGAGAAATTCTGAGCATATCATATTTACGATATGATAGAAACGTGTCTCTAGCTGGCACATGCCGTTGAAGCAAACCAGTGCGGTTAGGGTTTTAGACTATAGTCAGAAATTTAGCTTATAATTGCAGCAACGACAGCGTAAAAACTAACTATCAAACTCAAATACTGTTGGAACTAAGATTATGAAACTACATGCGAGCTGGAGTACCGTGTATCTGGCTTTCAGAGCTCCGTAATTATTTAATTAAATTAGTCCCTACGTTACTGTATCTTTAGTTAGACGTATTACATTTCTCATTTTCATTACAATTAAATTCAAATATAGGATATGAATAGGTTTTACATTCTTGCTGGAGAGGACTGGAAGAAGCCAGAAGAATGTATGCCGAGCTGGATCACACGCAGGCATTGCTCATGATTGGGACTCCAAATCCTTGCGTGCTAAGTACAAATTTGATTTTAAATATATATCAAACGCTTCTAGACCATTGCCAGTTAAGAATCCCCAACCATACCGGCGGCGGAGGCCGACCTAATTTGGCTATTCGTACTGAGGATGAAATTGTAGAGTAGGTACTTTGAACGCCACCCACGTAGAAGCAAGAGACAAGCAGTTCGCCGATTCGGAGTTAGTCAATATTTTGTGTGGAAACTGATAAGCTCCATCAGAATGCGTCCGTATCATTACAACCGAGTACAGGCTCTCTATGCTCCTGATCCTCAACCTCATGTAATAACAACCTAATGTATACAATGAACATTGGTGGAGTTACAATAATCCCCATAAAATAAAGGATCAACACATCAGATACGCTTCAGTGTGAATGTTTGGGCGGCCATAATAAATGACCACATACCTACTCGAACCATTAAGGATTGAAGGACGTTTAACGGGAATCACGGACCTATCTGCAGATGAATCGTTCAGTGCTAAACGATTTTATAGATGACGTACCATTGATATATTTAAATGGAATTTATTTTCAACACGATGGATATCCGGCTCATTACGTCAGTATTCGTGCTTTTTTGGGTAAAGAATTCGGTGATCGGTGCATAGGGCATGTAGGTCGTATTGTTGCTGAATAGATTGTCTAAAAGATGAGATAAAATCTAACATATAGCGCCTACTAATTTACAGGAAATATTTGAAAAATTAGGTCGTCATGTCGCATGTAAACCGGCTGTGTCGCCGATTTCCAAACTAAATTTTCATATGCGAAAATGTTGATATGTGAAAAAAACAAAACCTCTTTCCCAAGATATATATACATATATTTGTAAATGGTACAAATATTCGCATACACTCAGTTTCAAGCAGCAATTAAAAAATATACAATCGGTCAATTCTTTCTAGACATGGCTGCGCCGCGCAATTGTGCTGATAGAGTACACTGCGCGAATGTATCAGCATACTTTTTTTTAGTGTGTATATGCGCAGTGCGATACCTACTCGAAGTAGGTAAGTAGTAAAAGTTCTTTCATTCGTTCGTTCTTATAAAGCAGCGTGCTACGCCGCGCGTGCGAATTTAACACAGCACAGAATTCAACACTGAGTTGAGTACCGACTGAGCCGACTCATTGACTCTCTCACTCGCTCACTCAATGAGCTGAGTGAAACGATCACGGGATCTGAGATTCAGTACTGTCGAGCGTTTCGCGCTTTGCCCGACGTTCAGTAGGCCAATTCTACTAAAAAAAAAGGCAGTATTTACTTGGCGTAAAGCTTCTTTTCCGTTAGAAATACCTCCACGCCGACAACCAACGGCAATGGGGCTTGAAACCATAGGAGCCAACATTAATTATTATTTATTTATTGCTCAGACATTTAAAAGTCCATCAATTTATTAGTAGAAAATCCTTAGGTCTATGTTAGCAATATTATCTAGTTATCATTATTATTATGAATTTCTCTATATCGATATTATAATAAATATAAAAATGTTTCAGCGCTGTACTGGACCATGTAACGCTATCCAGTGCCTCAGAAACGGGCCATCCATTCTTTCAGCGATAACTTTCAGGAGGCTGTTGCCGCTAGCCCGCGTCCGCCTCGTCATCGAAGCCGCTCTCTTGCGCAAGGTGGCATGAAAACAATCCACACGCTCTTTAGTGAACATCTCCGACGCGCTGCAGAAACGAGGCAACCGCAACAACACCCTGAATGCGTTGTCATACTGAACGCGAAGCTTATCGAGCGCACCTCGAGTATTATTTACCCACAGGTTGCACGTGTAAAAGATGGTGCAATATGCTCGGAAGAGTGTTAACTTAGCTTGTTTCGAGCAACGAGCAAAGCTGTAGGCTGTCATATTTACTCTTACCGACAGCGCTCTCCGCTCCCGCTCAATATCTGTTTGTTTGTTTGTTTGTTTATAAAACTTTAGTGTATAATTTAACATTCAAAATACATAACAATAATAATACAAAAAAAAACTTAATCTAAATTATACAATGGCGGACTTATTCCAATAGGGATTTTTTCCAGTCAACCATGAATGCTTGAAAAGGAATTCAATTAATAGGTTTGGTGCAATTTACGCACAATACACACTTCACGTTCAACACAAAATACCCAAACACACAGTACATAAAAAGTAAATGCTAATTTAAATATCAGAAATAGAGTCGTAATGTTTCTTCATGTGATTTAAAGGAGTTATAAGATTGGGATAACTTCACACTGGTTGGGAGTGCGTTCCAGAGACGTACGGCTTGAACCGTAAAGGATTTGGAAAAACATTGAGAATTATGGGTAGGGATTTCTAAAAATAGATCGTTTCTAGGTCGAAGTCGGTATCCATTACACGAAACTTATTTATTTATTTATTTTATTTATTTAGGAACAATCATACAGTGTTATTACAGGTTTCCCCAATGCAACAATGTAGGTAGTCAACATTACATATTATTACTTGTACAATAACATAGGTTAAATAAAGTAGCCCTTGTGAATTCAGTCAATGAGCAACAGAATACGTCCACTGTATTAGCGACCACGTTAAGTGTCCGCAGGGCTCTCGTGAATGGCACCTGGTTCATGATATTGGTTCGCGCGCGTGGAATTGCAAACAGAGGAGGCCGACGTCGCCGAAGCACATACTGGTCCGGCACGCATAGCGCCATCACCCGCAACACGCCCTCGTTGAACACCCGACCCCGTAACAACTTAAACAAATATGTAGCGAGACTAAGGCCACGTCTCACTTCTAGCGTATTGTACCCTACCATGCAGAGTACGAACAGCGTGGGGTACATTAACGGGTAAAATGGATACACACCGTATAATTTTAGATACATGAATCTAATGTATTTGTTCTGTATCCGTTCTAACATCAATTTATATTTAGCCTCGTGAGGCGCCCAAATAAATGCGTTACACTCCAGGTGACTTTTAACGAGTGCTTCATACAGGGCACGCACCGCATTTAAATTTTTGAATCCACTTGATTGGCGTAACATAAATCCCAAGTTCCGATATGCCTTCTTGCAAACCCTGCTTATGTGTTCCCGGAAATTGAGGTCAGAAGTAAAGTAAACTCCGAGATCTTTCATGACCTTCACTCGCTGTATTGGGGAGCCATCTAAGCAGTATCGGTAATTGATGGGCTGTCGCGCCAATGTGAAAGACATTACCCAACACTTACGAACATTAAAGTATAAATGGTTCTTATGGCTCCATTGTACTACCTTATCAATATCTGACTGCAATCTATCGCAGTCCGACTGGTTTCTAATTTCCAGCACCAACTTTAAGTCATCAGCGAAAAGGAGGCAGGTTGAGTCCAAAACAACGGTAGGTAAGTCGTTTATCATTAGATTAAATGCTAGGAGGCCGAGATTACTCCCCTGACTCACACCAGATCTGGTATAATATGGACTCGACTTTTGCCCAGCACAGTCTACGTATTGACGTCTATCCCTCAAGTAGCTTGTGAAGAAAGACAGCGTTTTCGGCGTAAAGCCCGCAAGTGAAACTTGAAACACTCGTGGAGATATTTTAGAGCCGTAGGACTAAAAAGTATATGGAAAAGAAAAGATAGGGTATGAAGATTTCTACGGAGCCTAATGGGTAACAGATTAAGCTTTTTGCGATATTCAGAAATATGATCGAATTTCCGTAGACCAAAAACATATCTAATGCACATATTCTGAATACGCTTTAATTTGTCCAGAAGGTCTTCCGTAGAATCCAAATACACCACATCTCCATAATCTAGTAGAGGGAGAAGGAGGGAATTTACCAGCAAGGTTTTGGTACTGACAGGCAGGAAGTTTTGAAGCCTTCTCAAGGAATGTAGTGAGTAGTAGATCTTACGGCTGACTTCCCTGATCTGAGGAGCCCAGGACAAAGTTTGATCAAAGACAATATTTCAAAGACAAAGGTCATTTGTAAGCTGAGCTTACAAATGACCTCACTCATTTCTTTTCCCATTCCCATTGACAGGCAGTTGAGCTTACTAAGCTCAACTGCCTGGCAATGGGAATGTAAACAATGTGAAAAGGCTGACCGACCCGTCGGAATATTAAGTGGCGTTGGGCCACAGCGGGGTATTGCGTTTAATGGCAGCGGGGCCCGGGCGGGGCGGAAAGTTTACGCCTCATTTTTATTGTACTGTACGAAAATATTGAATAAGAGACAAAGGGCATCTTATCTAGGTATCTCTCTCAGCGATCACCGAGCTGTTCATATGGGCATTGTAAATGAAATCGTAAGTCTATGGAATATGGTGTGATTTAGTATTTATTGTTTTTAACAGAACTCAATCTTGTTCAATCAATATAAATAAATAATCCATTCCTACCTCTCATAAGTTTTACTGAACTGAAACGAATAAGGGACTTCTTCCCGCGCTTTTGAGGAGTGACATTATTGTTATACTTGAAATTTTTACAATTCAGTATAAAATTAATTTTATGTGACAATTTCGATAGTATTTTGTAATATAAGTGCTAGTGAAATTATACAGCAATGAAAAAACTCAAATATAACACGTTTATGCACTTTTTGGAATACGTGAATAAGTTCATCAAGAAAACCTTGTATAAATCACTATCGTTTTACGGGTGGTATTTAAACTGGGTTGATTGGGTCGAGGTACCCTTCCCAAGTATTTTTTCAGGACAGTTCCTGAAGCTGGAACATAGAATTAAGATTTTCAAATGGTTCTAAACTGAAGACTTGGCTGTATGGGCTAGATCCCTTTGCCTTTCACATAAAAAGAATCAAAAAAAAAATGAAACGAATAAAAATTTCATAGGATTTCTTCCCGCGCTTTTGACGAGTGACATTGTTCTTATACTTAAATTTTTACAATTCAGTGTAAAATTAGTTTTATGTGACAATTTCGATAGTGTTTTGTAACATAAGTGCTAGTGCAATTATACAACAATGAAAAAACTCAAATATAACACGTTTATGCACTTTTTGGAAGACGTGAATAAGTTCATCAAGAAAACCTTGTAAAATTCCTATCGTTTTACGGGTGGTATTTAAACTGGGTTGATTGCGTCGAAGTACCCTTCCCAAGTATTTTTTGAGCACAGTTCCTGAAGTTGGAACATAGAATTAAGATTTTCAAATGGTTCTTAACTGATGACTTGGCTGTATGGGCTAGAGCCCTTTGCCTTTCCCGTCGGGGATAAAAAGAACCAAAAAAAAAAGTTTCATCTTTCATATTCTTTCAATTCAAAACACTTTTAAAACTATCACTAACATAACATTCACGTCATTCACTACTTAGTACAAAACATTGAAAGCATTAATAAAGCGCCTCATAAACACATAGACATACAGCTTATATTGTTCAGACTAGGTTCGTGAATTTTACTTTGAAGTTTGCAATTTGCATTTAAGTTGAAAGGATGAATTAAATCTAATTATTGTGATTGTAGCCTGAAATGTAGATTAAAATGGAATTGGAAGACGAGTTTGACGATTTACTAGCGGAGATAAACGAACCTACATCCCCGAAGCAGCTAAAACTTGATCAGAAAGATGCCTTTCTTGAACAACCGGGTAACCTTGATATAATGTTATAAATCTATGTTTATTTTTTATCGTATACATTATCGTATACATTATTAAAATGACATTAGTTATATAAACAACGTGTGTGAGAGTCGCCTTATGGGTTGTAAATATATTTTTTATTTCTTAAAGTACAAGAGTATGTACTTATATCTGGATGATTAAATTTCAGGAACTTCAAAGGATGCCATTTCGAAACCCTCGATTTCTAAAACTCATTGTGTATTAGTAAATCAGAAACAGGTGCGTATTCTTAGAGTGTCAACTCTGATTTTCTGAGCTGAGATGGTGACCAACGCCTGCTACTTCTATCTAATAGATAAAAAGAGTTCACTATATAAATGGTGAATGCCCTTTCTGCCAGCCTCTTAAATCTTTAGGATTAGTTAAAACAATTTTAGCCAAAGGCTTAAAAGTAGGAGATTAATAGTTGTAGAGTAATAGATATATAAAAATATATATAAAAATTTGACTTATTTAGTACTGTATTTCTGATATTTAACATCTATTATGAGTTGTTTTATTGTTACTGTTTAAGGTTAAAGAAAAAGCTTTAATAAACATTTTGATTAATTCATTAATTAAAAATTGGCCATGAAAACAGGAGCAGTATCCATATCTGTCATGGAATCTTAGGTTTATAAAATGTCCCATAAGTAGTGGCTCCATGGAATCATAATTTGATCTGTACTTTGTGCTTTCACCACAAGTTATATGTGTATGGGATATGTCTAACACCAGCCGGAACTCATCCACTACTATTAGTAGTGGCTATTTTACAACACTGTGTTGTTGTAAAATATCCACACTCCTTATGAATATGCATAAACGTCTTTACTGTATGTGTGAGCCAAAAGAGCACTGATAGCCTAGTGGATAGAGAACTGACCTATTGACCACTGGTCCCCAGTTTGATCATCAGTATTTCCTTTGTAACAGTAAAGCATATTGCAAAGGTGAAACTTATTTATAACAATAAAACTATAATCTTGTGTTACTTTGCAAATTATATAATAGAGCATATTTCTCACATTTAATCTTCACAATTAGATTTCACTCATATATATAGATATATATGTTGCATATCTAAGAAACGGCTCTAACAATTTGGATCAAATTTTGTATTTAGGTAAAGATTTGCTTTTAAGTTTGTCTATATAAGTGTCTGACCTCGTATAATGCAGTTTTACACAAAAAGCAGTTATTAGCCTTTTAAGGTCAATGAAATAAACATATCTTGCGTGTCAATTTGATATTGATGGAGTACAAGAAAGATCATAGTTCAACTATTATTGTTTCTGTATTAACTATTACTTTGACACAACTTTATGAAGTTTTGACTCTAGATGATTTTCCCAAGGCATTTTTTATCATATATTCATTATACCATTTGTTGAGCTTGTAATTTTTAAAATAGTAAAAACTTTAAATAGAAAAATATTTCATTAATGTGTCACATATTCATTTTTGTACATGTAGATAGTAGGAACATTTCAAAATATTTATAATCATCATAACATAACATTTGCACTGCTAGGTCAAGGACAAAAAAGTTTAGTGTTTCTGTTAGAAAATGATGTCCTGTATCATTAAACTTTCATTGGTCAAATGTTATTTACCCCCATGTCACGCAACATTCGATTGGTCAACTAGTTATAGATCATTTAGTATGCTCATGTGAAAGAATACAATGAGTATAATCATTAACATATTTCTAAATACACATTTTAAGTTACATGTAAAAATATTCAAAATATCTTCATTCTTCAATCAAAATTCAATATCTTCTACCTCTGATGCTTGTAATCTGCAAAATCTGTTAAATTACTATTATACTGTATACTATACACTATAGTCATTGAATATATTTTGATTTAGCATTTTTATCCTTGTAAGTGATAAAAATGTATATAAGTTGCAATTAAAGAACGCTCATTCTGAGGTCGACTCGCACTTTACCGGTTTTTTTATAACCACATATACAGACAAAGTAAAAAACAACAAAATTAGGAGCCCTGTAGGTTAGGCCACTGTAATTGATAATGTATGAAGAAAGTCCTGCTGTGGTCTCGGATTCATAAGAAACAATATCTCTGACATATTACCTGTCAACATTTCCTCTAAGCTCAATTCATTTCTTTATAAACAATGTTAAATTGTGTCTGAAATTGATAGTAATAAAATATATAATTTATATGTCACATCGCTGGTACGTCATTACAATTTAGATTATAATCATGGTGCAGGTCAGGTCAGTGATAAGAAATTTATGACTATTAAATGCAATAACTATGAGGCGAAACTGAAAAAGTCCTCATTGTTGTACAAATTTCACATATTACCAAAAATAATCTTTTAAATTTATTTTTGAATGAAGAGGCAGAAATAATTTCTAAATTCCAGCAACACACTTTCTATGTGATTGTGAAATATTTCCAATGGAATTATTTGAAGTCAGCCAGGAAGGGGTATGTATGTGTTAGAAGGGTTCTCCTTTGCGACCCCTGCCTACCTTGTGGATTGCATTTTTGGTTTCAAATTACCGCAATATTGAGGGGCGTCCCCCCATAAACGACGAGCACTGATTCATCCCCGTTGATGCAACTGAACACGCACGCTTTAATGGGGTCCTTTTACGGCGGGCAGAGTAGAGTCCCATACGAGCACGTTGAACGTGAGGGGTTGTTTAAATTCCTAGAGACGATGTGTGTGATAGAGACTACGCGGAAGGATGTAAGTATTATGAAATAGTTATACTCGTACAGTCATGGCCAAATTGGTCGTGTTTAGTTGAGCAGTCAGAACCCGTTATATACGTTTTCCCATACATTTCGCGGTCGTATACGACCACCCGGGTTTCGAAGGGTTAAATGGTGATATTAGAAAAACGAGGAACCTATAGAAAAGCTATATATTTTAAAGATTTAATGTTAAATTTTATAGAGAAACATGAGGTGTGAAACTGAGTCATGCGCTCAGTTCCCTCTGCTTACCCCGCAAGGAATTTGGCTTGAAGATGTAAAGAAAATACTATCTATATCAGTGGTTCTCAAAGTTGTCTGCGCTACGACTCATTTAATACAAGTTCCCAAACTCCTATAGGTGGGTACCTATAGGAAATTTAACCGTTACCAATATACCTAAATAAAGGACTTTTCAAATAACAAACAAAGTTTAAGTTTTTTTTTAAGCGCCGCCCGCGTTTACTATCTGTCCGGGCGGTTGACAGTCGCCCGCTGCCCAGCGATTGGATCGGTAGGGTGGTGTGCCGTTCTGCAGGCAGGGCCCACTCAATGTTCGTTCGCGACCCACCAGTGGGTCGCGACCCATAGTTTGAGAAACCCTGATCTATATTATATATCCGTTTTATTCTTAATGCGTAAATTTAAAATATTTTTTACGTCGGGAGGCAAACAGAGCAGACATAGGACTTACCTGATAAGGGTAGGCGTTACCGTAGCCTACAAAAGATAGCAATGTAAGAGGTGTCGCTCGGGCATTGCCACGCGCGGTTTGAACACTACACATCCTCAGGGGCTTACTCGCAGGGGAGGGTACTTCCCTGGAGTCTCACTCGAGCAAGGAGTACACAACTCGAAGCTCGCATTCGCAGTTCTCTGCACGACTCGTGATAATGAGGGACTGTTAATGTCACTCACTTGCAGGAACACAACAACCCTCTTCAGTGAATTGTTATTTGACTGCGGTCGTCTTTGAGGCAGAGTACATCCCTAGTCGGGCTGCTTTCTTGCGCCCTGTATGTATGTGTTAATTAGCAGATTACGTACAGATGACATTTGTATTAACTGTAAAAATGATAGTGAGAATGACTCCCCAGTATTGTTATTCAAATAGGCTAAAATATCTGAGCCACAGCTGCCATCTGGATGGACAACAGTAGCGGCCGGCGCTAGGCGTCCCGTCGGCGACCGCCGACGGCTTCGCGTCTGTGCGGGATTCTTAAAAAAAGTTTTTTTGTTATTTTGTCAATATTGGATTAGCCATAATACCTGTAAAATAAAATTTGTGTATAATTATTACTAGTGCATAATTCAGCTCTTTCTGACTTGAAAATCAGAGAGGCAAGGCTTATGTTCCTGACGTCCACTTTGCGTCTAGCGCCGCTACTGATGGACAATCACCATTATTGCTGTAAACATCTGTGACACTGAATATTCTAGTCCTGTCATACTTAGTTGTTTAGAAACTTGTCATATAACTAGACCGTTGTGCGATCTATTCATATTTCGCTCCTACACCAGTGACTGCACGTCTTCCCGCGATATGTAGCGTTGTGAGATCAATCAATAGAAATTTAATGGCAAATTACTGTCTACATACATATACTTACTTAGTACTTGGAAATCGGCGAAGTGAACTTTTGAGGGTGTCTGGTTTGTCACATGCTTTAGGTTAATACACATAGGCGTAGCAAAGCGGGGAGGGACCTGAATCAGAACTAGGAGACAGGTAGGGTCGCTTCCTACTTGTATTCTCATTTTGGTATTACGAGTCTTCTTAGCCTAAGGATTTGGCAAAGATATTGATTGATTACTAGGAGCGACAGCTGTCAGACCTTCACAACCCTGAAGGAAAACCAGAAAGGTCTTAGGTAATATAATTCCTATCGAAATATAATTTCTTGGAAGTGCGGGTTTCCTCACCATGTTTTCCTTCATCGCCGAGCAAGCCGTGATAAATGATAATTATAAATATGTACATATGTATGTAATTGACACTACTGTGTATTATTAGTAATTATCACTACCACTATTATCACTTTTGGATTTATATATAAATTTGTACATAAGTCCAAAAACGCGAGATTAGTGGTATACGTGCCAGGATTCGAACCGGTTACTCAATAGGGCGGTGCTCTATCCGCTGGGATATGGCTATCACTGCTCTTAATTTTGGTATTGCGAGTGTATTGTTAATATATATTTTGTTTATTCGCTTGTACTATTATCATTGTACGTTACGGTAACTAGTATACATAGTATATTGAATATCAACATTATTTATTTGCCATTAGGTGTGCCTTACGCCTCGCGGCTACTTGACACGTCTTATGCATTTATCATAGCTTTCGTTTTTCTTTTTTTAATAAACAAACTCCTGGTTACATCTTTATATACTATATTATATATACAAAAATGCATTTTGTTTCAGCGGGGTAATCCACTCTTAAAATTTATCACAAGCGTACCATGGGAATATGATGATATAATACCAGATTATGAAATAGGCAAAACAATTTGTTTGCTGTTCCTTTCTGTACGCTTCCACAATTTGAATCCTGATTATCTACACAATCGACTGAAGGAATTGGGCAAGAAATATGAACTACGTGTGCTGCTTGTCCAAGTAAATAGAACTATATATCTATGATAGATAATTATGAAGGCGTGTTGTTTAGCTCGCAATACTCCTTCTCGTTGAAAATTTCGTTTAGTTAATTACTTGATCTGCCGCTTAAAGAGCTAACAAATGCGATTCAATCCACCGCTAAGTGGCAATAGTCATTACGTCCAGAAAATTCAAAAATCCTTATAACGTCATTACTTGTAAGACGATTATAATGTTTTATATTTGGTAGTAATAATCCATATACTTATTTGGTAAAAGCAAATCAGTCAATACAGAAGCTAAAACATTTTGTATGTCTGTTTGCTTGTCCATTATGAAGGTATCACGCTATTAACTGCTAAATGAATTTTAATATTTTACGTGATTCTAGTTTGTAACGCGGGTCAACATGTCGATCTACTCGTAGATGTTGCCCTGAAAACTCTCTTTTAAAACCAAACTAGTGCACCAGCTAGATTAAGAGATCTCATAAACTTGATTAAAAAGAAAAAAGACTACCGCAGTCAAATAATATTTAAGAGATCCTCATAAACTCTTCTATCAAATACAAAGTAATTATCTAGGTTGTCCAGAACTGTACTAAAAAGCACTTGCAATATTAATCATTTTTGGTATCGGATTAGATTAGGTTTGTATTGTGAATGTCGAGCGATTTAAGCGGGCGTGTCACTCGGCTGTCAAGCGGTTGACGCGGCTGTACCCCATAGACAAACTTTGTCCACCGTCGTAAATGTAGTAAGAAAAGCCCCTTTTAATAAACTAACGGAAATTTCGTAATTACAGATTTCAAAAATCCGATATGTAGTTACAGTATTTCTAAATATACAGGAATTTTGTGTTTGTACATCGTTCTTAATTGAAATTCTTTCCAAATACATTTTAAATGAGTACTTACTGTATAATTTCTAAATTGCATATTCACACTAGGTAATTGTAACTATAGAAGCTTCCCATGTTTTTATTCCAACAAAAAATAATTAGAAACCGGCGAGCGTGCATGAGAAGAGTAATGAATGTTAAAGAAACGAGTGAGATGTGTAAAGATCGAATCATGGGGCGCTCGGTTCTCTCTGCCTACCCCGCAAGGGATTTGGCGTAAAGTTATAGATAGATAAAATGAAAAAATAAATGTCTGTGTATTTTCAAAATTTGGAAGTAGTCTTTGGAACCATAATTACAATAGATTGATTTTTGGGATTAGGTAGATTTAAGAGATCCTCACGCAGCATTGAAGAATCTAACCAGAATATGTCTCCTGACAGACATGACACTAATGCTGGCCTGGAGTCCAGAGGAAGCTGCTAAGATTATAGAAAATTACAAGATCTATGAGAACAAACCGCCTGATAGGATCATGGAAAAAGTGGAAAATGATCCTCACCAAAAGGTAAGCATTGTATACAGCGCGGAAGTATTTGTGTTCCGTATACTTTTATCACTTTATCCATGTGCCTTATATTTAAAGAAGTTTTGTAGAACTATTGTAGTAATTTTTTAATTATAAAATATTGAATGTACTTTTGTGGAAAATATAGACTTTTATCAACTAACTTCATCTTCGAATAGTTCAAAAATTGTCTTTGATAAACGACATTGACTCCGCCCATTAGTCTTTACTAGAGATGCGCCGAGTGCACAATTTACCGAGTACCGAGTATTACTCGGTTTTATCATTACCGAACCGAGTTACTCGGTTTAGTTGTAAGTAGTGTAGTGAGCGAGCCGTATCTCGCCGCCCTCGTCTTACTCACAAGATCGCGTTCCAAAGCCAGAAAGAGCTAAGTACTTAGTGTTCCTGTATTATAATTTCCATCCAATTCCGTTGCAATATTAATTTGTACCGTTTTCTAGAGCAGTGATAACTCAGTGGATAAAGAGTCTGCCTATTGCCCAAGTGGTCCCCGATTCGAATCCTGGCATGCACCACTAAATTCGTGTTTTCGGTTTTATGAACAAATTAGTATTTTTTTTATATGCTACGTCCAAAGGCATACAGCATACGGCACGACTGATGTAAAGCGGTCACTGTAGCCTATGAACGCTTGCAATATATTAAGTATCACTTGTGCGTAAAGAGTTGCTGTGTTAGCAGCAGAGAAGGCATCTCTGCTGCTAACACAGCAACTCTTTAGAAGTTTACTGGTAACCTTTCTCACACACAGAAACACAACAATCCTCTAGGGAGTTGTTATTTTGCCTGCGGTTTTCTGTGAGGTGGACGTACTTCCCCAGACAGGTTGCTTCGATGTCTCGAGGTTCAACGAGAGCTGTTCTTTTTTTTTTATACCACGTCGGCTGCATACAAGCATACGGCCTACCTGATGTAAAGCGGTTACCGTAGCCTATAATCGCTTGCAATAGATTAAGTATCATTTGCGCGATGCCGCCTCTGCTGCTAACACAGCACTCCTTAGAACCCTTCTAGGAGTTGTCATTTGGCTGCGGTTTTCTGTGAGGTGGTGGTAGGTGGTAGGCTTCTGCAGACGGGCAGCTTTGATGCGCAGACCAAGACAAACAAATATGTTCATGCACACATATGTTTGTCATGTGGGAATCAAACTCACGAGCGTTTTAATTAAAGTAGCGTTATTGACCACTACGCCTCTAACTTCTTTATACTTCGGTCCTCAGCCTATTGAATTGCCGATTTTTAATATACTTGAAGTTCTAGTGTGATGTTATGATTGACATATTTCATTCTATTTAAAAAATTCCAAATTCAAATTAATTTCATAACACAGCGTTGACATTATATTTAAAAAAAATGTCAACGCTGTATTATCGGTTGTCGATTTGTTACATCGCAATTTCTATGACCAATGGAAATCGAAATTAATTGTTATTTTCAAATACAAATTCCGTGGTGGCACTAACGGAACGCAAACGGCACGTAACTCCAACGAAATGTGTTTTTGGTATATTTAACCTATTTAAAATAGAGAAATGTGTATCAATGAGGAAAACAATCGATGCGTACTGTTTGTAATAATTCAGCCAAACTTCAGGCCTTTATCTTCTTAGCGTTATCCCGTTACCCATTAGGATTGGCAGGGTCCGCTACCTAAGCCTAAGTATTTGGCGAAGATACTGGTTTATACATGGAGCGGCTGCCGTCAGGCCTCCATAACCCAGAGGGTAAACCAGACCTTTCTTAGCATAGGTCACACGTCTTTCGAAACAAAATTTCTTGGACGTGTGATGGTGAAGAAACTCCTCACGATGTTTTTCTTCACCGCCGAGCAAGTGAAAATTACAATCATCATAAAACCGAAAACACGAATTTAGTGGTAACATGCTAGGATTCGAACCGGTGACCAGTTGGCCAATAGGCCGGTGTTTTATCCACTAGGCTATCACTGCTCAGCCTAACTGCAGGCCTTATGGCGATATTGTAAAACAACTGTTCGTATCGGCACAACGTTATGTAATTGGTTTCTACAGACTTCCCGCCAATCCTTGTATTTTTCCATCAGTTTTTGTAACACGTTAGACCAAGCCATTAGACGCAGTCGAGCAGTATTCATTATGATGATTGGAGAAAACCGACAAGTTGGAATCACAACGTAGTATATTGAAATATCTGCATACTACACACCACGATTCGTGTATCCTCTACGAGTTGAGTAACTCACTATCACATTTACTGTACTTTATCTTACCGCACATGCACGTAGTGACCCCTGCTAATTAAAAAGCGAGGTTCTGCTGAAAGAGAATTAGGCACATAAAAGCAGCCCGACTGGGGAAGTATCCCCTCTGGAGAGTTGTTGTGTTCCTGCAAGTGTGCGAGGTTACTCTTTAGTGGTACTTCTTGTATTGCTATTATTCATAGGTTAGGGCAAGCATCAGGTGGTGGGTATGCTTGTTTGCCTCCCGATGTAGTGTTACAGGATGTGTCAGGTGACATTTCGGTGGCGTATCGTTGTGCCGCATCCAAAATATCAATCACAGCACACGCTGACACGCGATAGAAATACGGTTCATTAATTAGAAATAAATGTGAAAGCGGCCCAAATGAGGTTTTTTTTTTATTTTTGTGAAATTGTGGTACTTGTAAGTTTAACACTAGAACGGAAACATACCTTTTAATTTGGTAGTCTGTGTGAAAAGGCGACAACTATTTTGACTGACCTACAAATTTGTATCTATTGTAATTATGTCAGTAGTAACCCTCTCTCCAATCCTGACTGTGGTAAACAGACGGACGGATTGAGTTGCACTATAGGGCTCCTTCTTTACCTAATTTATACGGTATGTTTAAAAGCAAATTACGTGTGGACGGCAATAGAAAATGTTATGTCACTCATAGTTCAACTTCCTCCGTCTGGCCCGCTCTATGACAACCAAACTTACCTCGAAAGTGTGAACATACACTCATTACCCGACTAGGGCGAACCCTAAAGGATAGCAGGCAATGTAGGTATGTATGTACTGTACGATATGTAGATATCACCTAAACTATTCGTAGTATGTTAACAAATGAGGTAATATTGCAACCCTCAGTCTATAACCAACGGGACAGCGCTGGTTATAGGCTACATCTGTGATAATAACAGTGTAAATCCAAAATGACGGCTTAAGACGGCGTGTTTTAGTTTTTAACTTTTCTTTGCTTCCGCCAAGCTCGACGCGATGCGACGCGTGGTATACACGAGGCGAGTCTACTTAACCTAAAAACGTTGTCAGGGGGGCTTATGCGTGTTTGCCTCGTAGTGCAAAAGAACGTAGACGTAGTGCAAAAGAAAATCTGTATATTTATATAAATGTAATAATCTTTATTTCAGATAATTAATGCTCTCAGTTCGATAAAACCTGTAAATAAAACTGATGCAATGACTTTAATAAAAACATTCGGCACATTGGAGAACATCGTCAAGGCATCCGAGGCTCGTCTGGCTGAATGTCCAGGGTTTGCTGCAACGAAAGCCAAAAAGCTGTATAAAGCATTGCATGAACCGTTCTTGAAGAGAGGTAACAACACAAATAAAGCGCAGAGTCAAGACAGCGAATTTCCGGAAGATATCAATGTAGAAGATCTCAAAAAAGTTGAAAGTGAAGTTCAAGAACAAAGTATTTAGGTCGTGCGTGCTCCTGAATACCTGTTGTAGTTGTAATTAATTTAACAATAAAGGTTTTTATTGATGGATCTTGTTCTTAGTTATCCCGCTTCCTAATGCATTAGAATTAGCGGGGTCCCCTACCTAATCCTAAGGATTTGGCGAAGATACTGATTTTGACATGGAGCGACTGCTGTCGACCTCCACAACCCAGAGAGAAAACCAGACCTTTCTTAGGTCACACGTCTTTCGAAATATAATTTCATGGACGTGCGGGTTTCCTCAGGATGTTTGCCATCACTTTTTTTTTTTTGTGACGCGGGGAAAAATTCGTTACGCACACCACCGGTGCCTGGGTGGCCTCCGGTGGTAGTGTGGGACTCCCCGTCGGCTGTCCGACGGTATACCCACTAAACGACCCCGCGAAATGCCATCGGCCGCGTTGGTGTGGTGCCCCGGATCTGTTGGCAACAGGGCACATGTTTGCCACCACTGCTGAGCAAGTGATAATTACAAATATATATAAATCCGAATTTAGTAACACATGCCAAGATTAGAACCGGGGACGAGTTGGCCAATAGATCGATTTGTTATCCACTAGGCTATCATTTCTTACTGATCTGTCTATATCTTTACGCAAACTCCTTTGCAGTGTAGAGCGAATCGAGCGATACATGACTTTGCCCTTACTCATTTCACTTGCTTTTTTAGGGTTCCGTACCCAAAGGGTAAAACGGAACCCTATTACTGAGGCTCCGCTGTCCGTCCGTCCGTCTGTCACCAGGCTGTATCTCATGAACCGTGATAGTTAGACAGTTGAAATTTTCACAGATGATGTATTTCGGTTGCCGCTATAACAACAGATACTAAAAAATAGAATAAAATAAATATTTAAGGGGGCTCCCATACAACAAACGTGATTTTTTTGCTCGATATTGATAACGGAAACAGGTAGACGCTTGAAATATTCACAGAATATCTAGTTATATATTCACTTTAAGAATAAATAATTAAATTAAAATAAAAGAAATATTTAAATAATACAACAAACTTTTTTTTTGCCGTTTTTATAGATAATGGTACGGAACCATTCGTGCGCGAGTCCGACTCGCACTTGGCCGATTTTTAATATTCATCTTCTCATGCACGTTGCTAACATTACCTTCTGATAAAACTCGATAAATTTGATCATAGATTAGTCTTGCCCTCTCTCGGATCCTACATCTTTCCACTTTCGCGTTGTATGTCTGTTTCGTTATTCATTCGTGTAACTGTAGTGTCCTCATAATATCCTAGTTTCAAAACAGGAAGATACATACGTGTCTATGACGGGAATCATCATGGATGAAACGTTGTCCTGGGTTCCTCAAATTAATGAGGTCAATCGGAAGGCGTTTGCGTTTCTGCGCTCATTATAACTGCTTCAGCATTACCTACGGTTTCCACTAAAACTGGGTCCTGCTCGTTCTCTCGCTGGGTGTTCTTCTGTCTTCATATTAGGCGATACGCCCTCTGATTCCAGTATGTCTATGGTGATATTGCCTTCATGACCACAACTCAGAACTGGCTAGATAAATTGCACCGGCTGCAAAACCTGTATAAAAGGTACACATTTGATTGGATAAAATTCGATCACATCTCCATGTTAAGATAAGAATTAAGAGAAACTTTCAATTTGAACTTTGTTTATTTTAACATGTCTGATACACGTCGTCACGATATTTCAGGGATTCATGTTATATTCGTGACATTGATGACTGTCCACGATCCCGTCGACAATCCTTTTGGACATTCCCTACCATTCTACAATAATGACGCATACGTCTTATCGTTCACGATTCTTGCTGGGAAACTTGGGAACTTTTGCACATTAAAAGTATAATATGTTGATTTACAGGACTCTTCAAACCCGCTAAAATGAATTACTTTATAATGTGTAATATTAAAATTCAAATAATGCTTTCGGCTGTAATAGATTTGTTTCACCATCGCGTTTTTGATACCCTCTCAAATAGCTACGAGTAGGTAAAGGTTACAGAAAGAGCTCTTGGGTAGGCCGGGTATGAGTCCGCCTTATGTTCGTATTTCTTTAATTTATTAGTACAAAGTTATTATATTTTATACAATAAATGTATAATAATAATAATATATAATTACCTATTATATATTATTATTATTATATATTTGCGGTAGAACATTTAAATGTACTAATTACACGAATTTCTTTTTATGTATATTATCTGTATGTCAAAGAATTAATTTGTCACCAAATACGTCTATTTACAATGTATAATTATATTTTACATACTCGTACGTCAGTTTTATTTGTATGTCTACTAGACACATTAGAAACAAACATAAACCTAGTTATGACACGGTATAATCGTCGGAATGAGGTAGACTGATTTTTTTTATATACTACATGTGGTAAATAAACTTGCGACCTGCCTAATGGTGAGCAGTCACCGTAGTCTACGAACACTTGCAACGCCAGCGGCGTTATTGGCGCTTTGCCAACCCAGCAAAAGATAGAAATATAGAAGATAGAAGCCGAAAATACACGAAAATACACGAAAATTTGGGAAAATCTAGGCGTGAAATTTATTTCACACCCCGCGTTATAAGAAAAAATATTTCAAACCGCATAGCACCCATTGTGTGACAGTGAATTCCCGGCCGACTGTGAGTGGTGCAGTCGTAGAAGGAATCAGTTTGCAACATATCCAACAATTCCTTGGAACACCATTGTCCAATCGGTACAAGATACAAGGAGTCAAAGTAAATGTAAGGTCTCGATATCTTAGGACCGTCGACAATCTCACAGTTGGCCTCTGAACTGACCCACAATCATAATTGCCGAAGCTAACTATGACTGACTTGAATGAATGAATTGACATTTTTAAAACCTGAAAATACGAGCTTCACGCGTACTCCAATTTTCAGGTTTAACACAAGAATCTAAAATATATAAAAGGATAACGCACTAAGGGACAATATAACTTTCTAAAACTAACTAAATTTTCAGAATTAGATTAGTTATTTCACGCACTAAGGGACAATATAACTAACTAAATTTTCAGAATTAGATTAGTTATTTCAAAGAGAGAGAGACCCTATACATCCAAAGGAAAATTTATGTGTGTATTTACATTACATTGGATACTCCACAAAATGAAATTTTATTTTGAGCTAAAACTGAGATTTGTAATCTTTTTGTTAAATGACACGTCATCGACAATACAATAGGGGTGAAATAGTAATTGTTCTATTGATTGTGCAACGCATAATGGACCCAGTCGTTCTCATAATGAATCTTATGGAGCAATTATACTAGGTCGTTTACCTATGTTTGGATACATTATGTAATTCGGGGTGGAAACTGAAAATGGCGAAGTTGAGAACGTCTGTTTTTCAACCTGCTTATTAGTTTTTTTACACAAGTATAGAATGGCTCGCCCGATTACGATGATACAAATGGTGTTTTGTTAAGATAGATATGAATTTGGTCTCTTATATCCAATGATTTATTACAAAAGATTTAGACGAGGAAAGACCAAATAAAAAAAGCTATATTTTGGGTTTTCGTTGTTTTTGATGGGATTTTTCAGTCATTCATGGCGCTATCAACCACTGCAATTTTAGTTACAACTAGCAGAAGCCCGCGGCTTCGCATGCATGAGATTTGGGCTTTTAGTAGCCTTTATTTCTCTGTAGATATGAAATTGTTTCTGTTTAAAAAAAAAACAAAGTTCAGGGTCGTAGATGCAACCATAGAGCGATTAAATTTTCGTACAGCGCCATCTATTGACCTTTACAGGAGGCAACGTATATGTATTTTATTTATATTACATAAAAAATGCGTAGTTATTTTATGGTACAAAAAATACGTATTCTATGAAAATAATAAAAATAAAATTGCAAAGTCCCCCGAAGGGGAAGATATTTCCCCCTAATTTTAACAGTTTTTCATTTTTTACGCAGGAACCCTAAATATTTACGGGATAAAAAGTACCCTATTTCTGCTCTGAACAGCCCTTTACCTACCAGTGAAAGTCCCGTTAAAATCAGTTCAGCCATTTCGAAGATTAGCCCGGACAAACAAACAGGCAGACAGACACAGACAGACAAAAAGTAAAAAATGCGTATTTAGGCTTTGGTAACGTGAAAATAATAATATGAGCTTATGATAAAGGCTTTATTTTGAAATCACAGACAGACACTTCAATTTTATTTATATAGATTTTATGATAAACTGTTATACTCGTATATACTCGTATATTAGTATAGATTAAATGATAAACTGAACAGTTATCAAATATTGTGGCCGGTAAAGATCTTTATATTTGGATAGGCACTTTTAGCTAACTATGCGGATAGATGTCAATTTTATAGATGTCGTTGTAAGATTGTATTAAAATATCAGTGCAATCCTTATAATTATAATTCCTTCCCGAATCAAGCTTAGCCCTTTGGTATACACGACCTAGTATAACCGTATCATCATGATAGCAAATGACTTTCTTGGTCAACGTGCACATGTCAATTATGTCATTGATTTAATGCAATGCATGCCAGTGCAGCTGAATGGGTGTAATCTAAATAATCTACAATGCCATCGATCCACGTTAGCGTTTAAGAGGCTGTTACTTAAATAAAGATTCTAAGCCAGTGGTTCTCAAAGTTGTCTGTGCTACGACTCATCTAATACAAGTTCCCAAATTCGGGACCCACCTATAGGAAATTTAACCGTTACCAATATACCTAAATAAAGGACTTTTCAAATAACAAACAAAGTTTAAGTTTTTTTTAAGCGCCGCCCGCGCTTACAATCCGTCCGGGCGGCTGACAGTCGCCCGCTGCCAAGCGGTTGGATCGGTAGGGTGGTGTGCCGTTCTGCAGGCAGGGCCCACTCAATGTTCGCTCGCGACCCACCACTGGGTCGCGACCCATAGTTTGAGAAACACTGTTCTAAGCAATTAATTTTGACACATTTAGATATCGTTTGCTTTTCGGCTTTTAGACTTTTGTAATTTAAAAATCTTAATGCTAATAACAAAATATAGCGCTACATTTGAAAATAATTCGATCCAGCGCATATTGGATACGTAATTATTATAAAAAATGTAATATAAAAGAAAAATACATTTCAGAATAGTATAATATGCGCGGGGTATAATTCATAAATTCACAGTTTTATTATCTTCTCCTCTTCTTGTGAAACGGAAGAGCTCCTTTCTCAACTTCCTCGCTTTCCTTCTACATCACCTCATTCATAATTTAGCGACAATATTACATGCATAAATTTATTTATTTATTTCATTCGTCACAAATTGGATCTGCAGGCCGACGGAGTGGCAACTAAGAAACTATATTGAATATCAATGTAAACTTAACCTTATCGTGTTTTTTATACGACTGAACTAACGAAAGCAAATCACTTTAGTAGAAGTAGCTCATAGTTTTGACTAACTTTAAGTATACATTTTATCTATCTATAACTTCACGTCAAATCCCTTGCGGGGTAGGCAGAGAGAACCGAGCGCCACGTGACTCGATCCTTACATATCTCACTCGCTTCTTTAACATTCATTGCTCTTCTCATGCACGCTCGCCGGTTTCTAGGGCTCCTGACATCACCTTCCGATAGAACACGACCAATTTGGTCATGGTAGGTAAGTCTTGGCCTTCCCCGGCTCCTACATCCTTCCACTTTTGCATTGTATATCTGCTTCGTCATTCTTTCATCTTGCATTCTTTCTACATGTCCGAACCATCGGAGCATGCCTCTTCTTATTTTAACACCGACGCTCTCTTTCAGACCAACTCTGTTTCTAACGTCAACATTGCGAATACAGTCTACAAGCCTTACGCCACAAATTTTGCGCAGCGCTCGCATTTCGACCGTCAGTACCTATACATTGTAATTATTCGCCGCCATTCGGTCGGTTTGCGCTTGCTTAATGCAAATAGTAAAAATCATGAAATGTTTTATTTGCTTTGTAGAATATTGACGTTAGGTTTCGTATCAATCGATTTACGGAATATATTCCCATATAAATTGCGATATCAAATTGATTGCCTTGGAGGATGTATGTTAAAAAAAATCTTTGCTATTTTATATCACGAATACACACGAAAAGGAACACTTCTACTAAATTTCAAGTCTTGGATCAGCGGTTTAAGATTATGCTTTGATCTGTCAATTTTATATTAACAAATATTCATGAGTTACTTAGACTTACTTGACAAATATTTAAATTCCTTTATAGTCTTACTACTCTACAATTTTTGTTTTTGTACTAATCACAATCGATTAGTACAAAAACAAAATTTGTAGACCCTGTTCTCTAATCACCTTTGAAAAGGGGTTCTCCAGTGTAGCTACTACATACCCAAGCCGATCAAGGGATTTAAACGCGCAGTCGTTTTTTATGGCGTCGCTTGCTAGACCGCTCTAATCCAGGGAGGCTCAAGAGGAGTGCCGCCACGATGCAGCGCTCGCCGGAGCTCGGACTCGGGGCTCCAAAGAAAACACAAAACAGCGCCAAACCGGCTTTGCTAGCGGGTGGACGCGCGTTGCTCGACCTCCGCGCACGCTTTTTCTACGGAGTGAAAAACAAAACACACTTGGCGGGAAAATAATATTTTCATTATTCTATACTGTGACTGTGTTGACTTTTGTTATTTTGTGGTTAGTTGAATAATTTAGAATTTTCAGTGTAGATATTTTTAAAACATGTAATTTTACTATGCAATTTTAGCAATAAATAGTGTATTATATCATAATAATAGTGTTTATGTAAGATACAGTGAAATATTTGTGACTTATATACATGGGGTCAAAGACTGATTTGGATTAAACCCGGACTTGCCTGCAAACAATAGGTGTGAATAAGAAAACAGGAGGTGTGAACCCAGTTGTTGGAAATAATAGAAGAAACTTTTTTGTTGGCCAAAGGAGGTCATGAGACGACGTGAGTAATAACTTTAAACTAACAACTTAAATCTTATGACGATTGTTCAACTTTATAGATATTACCTAACTTATAGTGTGACTTAGCTAGTTAAATTTCTTGTGTTGAAGCTACATTTACACATTTCATATTATATTACGTAAATGTTAATTTCTAATAGATAAATCACGCGTCACGATGTGAAGTGTTCTATACAAATATTATGAATATACAAATTATTAATGAAGTCATTGATTTTAAAGCACAGAAATCGAGAAATTGAATCGTAATTGAACTGATATCGAAATCGAGCAATTGCAACGTACAGAGCGTGTCTCGCTCTAACTGGCTGGGAGATTTCCGAGCCGGGTTTATATTTTAACTATTTAATAGATAGTAGACGGCATTTGTATATTAAAAAACAGGTAAATGAGAGGTAGGGCGCATCAAAGCGGCCCGCCTGGGGAAGTACCTCTACCTCACAGAAAACCACAGCCAAATAACAACTCTCTGGAGGGTTGTTGTGTTCCTGCGTGTGAGTGAGGCCACCAGTAAGCTCCTAAGGAGTTATGTGTTAGCAGCAGAGGTGGCATCGCGCGGGTGCCACTTAATGTATTACAAGCGTTCATAGGCTCGGTGATCGCTTTACATCAAGTGGGCCGTATGCATGTATGTCTCTCGTCGTTGTATAAAAAAGTAATAAGCTATTGAGATGGTAAACAAGCGTACATACTTCCTGCCTGAGGGGTAGGTAAGCGCGGTTACCATAGGTAGCTTATGGACGTCGGCAATACAGACAGGGGTATCACTCACATATTGATGATTATATTACGTTGATACACCTACAAATTATAACATTGAATGTGAATAAAGTTTACATGGGCAATCTTACTTCGATTACTTAGCGAAACTAGCCGCAAATGAATTGTCCTAGTCATACGTCTAAAATATACTAATTATAAATAATTAGCACGCCAATAAATAATAAAACAGCCTTTACAAATAGCTGGACGAGTGAAACGACCGGCTCTCAGTTGCCCAATTAATAAAATTGTCGATATGATCTCAGCATGTTTCGCTAATGAAATTCAACATAGACACCTACACTATGGACAACATGGACACCTACCGCGAAGATGGCGTTTGCCGCCTCCACGGAGCCGAAAGAACAACAAATTTAATGTCGCGTGACACCCACGCTATAATTTTACTAAACGTTTAGTGTCATTATCTTGACCAACTGGCAACACACAATCATAGTCTGAAAACCAGCCTTGCCAAAATGCTCAATCTCTCTAATTTGACCGATATTACAGCTCGACGGCACCAAATTTTTGTATCTATTGCCATCAGCTCTACACTTACTCACTTTTTAAATTGATAGATGAATTCCAATGAATTATGTAATGGGTTGGCATAAGATTTCATTACATAGTTAGGTTACATTACATGTCGACCTAATAACAGCGGTTTAAAAATAATCTATGAATGTTCTCCTGCACTAGAATGTACATTAGATCTAGGAATAGCGAATGGATTGCGTCAGCATTACAGTTAATAAATAATTAATAATATTTGAATCTAGAGCAGTACTTATTGCAATTGGTTCGGTTCATAAAGCAGCTTGTTGTTTCTCTGTACGCAGAGTAATTCATATGGTAGACAAAAAATAATGGCACGTTTCTTATAAAGCGACGAACGCCGGTCGACAGGCCCCACTTATTTGAAACTAGCAACAGGTGAATGTAGCACGTGCCAGAGCCAGGTGGAGTTAGCAATTTTTTTTCGTTTCTTTAACTACCAGCCTCTTATGATAAACAACCTATCATTACGGGCAGAATAGGAATAGGCACACATGCACTGTAGGTTCTGCGATGAAAATCCCCCGCTATCCAACCATGGTAATTCTACTAACGCTATGTTAATGTAATCATCACGTATTAGAGACTATTAGCGTCAGCGAAAGATTCCTAAATCTATGATTAGCATCCATAATTTGCTAATAACATAAGATTCGACCACACCTTGCTATTGCGATTTCTTGAATTGACAAATTATGCGCGTGGCAATGATACGACCTGAGTAAAAGCCTACTCTATATTTAACAGGTTTCTTCCATCGACATTCAAATTTTATTATGCTTTTAACGTTACTACATCCAGTTTATAGGAAGCCTCGGAGAAGGCATCATGGTGAGCGCAACTAAGCGGCTATGCCATTCGGACATATCACCGTTACTTATACTAATATGCCGATAATTGACGCCGTCAACGCATGTGCCTACGATTTATCGCCAGTTATATTAATTGTCCTTCATAATTATTATATATCCAGCTTAAAGTCGTCATAGCAAATGTACATGCTCAATTTAACCCAGTTGCGATGCGTTGCGATGTAATTTATGCGACCAGTTTACTCAAACTAGTAATAAAATTGACGGCAACTACTAATTTGGAAACTGGAGTACTGGATGTATATACGGAACTCCGCAAACTGTCACAATTATCAAGCAAAATGCAGAGATTACCTAGTTCCATCCGTGATGAAACCGTTAATAATTTGCTGTCGTCATGTGATTTGAGAGCGGTGCACTCATTTATTTACTGTCTTTATTGATGTATTGGACACAAAATACGAGTACAAGAGCTAATGCTAACGGCATTATATACTATCAACCTTTAATCTTTTTAGGATGTGCAGAAATCCACCAATAAGGTTTAAAATCGAAAAAAGAAACAGAGTATTAAATTTCAACTTATATAACTTAATTAAATTGGTATACCTACATAAACAGCGTGTACCAGAATACAGTGACACAAACATACATATTTTTTGTAAAATGCTGTATTGTACCAAACAAAAACAAAGTACTTAATGGTGCTAGCGGAACCAAATTGAATTCTAAAATTGGAAATTCAATACGTATTTTTAAGAAATATATATTTATTAATTATAAAACACTATTCGCATTTTTTTTGAATTATTAAAAAAAAAATAACATACAAAAAACAAAATAACACATTAAAAAAATATATAATTATTTTCTTTTTTGTGTAGCTAAAATATTGCGTAGTTTTACCCATTGTCCTTTCTACATATGATGATTCAGTAATTGCTTAAGTTGTTTAAAAGGTTAGCATAGACTTTATTTTCGATGAAGATACATATTTCCGACACTATGTACCAACTCCGCGTTAATTTGACATGATATCAAAATATGAAGACATTTTTTTATTTTAGTCATGTAACTTCGGCTTGGTATCCTCTATCTCTATAATATTATTTTCTTTCTATTTACCCCAACTTCTTCAAATTTTATTATTGAAGTGACATCATGTTTTCGAAAATTTTTATTACGTGATTCATATATATATTATTATCAATATTAATACAAACAATAAATTAAGCAGCACAGTACATGAATTCCCATTTAGTTAAAATAAAATTCAGTTTAACTACAGCTAAATTTAATTAATATCTTTGTAACCTTTTGAGGATTAGGTAAGTAGGTACTGCACAATGTTCATCATCATCATCATCTCAGCCTGTATTCGTCCACAGCTGAAAATAGGGCTCCCCTCTGCCACTCGTTTCGATCCTGTGCCACCTACATCCATCGACTCCACAATGTTACCCAAATGTTAATGCAAATTCTTAATAATATCTACGTCATATCATAATACAATCACTCGTTTTTTTTCGGTTTCTTATATGTTGATAGAGGTGTAGGACACGTTTCAACTTTGTTTTGTTTCCGTTCTATATTATTTATTGTTAATTTTTTTTAACATGAAATATCGGCGTTTATTCGATACTCCATTTAACTGAACCAATAAATAAATAAATATTTAACCTACATTTTAAAATACAGCAATTGAGTCACAACAGTGACCGATTTCTAAGTATGTGTCGAATAAAATATTTTTAGTGTATCTGCCCCCTCCGGGCATCGCACGTTAGATACTATACTCGTATATTATAAATCTTCCATTACAAATCCTCATCAACACCCGTTGTGTAGGTAGTTTAAAATAATGAAGTGAAAAAATAGAGATAGGAATATCCACTTTAATACTATACAATAATTGACTAAAGTTGAAGAATTAGTCAAGTTGTCAAATTGGCCACGGGAAAAGCTTGAGCCCTCTGCAATATGTCGTTCCATATAAAGCGGAGACCACGATCACTGGTCAACTAAAGTAATCTGCGAAAACATTCGCAGTTCGCAAAATTCGTACCTACGTGTGCAAAGAAATCTTACCTGACTGACTAATAGTCAAGCCTAGTGGTAATTCGTGACATTTTAAGATTCAACCGGTTCTTACCAGTTCTTACCGTTATACAGATGTGCAAAATAATACTTACGAGTGCCCGAAGTGCTTTTAAATCCAAGAGTTGATCGAGCCCATATTTTGACGTTTGTACAAGTCCTATGTGGTACTAAATAGAAGTTAAATTCATACTTCAGTGCCAAAAAGCTGCGACACAGTTAAAATTTTACTATTTCTTATTGCTGCGTTTGAACGTTGCTGTTATTGCGTTGGTTACACGTCTTTCAAATATAATTTCTTGGATGCGTGGGTTTCCTCACGATGTTTTCTTTCGAGCTAGTAGTGATAATTACAAATATGTACTGTACATGAATCCGAAATTTGTGGTACATGTTGGATATCCAGTGGTACATCCCGGGCCCAGTTAGTCAATAGAGCGGTTCTTTCCCCGCTGGGCTATCACTGCTCCTCTATCCTCTCGCGTCGGAGGCATCAATTGAATTTCTTATCAAAAGCTCGAGCCTGCAATCCCTTCCAACAGAGAAAAAATCAAACTTCTAAGTCAAAACAAATACCTACTTATAGGGTATTTCCCGTTGACCTATAATCATGAAACTTGGCAAAAAGCAATGTCATTTAGCCAAAGTAAAGAAGACATCCGATATCCGTAAATTTCTAGTTATATTAAGTACATCATATAGGGTTACTTTTACGTTTATAAAATGTTATTGCGGACAAAAATATTACATTGGCCTATGATTTATTATCGTGATCATCTACATTTCGAGCGTTCTTGTGACATGTTTGTCCCTGACGGTGATCGTGATTGCTTTCATCGCGATATATTCCACATCACGACCGACTAATCTCACTGTCTACCTTCTACCATCGAACGATAGTACGTCCAAACAATAGCGCGGGAAACATTGTTGCCGCAATATCACCACGCAATGTATGAAAGAACAACGTTAATTTATGATGTGTCTATAGATGTGCCTTGATGGTTTTTAGGGTTCCGTACCGAAATGGTAAAACGGAACCCTATTACTGAGGCTCCGCTGTCCGTCCGTCCGTCTGTCACCAGGCTGTATCTCTTAAACCGTGATAGTTAGGCAGTTGAAATTTTCACAGATGATGTATTTCTGTTGCCGCTATAACAACAAATATTAAAAAATAGAATAAAATAAATATTTAAGGGGGCTCCCATACAACAAACGTGATATTGATAACGGCAACAGGTAGACGCTTGAAATATTCACAGAATATTTAGTTATATAGTCACTTTAAGAATAAATAATTAAATTAAAATAAAACAAGTATTTAAGGGGGCTCCCATACAACAAACGCGATTTTTTTTGCCGTTTTTATAGATAATGGTATGGAACCCTTTGTGCGCGAGTCCGATGCGCACTTAGCCGATTTTTTTTTTAATTTCTACTCTATACCACGCGGCCTAATTACCCTAAACATTCAGTGAAAATAATAACAAGGAAACAAGACTGTTTCAAATTACATGGCGTAGATCAGAAAAAAATGGTTTCCTCTTAATTGGAATGTTTCAAAGGATGGTCCCTCAACTCACCAAATTGGAATTAGTTCATTAGAGTAACCTGGAGGTCCCTGAAACTTTAAAGTAAAGGCTTTAAATGTTACTTCATATTATTTATGGAAAAGTGTGGACGCTTCGTGGACAGCCTTTATGCTTGCGACATTGACTGATGAGGGCCATTAATGGCAGAGTGGACGCTTCATGTTGTCACCATTGCTCTTTAGGCCGATGCGAGCCTAGACCTACTTATACTTTAAATATAATACTACCAACTTCACGCAAGTTCGACACGCTTAGGTACTTGGGAAATTTCAATCCCCTCTTCTGCTTCAATGTGACCTATGATCGTTGGTGGTCCATTACAAATAAAAATATGAACACTGACTTTATTGAAGTCTTTTCGTTTATCATCAGTTATAGAAGTATTTTAATTTATCATCAAACCTTCCAGAAATAATATTTTTCGAACAAGAAATAGTGATAATAATAGCAATAGTTAATGATGAGATGACGCGACCGACTTTTTACTTTGTACTTTTTAAATTGCTGATATTTTACTCATATATAACAATTTATATTGCGGTTATTGTGTAAAAAGGTAATTTTTATTAGAATTTTAACGAAAATGAATAGGTAGTTTCTAAACCAAAATAATCTGCAGTTAATTGATATTAAAATAGTTACCACACTTACAACAATGTAATTCAACGCTTATTTATTTGGCTGCTGAGGTGAAGGTACTTTCACAGACGACCTGTCGATGTGTCCTACCGATCTTAAAAAGACCCAACCAGACCCAGATAAACAGACATGTTCATGTCCACAAATGTTTGTACTGTGCGGAAATCGAACCCATGAGCGTTTTCATTTCAAAGACTTGATGTGAGGCCATATTTATTTGCATACGATTTGCTCCCTGGTCTTTTTTCCATGTCGTCATTTTTATTCAACGGACGTTATGGTTTGTGAACTAAATGCGTATAAGGACATTTTGCTCTGTAAACAACCTGCTCCGAATTCGATGCGACGATCTTATAATCCCCGAAAATCACACGAATTGGAATATAAGCTGCTATTGAACTAGTCTTGAAATCTTGGCCTTTCTGGGGCACCAAATACAATGTAACCAGAGGGAGACTTTGTACAAAAGTCGCCTACATGGGTACCTCTGTCTCACCTATTTCTACCGCCAAGCAGCTATGCTTATATAGCTGTGTTCCGGTTTGAAGGGTGAGATATGGCAGAGAAATTACTGAGTACTGTGACGAAACATCCTCAAGTCACAAGATTGGCAGCGCGCGAGTAACATCCCCGTGGTGTTGCAAGCGTCAATAGGCTGCGGCTACCGATTACCATCTGATGCGGGCCGCATGCGTGTTTGTCAATCTAGTTGTATAAAAAAAATCGAATGTGATATAATAATCAAAATGTGTTCAGAAACAACTGATTCATGACCAACAAACTGATCGACTGATGAAATACGTACCATTACAGCCAGATAACGCTGTGTTATCTGGTCGTGATCGTTATCAGTAAGCTCCAATAGAGCATACATTCGTTGACAGCGATAGCTGCAGCTCGAGACTGTTGCCTTTTTCCCATTTTAGGCGGGCTTTCGAGGTGGTATAAAAATAAAATTGCGACAAACTCACCATGTACCTGCTTCTACATACTTATACCATGAGTGTTAGAAGTGACTAATGATGACTTAACGCTGGTACGTAGGTGCTATAATAATAATAATCCCGAGCACAAAGCAGGACGCAGTACGGTTTGACTCGTGCCAAGCGTCTCGCGGGTCGGCGACTCTGCGCACGCGCACGCAGCCTCCGCCTTTGCTCCTTTTGTGTCACGTATAATCAACTTCGTGATGTTTCTATGTGTGTGTCCGCTCTACACGTGTGCTCACTCATAGGATCTTTTGTCTGTGTATACGCCTACTGCAGCAAAGTGTAAACTTCGTTTCATTTGTACTTTTATAGTCAGGAGTATGGTTGAGCGCAGGAGCTACTTTTAAAACATTTATAAATAGAAATAACCAATGTCCTTGGCTTTTCCTTTTAGTATACAGGTTATGAATGTTTATTTATATTCCTCAATAAAATCTAGAAGAGTCCAATCAATAATCGATTTTATATTGCCTGCATAGTCAGAGCCATAGTCGTGTGTACAGAAGGTAGAATCAGACTGCGAGTATATAGTTGTTATCAACCAGTAACTTAGCATTTCTATACGTTTCATTACGAAAGAGAAGAGAAACATGTAAAGTGTACACCAGCAGGGCTCTCTGCTAATTAGAGGCATCTTTATGTTACAAAATGGTCGTAAGATCACTCAGTCAAGTTTTGGACTAAAGCAAATGCTACGAGATTTTAGTTTAGAGTTAATCAAATAACTTTTATTTTATATTTTACATTTGTAAAATATTTTTAGCGTTTTTCCCGTCCAAATTTATGTTATTGTGTTTTAGTGTAAGGTGGTGTTTTTCGTGATTAAATATAAAATGTAAATACAAGACGTGCTCATTCAAGTTTTGAACTAAAACGAGATTTTAGTTTAGGGATAAACGAATGAGTTTAGTATTGTTTTTTACTTAGTTTATTATTAAAATATGTTATAACGTTATTTCCGTCGAAACTTCAGTTATTGTGTTTCAATGCGATAACCACGACGTACGACTAAATTGTACTCAATTTTTTTCTTCTTCTTTTATGCACTACAAAAATTTATTGATTTTCGAAACCGACAACGAACCAATAATTGAAAAGAACGTTGCGGCTCAGTTTTTCTGTCTCTCTTTAACTTTCATTGTTGAAGTTCACTAAGTGCACTGATGATAAGAAAATTATTTATATATGTTTTATATAGGTAGATACCTACTTATATATGTTTCAAAAACGCAACTATGCGTGATAAACCTAGAGTGGACACTAAATAGACTATTGCCTGCCTATTCTGAATACCAAAAAGCAATACAGGGTTACGGAAGAAATAACGTCTATACCTAGAACTATAATACTGCAAGGACATTTCAATGTAAACACGTACGCAAACCAGCACTAATTTCTGTTCTAATCGGCAGTAGGTACTAATTATAGAAATCACAGTTTCCTACCAAGAATTTTGGATAAATTGATGGATTGATTGAACAATGACGAGCGCGTTGATTATGTCCATCATAAGTATCATAACTTTCGTAATTGAAATTTAGTTATAGTTTCAGGTACTACGTTAGATCCTTCTTTGTATTTACTGTTTTATAAAGTCTACATTTTTAAAAAGTGTATTGCTGAGAGGTTTCACAACACGATCCAGGATAGTCTCTTGATACACTTTGGCTGAAGTCTTCACTCCTTTTTCACAAAAATGTAGCTTTATGACTCCTTGATAAGACACCTCCCACCAACCCATTACAGACGCAGAATGATGACCACGTTGTACCTTTCCGACCACTTAGGCGGCTTCTTTAGAACTATGTGCGTACACTTTGTCATTTTGCATGTTGAAGTGCTTTTCAATCGTGAAAAATTGTTCATCAGTAAAGAGTATGTTTCTGTGCCTTTCACCTGCGTATCGGGATAAAGGGCGTTTTGGTCGATCCACTCTCTTCAACTGTAGGGATTGGTTTAGAGCATGTCCTGTATATCGACGATAAGCGCCGAGCTTACGGTCTTGTTTTATTAAACGCGACAGTCCTAGCGGGAATCTTCATTTCTCACGATAAGTTTTTCGTTTCCTAATGGGGTTACGGCGAATTCTGGCTTTAACAACATTGATAGCCTTTGTAGTTCTAATAGCACGTGGTCGCCCCGATGTTTTATGGTCTTCAACAGAGGAGGTGTCGGTATATCTAACGATAGTATGATATACATACATACGGCTGATACCAAGCTTTTGAAGTGTCTTGAATATGACTGAGGCTCCATACTCACTTTGTGCAATGCAATCACTGCAATCCTATTTTCTATAACACCTTATTCCACATTGTAATTTAATAATAAAGACGAAAAAAAATATGTAAAAAGGCGGAAAATCGAAAGAAGTTTTTAACATAAACATGTTACAAATTCACAATAATTACCGAGTTGAAAAAAAGAAACTTTTCTATGTAACAGTATTTAAGGGCAGACTAGTTAGGTATTTAATTATACATTTGGTTTTCTTTAACAAATCGCTATTAACTTTAGCGTTAATTTAGTAAACCCATCAATGTGTCGACATAAAAATACCAATTCGGCCAATTTAAATTCTGTAATCGTCACGGATAGAAATATTTACGTTTTTTACTAGGTTTTGATGGTACGTTTATTACATTTTAGTTTAGTTTTTTATCATATTGATTTGAGTTAATTAAGCAGTAAGTTACTTCAAATGTGTCCATGTGTTGTCTATTTTTGTGGATTTATTGAAGAGATTTTGTTCCTCCTATTACGTATTTTTCAATATTATTATACGTTTTATAGTTTTAAGATCAATTGAGGTGGCCAATTGTTCCCACACTGTATGTGTTAGTTACCTTGTGTTATTATCTTACGATGAAAACTTAGGGCCACCCTCTATGAACTATTTCAATGAATGTAATTCTGACATACTTAAATATATGATTTTATTTTTGTTGCTTTTTATGACCAATAATGATGAGATGTAAACCGATAACAGTTAATAAAAATTGTTATTGGTACTTGAAGTGGCCCGCCGACCTCATAAAACTGTCCGTTTTCAACAAATAGTTGTTCAAATTAATAGTCAACTACACCAATCTGGATTCTTATGCCTAGTCAGAGTGTTCAGAGATGCCAATTAAGCGACTATACTATAGTTATTTTTATTTCTCTAAAATTGTTAAAGAATTCTCCACGACGATGACTTAATGATCGATAAAAACAAACAATTTGGGAGATATAAAAAGCGCTGACGACACACCGTGTTTTTGTCGCTAAACGAACTTCAAAAGCTTAATAACATGTTTAGAAGATTGACTAATCGACCGATTACACATACGTGCAAGTCACGCCTCTTTCACGAAATGACTGGAGAGTTTTCGAATCAAATTGTCTGGTAGTAATAGAAGGTTGCCATAGAAAGTATTGTTTACCGTGATTTCCAAAACTAAATTTTAATTTGATACTTATATTTCTCTCTTCTGTCTTTTAACTCCTTTAGGGCAATTGTAATTGTGATAGTTGTTGGCTAATTGATATACATTATATGAATTGTTCCAATGCGTTCCGTCCGTACTATTGTATTAAACATGTTACTTATTACATTTGCCAACTTCTTAACTTGGACATCTCACAGGACTTACATTGGTCTCACGTATAAAATAAGCAACTTTAATTGCTAAACCATTATTTAGCTCAAATCGCAAACATACCCTTTTTTAACGCGCCTTTTTTAAATTTTTATTCATAAACAATGTACAATTTTTTATAGGTTCTATACCGAGGGGTGCCTATATCGGAAATCTTATGCCGTCACTCTAAATGAATGTTTAGGATGCTTTCGCGCGCCGTACTACTCTTTCGGCAGTGCCTTGTTTGTTAATTAGCGGGATGCACCATGTGCAGGCTCGTTTTGCTTACTTACAAAGTTAAGATGATAGTGAGCCTCTCACACTCCATAATTCTATTAACGGTTGAAAATCACCGTTATCCCAGAATTCTCACCAATTCTCAATAAGTATACTATACCATACTTAGTGACTTATTTGCAAAAAATAAATGCTCGACACTCAAGTATACTGTTTCTCCAGGGACTGCCTTTTATAAAAAGAGAAAACTAAAAAAAAGTACTCAAGTGGTGCATTAGTAATAAATAATTTGGATGATAAGGATAACCTTAAAAGCTTTCCCGTCGCGACGTCTCAAGTACCTCTGAACTTTGAGTTCAAGGCGACTGCAATGTTGATGCATCTCATCGCTGCATTCCTGAGTGCTTTCCTATTTTAAACTTAATTGTAACCGGTTATAGTCGAAAAATAAATGGTTACCTAGTACAGTAACATTCAATTAACTAAGTTTATTTAATCAAGGTATTTGTGTATCATATGTATGTATTTATATATATAGTATCTATACAAGCACCTTATGTTATATCAATCCATTTAAATCATTGAGTTATTATGTACTAGGTACGTAGTAGGTAGGTAATATTACCTCAGTGATTTAATTCTCCACGGGAAGTTCCTTCCGGTGTAGACATATAGAAACTAGTATTCCATGACTCGACTCTTACACACATCACTCCAAGCCTTGCAGGAAAAAGCAATGGAGACCTTCTGACACGATTTTGTATTTCGATGAAATTTACCGCTACGGTCGGGTGTAAAGTAGAAAGCGCAGCTCTTATTGGCTGGTTCAGGGATCAATATCACGTCATATATCAGCTTATTGGTTAAAATACATTGCCATTAGTCGGTAGACACGAATCGCGGAGATATTTTGACGAGCTCGGTGGCTCACTTGTGAATGACGCGACTTTAACACCGACGCTCGTAGCTTCGATTCCCACACAAGGCAAATATTTGTGTACATGAACATGTCTGTTTGTCTTGGTTTGTTGTTTTTTGTTTGTTTGTTGTTTTTTGGTTTGTTGTTTTAAGAGAGGCAGAGCGCATCAAAGAAGCCCGTCTGGGTAAGTACCTCCACCTCACAGAAAACCGCAGCCAAATAACAACTCCCTAGAGGGTTAATGTGTTTCTGCGTGGGAGTGAGGTCACCAGTAAGCTCCCAAGGAGTTGCTGTGTAAGCAGCAGTGGAGGCATCGCGCGAGTGATACTTAATATATCGCAAGCGTTAATCGGCTACGGTACCCGCTTTACATCAGGTGGGCCGCATGCTTGTATGCCCCCGACGTGCTATAAAAAAAAATATTTAGGCGCTAAAACATTACGTTTTAGTGACTGGAGAGGGGCTTATGCGCCGTCAAGAGATGAGTGAGTTTTATCAAAACATGTCAAAAGCTCGAGGATCGGCGAGCGCGCACCTTATGTTTTTATCCATGACTTGTTATTAAATATAATTGCTTAATTATAACAAAGTCTCTACCATCTAGATCCTTTTTTGTCCCTATGTGTCACAGCCACAGGTCCTACACGAACTAGCGACGTATAAAATTAAACGTAATTTGAACAAGTGGGTAATCTAGTAGGGGAGAGTATGTCTTCGATAGAGTACTTTAAACAGTTTATGCGGAATATTAATATATAGCACATTGTCTATAATATTCCGTTGAAAAAGACGAACTTAAAACTCAAAATTGTCAAGCCAGTCAGGGACATGTCAAAACGGGACTGACATATGTAGAACAGAAATCGGGAGGCAAACAAGAATATGGTACACCTGATTTAAAATTACTCTCGTGGTCTATGAACACTGGTAATACAAGACGTATCGCTCGTGCATTGCCACCCTGGTACCAGCACAGACACTCCTCAGGAGCTTACTGGTAACTTCGCGCATTGGCACGAACACAACAACTCTCTAGGGATTAACGGTCTCCTGTTAAATGGAAGTAGTTCCCCAGTCTGGTTGCTTCAATACGCTCTGCCTGTGCCTCGTTGTTTTTGTTTAGTTGCATCACGTGGAGGTGAGGTTGAATTTGACTCTACATTCATGCTTTTTCGTCAATTGGTCAAAAAACAATCAGAGCGAAGCAGGTAATGTAATTATTACTACTCATCGCGAACATTGTTAAATAATTTCCAATGAAAAAGGGTCATTCGTTCATCAGAGTTGATAAAGGTTTACGTAGCTAGCTACACAAAACAGCATAAATAGTGAAATAATTTTATTTTATCGATCTCTTACATCCGACTTAATTATATGATTTTTAGTACCTCTATGAAACTAAAAGACCAGAAATAATAGGGGTTATAGTATGAAGTTGCCGTTTTATAGTAATAGATACTTTAAATTGACATTAAACCTTCATGGTGTGAGATTTTCGAGTGAAACTTTTTTCACATAATACTTTTCTTGTAAAAAATGTGCAACATTTGATTTTCGAATTTCAATTGTTTTTTTTATTTAGCTTAGATGGGAAAGATGGATACTTCGAAAATCCGAATAATTTTTGAATACGAGCGGCAGAAACGTCTCGCAATAACAATGCTGCGTTTGGAGAGGACACTGCTAATGAACGCACCGTGCGTTTTTGGTTTGAATGCTTTCGTAATGGAAACTTGGTACGAGCCATGTGGAAGACTGCCGTACGACACAGGTGAATAACGTTGAATTGAAGGAGATGTTGGAAGCCGATACGAGTCAAACTACCCAGGAATTAGTCGTATGGTTTAACGTTACCTTACCTACAATTTTGACTCATTTGCATCAAATCAATAGTACAAAAAAATATGAAAAATGGTTGCCTCTTGATTTGACTAATCTGCAGAAAGAAACGCGTGTTAATAATTGTGTTGCCTTGTTGAATCGGTACAGAAATAGAGGAATATTGGATCGAATTGTGACATGTGACGAAAAGTGGATTCTTTACGATAACCGTAAGCGAAAAATACAATGGGTGACCCCAGGTCAAACGCCGCAACAGTGCCCTAAAGCAAAGCTTACCAAGAATTATATATAATAAATAAAATTATGTTTACTGTGTCGAACTTCGAACAATGATGGCGAAACTGGCAGTGAAACAGCCCCGACTCGTGAATATTAAATCTTCACCATTATTGCTCTGTGATATCGCAAGACCTTACACTACACGAGAAACTGTTGTAACTCTACAGGAGCTGCAGTTAGAAACCACACGTCATCCTCCGTACTCGCCAGACCTTGCTCCAACTGACTACCGATTTTTTCGCGATTTGGATAATTTTCTACGTGGTAAAAAATTTTCTTCCCAGGCAGGCAGTTCAAAATGCTTTCACATGGTTTGTCGAATCTAGATCCCCAGAGTTCTATCGCAAAGGCATATATAATGAGGGTAAATATTTTGATTAAATAAATATGTTACAAAATGTTTGTCCGCACGTATCCCGGTATCCCGAGGGACCCGTTTTTTCTTAGTTCTTATGTTTCTAAGGGTCGTATCGTAATGTTGAACAGACTATAACTCAAGAACTAGGCTGTCATGCATAAAGATTTTATCAAATCCGACTCCAGCGATTAGCGCGTTCAATCAAACAAACAAACAATCAAAAAAATATACTTTCCCCTTTATTTATTATTATATATAATGCCTTTGAGCAAAACTATGCTTGTTGATAGGGCTAGCAATAAAAGTAACCCTAAAAGCAACATCGAATATGAAATTGACACCTTTTGTTGTGGTAGGTACTTGATAACTGTTAAACTAGCTTTCTTTAAGAAAGGATCTTAAGCAGAGAGAAAAGATTTAATACAAAAAACTATTTCCTACAAAAAGTGGATGCGTATCGGGTTGAGGAATGCGGGCTGCGGTCGCCGGGCGATTTCGGTGATTACAATCATTATTTGTTATTACGTTATTATGGAGACGCGACGGCATCACGCTACCAAGGCTGTTAGGGTGTCACCTACTAGCCACATGATTCCCGCGGGAAAGACCTTAGTCGAAAATAGAGCTATCTTTAAGTAAGTTCAGTCCTGCAGTATATTACAAAAAAAAACCTTTCTTTTTACTTACATATCACGTATCTTTCCAGCTATTGAATTAAGATCAGTTTACAGTTTTTAGAAAGGAATCGAAGTCAGTTTCTGTTTTTAAATAGTTACTTACCTGTTTTCATAATTTTTGCCCAAGCAAAAGGGTACTAACGAAAACCATCAAACCCCGAGGAACTACTGATCAATCGTCATTTCTCGTCATTCTGCACTTTTTTACACTAGGAGGTAGAATTTGTTTATTAGGATGTAGTAGTTATTGGTACTATTCGTTAACTCGTATTACGTAACTAGGCAATTCATCAGTACTTCGAAATCTTCAATATTCCAGGTCGCAATACATAAACATTATATTCTGAAATATAACTTTACAATCCGGTGCCATACATACTTTTTTAGTTAGGTACCATAAATAATCAGATCAGATTTAAAAAAACAGGCTACAGAAAATGTTTACCGCACGGAATCTTCTGCTAGTTCAACTCACACTTGCTACCTTTTTGTTTAGGGTGTCTGCGTAAACTTGCGAAGCCGAACTTCACGCGGCTACTGAAATATAAAAAGAGCCTGTAATAATCACTCGGTTCATGCCTGATACACATAGAATGTGACTTTATAAGCAATATCAATAAAGCTTTCGCTATGATTCTAAGGTTACCTTTTAGTGATGCTCCTGAGTGGAAAGCTTTTGGCTGTTGAAATTAAATGTGAATAATCACATTGGGTCTGGGGGCTTGAAAATTTGCGTGAGCGTTGTCGTTGTAAAAACTTAATCGTATGATATGATGATGTATGATATGATTCAAATACATTTTTATTGCCTTAAGTCTATTCTTGTACAAAAGCGGGTTTATCCCATTGATCTGTTTAGGAGGCTCAGGGCTTAGAACTTCTAAAAACTAAGAAAAAGAAAAGGTTTTTTAAGTTCCTGCGGAATCAAGATACGCGGCAAAGAAGTTACAGTCGCGGACAGCCTCTAGTTTACATACTTACTTTAATAATAACATAATAAATAATAAACCCCGCAGAGCAGCTTGTGGCGAGCTGTTGTGTGCGTAACGACACCACGGGTACCCGAGTGCTCCGGAGAATCGACCAGGGCCTTCGTCGGTCGAAGTGGAAAGTCAAGAAGGCCCGCAGGACTCTCAGCTCTGGCTTGCCTTCATTAGCCGTCCAGAGAGGAGTCGATAGAGCATATTACTAATCCTGCTCCACTATCAATAGCGAATATTTAATGAAGTATATCCATTCTAAGGGTTTACTGAACAATAGTACAGAAGTCGTATTTGTCACAGTTTGACGGCAGTATTAATTACTTCATTAGCCAGCAGGCTCCACGGGTAAACACAGGAATGCATCGTTCCTTTTATTAACGCCAGTACACCAATCCGGTTTGAAGGTCCGAAAATATTTTTTGATGTGAGGATTATGCACGGTTAAATCTGATGGGGTTATTAACCCTTTTGTATAACTGCAGTAGAGTATTATGTGTATTGAGTGCAGTGAAAAAAAAGGCAGATATTTATTGCGTTACATGAACTGTAGGTAGGTATAGAATTTCACGGCAATTTTAATTATCGCGTAGTGCTAATTCCTATATATTATATATTCAATAATTAAAGTGAGAGCTCGATGACATCGTTGCACGTGTCATTCTAACCGAACACGCAGGTTAAGCAACGTCGACAGAAGCCTGTCTATGGATGGGTTTATTTATCTCGAGTTTCTCCGTGCTTCGGAGGGCACGTTAAGCCGTCGGTTCCGACTATTGCTGCACTAAGTCAGTGGCCCTCGGGCGGTTTGAAAACACTGGCCTCCGCCAATCCGCATTTGAAGAGCGTGGTTGAGTATGCTCTAAACCCCTCCGGTTGAATGGAGACCCGTATCCCAGCAGTGGGATGAGTAAGGGTTGATGAGTGAGTGCTAATTCCAGGCCGTCTGGTATGGCATTTATTGAATAGAATACAGTAGATTAGAAGAGAGTAGAGTAGCGTAGAGTAGAGTAGTAGTAGAAAGAATGGATGCACTTGATTGAACCAAGATAAATACATATGAGACATGTAAAAAAATATAAAAGTAAAATAGGCGGGTACTATCGCTAAATGCGAACTCTTCTAGACAATCATGAGAATAATCTTTTTATTGTGACCATTTATGACCATGTTATTTTTCACTTTTCAAACAAAGTCACAAAGTAATCCGAAACATGATTTTGCGAAACCCAAATATACTTTTAGTGTATTTGGTGTTCAATGAGGCTAAGGTACAAAGTGTTAGTATAGACAAGAATGTTAATGAACAAGAAAATACGGTTAACTTTGGTGTAACCAGAAATTGTTCTATCAACATAATTTCCAATGTTTTAAACACTCTCACTTTATTAGAAAAATAGTCGATTTCAGTATCGAATAAATATTAACTTTACATGAAGGTGCCCATAATAATAGCTCGAAGCGTTGTTTGATTGACAATAAGGCTATTGAGTTTCATTTACTTTGGTACATCATATCAGGCAGATTAGCCACCAAAGCATGTGAATAAATTTGCAGTCGCTCAATGTAAAAATCTGTGTCTTCACCTAAGGATTTGGCGAAGACGCAGATTTTTACATGGAGCGACTGCCGCCAGAACTGCACAACCCAGAGGGAAAACCAGGTCTATCTTAGCCAGGTCATCTTTCGAAATATTTCTTGGCCGCGTACTCTTTCCTCGCAATGTTCTTCACCGCCGAGCAAGTGATAAATATGTATAGAAATCCGAAAACAGGAATTTAGTTTGTAGATGCATTCGTACCGGGTACCAATTGGCCGGTTCCATTTCCACTGATGTCTTAATTTCTGAGCCTTTTTTGATGAAATTTATATAATTTATGGTATAGAAGATAGCTTGAATAAATACGAACATAGGCTACTTTGTGTTGTATTTCTGGTTTCTTTGTCTATATAAACCGCTGAACCGATTGGAAGAAGTTAAATAAGTCGTTATTGATGAATCGTGCTTGAATCGTTACTGCTCTACTATCGTTGCTACTTTTTACATTTTAAGATAGCGAAGCAATGGGCGAAAACTTGTTCTGCGTTTTAAAAATATATTATTTGTGTTACAAAGATAAGTCTGCATACATATTATCATCCTACCTAACGTCGTTGGTCCACCACTACTGTCATTTAACAGCTGCCATGTTTAATGTTTATTTTTTACTATTTATAAATACTATAATGATTATAATTTATAAATAAATATCATTAACTAATAAAATTAAAAAAAAGTGATAAATACGTTGTATATATATTTTAACTATTTTTAACTATTTAGAATTATATATTAACATTATTTATGCTAAGACATGTGACGCATGGTTCTCTCTGCCTACCCCAGGCAACTCACTGCTAACATCTATACAAGGAACTTGCCGTAAAGATCAATGACAATATATTATACATGCTTATAAAATAAGTTTAAATAGAAACAAATTGTTTGAGAGGATGATGAATGATTATTTATTACCTAATGAAATAATTATTAGACGTTGAACATTAATTACCAAAAAGCATATTAAAAGATCCACGTATGGACTCAGGTAACACGTCTCAGAGTATAGAAACTCGTTAAGCTTGATAATGATAAAGATTATATGATAACCAGAAAAAATACCGATAGTACAAGAATATTTACTAAATCTCAAGTTTTAGTATTAAAAACTACTATGAGTGACGCTAACATGTCTTGCCATAGTAGCGAGTGCAATTATGTTTGTCCCATAAAACAAAATACTCGTAGATGAAACAAATTTATGAATCGGATTTGTATACCTAAACCTGTCATTAAGTGACTGGAATTTACTGACAAACGGAAATGTAACTGCCCAAGACAGCTTATTACAAAGGCAGAGCAAACAGATCACGATTGAATGAAGTATTTTATAAACACATCGCGGCAAAGACGTAAAAACATTGATGTAAACATCAATGATCAGAGGATCTGGAGGCATGTTTCCAGAACTCTATCCGTAAATAAATGCATTGCGCAAGTGATATCAGGAATTAACCTCGTTTTTTGTTAAAATATCGATCGGAAGCGTTCGCAGCAAGCCGCTATTTAGAAATGCTATGTAAACAAAACTTAAAGCGTGCACGTGCTTTTTAGTCTTGTGTTCGTGTCCGTTAAATCTTCCTATTGCATTATTGCGCAGTATGTATTTTATATCTACACACGTGTATTTCTTGACAACTTAGCTAATGTTTCTATATTTGTAACGTATAACATATTTGCTTGATTCTATTAAGCTGTGTAGCTGTGTAAGTAAATAAGTACCTTACAGAAGACCGCACCCAAATAACGATTCTTGGAGGATTGTTGTGTTCCTGTGCTTGAGTAAGGTCGCCAGTTATTTGAGAAGTCCTTCCGCCCGCCGTGCCATCTAAACGCAAAACCTAGACTGCCCAGTATGAGAAGACACCGCGCTTTTGTACTCTACTCCGTCCGATCAGCTACTTCTCTATTTTTAAAACAATACACATGGCAAAACGTAAAGGTAATTTACAGTGATCACCTCTTCCACGATAAGTGTGGATTTTTGCAACATCAGGGGACTTTATTCCAACATTAATACGGTACACCAACACCACCACCCAGAGACCGCACAGCCGACCATTCTTTTCCTCATGGAGACACAAATATCCTCACCAGCCGACACATACTACACACATCAAAAGTGTCTAGGGATCAAACATTTTTATGCGGATTTCTTGAGATTGAGATGTGGCTTTGTAATAAATTTATGATTTTATAAATTTATATGGATCCTTTTTGGTGCATTTCATAATTTGAAACAGGAACTGTCAATCAAATTCGAGTAAAAGATGAAAATCAGCTGTCAATATTTTCCCTATAAAAACATACAACGCATTGAAGACATTATTAGTGCTACTGTTTCCCTACTACTGATTAAAACCAACGTTATTATGGAGCGGCGACGTCATTTAAGCAGGGAAGAAATGCTCAGAGCCGTGGGAATGATAGAAGCTGGTTCCCGGCAACGTACTGTGGCTTTAGCTCTGAATACAAGTCAGAGTGTTATCAGTCGACTTTGGACACGTTACCGAAGCACTGGTACCGTGGCTAAGCGCCATAGAGGACGGTATCGCTGCACCACACGGAGACAAGACCGATACATTCAAATCACAACTCGAAGAGCTCCAACAATAACCGCCATGATGTTAGCCGTGACGCTTCATCACTCTTCAGGGAACTTAATTAGCGACCAAACAGTCAGAAACCGCTTGCATGAAGTGAACCTTCATTCCCGAAGACCGCTAAGGGTACCACCTATAGCAATGCACAATCGTAGGATTCGATATCAATGGGCTCTTGAACACAGAAATTGGGCAGAAGAACAATGGCGTTTCGTGTGCTTTTCTGATGAGTCTCGTTTTGGTATGAGACCGGATACAAGACGTATACGACACTGGAGAACCCCTGGACGCCAACAGCGATTAAAATCCTGCCAGGAAGTCCATCCTTATAGTGGTGGAACCATCATGGTATGGGCGGGTATTTGGATCGGCGGAAGAACTGAGTTGATTTGGATCAGAGGCAACCTCAACGCTCAAATTTATGCTGAGACGATTGTATCAGACATCATCGTTCCTCTACAAGTGCAAATCGGTCCCTTATTTCAGTTAATGCATGATAATGCACGACCGCACACCGCAAGAGTTGTAAGACAGACTCTCGCCGCAGCTAACATCAATGTCATGCCCTGGCCTGCTCAGTCGCCAGACTTGAACCCGATTGAGCATGCATGGGATATGCTACAGAGAAGAGCTCTGCCGAATATGGAGGGTATCCAGTCGGAAGAAGACCTTTTTTTGTTGTTGCAACGAACATGGGCGGCCATTCCACAGCGTGATTTGGATGAACTCATTTTGAGTATGCCAAACCGATGTTCTTGTGTTGTTAGTGTTCGCGGTAGAAACACGGATTATTAATTGTTTAAGTTACCCAATAAAATTTTAAAGAAAACTGTTATTTCAGTCTTTTTTTCGAACTTTAATGTTAGTGGTTCAAATGTCCTTTATTATGAAAATGGCAAATTTCTTTATTTATTGTTAGACTTGATTTATCGTTACTGTAGACAAACGAAAACACTTTATTTGATGAATCCTTAAAGAAAATTTTAATTAATATCAATCAGGAGAAAAGTTATTGCAAAAATATATGTTGATCCCTAGACACTTTTGACTTACATTATCCCGGGTACAAACTCGAGCACTCATTTGTGTGTCGTGCCAATATTCTCTCGAACGAACATGCATACCCCATGCACGTTCGTTAGGGAGAATATTTGTTTTCGCCGTCTTCATAGCCTTGAAGACAGGTTATTATGGGTGCGCGTGGATCATGGCGGCCTCACCCGGATCTACGCGTGCTTTTACAGGTCTCATAGCGGTGATACAGACACAGCTCGGTTATTCGAGCACCTGCAAATGGCGATTGATAAATTCTGCAGTATCCCTCCGCGGACACCGAGTGGTTTGCCTCTCGGTGCACTGATTACGCTTGTTGGTGATCTGCTCATGAATTTGCTCTGGCCTATGGTTTCTCTCAACTCGTTCATTCTCCCACGGGAACACCATATATAGAGGGCCATGCGGATGAGTATAAAATCTCAGTGGATGCGCCACTTGGCTCATCGGATCACTGTCTCATCCGGACCCAAGCGCCCTGCACCAGACATTACCCACCTCGGTCTACCGGATGGCGTCGTGTATGGCACTATAAGTCGGCAGTCTGAGATGGATTGCGTGAATTCTACGCATTGTATCCGTGGAGACAGCTTTGTTTCAAATCAGAGGCCATTGCATCCTGTGCGACTGCAGTGCTCGTAGTTACGGCGATATTGGCTGGCATGGAATGCTACATTCCCAATCGCTCAGTGGCTGCTGCGGGAGCTAAAAAGCGACCGTCGTTTAATCGGCCTTGTAGAAAAGCCAATCTACTCAAACAGGCTGCCTACTAGGCTTCGACCACGGCGCGTGCTAATGGGAATCCGGATGTCTATGTTTTGAAACGTAAGTTGATTTCTGCCTGGAGATCCAGTAAGAGGGTGATTGCTTGTAAGGGCGAAATTTGATTTCGTTGGCAAGCGGCTTGTGAGCCTTCCCTCTGGGAGCCGTGCTTTCTGGTCACTCGCTGCTGAGGGTCAATGACTTTTTTTGACGAGCTCGGTGGCGCAGTCGTGAATGACACGACTTTGACACCTACGCTCGTGGGTTCGATTACCACACAAGACAAACATACAAATGTTTGTCTTGTGTGGTAATCTATCTATATAAAAAAATAAGTACATGGATATGTCTGTTTGTCTTGGTCAGGCTGTTTTAAGAGAGGTAGGGCGCATGAAAGCAGCCCGTTTGGGGAAGTACCTCCACCTCACAGAAAACCGCAGCCAAATAACAACTCCCTAGAGGGTTGTTGTGTTCCTGCGTGTGAGTGAGGTAACCAGTAAGCTCCTAAGGAGTTGCTGTGTTAGCAGCAATGATACTTAATGTATTACAAGCGTTCATAGGCTACGGTAACCGCTTTACATCAGGTAGGCCGTGTGCTTATATGACTCCGGACGTTGTAAAAAAGAAAGAAAATAATGGTAGTACTTATATTTATTAGATAGTAATAATCCTTTTGGGGGATTTTGGGGACATTTCCAGAAACAAAATCTCCCCTCAATAATTTACATAGACAATTAAAATCAGTTATGCCATTCGCTATGTGTGTCGAAGAATCAAGAACTTTTATCGATTATTGTACTTGTATTTATATAAATATATTTTGTGTATCTCGGAAACAGCGCTTACGATTTTTGGTGTCTAGCAAATTAAATGTATGAACAAACCATATTTATTTGAAATAAACGGTCACCGGAGTGCAGTTCGCGGAAACGTATAATGTAGTTGCACGCTTGCTGCGCGTGGCTCGCCGCCGCCCGCCGCACCGCACCGCCCGCCGCGCCACTGCGCTCCTACCGCCCGGCATTATTGCATTCTACCGGCTAGCCTCCTAACAGCGCAAGCCACACGCATGAAGGCACCCCGCGCTCACATAAGCTTTATGTTTCAGCACCTAAAAATCTCGACGATTCGAGCTTACTGAACAATGGGAGAATATTTTAACCAATAAGCCGATGAGTGCCGCGATGTAAATCCGCGAACTAGCACTATAATATCATTGGAACTAGCCAATAGAAGCTGCGCGTTCTATTTGCCCTCCGACCTGTAGCGGTGAATTGAGTTACTACGTAATATTGGCATCATCGGCTCTCCATAGGTCTCTCTCCATGCCTATCAGGTCATTTATACATCTATTCGTCAAACTGCAATTAATTACAAACACGACAAATTAATTAAGATTGCACTAAATTTAAACGATGATGTTAAAACTGTGTTGATTTCAAAGAGAGTGTGGGTATTAATATAGAAGAGGCTTGCTCAGTTGATTCGAACATGTAGAAAAATTGCAGGAGCAAAGTATGACAAAACAGATATACAATACGAAAGTAGAAATATGTAGGAGCAGAGAAAGGCCAAGACTTACCTACTATGACCAAATTGGTCGTGTTTTATCAGAAGGTGATGACAGGAGTGCTAGAAACCGGCGAGTGTGCATGACAAGAACTATGAATGTTAAAGAATTGATTGATATGTGTAAGAGCCGAGACATGTTCATGGCGCCCTGTTCTCTCTGTCTATATTCTATATTCATGCTAAGTACATTGCGGGAGCAAGGTACTTAGCATGAATATAGAAAAGTAGTAGTACTCGCAGTAAGCAGTAAATATAAATAAATTAAGTATGTTTGTACGTTCGCTAGAAATAAATGAAGCTGTCCTGTTACAGTAGAGCCTGGTCTTCAATTTAAGGTGGCCTCTAATTTAGTAACAACTATTTTTTATCCTATGGTGTATGATATGCAATCATGCAATTCAAGTTAGGTTGGTTTTTAGGATTCCGCGCCTAAGGAACTTAGGACGTTAGCACGCAGCAAGTCTAATTATTCGCGAGACACAAGTAGCCTAAATATTGATAGCGTGGAAAATTTAATTAAAATTCGTTCAGTAGACTTGGGTGATGCGGTCACAACAGACAGACAGACCTTTTCATATTCACATATTTTTTTAACAAATTTCCATTGTGACCGGCGCGTAATCAATACGTATAAGAATCTTCGGATTATCCTCAAATCTCAAAATAAATAAAAAATACGTTTTCGTACCTACCTTAATTGATACTGGCACAATGGTCACCATTTTACATCGATACCTAAGCTACAGAGCTGCACTCTGCGTTTTTTGTTTTCTTGTGCAAAATCTCCTTTTTTCAGGAGAGAAAGATACTGACAAATTTACCTTGCGGTTCCTTAATTTGCGGTTCCTTACCCAAATACAAAATTTGAAGTAAATCATTACAGCCGTTTCTGAGATACACAAAATATATTTACATACATATACAATAAATGAATTGCTCGTTTAAAGTAATAGGATAAATTGCTATTTAATGACACTAGTTGGTGACAAACATACAGTTCGTCATGTGGCCAAGAATGTCCCGAGTGGAATGTTTATGATTGCCTACAGTACGTGTACCTAAGATCCTAGTCGTTAGCGAGTTTATGCGTCCCGGTAGTGGTCTTCCGCATACATTCTTTTCTAAATAGATGATTATACAAACAACAACAAAAAAGTTGTGACGGCGCCATCTTGCGTTTTGTTTCTTCATCATGTCAGTTTTTGTCTCCTTATGGTTCGAGAGAGAAAGCCGCTTATAAATAATATGTGCACATATAATTTTGCTATGAAAGTTAGGAACACGTTTTTGTGCAAATACGTAGAAGAGAGATCAGAGTATGTATTAGCTAATACCATATAGTTGCAATATTTGCTGATTCTCGCTATACGTATTGCATACTGGTATTAATAGCTTGTAATTATTACATTTTCAGTGCACATTACGTAAATGTTCTATTTTCAGAAACAAAGATGCGCTTTAGAGTAAAAGAAAAAAAAAACGTTATTTGACATTGGGCTACCGCGATCACGTAAACATGTTTGTATTTTTATAAGGATATTTTTCACACATTTATAGAGTCTTGTATTTCTTGGATTTATTATTCCGTACCAAAAAAGGTAAAAAAGAATCCTTACAGTATAATCTTGATGTCGGTCTATCTGTCGCCAAGAAATCACAAATCAAAACCTTAGGATGATACAAAATTTGGCAGGAAGATCGACCACAATACAAATTACAAGGAATAATTCAAATATCGCTACTTTGTGATTAAGATGTACCTATTCCGTCTGTTTTTGAAGAAATCGCAATCAAACCTCGTTGTTTACTTCGAGTTTACAGGATCGTGAAATTTGATAAGAAGCAAGATCCTATGAATTGTGACTTTAAAACAAACAGAGATATACTTATATTTTCCATATTGTTTGTTTCTGGAGACGCAATTTAAAACCGACGGGATAATCACAGTTGACCTAGAACCATGATATTTGGCAAGCAATATATAATCTGCAAAGCACACTACATCTACTGTTCTACTTCACGTGGGGGCAATATGTAGGTACTAAAAATAAAGAGGAATTCTAAAATGGATACCTGAGGCAAACTATTTTTTATTATATCTATCAACTCTCTGCAATCTGTTATTTAGTAAGATGCTATTAAATTCTAGGCCCCGTCTCTACCTCCGTAATGATGCAATGTGAATGTCAGATGTTTGATAAAATCAAACAAACGCTTTAGAAAAGTGACAAAGAAAGGATTAATCACAAAAGCCTTTGTGAATATTTCTAAACAAGTTTCAATGTTAGGTCGGTCATACTGATAGAGTCGCCGGCACTCATCATTTCCCAACCTATATACTATTGGCGAGGAACCCACTGGCGGCGGAAGTACACCAATGTACCTTTAGATCAAATCACTTAACTAGGAACAGACGTTAATCGCTAGAATTTATTATAGGTGGTATAGCTTTAGCTGAGAAGCGTTCACTCTTTGTCTACTACGTCGCAGGTTACCTAAAACCTAATGAACGAACCGTGTGACCGAGCAAATCGAGTCATTGTTGTCGGCTGTCATAACCTCAGCAGTTCCCCTCGAACAGTGAAAGGAATCCGTTAACGGCTCATTGTGCAATTAATATGAAAACTCGCCTTATTAGCCCCAATATAAACAATTATAACACTGGGAAATCGTGTAGATATCTCTGTGAATGCTCTTATTCTGTGCGAACGCGTTACCACTTGTTTTATTGTCCTCGATATTGCATCTAGTAGATGATAGTAGTACAAATTCCATCAGTTAAGTTCCTAGTAGTAGATATCGAAATATACCTTCGTAGGTACGAAGTTTTGCGTAGAATAGCGACTCTATTCTGTAAGTACGTAGGTATACTTTAGAGACATGAAGTTTGGGCGAACTAACGACTATTGACAAATCGGTTTATCTTTGATGTCCTCAAACTTGTAAATACAATAATAATAGTAAAATAATGTTAAACATTCGTAAAAGATTTCGTTCTCCGAGGTGTACTACAGAACCTTACTATTAACATCATACAAGGATAGTTCTAAGTGTCTAACGTCGAAGTGTAACGCTTAATCTGCGATTGACTGTACTTTTATATACTCACTTCACCCGGTTATTGTTTTTTGACAGATATTTATCAATTCGTGCTAAATTATATAAAGAATCTGAAAGAAACAGAATCTCCCAGAAATCAGTAAATACACAGACCAAAAGTACTTGCTATTCATAATAAAGATGTGTATGTACCTACGAGTATAATAAATAATACGCATAAAATAAATTTATAAAATTATGTACAACAGTCCATAGTTCATTTGCAATTATCTTTTCAGATACGGCTTCGAGATGTCGCGACGACATAAACTAGCATTATCGAGACGGCGCCATAACTTGTAATGGCGGCCATGATGGCGACTCCTGCCCACGATCACTACCCTCGGGACGGAGAACTCCGACCTCAGCACTCCAGGGATAGTTCTAGAGACTCTGGAATATTCCACACAACAAAAGGACTCTGGAATGCTCCTGGGCAAAACAACTGTTTCCTCAACAGCGCTGTTCAAGTAAGTGGAACTTAAACCCAACCTCGCCACACCTAAAACCACAAATATTTGCTTTGCTCTCGCGAAATTCTGAGGCTGATCCGTCAATGCTAAAATGGAGATTCACAAACACAACCAAGTGTTTATGGAGTTACTGTGGGTGGTAAAGTACATTGGCATATATTGTGTGTAACAAAGATAGCCTCCTACATTGTTGATAATCGATAATCATTATTATTTTGTGACGCCCTAATTTCTTTTACTAAACAAGAATACACTAGCACAAACAGTTATAGTGTATTCTCGTAGTAGGTAGATAAATATGTGTAAAAGACTACAGCCAAGTATATCTCTGAGAGATTGTGTTCCTGCGAGTTGTCCTTGTCGAATGATGCGTTAACGGTGAAGGTATGCAAAGCGCAAGTAGTACCTATTTCTTATGTTGCGATAATCGACTTATATTACCGTAGGTACCTAATATAAGTCGATGGTTGCGATCGTCTATAGGCTATGGTGTAGACCACTTCGGACTAAACGAGTTGTATGCTTGTTTGCCAACTGTCGTTAACTTACAGAACCCTATTATGTTTTACAAAGCTTAAATACCAAATCACATTGGGTATCAAATAATTCAAAGTACGTATTCTTCAAAATTGTTATTTCAATAATGAGTACCTAAGCATCTAACTCTCCTGAGTTTGAAACGGGTTGACAGAAGGAAGTACATGACAAAAAACTTTGAGGATTAGACTTTGATAAAACGAAAGCTATTGATCGAAACCTCACATGTTTTCGAAGCTTAAAATATTTCGATAATCCATTGAAAGATGACGTAAGTAGATGAATAATTTGGAATATAATTTAGATGATGAACGGGAAGCATTAGTCGACCGTCAGCAAGGCGCGCTGGGTATTATTCAAATTTCAACGGGTTAGCTGAGGGCTTGAACTTTCTATATTGAGAGTTAAAAGTATTGCTACCTCCTTGAACAAATCGTTTACGATAAGCGACAGTAATAAAATACTTTATGAGTTTATCACTCGACGTTTGATTGTGCGGCGTCGCTACCTAGTAAGGTTCGCTAGCATTTCTATAAAAATCTTACGTCATTTTTACGTTGACGATACTATATTAGGCCTGTGATAATTAGTTAAGACACTGATATCTAAGTTGTACAACGTGTACCATAGGACTGATTGTCGATAAGTTAGTTTTGACCTTATTTAATCACCATTTTGGTGCTGGGGTTCTAGAAAATCATTAGTGATATAGTGTCCAAGGAACGAAAATTAGCGCTATATTAATATAATAACGACGAGCCGCCTACTTGTATATAGGGTATGTCCAATACCATGTATACAAGTAGGCAGTTCATCGTTAGAATTAGTTCCGAGATACTTGCACTTGGCTCTCAAAATTAGCTGACATTTGAATTCATGGGAAAGCCTGTCCTGTGATTTTAGACAATATTTACAATAATAGAAACCCAGCCTACTCGCATTAAAATGGTTTATTTATTTTCAAAATTTGATTGCATAAATAATAATAATATTAACAACTTTCAAAATAAAGTTTAAAAATCTTTATAGACTTATTCTATAATCACTAATACATTTATTTTTCCCAACATAAGAAATAGTTAAAAAAAATGCTATTTTATTATATATTCGTACTAAATTAATTGCTAAATGATTTTTCTTATCCGAAATTTCTTTTTGTTACTGTTTTTTTTGTTAATTTCGTGGAAAGATATTTTATTCCTTAATTTTTTTATTTAAAATATAGCAGACGATGCTCATTTTATCAATAATAAAAAGAATTACAGACCTTGTATGTACATTTTGATTTCAAAACTTTTAAAATTATGTATGACCATTTACATTACGTATTCTATTTGCTTTCAAATAAGACTAAGTGCTAATATATCTTATATGGTCAGAGGTAACGTGTGGTCAACAGATAGACAATATGGTTTGGTGACACACGCATCTGTGTAATAACGGTGCGTACTCATTTACGCCGGTTACGTTACTTGTGGCGCAGTCGGGAACAAAGCTTAAATGTGAGTCATAAGGTTCAGTTTCATATGTTAATGTGTGAGGACCATGTACTCCGGGGGCTGGCTATTGCCATTAGGAGCCACATGTGTTGACGTGACTTCTCTACCAATAATCTCAAAGCCTGTTTTGAGATATTGAACATTCTCTTTTGTGTCATTTCATATTGTTCCATATTGCTTTCATATTGCACCTATTCTCTGTGAAAAACCCAATCTCATTGTCTTACATGTGTGTGTTCTATGATACAAATAAACTTTTTATCTATCTATCTATCTTATCTATCTATATTGTAATGATTTGACCTTAACAGAAATCCTGGTTCCTTATTATAATAATTTGGTGTTTGGTTTATTTTTAGAGATCCTTATTCAAAGGGAAAAATATAAATCTCTATAAAATTACTCAATTGCACAGTTCACGTGGCTCGCGTTAGACATACAAACGTGAAATTAAGCATCGTAACATAACGTGAGACCGCCAATGATATTATAGTAAGTAAGACCGCACATTTTCGAACATTAATTCCATGAATGCACCTACTAGTATATCTAATAAAAACACGTTTACACTAGATAAATTAACAAAATATTAAGAGTTTACACATAAGTTACACAGGATAAATGAATAAAATATTATATATAAAATTAATGAATATATTTTTATCTTTAAACTCTTTGTAAGTACCCGGAGATTCCGCGCACGGAGGTACATATGGAGTGCAAAAAGATAAAAAAACGAGTATGCTTTAGACTGTTTAGACCACACGACTGAAGTAAAACTTCTTAGCTTCATAGTGTGATACAGACAATATACCTGCACTGTGTCTTAGATATACGAAACTTAACTCGCTATGAGAGAAATAAAATGTGTGCTCGCACCTCTCTCTCTCTTGCCCCTACAGTAATATACAAACGTAACTCTCTCTCTCTTTCTATCTTCACTAAGTTATATCTCCCTCTCAACTTCCGTTCGCCTCGCCCGATCACACTTTTCGTAACGCTCTTGTTACGCTTTCACCAGCTTAATCCCCAAGTCATGCGTGCGTAAAGAAGTTTTACTTCAAAAATATGTATAATATTACCGTAGGTAATATAAGTCGATGATAATATGTATTACAAATACATTAAATTAAACAAAGTACAACTCTGTGGAGAGAAATACGAGCTCGGTGGCTCAGTGGTGAAACGCGCTGTTACTCTACTTTGACACCTCCGCTCGTAGGTTTGATTCCAACACAGGAGAAACATTTGTGTGCATGAACATGTCTGTTTGTCTTGCTCTAGGTATTTTCTATGTATTATAAGTATGTATTTACAAAAAAAATGTATTTAGGTATGTTTAACAGTTGTATAGTAACCATAACACAAGCTTCGCTTAATTTGGGGCTAGATGACGCTGTGTAATTTGTCCGGCAATATTTATTTATTTATTTAAAAAAAACATTAAGAAATTATTATATTTTCATCTTTAATTTATTAACTACAAAATTAAATACAAAATGCGAATAATCGAAATCTTTCAATGTCAAATACAAGCTCAGTGGCCAAACAGTCACAATGAATATGTATTATCATAATGTTGCAATAACATATTTATTGTTTAGTTGTATTTTGTGTTGTTATACCTTTTTTTTTCTGACATATATGCTTGCAGCTTATGTAATAGAACAAAATAATAAAAAAAACATATGTAAAATCTTATAAAAAAGAATCTTTACAGGATATAAAGGTGTTTTAATTTCAAATTTATTATTAAATGAATTATGATCAAATTTCGACAACTGGGTGGCTACTAGTATTGTACTAATTAAAAAGTAGCTTTAAACATATTAGTTGTAGAGTTTTTTAATAGTTTATTGTTTGTTTCAAATATTTTGAAACCCTTTTAATGTGTTAAGAAGATTTTTTTCTTTAGTCTAATATATATATGATGATACATGAATTATTGTGTTATATTGTTTGTACCTACGGATACCTAATCTGAGCGCGAATCCGACTCGAGCTTAACAAGTTTTTAGCGTGCTTTATCCTTAGATGCTGCTGTTGGCCATTAGAATGATATTTGCCTTAGCAGTGCATTGATTAAGTCATTATAAAATACATGCGGATTTAAAGATGTGGTGACAAAAATAGAAAAGAAGATGCTAGAATAGTTTGGAAATTTGGAAAGATTGGATGGCAAAACGGATACGAAAAAGGTATATCGAGCAATAATGAGTTAAGACGTCGGCAGGCGTCGCCCTAGGCACACACGTACACATCGACAAATAAAAATAAAAAAGGCCAGATTAAGAGCACCCGAAGCTGCATGCAGAAGTTGATGAATGTAGAAATAGCTAAAGAGATGTGTTTGAATCAGTGCACCTGGCGTACCATAGTCTCTATCTTTTCTAATGGGAGACAGGCGTGATGTAATAATATTATAACAAAAACAATGAATGTATAAACGCATTAAATAAAAACATTAATTAAAAATAATAACACAAGCTCAGCATGATTGGAATGCCTCAGCCCTCGTATGCGATTGATAAATCTGATCCAATTTACATAGATGTAATTACGACACGGAAAGACGTGAGTGGTGGGATAAAAAATGATCGTCCGTATACTAGCCTTGGAGCCGTAATGACGTGTGCCATGGGTGCCGCATCAAACTCACATCAAAATGCCTGAGCACATGATACATCTCGCGAGAATGGAGCTTCCACGAAAAAGGCTAACGATCTACTTCGTAATATAAATGACAGGAGTAGGAAAAATGTGGTAGTAGTGTTAGAAATTTGTCACTAATTGGATACAGAATGAAGATAATTTTATCTAAAGAATTTAGAAAGCGATTTTAAGTTATGTAGTACACTTGGAAACGTTCTTAGAACCATGTCTTTTACTTGAATCGCAAACATATTTTATAAGGGCAACCGCAACCCCCAACTTTTTCCACACGTATTCCGGTTAACCCTGCCTTCTCTTTAGGAAACCCTATCCAAAATAAAGTCTTTATACATGTAATAATAGGGTATGTATTGGCTGATCGATACTTGTACGTAGATGGGTATACTTTTTTAAATAGCATATACTGTTACCAAATTTAACAAAAGTCATGTTACTGCGTTACACTCACTCATCAAGCGGTAAGTCCCGGTTGCATCCACTACGGAGCCCGGGGTTCGCCATGATCATGAGCTAAGATGTGGCAGTCATGTTACTACGTTAAATAGACAGATATCCGTGCGGATTTTACATCTCTACTAAATGTCGTCCTGTTGTGTAGACGCTTTGCACCGTACAAAATCCTTTTGATTTCAAATTTACAATTTGTTACGCTCTCTTGTTCTGCACAATTTGCATAACTTGACTATGCAGCGGTGCCTGCAAAGTTGCGAAAAAGTGAAATTCTTTTATGAATTTATTGTTCACTGGACAGGACGCGTAGCTAAAGACATAACCCGTGAACTGTTGGCACGAGCCAGGAATTCTGGAGTAACACAAGACGCTCTCGGAGTACGAGTGCTGTTAATGCGAGTACAGATTGCATCGTCGACACTTAATGATAGACTAACGTGTGCGAAGCTGTTGGTGTGGATATTTCTATTTCATGGCTCTGTAATGAAAAAGCCATGAAGATAATTGAGATACGTGGGTTTTTTTCATTCATTTTTTTCTTATGTTATATCATGCTGTGGACTTGCAACACAGTAAGGGACATATTTTGTTTTTTCAGCTAAACAGAGGTGTTCGCACTAGACATATTTACTCGCTCTCATTAACACTGATGGTTATTTCGTTTTATGAATGCCAAAACAGATTGATATTAATGTCAGGAATATTAATAAAGCCAGCCAACCGTCGTGTGAACTTGATAGCCTCTTACATATTACAGTATTAACAGTTCGGCGCTTTAATAGCAGTTGTTCCCATAAAAGGCATAGGTATATAATTGGAGCACGCGATAGCCCTATTAATCTTTCCGTGTAATAGAATTAAAAATTAAGGATTACCTCATTGTTCTAGCACTTAGTAACTCTCGTTTTAGAGGAACATAAATTGAATTATATATTTTATAAGAGTTCATTGCTCTTTCGTTTTAAAAGTTTAAAAATAGCTTGGTACGAGTAAGTGAACGATTTGCGTCGAAGCCCTTTGCCTCGCGTTATCTTTAAACGAGTTCATTTTCACACCTGTTGTTAATGTCGTCTAAGCTTGCCTCATTGTTTACTGAGCCGTTATCTCTTCCTGGTAAGATACTCCTCTTCCATATAAGATTAGTAGTAAGGTGCCAACAATTGGAACGAACTTTCGAAATAAGTTGCTAACTGATATTATTCTCTTATAAAATAAGAACTACAAAGATGACGGACAACAGCTTGTCTGTAGCCTTTATAGTCCCCCTGTTACCCGTAAAATGATTTCACTTTATACGATCATAGTAGTTGCCCGCAACTTAGTCCGCTTATATACTAGAACCCTCACCTGAGCTATCTCTAAGTTTCTAGATCCAAAGATTTAAGCTGTGTACAGTACAGGTAAATAGTTTTAAACTTGAATTCATCACGAACGAGTTAAGAAACCATACATCGCTTAACTTTGATTGCGATATATTTTTTTAAATAAAACCGTTACAAGCAATCAAAGACAATTGCCCGTATTTCGTTTAATTTCCGACATGAGTGTTCCTCCTTCACTTATTTTTAGTCCAGCGTCTAACAATAGAATGCGCTTAACCACTTCAAGCGTAGTTGTTATAGTTAACCAACTATTTCCTTTTAACGACTGTTGTTATTAGAGAAAATACGAAATTTCTTGCGCAATCGAATCATTGTTCGTTGTTTTATAATTTTTGCGTGACGGCGTTTAAACCGCAGACTTTTGTATAAAATTAAATTAATAGCAGTAACCCCTTCAATCTTCACCGGCATTGGTGTAATGAACAGAAAGCAAAACGGAAACGAAACTGACTGAGAGACAGTTGACTCCCTCAGTAATAAAAACAATTAATTGCATAATGTTAAGTCTTGTTTGGTATGTTGGTTTCAAATCAAATATTCTTTATTATGTATCATAGGTGCACAATTGTGTTGGTGTTATGTGATATTATGCGCGCTTTGTCCTACTACTGGGACTTGTTATAGTCATGGTTTAATTAATTTTAAATGTAATCGTTATTATTATATTAAATGGAAAGGTAATAACAGGCAATTTGATCTAAAACTACTTTGTGTGCTTCTGCTACCGATTGCCTGTACATTTAACTTTCACGAATACCTAAATCTATTAACTATTTAAATGTAAGTCGGAGGCATAACATTGGCCTCAGTCACAGGACGCGTCGTTCAAATAGTAATCTTCTAATAACTTTTTCCACCTTGTTCAACAACATTCAGTTTATCAAATGACAACAAGCTTTATTTAATATATTGTACGGTCGCGTTATAAATGGTTCTGTGGAACTGTTACATTTTTGAAGCACTTCTCTCTGAAGGACCGAGAAGTCTTTGTTGTAAATTATATTAGATTTTATATAAACAAGGTACCGGTATTATGATAATAAGTAGATTAAGTTTTACAAAGGTTTCTTTAAGTTTCCAATCCATTTAGTAGGTTAACAATGTATACAAATAGAGAGTTAGACAAAAAAATTACATGAAACAGTCCTTTCCTTGTATGAAAATAAGTTTAAGAAGTATATAAAAAATAGGAGATCGGTAAATATTGTAGAGTCGATGAAAGCCTAAACGACAAAGATGCCTAGAATTTATTCATAATATGTTAATTTTATTTATACTACTGCGTTGACAAACAAGCATACGGCGTGCCTGATGGTAAGCCGTCACGTAGCCTACGAACTATTGCAATACTAGAAATAATCAGACGTTGCTGACCCTGAAAAAAAACGTCCTCCGCTTTTCTTGATGAACCCTAGGCTGTAATCCCTTAGGGAAACCTCGGCTGGGAGTTCATTCCACAAATTTCTACAGACAACCCATTGTCGGTCCATATCGGTAGAAAACACAGAGAGACATAATCTATCGATACCGTGTGTAAGCTTAGGATCGTCGACATTTCTCACTCTCTCTGAACCGAATCACAAGGTCCAAGATGGTATCCAGTTGCTTCCGCGCGAAGGTAACTACAGCGCTCCATGTGCGGTCCGACTTGAGACTTGCGTAACATTCGTTTTTACACCGCGCTGAAGTACTGCTGCTTTGTTTAGCATACCAAGTTTATTGAACGCTAGGTTGGCAATACTTTTTTTTACTTTTTGCTATTTGGTTGCGGTTTTATATTATATTAAGAAACTTCTCCCATCGCGCTGCTTCTTAAATATCTCTGTGTCTATCACTCTTTAAAAATTTTGTTCACCAATTATCATTTACGAAATCCTAGTACACTAAAAAATTAAATGCGTTTAGAAATACGGTGAACAGAATAAGAATGTGACTTTGTAAAAATATATAAAACGAGGTAAAGTATTTTCCAGGGCTCATTGGCAAATAAGTTTGTATTTTTACTAGTTTTTGATTTATTTATGATTTTGTGATTTTTAATGAGTGGTAAATATATTTACTAGTTTAAGTATAACTGGTTCACTCCCAATAAAAAACATCTTTATCACTTTCTTTCCTGTGTCACAGTTGTGTTGGTTTGCACAGTATTTTGAAAACCGTTATTAGGTGTGTCAGTTAATTTATATCCCGATTTACTTGAAAATCTTTTTGTATGTTAAGAATATGTGTTCTTATAAAAGAGCTATCAATATGTCCCTGGTTCGACATTCCCGGGCAATTTGCTTTGGATTTAAATATGTCAAATAATTTATTAATATAATGTTGTTAAGTATCAAAAACATAATTAAGTTACGCTGGCATAATATTGACACTATAAATGTCGTGTTAAAAAATATACCGTATATAAAAAATGATGGGCAAAATGAGTATGTCATATAAAATAATATGGAAACGCTACACCAACTCAGACATTCTCAAACATCGATTCTCAAAGAATACTTATGCCTCGTCAGGTAAGTATATATATCATGTGCGCCAACTATGTACTCAAAAATGTACACAATCTCTCAGGGTAAACTGACATGTTAGTGTAATTCTGCACTAACATGATACTACATCCTAAGAGTTAAAGTACATTGATAGTGCATATACTTCATCTAAATTAGCTTTATTTACATGTTCCTTTCGCACGTTTCAAATACATTAAGAGTGAGTGAGATGGTAGATATAATAAAATGCTTTGAATACGTGGTAGCTTCGATCGTCCGTGCCCGTGCCGTCTTGGGTTTTCTAAACAATTCTCTTTGAACAGGTGCTCGTGCTTTCTGCTTACACAAGTTATTTTACTAACTATCGTATCAGCTACGCGACGCACGTTCGTTTGTGCGTCCCTTGTTTACAACATTCGCCTCTACAAACGCAGGCAGTTAAACTTTTTTGAACACTTACGTAATGGGCTTTAATTGATTTTTATTTGTGTAATTTACAACGCAGTATCGATTGATGTACTCGTATGTTCGATAAATGGGAATTGAAATATTAGGTGCTATATAATTGTTCTTCGAGTGTGGTCTTGAGGAACTCTTTTGAAACAATATTGCAATTGAGTCACCTATTTGAGCTGGTTAATTTGATTGGAAACATTTATATTTACGTCAGTCCTCTTTAGATGTCCCTCGTCTTTATATAAGTTTCTGTCGTGTACCTATGATGTCCTTGGTAATGGTAGTATTGTATACCATAGACGATATTTCAAATCGTTTACTGGACTCATTTTTTTATCTCCTTACGATATGTCGAGTCATACATTAGCAAGTTGTTAATCATGAATGTGGATATTCAAGAAATATTGGTAATCTTTGTTTGAATATGCCATATGATTATGAGAATTATGTGCGTGTAGAGACAAAATTTTTAAATATAAATATTATTTTGAGGGGCTTTGAACTTATGGCAATAGTTAGATGGTTAGGCTTACCCGAACCTCCTTTCGGATTTTACTACTTTCGTTAGTAATGAAAATTCGGCTTATAAAATATTCAAAGTTCTGTTTATAAATTGAATACACGTACGCGACATATTCGACGATAAAGCTGCGTGAGGAGACCCGCATGGGCAACTTATGTTGAATATGAAATGATCGTCCTCAAGCAGAATATTATAGCAACATAGTTTATTTATTCAGATTGGTGGGAAAGTACTAACAATAAAAATACTTGGATGTTACGCAACAGATTACGAGTTATGTATGTTAGATACAGCCGTCATGGTATTTATATATTTTTTCAATCACTTCAACATTTTACGTATTAAATACAATTTTGAATAAATGGCGTATGGCAATTTACGCGACTTTCCCGTGTCAGGCCAATCACAGCCGATTACACATATTTTACAATACTTGTTGTTGTTGTTGTTGTAATCTCTTTATTGTACAAATATACTTAACATATTGTTACATTACTAGATGAGGAAAAGAGTGTACAAAAAGGGTTACAAATTTATTAGGGCTATTTATACAAAATATAAAAAAAGGTTCACTTTAAGTTCGGCTAAATAAGGTCTTTAAGAACTCGCGTTATCTTTGTCTAACCGGCATATCACTGTTATGTTCACTGGAATGTGGCACTGAGTGGCCGCCGGCTATAGTGGCCGACGACTGTTGACAGCTGATTAGCGTGCTAGCCAGCACGCAGATCCAGATGTAGAAGTTGTTGGTGGACCGCCTTACGGACCAACACCACAGCGGTAACTCCGTCAGCCGCCGTGGTCCACAACAGAGGCTGCAGGTATTATAATTTTTAGATTAGTTAGATGTCCGGAGATTATCGAGTTTGGAAAAGGTAGTAATATCCCGAGGGTTCACCACGTAGCCCTCAGCAGGAGGCTGGTGGTCTCAGACGTGGTGCACTGAATCTCTACTACTCGAAAGCTTCCTCCAGACTGACTTGTTTTCTGTTTTCCGACACTAAAATGTAATATTTTTAAAATTTTGAATTACAAATAATATTTTTGACAAATTGTCATAAACTAAACAGAGCATGCAAAGAAAAAAGTATATAAATAATTAAATAAGGTTGTAACATTACAATATACAGTTACAAATCTTTAGCATGTACAAAGGCGGACTTATCTCTGTAAGAGATCTCTTCCAGCCAACCTTTATAAGCTTAACAGGAATAAGTAATACATATATAGGCAGAGAAACTATCTGTACCTTCTTTAACACAAATAACATGGACTAATAACATGAGTCATTGCAACAGTAAAAACATATACAAAAATATAACACAAAGAAAATAATAATAAAAAAAAAAGTAAAAGAAAAATCATACATAATATAAGTACCTAAGCAAAAACAGATTCAACCTAGGGGCGAATGTAGTGGAACATTGAAAAAAAAAAATTGAAAGAGTACATTGCTCTAGAAAAACATTATTCTATAGCGTCCGTGTCTATACTGAAGAATCCAAGGCAACGAGATTTGAATAACTCATAAGAGGGCGTCAATCTTATATTCAATGGGAGTGAATTCCACAGTTTTGCCGATTTGACAGTAAAGGAGTTGGAGTAAGTTTTCGACATATGGGTTTGTATGTTAAGGATTGGAACACTACTCGAACGCAGACGGTCGTCACCATGTCGAAATTGCATTCGTTCACAAAGGTAATTAGGAGCATATTTGCAGTACAAGATATTATATAGTTGTGAGAGTAAGTGGACGTTCCTGCGAACTCTAATCGGTGGCCACTCAAGAATCAAAAAGATACTTGTATCTGTGTTAAAACAAAAAGCCAGAATAGACTGTTCTGGCTGCGAGAAATAAACTTAAGAATTCACGAATATTTCCAAGCATAAGGTTTTCGAAGTTTTTGTACCGATTACAGGAGAAATTAATATCACTTTTAATTTTATGGTACCGTGCGAAAACAGTTATTGTACAATTAAAGTTATAGTTGGGTAGGGTTATTCTTGGCGATAATTCCAATGAAAATTCAATTCCAATGTGAAAGTTTTGATTACTTCGTAATCACTGCTATAATTTTGTTAATATGGGATCGCGACACATTTTAAACCAATCTAGGACTACTACCATGATCTGAGCGACTAATTTTAATTCCAATGTATCATATTTGATATCTAAACTACTGAGCACTGAAAAAAGTTATAACTAGATAATGAATACCATGTAAAAAATTGAAATTTATTTGTGTGTCGTCATACTTTATACGTTAGGATACCGTTCATCCGATTGCAATAAAATTTTCCCAACTTATTGTTTACGCTTGCACGAAGTATTATTACGTAGTAGGTACAATAAAATAAAACATAAATCTAAAACATATAACAGAGGCAGCGATGCGCCGAGTGAGCCGAGCTAGTAATCTTGGGCTCCCTCATGTCTTAGTTACATTTCTGTGATCATGTGCTTAAGAATCTTTTCATTCCTGTCAGAATGTATATTTTGATAGGAATTTATTCTTGAACTTTAGACATTGGTTAAAAGTTGAATGTTGAAATTGATTTTATTTCAAATTCAATTTATTTTCAGCTCGCCACTCTCAAACACCGCAATGTTATGACCAGACCCACGAGGAGAAATAAATGTTTTTTTATTGTGCATATTTATTATTTTCTTAGTATAACTGAATTTTTAGGGTTCCGTACCAAAAGGGTAAAACGGACCCTATTACTGAGACTCCGCTGTCCGTCCGTCTGTCTGTCACCGGGCTGTATATCATGAACCGTGATAGTTAGACAGTTGAAATTTTCACAGATAATGTATTTCTGTTGCCGCTATAACAAGAAATACTAAAAAACAGAATAAAACTAATATTTAAGGGGACTCCCATACAACAAACGTGATTTTTTTGCTCGATATTGATAACGGCAACAGGTAGACGCTTGAAATATTCACAGAATATTTAGTTATATATTCACTTTATAAATAAATAATTAAATTAAAATAAAACAAATATTTAAGGGCTCCCATAGAAGAAACATGATTTTTATGTCGTTTTTATAGATAATGGTACGGAACCCTTCGTGCGCGAATCCGACTCGCACTTGGCCGGTTTTGATTATTTAAATGTCAGTCTTACCGGCAAAGAAGGAATTCCTTTATTAATTCACTTTCTTTGTCTTCCCTAAAATATTATTTTGTATTTATTTTGATACAGACTATGAGCAGTTTTAGAGTTGCTTTATGTATTATTTATACGCACTAAGTATAATAACGTCAGTTAAGATAGATCACATCTTGTATTAACTACATTAATTTAATGAATCATTAGCAACTTTCAATATTCATTATTTCATAGCACGAGGCCCGCGTTATTAGGCTGGACACCCACCTGTTTGCGAGGCACCTGTCGAAAGTAGTCAATATTTCACGCAACTTGTCTACAATAACTATGGGCGTGACTCGTGCTACGGAAATTGTAATTAAATGTCAACAGGGGAATTAACATTTTGTAATGTAATGCCTAAGGTAAAGGTGTACTTTTAAAACACGATAAGAGGAGGAACCCCAGTGACGGTGCTTTTTTTCAGAGCTTCGTAATGATTGCTATTTGCTAATTGCAATCTGCGGTTTTTCTAGTGTTGAGCGTCGTTTTAAATTTTTTCTCAGTAACCCTAAATATTATCAAAATAAAAAGCCTAAACATCGCGTATATAAGATGGTAATATCTTGATGGTGTGGGAATGAGCCTTAAATTTTGTTTGGCGCCTTTTACGTGATGTAGGTACATAATGATAGACAAGTAGAAATTTTAGAAAGGAATGTTTTGGGTTCTGTTATCATTTATTTATCTTATGTTACCACTTCTTATTAATTTATATTATGTGAAACACTCAGGGCTGAATTACCTACTTTAATATCTCCCAATCAAGCAAGAAATTATTAAAGACAGGTATATTAATGTTTGTACTCGTACAAATTTTGTATCGAGTTTCCAATCTTATCGTGTAACAGATAAACAATGGCTTTTGTAATTTTGTAAATGTTAGTGAGTAATTGTTGTAAATAAAATAAAATATAAAATAGCTATTTTCTAATTTTGTTGTACACAAAGTAGAAATATCACTTGCAATCGGATGATTTATTTGCCGGTGTTTACTTAAGTCAATGCCATGCAAGAGAACATATCAATATATAAGATAGACTAATGAAGAGACATACATTCTCTCTTTATATTGCATTTTAATGAAATCGTACCAAAAATGTACCATAATGTAAATTGTATACACACACATATATATATATATATATATTTTATATGATTTTTTTATATATATCTTCACTTTCTTCACTCAAGACGAGCTCGGTGGCGCAGTGGTGAAACGCGCTGTTACGCTTCTTTGATACCAACGCTCGTGATTTCGATTTCCACACAGTACAAACATTTGTGTGCATGAACATGTCTGTTTGTCTTGGTCTGGGTACTTTCTATGTATAATAAGTATTTATTTACAAAAAAAATACGCATGTTTATCAGTTGCCTAGTACCCATAACACAAGCTTCGCTTACTTTGGGGCTACTTGGCACTGTGTAATTTGTCCGATAATATTTATTTATTTATTACTCTATTTATCTTAAAATTTAGACACAGAGAACTGAATGATGACTCCAACCTTACGCTGCCTAACTCACTTCTTTGTTATTCATCACTCTATTCGTGGAATTCTTTGTTAGTTTAATTATGTGTCAACTAGGACTATTTTAACCGAATTCAAAAATAGGAGGAGGTTTCTAATCTACTGTTTTTTTTTGTATATTGTTACGCGATATCTTCACCGCTGAACGGCTTTTGACGATTATTTTTTTATAGTATAGATATAGAGCATGCCTTGGGAGTGGTCCCATATAAGTTTCAGTGACAGAGACAGAGAGCGCGTTCAGTTTTTCGAAACTCTCGGAAAACCAAATTCACTTGTGTGTATTAATCGACTTTTCACCTGATATCTTCGCCAATTGTGTATCGATTTTCATGATTCTTTAGTGAAGAAGTGTTGATATGACGACTACGTTATGATAAAGTAAAAAATTATGAAATAAAACTTTTTCAATAAAAAGTTCCTTGATGTTGACGGTGATTGGTATATATATACATAGTTGGAATAGTTGCTATACACCTTTATATGCTGGCGTCGATTTGATGATTTGATGAAGTCGGTTCAACTCTTTTATTTAAAATGTTTTATTCTTCCTAGCATTTTCCCGTTTCTTCGTAGCGTTCACTAGGAATGGCGGGATCCGCTATATAAGCCTAAGGACTTGGCGAAAATACTGATATCAACAGAGTCTATAATAAAAAAGTATGTTATATCTATCTCATTAGATATATCGTATATTGACACCTGACTAAAAGCCATCGTTTACCGCTACTACTAGTAGTAGGTATGGTTTTTTTAATCCGAGCACCTGCACATCTCTGTCGCATTCCGGCTCGCGTCGCGTTTCCATCGGCGCTCCAACCATTTCCGTCCCCCGCAAGGCTTTTTCATCGATACTTCCACTAACAATAAATATTGATGAACTCTTAGCCACTCCGTTACTGGTTTATTGACATACTACACCTGTTTTGATGAATTTTTACTGCTTGCCAATGCTGTATAAAGAGTAGATTTTTTATACAGCATCGGAAGGCAAACAAGCATACAGCCTATTGGATGTGGAGTAGATAGAAAATCCGACTGGGGTAGTACAGACACGGAAAACCGCAGCCAAATAAGAACTGCCTGGAGGATTGTTGTACTACCTGTGAGTGAATGATATTACCAGTAAACTCTTAGAGTTGCTGCGTCAGCTGTAGGGATTGCAACGTGCGAGTGATACGTCCTGTATTGCAAGCATTCATAAGCTGCGGAAATCGCTTTACATCAGGTGGGCCGTATACGTGCACTAAATTCTAAAAATGATAGCGAGTCACGTGCCACACATCCCTAATACAAGAGTCTGTATTGAACACCCCAGATAGAGTCTCTATTGAAATTGCAATTCAAATCAGTTTTAGCTATAGATGCTCATTGTCATTTTTAATAAGTAATCAATTTATTTGATATTTGACTACTATTTATATATTTATTTAAGGAATCATTCCTGACTTATAGGCGCTTACAATATACCTAATTGATAGGTATTCGTCACTGTTGTTTTACAACAGTTGTTTATGTCACTGTTGTTTTACAACAGTGACATAAACAACCGTGAAAGTTTAAAATTATAGATGGGCGTGTCATTCTAACCGAAGACACAGGTTAAGTAACGTCGCCTGCAGCCTATCCATGGAAGAGTTTATCTATCGGCCTCGGCTGTTGTCGATAGATAAGCTAAGTCAGTGGTATTCGGGCGGCTTAAAAACCCTAGCTTCCGCCAATTCGTAATTGAGCAGCGTAGTAAAGTATGTTCTAAAGCCCTTCGGTTGAAGGGAGACCAGTATCCCTGCAGTGGGATGAGTTAAGGTTAGTGTAATAGTAAGAAATAGGTACTGAGGTATTGCCTTTTTAAAACTGGTTAATGTAGCACCCCAATCTCGAGCTCTGTTAGTCAGACACTGGACTGGAGTGTCGATGTAATGAGGGTGATTCAGAGGCGGCGCTATGTCAGTCACTATATTAGTTAAATATTTAAAAACGTCATCTTATATTCAATACATATATACTGCTGAAAATAATATCGGTATATCTCAATTTACAGTAGATGTACTGAATATTCAATGATTACGGCCTCGTTAATAATGTCCGCCCATGGACTTAGATTGTTAGGTATAGTGGGTATAGTTAATAGTTGCAATGAATAGAATTCAGAGAGCCGCTGTGTTTTATATAATTATGGTGGGTATTATGGTAATCCTAACTCTGGAGTCTCTTGTAGGCATAAGTATTGACTCACATATTGACTCAAGACGGACGAATTATAATTATAAACAAAATATGCAAACACGAAAATCTGCTCCATAAACTACCCTATAAGCACATCTTACCTTTCTATTCGATTACTGAAACACGGGCATGGTACCCACTATAAGATTCAAAATTCTTAATTTGGCCTGCCTGATTTGTTTAAGATAATGTGTTACATAAAGAGATAATTGCGTGAATTTACTTAATGTTCCACTTGGTTTAGAACTGTTATGCAAAGCGAGGGAAGTCCGCAGAACTCGTTACAAGTAAATACATTTTAATATCTTTGTAAAATACTCAACGTCCTGATTCAGAAGTTGAGTTTCATTGTTTCAAAAGTATTGATTGGAATGAAAGTTCAGAACTGACAAGACAATATATAGTTTACAAGATCAGAATGTATTAAAATACGTATTTTAAAAGTTATAAAACATTTCCAACCTGAACGTTATGGCAATTTTAGAGCGATCTGATATCATAATACAAAATTTCCATTGAGCTACATTTGTACTCGTATATCTCACAGAGATCAACCAATAAGTTTATGATGAAATAAATGAAATTAAGTTTTTTCCCCACAACAAGAAATGTGTTTATACCATCACCTTTCTTGAAATGCGAAAAAGTATTTTATAACGTCCTTGGATGGAGATTTATGTACTGAAACTAAAGAATTAAATTATTTAGTTTCTGCAGGTACTAAGCTCATTTTTTAACAATGAATGCCCAATTGATATGTATAATGATACGTTCATTGAGTTACTTATCGTTAGCTGATATAAATAGTACTAAAGTCGAGTGAGTCGAGTAGAACAATGAGAGGCGCGAGGTGGGCGAAGGCACCAGGCACCAAGACGGTAGCGTCACGGGTCGGCGCCTCCGGAAGGAACCGGCGTGGGAACCACCAGCAAGATACCCTAGCCACCTGCGTAATGCATTCGTCTAGTAATTAGTTCATTTATTAGTGGATATCTGCTATTATTACAATGAAACATAATGTTTATGTATTCACTCGTGCACTACATTAAAAAACATAGCATTAAATTTCGTCAGTACTTAAAAACAAAAGATTCGTCGAAGGCAATTTTACTATTACATAATAAAAGTATATAGTAGTTTAAAATAAATCTAATCAATTTTTCTCCTTATTTTTTGAGATCTTAATCTATAACTTAATGCAATACCCATTGATGTAAAAAATGCAGCAACATAATATGTATACCTTATCCCCAAGTACTCCCCGACGAAGCCGGCCAATAATGGAGTCACGACTCCAGACGTAGATCTGACAGTTCCCATTACACCTATTACTGAACCTCGACGATCACTATCGCCTTTACTCACGATCATTTCTAAACTAACTATCCTACTCACTGCACTAGATAAAGAAAACGGTAGCACACAGAGTATGTACAATGAAATGGATGGAGCATTAGCCATGCCCAACAATGCTATTGTTAACATAAGAAAAATATGATATACTCTCTTAGAGAAATCTTTATCATTCACGTAGAATTGGTTTATAAAACCTATGAAGTATGAGCTCGCTGCACCGACTACTCCTTGGAGTGATATAATATAGCCTAAATACATCGGCGGAACATCGAGTTGAGTCTTTAAAAACAATGCGTAATTGCTAAAGTACATTCCCATTGTCAACGATATGAGAAGTTTAAATACAAAAATATTCCAGTACAAAGCCCAGTCGACTTCATGAAATTGTGCTATAGTTTGTTTTAGGCTATTTATTATGGATTCTGCTAATTTTGGAGACACGGCATGTTTGTCATTTACATTTTTCTTGTTGTCTTTTTTAGCTCCTTTTGTCTCAGGTAGACATTTGATGAGACCTGTAAAGATAGACAGTATAATGTTATTTTTTATATTGTTTTATGAAAACTTACGTAATAAGTATACATAATATGTAAAGTAGACTCAGACGTAATTATCATGCATATATTATGCTTTTCTTGTCTGGGACTAGAATCCGTGAGTAACGCGGTCGAGGGGATAGAGCGGTCAATGTTATAATCTACCACCTTGATAGTTGTAATATTTATTATACATTGTCGGGAAGCACACAGCCCACCTGATGTATTGATTATTACCGTAGCCTATGAACTTGTGTAACACCTGCTGCTAATATAACAATTTTTTTTTTATTATTATTAATTGTTCAGGGGTTTATATGTGACGTCATTCACTACTGTAATACAATAACCTTCCTGGAGTTGTTACTTGGCAGTGGTTTTCTGTGAAGTAGCGGTCGGGTCGTAGACGGGGTTGCTTTGATATTGTTACTTATATTAAACTTCCCATAAAATGTTCTACGAATATTTGTTTTGAATATGGGTATGGCATATTAGTTGCCATAGTAGTGCTTTAGTCTATAGAATACATAACTAGTGATGTGAAATTCATTTCCAAGATATCGATGAACATACAACAAAAACAATCATACGCGACGAGCATAGAACCACTTTCTTTTATAAAGTTGGTTAAAAGTATCTTTAATTGTCTAATTACCTGCGTTCGTAATGTAAATTATACAAACTGTCACAGCTATAACAGTGAACCCATTATCCGGAAAGGCTTGCATAATATGCCCTCCTATAGGCGGTCCTACAGCAAAGCTTATTCCTGCGGATGTAGCCAGCCTCCCGAATATCACGGCCTGCTGCTCTGGTTCTGATTCATAATCTGGTGCCAATGCTTTTATTAATAACTGTGTTTGTTTCGTTATACCTGAAAAATATTAATTTCATGGCTGTGTTAATATATACAAATCAAAGGTGATAATAACTTGACATATTTGTCTCTGCTAACGATTTTACTGCCTCTATATCTATCTAAAATAGCTTGATAGGCTTCTGTACAATGGTTAAAAAAAGTAAGTCAGATTAAGAAGAAACAACTTAGTAGTAATAATGTTTTTTAACGTTTTTGTGTTATTACTATAACCACAACCACTATAAAGCCTATCTATGACTGACTCCAACCGCATGGAGTTGGTGTTTTAAATTTCAGTACATGGGCGATTAAGCTTCTCTCGGCGAAATACTCCTCTGTAGATAATCATTTATATATATTTTATATCTTCAATAAAATGAGATTTTGGTGATTCTAGGTGACTCAAATAGGCGTTAGTTTGTTACATGTTCCACCTATTTTTTTTAACAGGAAAGAGTCGCAGGAGTTTCAGAGAATATGGGCATGGCATGGGTATATGGGTGCATTGTCTGGATGGAAAAAAAAATCAATTTATTTAAAGTCGGTATTATTGAATTTGACCTTGTTAAAATTGCCAAGTAAATTCACATAATAGATTAAATAGTGTGGTTTGCATTATGATCTCGCACATCGTATAAATTTGAATTGTTGGCCTGCTTTGGCGTTCGTCAGTGTAGGTTTTCCAGAAGCAAATCCCTGTTCAGATTGTTCATTGGTTTCTGGTCGGCGGTGGTACGAGTACATTCATGTTTTGTATATTATGAAATGATGAGTAAATTCTTTTTTTAATCTCGCAAAAAAAACGAACTTAGAAACAAATATACAATACGAAAGTGGAAGGATGTAGGAGCCAAGGAGGACCGAGACTAACCTACCATGAACAAATTGGTCGTGTTTTATCAGAAGGTGATGTCAGGAGGATTTTTAACGAACTCGGTGGCTCAGTCGTGAATGACGCGACTTTAACACCAACGTTCGTGGGTTCGATTCCCACACAAGACAAATATTTGTGTGCATGAACATGTATGTTTATCTTGGTCTGAATGTTTTAAGAGAGGTAGAGCGCATCAAAGCAGCCCCTCTGGGGAAGTACCTCCACCTCACAGAAAACTGAAGCCAAATAACAACTCCCTAGAAGGTTGCTGTGTTCTTACGTCTGAGTGAGGTCACCAGTAAGCTCCTAAGAAGAGTGATAATATATATTACAAGCGTTAATAGACTACGGTAACTGCTTTACATCAGGTGGACCGTATGCTTGTATACCTCCCGATGTTGAATAAAAAATAGGAGCCCTAGGAACCGGAGAGCGTGCATGAAAAAATCTATGAATGTTAGCGAAGCGAGTGAAGTGTGCAAGGACCCTCTTGTGGCGCTTGATTCTCTTTGCCTACCCCGCAAGGGACCTGGCGTGAAAAACATACATACAAAAAACCCCGAATCTGCCTCAGAAGTTATCAACGAGTACGTTTTGGACTTACAGTTTGTAAACACTGCACACAAAGCTCAGTGAGCTTTTTATGTCCAAATATTAGTGTAAGGTTTCACACACATGTTCATCTTAGATGGCTACTGTCTTAACTATGTCACATAATTTCAATCTTACGATGACATGATTTTTGAGAGTTATTTCTGGTGTCGTGATTACGACGGAAATCGATAAAACTTGTGAACCATTTTGACCGATGGAGCGGAGTCTCGTTCTTGTAATGGCTTTGATTACGCAAAGAAATATTTTTCAATCAAAACACGAAATTAGATTCTCTCAAGTTTTGCGAAAATGCAATATATTTTATTCAAAGCAGACAAAACAGAAATAAATCACTGATCTCGTTGAATTCTTTAGGCTTTCAAATAGTTTTAAAATAATTATGTTATACTATTGTATGCGTCACTTTCCTCTTGAATACATTTTAACCATCCGTTCTGGTATGTAACTGAACATCCAACACATATAATCGCGTTTGTAATGTAAGACGTAGTTAAATATTTTCCGTAGTGAATGATACGGGCGTGGCTTCCTTGATGAGTTTTTTTTTCTCCCCTTATGGCAATATGTTACTTTACTGGGGTAAATGAAAAATCGCAACCCTCTCATCCATTGCTATTATCCATAGAGAATGTGGAATTCCGTATCAAGTTTTGATTACACCATAAGTAGACTACATATAAGTACCTATTGTCTATACAATGAACTTATTTTTTAGAGATGCGTCTTATTAGTCGAGTATTTTAGACTGAATTTAGATTCTTAGACTACTTAAAGCGTGCACTAGAATAATGCGAAAAGAGTTTTTGTACATTATAGTTTTGTAACTTACCAAGAATACATCTAATTATAAAAAACATAATTATGGATGTGGTGATTCCCAGCAAAAGATAAGCTGATCCGCATATAATAAAACTTATAAATAGGATTGGTTTTCTCCCTTTGAGATCACTTAGACTTCCCTGAAATAAAACAATAAATTTTATTTCAAGACATACACCCCGGATACACTCGCCGATCTGCATTGCAAAGCAAAGAAACAGTACAAAAATAACTAGCAGCAATTTACGAATATTAGAAAATACTTACAACCATTGGTTCAGATATCAACTGAAATGCTGAATAAAATGTTCCCATAACTCCGATAACAAGTTGGGTAAATCCAAGTTGTAACGCATGATTACCTAGTTGCGGCAGTAGTAAACCAATACAAAGCATGTCCTGAAATTTCAAATTTACGAGCATTAATTAACATTTTTAACAATTTAACAACTTTATTGCATAAATGTTTACAAGATCAAGTAAAATACAACAATTAATACTTATTACTTCGAGGAATCTCTTCCAGGCAACCATTCCTCTCGAGTTCCTGATTTAAGTAATGAAAGGCGGTGGATAAAAAGGTGTAATATTTGGCGCAGCGGTAATAATCGCGACTTTACTTTGCGTACTAATTTCATCTCAAACCAAAGTACCTATACAAGTGCCACTTTTACTCATTATTTATTCTTGAACCCAAATATACAAAAGATATGAGTATCATATCATCAATACATAATATATGAAACAGGGCTCGTACTTTATCCTCGTACGAAATCCCCCTAAAATAATAAACCAGAAATAGGTGTATATTAGGGGTTATAGTATGAAATTGCTGATTTGTACCTACTGTAAAATTAAAACTCGTTTTTTCTAAGATGTATCATATTTATTTAATCAAAATATTTACCCTCATTATCTATACATTGCTGCCATCTAATCGGAAGTTTATTTATGCCTTTGCGATAGAATCTGGGGATCTAGATTAGACGAACTGTGTGAAAGCATTTTGTACTGGCTCCTGGGAAGAAAATTTTGTTATCCTAAAGAATCCACTTTTCGTCATATGTCACAATTCGATCCAATATTATACATACAATATATATATTTCTGTACCGATTCAACAAGGCAACACAAGTGTCAACACGCGTTTCTTTCTGCAGATCAGCCAAATCATGAGGTACGCATTTATCATAATTTAACAATTGAAATTCGAAAACCAAATGTTGCGCATTTTTTAAAACCTTATAGGTATATAATGTGAAAAAGTTTCACTCGAATATCTCACACCATGTAGGTTTAATGTCATGTAATGTAATTCAAAGTACTCGTATCTATTATTATAAAACGGCAATTTCATACTTTAACCCCTGTTATATATGTATATATATATGTTTGTAAATGTGTGTATGTATGTATGCCTATATCGTATATATGTTGTTTGTGTATATGTATGTTAAGTATTTGTGTACATAACATTTATCCAGGGCACATACAGCTATACCGCAACTAACTTTGGCTGGAAGAGATCTCTTTTAGAGATAAGCTCATCTTTTTTGCGAATAATGTTTTTGTGCAATAAAGGTTAATAATAAAAAATGATATTCTAAAAATATATATATATATATAAATTAATTAATATTCATTTACAGTTCATATCATTATTTTTTTAAACACATTGCTTGTTGACACAGGAGTAGAATTCATGAACAGTCAATGCACAATCCGATTTATATAAGTTTGCTATACTGTCAGAATATTGTTGTTAGTTTCTACTTATATAAATTAATACTGAGCGATGCAGTGGCAGATAAGCCGCGCACGGGTTGTGTCCACTCAATAGGTAAAAAATCTAATGTACTTATTGTAAAAGAAATAAATAAAAAAAAAGAACTAGTAAACAACAATCAACGTAGGTACTGTATTTCCAGTTAGCATAGACACAATAGACACTAGTCACCTGGCACAGTCACCACAGACCTGTTGTATTTATTATATTGTACTAGATGTCGATAAGGCGCTAGGTCAACAAATAAATATTGGCTAGTTTGGATTGTCCCAGGGTTTATTCTTTCATATCTTTATTTACTAAACGAAAATATGATGAGTCAAAAAAATACTCCTAAAAATATAAAAGCCTTAAAAAATCCTGCATAGAATTCCCTTTCGGAAGGCCGAGCGGGTTGTCAGACTCCTACTGACTAAAACACCACCTGGGACTGTCTTTAGCCGGAAGGGCTTCATTCGAATGATGCGATTAATTATTATATTAGTAATTTCTGAACAGCGTCATCTAGTTTAAAAAAATGAACTAAAATTATGCATGAAATTCAATGAGCTATGAAAAACTATGAAATTGCCTATGTATGGGGCGAATTCCAATTCCACTACCTGGCCGTTCAAATTAAAAACTAGGAAGTAAAACGCTTAGTGCAGATACGTGCAATGACATTTGTACGTTTTCATCATTTGAACTTGAGTCTATTAAAAATTTACACTTTTAATATAAATATTTCGCAAACGGATCACTATACCGAAAAGTGATCTTGCCACACCCTCGATGTTTTTAAAAACCTATCTAACGACTCCGCACACAATGGGGTGGACGCGATTAAAAATTTCATCCCCACTTTACGTGTGGTATCGCCACTTTGTCAGTATAGTTAATATGTATATACATGCCAAACTACAGCTTTCTAGTATCAAGCGTCTCTGAGCTAGGCTGTGGACAGACGGACGGACGGACAGACAGACGGATATGGCGAAACTATAAGGGTTCTTTGTTTACTACGGAACCCTAAAAAACGATTGTTAACAGGCGAATTTGCGGGGATAGGAAGGTATATGTTATTGTTAATCTTAAGTAAAGTAAAGTTTATACCTAACTCAAGTGTTAGAGTATTTAGTGATGTGTGTAGGCAGTACTGGGATATTTATCGTTGATTTAATGTTACAAAAACTCACCAAAAATGACACTATTAGAAGCACCGTCCTTGGCAACATGGTTTAACTATATTTGACAAATATTTTGTAACATATATTTTGGTGATAACATTTAAAGAATATTTTGATACTTCAAATCAGCTGTTACCGGTATATTTTGCAAGTCATATTTTATAGACTGGTTTCAATGATATTGAATTAGTGACTGACGGCGCGGCGTGACCTCGTCACGTAAAGTACAAGAAGATAACAAATATTACTGAATATGTATGAAACTAGTAACACAATGCGAATGTTGCTATATTCAATTCATTATTGTAAGAGACCATTATAAAATATCTATTAATTGTTCAGTGTCTGCTATATATAGTACAATATTTTGAAGGTGGATATATATTTTTTAAACTACTTCAATTTAAATTATAATTAAAAATCAAGATATAATGCAGTGTAAATAAAATACTAAAATGTATAAAGATGTTTGGTTTGAAGTACTGATGCAAGCAAAGTACAACGCTATTAAAATATTTATTTAAAGCATTACAATAATTGCTATATTTGGACATTATTAGACATTGGAAGGAAATAAAAAGTGACTTGCTGTATTCACTTTTTATTTTCTTCTTTCATAATAGCTCACTCAAAATGTATTACTGTAACATTCTCAAAAACTCTGAAATGATCTCAATATATTTTATTAACACGTATAAAAGTAAATGTATATTTTATATTACTATATTTGTTGCATCGCCCTTTTATAATAATATTTTGTATGTTGCTAAACTGGTACATTGTAGTTTCAATTTTTATTATTATTACAGTGTCATATTTTCAGTGGGAATAAACTGTAAATAATTTATTGTCTTTTATACACTACGTTGGATGTCAAATAATCGTAGGGCCCGATGTGAAGCGGATAGTTACATGTCTTCAAATATGTGAAGAATTTTTGTATTGATTTTTATTATCATTATTTATCATTGTTGATAAGATCATTACGTTGTTACAATTAAATACAGTTATCGTAATATGTAGAGTCGATGTATAGATTGCATGATTATTTTTTATCTTCTTATATGTCCTATAATAGACACACTTAGAAGTATTGAGCAGTCAGAACCCGTTATATACGTTTTCCCATACATTTCGCGGTCGTATACGACCACCCGGGTTTCGAAGGGTTAAGTAGGTATAGTATATATATATATAGGTATATATATATATATATATATATATATATATAGGTATAATTAATATTTTTTTGTAATTCTGGTGCGGAACTGGGCCTATCAACAATGATATTGTATTAAAAAAGGGGAATATTATTGCCTATCAACCGTTGTTTGAGTAGGTAAATAATAATATATAATAATATATTTATTTCTTTTTCACAATTTTTTGTTGGAGCCCCTTTTAAGCAAAGATATGCCTGTGCCAGGAGACCCCACTCTTTCAATTTATGTAGACCTTATAAGGTAAATATATAGTATATTACTGTTATGCTATCGGTAGTTTAGTTACTATTTGTAAATATATATTATTACAATACACCTGTGATATGATTAGTGATGCTAACAGTAAGGGATATCCACGTGTACATATGTCCTTGTACATTATGTACAACAAGTCTGACTCTGACTATTAGCCGCACTTCGAAGGCGAGTAAAATATGATCATAGGACTAAATATTTCAAATATTATTAAAAAGTATAAATAATTCTATAATTATTTAAAATAATGAAATACAATACGGTATATATATAACAAATGTAAGGTACAGTTATTTGAGACTTAGGGTCATTAGATATTTACACAGCTTGGAAGTCACACGGTAAGCGATAAAGAGAGCTATGCTCTGAGACTCTCTAAGGGATAGAGTTCCAAACGAATTAATCCACAGGATGTAGAATGCGAGTGAACGCATATTGTGGAAGGCATAAGTGAGGGTCATTGATAGAATGCACCAGTGGGACAGGCCAAATCATCCATCGCTGTACAAGAACAATAAAAACGAAGATCAAAAGTAATTAAATTTTAATATTTTTGGTATTCTTGCCTGCTCTGTGCTTCTGTTAACATAATTTTCTATATATACAATAACGTAGCAAACGGCCCACCTGATTCAAAGTGGTTACAATAGTCTATACAACACAAGGAGTATCGTTTGCTCGGTACCACCCCCGCTGCTGACACAGCAGTTCCGCCGGAACTTACTGGTAAATACGCTCACTCGCAGGAACTCAAACCTCCAGGTAGTTGTGATTTGACTGCGATCTCCTGTGAGATGGAGGTAAATTTTGACTATAAATATGATAGTGAGACACTTCAACCCTGAGACACTCGAAAATAGCATGGTTTACCGTTAATAACTACAATGTACTTTCTCCCTTATCTATCAATTAAATCGTACTGCCTCGTAGTACACACGAAATATGTTCGTCACTGTTTCTCGATTATATTGCGCTGATCCCACGGTGCGTAATTTCTGTACCACTGTATTTTCTGGGTCACTTTTATTGCATTTCTAATAAGCAGTTGTTATGAACACCCGTCATGGTTCACGATTTAATAGCCTGATTTAGTTTATATTTTCACTGGTGAATATTTGTAATAGGTTCAATGTAGTTGATATAATATAAGCATATTCTTATGTCAGACGTGAATAAATTCTACTATAGTACTTGGGCATTGCTTTTCTGTCGCATATGCAATCTTATGTTATATTATATATAACGTGTTGCCGCTCGGTACGTTTTAACTCCTACCTTTGTAATACCTACTCGCATAAGACTCATAATCATAACCTATTCAAAGCGAATACGATCATCAAATAAGATGCTTTACAAAACCTGTAGTGGTACCCTAACTGAGAAAACTATTTATCTCTCTTTTTCTGCTTAATGTTAAATAATTTGTATAACATTTATGATAGTTGAAAAAGAACGTTAAGAATTCCAACAGAAAAGTTTAAATGTATGCATGTATATCTTCGCGCTAGGTGCCTTGCGGGGTAGGCAGAGAGAACCCAGCGCCATAAGACGCGTTCCTTATACACTTCAATCGCTTCTCTAACATTCATAGCTCTTTTCAGGCACACTCGCCGATTCCTGTGGCTCCTGATATCACCGTCTGATAAAACACATCATGTATATCTATATCGCTATTTTGTTATTGATTCATCCTGCATTCATTCTAAATGTCCAAACCAAACGGAGCATGCCTTTTCTTATCTTAACACCAACACTCTCTTTCAGACCAACTCTCCTTTTTACTCGTACGTTATCAATACGAACGCAGTCAGCAAGCGTTACGCCACAAATTTTGCGCTATGGTCTCATATCGTCCGCATTTATTTTACTTTCAAATGCTCTCTTTGCCATACCCAGCTATCACTTCCATAAGTTAGAGTTGGAATTAGCACCGCGTTGTGTACAGCGAGCTGTGCCTTCTGGCTTAGATTTCGGCTGAAAAAAGTTTAAATTTATTTATTTATCAACGTAATTGGATACAATCTATTACATAAATGATAGTTTAAAAAACTGATTTGTGCATTTCAATTACTGCCTGAATCAAAATCATTCTATCCAGTAGTACCTATTCCCTGATAACACGCGAAACACAAAATAATCCGTAAAATGTTTTTGATGGAATTACTACAAGCCACTTAAATTAACTTTGGTTGTAATCAAAGGCACGCTTGAGTGTGGTAATCACTCATAATACATCGATGCTAATAAGAGTACATTAAGTTATGGATTACTATTCGAACGGCTGACGTTTTTGACGAGCTCGGTGGCTCAGTCGTGAATGACGCGACTTTGACACCAACGCTCGTGGGTTCGATTCCCACACAAGGCAAACATTTGTGAGCGTGAACATGTCTGTTTGTCTTGGTCTGGATGTTTTAAGAGAGATAGGGCGCATTAAAGCAGCCCGTCTGGGGAAGTACCTCCACCTCACAGAAAACCGTAGCCAAATAACAACTCCCTAGAGGGTTCTGTGTTCCTGCATGTGAGTGAGGTCACCAGTAAGCTCTCAAGGAGTTGCTGTGTAGGCAGCAGAGAAGGCATCGCGCGAGTGATATTTAATATATTACAAACGTTAATAGGCTACGGTACCTGCTTTACATCAGGTGGGCAGTATGCTTGTATGCCTCCCGACATAGTATAAAAAAAAGTAATTCAAAGTTAAGGTTATATTTAAAACTTAGAACAATAATGCTGTATGCACGATTTTTAATTAGCTTCTGTGTATTATTTTTTTTTAATTTTCTTCTTCTGCTTCTTCTTACGACCTCCTGCACACGAACACTGTCATCATAAAAATGGTGAAAATACTCGTATGTAAAATACAAATAGTTAAGGTAGTTTAGAATCAATAGTAGGACCACAGGTTGGTTCTTGGTCTTCGTTAAACTACCTCTACCAAATTTTATTACAACTTAGTTACCGTTGCATTTATATATTTATGTGTATTATTATAAAAGCGAGACGCAAGTAACTGATAATCACTGATCAACTTAGACCTTTGTCAAATACATCTTTTATAAATAAAGCCATTACACGCCCATCTCCACGTATAATTTTATGACAATTTTGACGTCCATCGTCGTGTGTGTCCGGATATGCGTTATCATGTCTATGTTTTCGAATAATGTCTCACTTCCTACAAACTCCGCTCTGAAATAAGGCGGAAGTCGGTCTAATCTTGGAATAATTAGAGGGTAGGTAACATTCGCTCGCTTTAAGCAGATCTTCATATTTCTATGAATTGTGGGAGAGTTTCGTATGACATCTATGAATGTTATCACAAGGATTGATATAATTTTCTTATCTCTACACATGAGAAAATATTTTTACAGTAGATAAATAGTCATCATTATTATGTACGCTTTCATTGCAGCTTACAAATTAATCCCCATGATGTGAAATCTTAAATTATGTGTGAGTACAAATATGTTCCTTATTAGCTGTCAATCATTTCAACACTTAATAATTACTGTTTTGAACAGCGTTTTCGACTTGATGAATGATAATATATGACTTTACGTCTAGAACTGACAGGAATAGTTTTTAATACGCGTTCCTGCATGTTTTAACGGCACTTGATACTTTTCCAGTATTTATTTGTTTCAGAATATGTTAAGTATAATCCATGGGACATACTCGTACGAAACACAAAATTATCCGAGATACGAGGGTCATTTGAAAAGTTCTTAGCCTGAGCTCTCTTAGCAGAGTGTTGTACAGCGTGTGTGTGTTACGCAGCTTGGTATATTTTACGTATATTTTTATGTACTACTAAACAAAGCATCAAGTGATTAAAGTTAAAAAAATATTGAAAAATATGGAAGACATTGATTCCAGTGGCAATGAAGAAGAATCCGGTAAACACGTGAATGCGGTTATTCTAATTACGAGTATCTTTGACATAAAAAAGTTACTAAAAGTTACTTAATTCGACTTTGGTTGTACAAATCGAAATCAAGATAGTATCAAGCGTTTCACCAGCATATGCTAATCCCAGGCCATGCGAGTATATACGAGTACTTCTTGTGTCTACTTGAAAATAAAAATGCACTGATTGTCTTGACCAGGTAGTTAAAATTAGAATATAACAACCAAAGTCAACGCCATCGTCTTATGCTGCCACTTGATGTAGATATTATGCAGATCAAACCGAGTTTAAAAAGCCTGGTAGGTATCTTTATACTACAGCGCGTAAGACTAAGAATATGAATATATTTATATATATATAATATATTTCAGTAAATGAAAATGAAGCAGCGGCTTCAAATTTAAATCATGTTAAAATGAGAAGAGGCATATCCGTTGGTTCTGACTCTTCGTCTTCGCGTTATACCGTTTTCTATCTAGTAGGAAACGGGATAACGCGGGGTTCGCTATCTAAGCCTAAGGATTCTTTTTTTTTTTTTTTTTTTTATATTGGCTCAGCATAGTGGCTCCTCTTCGCCTGTTGGTAAGCGAAAAGGGGAGCCCAAATTGCAGCGGCAACTGACAAAGGACTACGGTGTCCTGTAAGTTGACGCTACCATGCTGGCCCGCAAGGTGCTTCTTCACGCTTCGTTTGAAGGATCCCATGTTGTAGGAAGGAGGAAAAACATGTGCAGGCAAAGCGTTCCACTTTTTGATGGTACGACAAAGATAGGAGTTGCCGAACTTTTTGGTACGCGAAGAGATATTCTCAACCGTGAAACCATGACATCGCAAGCCCGCACGTGTGGTTCTATGACGGAAGGGAGAGGGTGGGATAAGGGAAAATAGTTCTTCAGAGCACTCGCCATGGTAAAGGCGGTAAAATACGCTTAGAGAGCCTATGTCCCTACGGAGTTGAAGAGGTTCTAGGTTTTTGGTGACCTCTTCGTCGTCAATTATGCGGATAGCCCGTCGCTGCAACCTATCGAGAGCCTCAAGAAGATAATGTGCGGAGCCGTCCCAGAGATGCGAGCAATACTCCACGCAGGCCCGAACTTGTGTCTTATAAAGCAGACAAAGTTGGTCCGGCGTGAAGAACCGGCGCACCCTATTCAGGACTCCGAGTTTTCTTGAAGCTGTTGAGATGAGGCTCTCGATGTAATAACGCTGGTTAAGGTCGCAATGAATACGCATACCCAGCATATTCAGGCTATCTCGCATACTGAGGGAAGCACCATGAAGACTGGGAGTAGGAAGGAAGGGGGACAGTTTTGTTGTAAACGCGCAAACCTGAGTTTTCTCAGCATTAAACTCAACCAGGTTATTGGAACCCCATTTACTAATGAGATCCAAAACCAGATTCAGTTCAACGACAAGACTCTCACGCCTCTCACCGATTTCTGTCCGACCAGCACCAGGCCGACCGAGATATCGCCCATGGACCGTACTGTCGTCTGCATAGCAATGAATATTACCAAGTGGCAGCATGTCATTGATATGCAGAAGAAAGAGAGTGGGCGATAGAACGGAGCCCTGTGGGACACCGGCATTCACTGACATGAACCGCGAAGCGCATCCATCTGCAAGGATGCGGATTCTACGCTCATGCAGGAAGCCAGCAATCCAATTACACAGCTGGTGGGGCAGACCGTATGCCGGAAGTTTGGAGAGAAGTGCTTTGTGCCAGACCCGATCAAACGCCTTGGCTATATCTAGGCTGACTGCCATGGATTCGCCATACTTATCGATTGCCTCCCCCCAGAGGTGCGTCACATACGCCAGAAGATCACCCGTTGATCGTTTCGGTCTAAAACCATACTGACGATCATTGATTATTGATCATTGATTCGGTGAAGATACTGATTTTTACAAGGAACGACTACCGTAAGACCTTCACGACCCTGAGGGAAAGCCAGATCTTTCCTAGGTAAGGTCACACGTCTTGCGAAATATAATTTATTGGTCATGTGGGTTTCCTCACGATGTTTTCCTTCATCGCCGAGCATGTGATAAATATGTATATAAATCCGAAAACACGAATTTGGTAGATATTGAATCCGCTATGATTCGAACCGGGGACTAGTTGGTCAATAGCCCGGTTCTGTTAGTTCGGAAATGTAGAAAGAATGCAGGAAGAAAGAATTACGAAATAGATATACAATGCGAAAATAGAAGGATGTAGCAATCGAGGAAGGCCTAGACTTACTTACCATAACGAAATTGATCGTGTTGTTTACCATAACGTGATGTCAGGGGCCTTAGAAACCGGCGAGCTTGCTTGAGAAGAGCTGTGAATGTTAAAGAAGCAAGTGAGGAGTGTAAGGACTAAGTCCTGTGGTGCTCGGTTGCATCTGCCTACCCCAAAATGAATGTGGCGTGAAGTTATAGATAGATAAATAGAGCAGCGGGTGTACATTTTATATACAACGTTGGGAGGCATCCAACATACACCCCATCTGATGTAAAGTGGTTACCGTAGCATAGGAACGCCTGTAATACAGGAAGTATCACTTGTACGTTGCCACACCTGTTAATAACGCGGCAACTCCTTAGGAGCTTACTGGCAACCTTACTCACTCTCAGAAACAACAACCCTCAAGGGAATTGTTATTCGGCTGCAGTTTTCTGTGAGGTACTTCGCTAGTCCGTCGCTTTGAGCCGTCTTACTTCTCTTGAAAACACCCAGGCGACACAAGCATAAATGTCCATGCACACAAATTTTTATCTTGTGTGGGAATCGAACCCACGAGCGTTAGTGTTTCAAAGTCGCGTCATTCGCGACTGAGCCACCGAGCTCGTCAAAGTTATAACTATAAATGCTTTAAATACTTTTGTTATTAGTGCAAAAGTTCATTTTAATGATTTTGATTTTTGAACATGTCTGTTTGTCTTGATCTGGATGTTTTAAGAGAGGTATGGCGTATCAAAGCAGCCCGTCTGGGAAAGTACCTCCACCTCTCAGAAAACCGCAGCCAAATAACAACTCACTAGAGGGTTGTTGTGTTCCTGTGTGTGAGTGAGGTCACCAATAAACTCCTAAGGAGTTGCCGTGTAAGCAGCAGGGAGGCATGAGGCAATGATACTTAATATATTACGAGCATTAATAGGCTACGGTACCCGCTTTACATCAGGTGGGCCGTATGCTAGTATGCCTCCCGACGTAGTATAAAAAAAAAATAACATTAAGATGACTAATAGGCATACCGTCTGCCTGATGACAAGCAGCGATAATTATCTGTGAACATCAGGGTCATCGCTTGCACTTTCTAGACACTTATTCCTAAAGCTTTGCAATGCCTTACTATTAGGCTTTTATAGAGTTAATATCTCAGTATTGTAGTCTCAAGTACCCTGTCGACCCCACGACTGGCCCCTGTTTAGATCGCATTACTCGGTCTGTTGCCTGTTTAGACACACTTGGCTCCCGATAGTGGCATGCGACATCATGCTTCATTGATTGTTACTTTTAAACTTTTTACCAATCCATTCATAAAAATAAATAGGATTATATTGCATGTCTTTCATTACGAAATAAACGTCTTTTAGGTTTCCGTACACAAATTTACCAACGGTACCCTATTACTACACCTCCGCTGTTTGTCGGCCCGTCAGTTCGTTAGTCAGTCCGTCCATCTGTCACAGAACTACATCTTTTGAACCGTCATAGTTAGAGACTTGACATTGTCGCTATAACATATGTCCCTAAAACAAGAAAAACCCTTTAAGGTCACTACTTAAACATTTTTAAGGTGATTTTTCTACGATGTGTTTTAGGGAACGGGACCCTTCTTGTGCGAGTTTGTTTCGTAATTGGCCGTTTTTTTAGGCTCGTGCGGTTATTTTTGCATACCCGTTGCACGTTCTCCAGACTGATTTTTAATATTTTTTATCAGTCAGTTACGGATCTTCTCATAGAGTAATTTGCCCATCTTTTAGCATAAATTTTAACTACCTACTATACCAACCCTAACTCATTCCGCTGCAGAGATATGTGTCTTCCATCAATCGAAGGGGTTTAGAGCATACGACACCACGTTTTCAAGCCGCCCAATACCATTTACTTAACGTCTGTCATCTATCGTCAACAGCCGGGACTGACAGTTCAATATGCCCTCCGAGGATCGGAAAAGCTCGAGATAGATAAATCCATCCATAGACAAGGTGCGCTTCATGTTCTTAACCTGCGTTTTGTGTTAGAATCGCGCGCAATTACGCCATCAAGCTCTCAAAGTTTTAAACTTCCCGTGTAAATTTTAGAAACTCATATAGAATTTTAAGAGTGGTAGGACGCATCAAAGCAGCCCGTCTGGCGAAGTTCCTCCACCTCACAGAAAACCGCAGCCAAATAACAACTCCCTAGAGGGTTGATGTATTCCTGCGTGGGAGTGAGGTAAGCTTCAAAGGAGTTGCTGTGTAAGCAGCAGAGGAGGCATCAAAAAAAAAGCAGGAAAAAATACCAGTCATAATAATAAGTCACTGTTCTTAGTGTGCCAAAAGAAAAATTAACACATTCATCGGATTCTATTGTGCGGCTTCTAATTGCAAATGTTAATTGTTGATTTAAATTAAAAGCAATCGTGGGCAGATTGAACAGTTTCACAGCGGTGTACTGAGTCTGAGGCTCTATATACAAAAGTTGGTCAGTGCGTGCGCGCTGAACCGCGACCTCGCGACCCGTGATTTCTGATGAGTCACCCTTCCTGACTGTCTTCAAGGATTCGGGCCTCCTGTGACTAACCACAGAAAATTACCATTGTTCGAATTTAAACCAAGTCGAGTTACAACGCCCTCGTAACTCGTCGCTGCAGTTCCATCGGCCGACATTTTACGGCGTACGATTTTACGAGCGCTTTAAACATTTTAAAGTTGATTGCTGGAGACTTTTACAGCGGGAATAAATATTCTGGCAGCTTATGAGGATAAACTAGTTTATTTACGATATGTAGTACCTACGTTGACAAACAAATATAGTTATTGAAGTTTACAATTCAAGCTCTATAATCATGCCGTATGTAAAATCATTAAATGTGTCTTCAGATGACCAAATTATGAAAAGCTGACATTTGTAACTTATATCTTAAAATTTATACTTAAGATAGATATAAGTTATGATAAAATAATGGCATTCCTTCGCTTGTCGCGTGTTAATGGTTGTAATAAATTCACGTTATTATTGCACAAGCTATGTTTGTACACATTCTGAGATTAAAGCATGTCTGGATAGTATCAAAATCGCGAATTCAAATACGTGTCTTTGTTTTTAATCAATTGTTGTTAATGAGTAAGTCAACATTGTATTGTATTTATGTATACATGGATAATTTTATGTAAGTGTAATACTATTAAAAATAACATATGCAAAATAATTAAAATTAACGTAGTGTAACATTAACATTTTATTATTTAGATTTAAAAAAGGAATTGTATAGGTACACTATATCACAGCACAGCTAAAAATACTATGAATTTCAAATTTTGCATCATTGTAAGTGCCTAGTGGTATTAACTAAAAATGTATTATAGAAGTTTCCCACGGAAACCGGAGAAATCTATACTATAAAATTACGAATTGATATTCTTGCCTATATGAGGTAAAAAAAGGCATTGAAAAAACTTACGGATCCACGACAGCAATAGATTTGTGAATATGTATGTTAAAAATATTTCTATCCTTACTAACAACACGTTAAATATATGGTGCTGCCGAAAGGACAGATTAATCTCTTTATCAGTTAGTAACTAGTGTTGTCTCGCTATCAACCAAGCCGTGTGGGAAACGCGCTGGAGCGTAACGCACCCCGCCTAACGATCTAATTGCTGCACTTGGCAGCTCGGTCAAAGGTAAACCGTACCTGAGCAGGACACACGATACCATGCTATTACACCCTACCACATGTAATAAGGAAATGAATTAAAGGGCTGCATAAGAAATACTCTACGTAATTTAATTGTCTTTAAACCACTGTCCATTTATGTGAACTTGCCTTTACAATTAATTTCAAAGCTAATTTTGTATTCTTTGTATTTGATAAATATAGAGCGCGTATACTTGGATATTGTAGTAGTAATAATGTGTACTGTATCGTATTTTCACATAGGTTGTCCAACGTCGATACCTTGTGAAGAATAATTGATGATTATTCCATGAACTACAGTTGACGAACGCGATAAGGATCGCGGTTTTATAAGGTTATCGACGAGCCCGGTGGCGAAGCGGCTGGCATTACCACCAAGGTTCGTGAGTTCGATTCCCACACAGGACAAACATTTATGTGCATGAAGATATCAGTTTGGCATCTCATATCATTATATATCAGTTTCTTTGTCTAGGGGGTTTTAAGAGAGGTAGGGCACATCAAAACAGCCCAACTGAGGAAGTACCTCCGTCCTACAGAATAGCACATCGATCTCTCTAGATGGTTGTTGTGACATGCGAGTAAGGGACACCTCCCTTCACCACCACCAGCAAGCTCCTAAGGAGTTGCTAGATTAGGAGGAGGGGTGGTGGCAACACGGGAGCAGTACTTTCCGTATTAGAAGCGTTCATAGGTTTATAACTCTCACCGTTGTATAAAAAGTACCTCCCGTTTAGAATTTGTTAGTGTGATGGCGTTCTAAAGCAAATTTACAAATTACAATAAAGTAGATATTTAATACGCATCCCGATTGGGAGAGAACGTTACACTAAAATACAGCTCATAACAGCTTCCTAGATAGTAGTCTCCAATTTTAGTTAGAAGTTACCAATAAGCTCTTTGGGATGCTTACACGTGACTATATGTAAACACATTGATAACTTCTAGTAGGGACTTGTATTATTCTCATGATTAAGTCATTGAACCTCTGTTTGTGTTTGTTTAAAAGAAGACATTTCCTGGCCGACTGATGTATCAATTGGTATACCTAATAGCCTAGCGCGCTAATACCAAGGACTTGACATTCTGTATAGTTCACAAAGAATGGAAATTCCTTTGAGAAATTGGGGTACATAAAGGCGATTTTACGGGCATTTTCTCACTGTCAAGTACAGTAGGAAAAAAATAATTGGTATCGCCTTTCTTCTCAATAAATTGTTGTTCATAGTGTTGTAACCGCAATATGAAAATATAGTTGAACACTAGCGGGAAGCGTCAAGTGACCGCGATCCCACAGTTATCCTACTACCATAAATCGATACAATTCCCGCGCATCCAACGTTTACAATAAACTGTATTGGAAACAAATTAATTCTATTACCTATATATTATATACAAATCCATGTATAAAAATATCACATCGAAAAGAAAAATTCGGCCAAGTGCGAGTCGAAGTCGCGGGCCAAGGGTTCCGTACCATTATCTATAAAAACGGCAAAAAAAATCATGTCTGTTGTATGGGAGCCACACTTAAATAATTATTTTATTCTGTTTTAGTATTTGTTGTTATAGCGGCAACAGAAATACATCATCTGTGAAAATGTCAACTGTCTAACTATCACGGTTCATGAGATACAGCCTGGTGACAGACGGATGGACGGACAGCGGAGTCTCAGTAATAGGGTCCATTTTACCCTCAGGGTTCGGAACCCTAAAAACATTAATTCGGATAATAGAAAAAGTCACAGATATTGACCAAATTGGTCATGTGTTATAAGTAAGTAGTGTCAGAAGCCCTAGTGAGGTGTGTACCGAGTCATGTGTCGCTCAGTTCCCTCTGTCTACCCCGTAATGGACCTGGCGTGAATATATATATAGAGAGGTATATTATCATGATAGAATCTGTATACAAAAAGAAACTAATTGGTTGACTCAAATGTCTGAATCTAAAACCTTGAAATTTTAAAGACATCAGTGCACAGTAATTTTTAGGGTTCCGTACCCAAAGGGTTAAACGGAACCCTATTGCTGAGGCTCCGCTGTCCGTCCGTCCGTCCGTCCGTCCGTCCGTCCGTCTGTCACCAGGCTGTATCTCTTGAACCGTGATAGCTAGACAGTTGAAATTTTCACAGATGATGTATTTCTATTGCCGCTATAACAACAAATACTAAAAAATAGAATAAAATAAATATTTAAGGGGGCTCCCATACAACAAACGTGATTTTTTTGCTGTTTTTATAGATAATGGTACGGAACCCTTCGTGCGCGAGTCCGACTCGCACTTGACCGATTTTTATTTGTCTGTTGGTAGTTAGATGCCACAGATCCTTGACAATGTCTAGTCCTAAATATAATCATAAACTAAACAGGCAATAATTTTGTCAAGATTTGACCCAATTCTTATTTTATTTTACCAAATACTTGTAATAGTGTAGACTCCTTATGACATAAGAATCTCGTTTTGCCTGATAAATCCTGACCACACACAAACATGTAATAATCTTTGCTTCAATTACGCTACGGTAATCACTTCAGATCAGGCAGGTTTTATACTTGTTCGTCAACAAATGTGAAATATAAAACTTGGAAATATATATATATACCTATATATATATATAATGTATGCACGTTAACCTTAATAAAATCAATGAACGTATATTAGCAATTGCATTCGGAAAATATGACATAATGTTAAATGTCTTGCAGCCGTTTACACGCGACTCAATGGTAATAGCTCAGATAGGTACTCCAAAAAAACAGAGAAAATTATATCAAGCATACATAGAATATTACATGAAAATGGTTGAACCAATTTCGATGTGGTTTACTGCCACGTATTAAGATAAGCTCGTTTCGTGTAACACAATGTAATACATTACACTATATTTTATTGCACAATATAAAACAGAATGTATGTATACCTTCACGCCAGGTCCCTTGCGTGGTAGGCAGAGAAACCGAGCGCCATAAGACGCGGTCCTTACACACTTCACTCGCTTCTCTAACATTCATAGTTTTTTCCATGTACGTTCGCCGGTTCATGGGGTTCCTGACATAACCTTCTGATAAAACACGGCTCCTACACACTTCTACTTTCGCATTGTATATCTGTTTCGTCATTCTTTCATCTTGCATTCTTTCTACATGTCCGAACCAACGAAGCATGCGTTTTCTTATCTTAACACCGACACTAACTCTCAGACCAACTCTCTCTCTTACGTCGTCATTACGAACGCGGTCAGCAAGCGTTACGTCACAAATTTTGCGCAATGCTCTCATCTCCACCGTATTTATTCCACTTTCATGCTCTCTCTGCCATACCCAGCTCTCACTTCCATAAGTTATCGTTGGGATTAGAACCGTGTTGTGTACAGCGAGCTGTGCCCACTGGCTTAGATTTCGGCTGCCTAAAAGTTTACCCAACGCTCCATACACGCTATTGCCTGAACTCTCTCATCTCTCCACATCAGCGGACCTTCCATTGCTGCTAAAAGCGCTTCCGAGATTTACAATCTCATCCACTTTCTCTAACACTACATCATCAACTATAATCCTAGTGTTCGTCCCTGTTGTCTCTCTTTCAAATATCTGGGTTTTCATCGCATTCACTTGTAAGCCTTTCTTCATACAATCATATTTCATTGTTGTAACTAGTGTTTGCAGTTTTGTTGGTGATTCTGCTATTTATACCGCGTCGTCTGCATAAAGCATGCAGTTGACCACTGAGTCACCCATTCGCATTCCAACATTCATATTTCTCATTCTCTGAAGACAACTGTCCAGATACCGGATGAATAGCCGAGCACACACTGTCACCAATGTTAATATCAAACCAAGGCGACAAGCTGCCGTCCACCCGCACATATGTTGTACAATCCTCATAAGTGGATGTACTGCACGGAGCAAGTCTCCGTCAACCCCATATTTGGGCAAAATATTCCAGAGATTCTTTCACACGACCCTATCAAATGCTTTCTTTCTCAAGGTCCACAAACCCGCAGAAAACCTTCTGGTCCAAAGCAAAATACTTCTCTATGATGTTACGGAATGAAAAAAACTTGATTCGTACATCCTTTGCCGATTCGAAATCCACCCTATGCTTCACCAAGCATAGGGTGAAATCCGATGGAAATCGGATTATGCAGCCATGGTGTGGATTACATACTTAAAAAATTCACTCACTCATACAAAAAACTCATACAAAATACCAAGGCCTGATCTAAGAAACTGTTTTGAAACATGACTCACGAAAGCTCAGAAACTAAAAACCTTACAAATTTATAATTTACTAATAATAAACTACTTTGTGTGCTTCCACTCCCTTAGTTCTATGCGTTCTAACTAATCGGGAGCGGAAGCACACAAAGTAGTTTAGATCAAATTGCCTGTAGATTTGACTTTCGCAAAATAACGCCTGAATCTATTAACATCAAAACCAGTTTAATAGTGTTAAACAAAATATCCTCAGTAACATTGTGTGCGGCGTAATGCAAACTGTCATCAACTTAAAAATTAATAAAAATTCCTTAGGATCTTCCCACAGGACTAGGAAACAGCGAGAAATACTACAGCGTTTGCCCTATTGTTTTAGACAAGCTGAAGTTAGTCTAAAACAATAGGGCAAACATTTATGATGTCTGAGGTATCTAATTCAATAAGTCTCATTCACTACTCGCTATACTTTTATATTAAGACGCATCTCCCATGACCATGCACAGGACGCCGGCGCCGCCTGTATCTTGGAATCGCGCTGGCCACGCGGACAAGACGGCCGATCACCGTGAGAAGTCGCGCTTCGTAAATTCTTTATTATCAACGTAGATGTAATGCAATTGTATTGTATGTTCACTTTTCGTCACTTTATTAATAAAAAACATATAAATAAAGTAAACCCTTTGATAACATGGAATGCCATACATATTTGAGATGAACTCTTATTTAGTTAATTTACGTGAAGATGCAGTTTTATTTCGGTTGATAATTATTCTCCGGAGTCGTAAATTGCACGTTATTTATTTAGTGAAAATAAAAATGTATACTTTAGGAAGAAAATTTGGAATTATGCGTTTTATTACTATAAATATCTAATCAAACAACTAAAATTAAAAGAATCTTCTACTATTAAGATTCTTTTAATGAAAAATCATTTTAAGATAAGTAATCTACTACTAAATCTAATCAGGACTGTTACTTTATTGGGTTGTTGTACTCAAATTACATCCACTATAAATAAACCGCTCAATGACTTCATCGATCCGGGAATAAATTGAGCGCAAAATTTTGTTGACGTAAAGACGAATAAAAAATATAATGTTTCCAATGAGCAGTTTCGTAAACAATGACGTAGTGTACCCTCGTGCACAAATCTGACTCACACTTGACTGGACTTTTTTTTGTAAATTATGATGCCAAAGCAGTTAATTTTAATAATATTATTGTACACGTGTTACGCAAAAATTATAGAATGAATTTTGATAAAATTTTGCACTGCGGTATCTTCTATCCGAAGTCAAAGTTTAGGGTACTTTTTAACTCTGAAATATACGAAGTAGCTGAATTTAATTAGAATGCTCAACTTCACGTGGGTAAAGCCAGGTGCAAAAGCTAGTTATTTCTCTCATTTTGCTGCGATTTTCTGTAAGGAGGAGGTACTTCCCCAATAGGGCTGATTTGATGCGCCCTACCTCTCTTAAAAAGTTAGTATGTATTCGAAATCAAAGCACCGAGCCTGCTAGAAAACAAAAAGATTAATTTTAGTCAAAACTATCTTTTCGTATTAACCGCACAAGTTTGTAAACGTATAGAGAAATACATTTACTAGTCAGTAATGATAAAATTCATATTAGGCTGTTGAAATGACAATCATTTCGGTTTGAGTGTTAACAGGCCACATGTGCCCATAAAACCAAGATCGAAGTTCGTTATAAATATCACTAAAGTAGAAACATCCAAGTTTAACCTGCTATTTAAAGTGGGCATATTGTTCCGAACAGTCATTATGTATTATTCAACCTACTATATCCGGTACTATATAGGCCGGTTTATTTGAAATGTTGGAAAAGGTCCACTAACGAGGACAGCCGCGTGTAAAACCGGTAATAATTTGGAGAAACCTGGTGCTATATGCTTGGTCTAGTTCCACTGCGCATCACTTATGTTAATGCTTTCAGAGATTTTGTATATTTATAGCCTACAACGGTTCATCGAGAGTTCGAGACATTTCTCAAGGGGCAGATAAGTTTGATATTTTAGCATTAGTTTACATAAAATTAAGGTAGCTATTGCCCGCGGCTCTGCCCGCGCACTGTTACATTTTTAAAGTTTTTGTTAACAGGAGCCTTCCATTTCTGGTATAGAAAGTAGCCTGAATATTGATTCAATAATGTATTGATTCAAGACTTAAGCTATTACTGGGAAAAAAATCATCAAAATTCGTTTAGTACTTCTGGGCGCAGCCCGCACAACTGACAGGAACTTGTAAGGTTGAAATTAAGCTGTGAAAAACAACTTTTGTAAATCAAAGTAACAAAAAACAAAAATGGACATTTCTACCTTATATTTTGAAAGTCAAGTAAATCAAACCATATGGGTACTTCTTTCTTCAAGGACTGCAATCAAAAAATTTGGTAAAAGCAAAGGCACAGCATAAGAGGAAAGTATCGTTTATAATAAAAATAAAATCGGCCAACCTCACGCACCGAGAGTTCCGTACAAACTAATAGTATTATTAATTATTACATAGTTCGTCTATCACGAGGAGTAGTCTTTTTGGGATGAGTAAAAAATGTTAAACTCGCGTCAGGACACATGACCCTGACCGTAAGATTTTGGTGAGAATTAGAACTTAAGTTCGCTGCAGCGCTAAAATATTAGTTACCTCTAATTAAACAATTAAAACATGAAGCGCTAGATCGTTCATAGGGCATTATTTTCCCGCGACCAAAACGTTGTAAGCGCCATGAAATTATTGGCGCTTACACGTTTCGTTCAACGTAGTTTATCATCATCGCTGTTTGGCTTAAGCGGTGCAGGGCGCTTGCGCGAGTGTGCGTGTGTGTTTGAGTTTTAGAGATTGGCGATGATGATGCTGGTAATGATGATGGTGAAAGAGTCGTTGAAATTATAGATGAAAGTTGATTTTTCTGAGAGATAATAATTGTAATAGTTCTGAAGTGTTAAATTTTTTATGTAATATAAATTGTCATGTTTGTTACGATAGCGCAATAAATGAATATTGTATTTTACCACATACATGATAGTACTTTTATACTGATAAATAAAGCAATTCGTGCGAAGAGAGAATAATTTCCTAACCATTCCAAAATATTCAAAAATGCACAACGTTAATGTTCAAGTTTTCACTTCTGCCGGCACTCCCGGAGTGCAACCCGTTTTTTTTTCGATTCCGATGTAAGTTTCCTCCCAAAATCGGCTCCCGAAACGTATAATTACAATACTAGTGTCTTTATAGGTGAAATTTAAAATTGGTAGGTACCTATGTGTAAATATTACATTACATTACAAATATAACATTTTTTTGTACAAAATTCTAAATATATATATATATATGATTTGTAATTTTTATACTCCCATCATGGTATTATAATTTATCTTTAAAGTGGTACGTGTTACAAGAATGACGTAATGACGTATAGCAAGTCCAATTTGACAGAAATCAGCTACTTTAATTAATGTCATACAACAAAAAGTAATTAATGCCTCAGGAGGTTTTAGTAAGCACCCTTACTCACAGAAACTCTAGTTATAGCGTACGGTCTCCGTCATGGTGGAATTACTTCAGCTATTGGCTTGCGTATTACTAAATATACCTACCTTTCTCTCCAGAATCTTGTTGCTTAGTTGGCTGGATGCTGCACGTGCAGGTGAGAGTTGCTTTGGCTCTGAATGTGGTAAATCCTGTACACTCCATTTTTTTTGGAAGGTTCCTTCAAAGGTCTTGGGATGTGATGAAAATGGATTTTCAAAAATTCCCACGGGTTAGTTTATGCGCAGGCGAAGACGCGGGCAATCCATTTTTTGTACAACTAGCATTGTTGCAAATAATGAAATAACACAATAGAACGCTACTTGCGTCCTTGGAACGTGAAATTATACATTTTACGATACACCTTCAAAGGAGATTGTGAAATTGGTTCACTTTCAAAATGACAATAAATACTTGCTTGAAGTAACTTGATTTATTTAATCGGTAGGTACTACGTGTATTAAATGTACGATGACAGTTCGCTCTGGTTACTCCATAAGATACGTGGCGTGAAGATATAGAAAGATAGATGTAGGCTTCAGATATAGGTTTGTAATTGGTAACATAATATTTATATTAGGGTCATTAAGAATTGTTATTGAAAATATTGATTAATTTGTCTTTAAACCGACTGGCTCACGCGCTCATCAACGCATAACCGAGATGGCTTGTCCGAAAAAAATAATTGTGAATTTTGTAATTTTGTGTGTAAAGGGGTAATAGGAATGATTCTTTGATGACTCATCCCCCAGGAGGATAAATCGGAGCGTAGTAATATAATAGCAATACATAGCTGTCAATTACAATTCGCGGCTCGCCCATTGTTCAGAGAATGTATATTTGTATAGTATATACAAATATACATTCTCTTTATAGATTTTACATTTCCAACATAAGTCTAACTCCCATTCACATACTTTAAACTGCATAAATATGTGCATAAAGAGGGTCGTTAACATATTTATTCATCACTTAGATTTGTACCTAACCTCTAAAATGTTACAATGCCGAACTTCAAATCACTTTCCCTGAATAACATTTATCCAATACTGATAGTCTCAAAATACTTTATTATCTTCCTGATACACTTACGCCCTGATTGATTGCTTTTATTGTTACCTATGTTTTATATCTAAAATTATTTAGTCAGCGCTGGCACTTGCATACTACAATTCGGAATAAGCAACGAACTATTGAGATGTTGCTTTTACTTGTTTACTAGGGTTTGCGGAAATATTTTTTGATGAACTCTGTGGTACAGTGGGTAATAACGCTCGTGGGTTCGATTCCCACACAGCACAAATATTTGTGCGAAAGAATATGTCTGTTTATCTTGGTCTGGGAGTTTTAAGAGAGGCAGGGTGCATGAAGGCAGCCTTACTGGGTAAGTCGCTTCACCTCACAGAAAACCTCACATAAAAGTCAAACAACAACTCCCTGAAGGTTGTTATGTTCCTGTGAGTGAGTGAGGTCACCAGTAAGCTTTTAAGGAATTACTGTGTTAGCAGCAGAGGTAGCATCGCACGAGAGATACTTAATGTGTTGCAAACGCTACAGACTATAGTAACCGCTTTACATCTGGTGGGCCGTATTATCAGGGGAGATAACGTAATTTTTTCGACGAATTTTATACCGAATGAATTTTATTTTAAGTAGTTGCTTGAGATTTAATAATCAACAAAATATGCATCAATCGCCGCACCCGCGATGTGGTTGAAAGTGATAGTATTTAACAGCTACTAAAAAAAATATGCTACGAGTATTTTTATACAATACCCAATGTAGGGTGATTCCTGAGGTTAGTTTTAACTAAAAAATAACTATCAGCTGTATCAGTCATGTATATGAACCATATTAAAAATGTTCAAGTATAAACTCATTTCATACCTTATGAAATTTATACAGCTGAATTGTCATACTTAATAAATAATTAAAAAAATAGTCAGCTGTGTTTATAACGGTGGTAAAACCGGCAGTCAGCGGCATAAACATGCCGCGTGCTCAGTACCTACATCTGAGCGGTGCATAGTCACTTTGACAAATGAACTGACTTTACACCTACAAGCATTCAGCTGACGGCAATTTTTAATATTATTGACTATAATGTTGTTCTATAGTTCATTTCATCTGTCAAAGTACTATACATATTTTTTTCAAAAAAATTTAATATGGTCTAACCTTTGGTTCCCCCACTACCAGATTGACTGATGGCCAAATCTCTCATGTATTAGTGAAGAACTATTATTGTTATGAATATCGGCCGGTGGGAAATTACTTGTGAAAATTAACGCTACCTCCCTGCTATATGCTTGTATGCCTCTCAACGTTGTATAAAAAAAGTTTCTAACGTAATTAGCTAAATCAAAATACATACAAGGGCCCCACAAAGCGCGTGCTAGTATGATATCACATTAACACGCATTCAGTAGGGCAGTATCTCAGTTATATGAATAACAAAGTACTTAACTTAAAGTAGCTCATATCACTTAGTCAATTTAGCGCTCCCGTTCTCTGTCTTCTTTTATGAAGATGTTATTTGAACTTTACTGTGGTAAGAAACTTTAGTTTGTTATACCTACGTTAGTAATTATGAACATTCACAGTTCGTTTACCGTGTTTAAAGTTTTGTGAATGGAGTCGGTGCGTGGGAAATTCGCGATTGGCAGTACGTGCATATGTACACTCCCAAGCCTCGATGGAAAGTTTACTAATCTGGGAAACAACTGTACTAGAACAATGGAGACACCTACCAGATTATTGGAAATGTAATGTAGACAGGAGCACATTGACAAGATGGCTGATTGTTAACATGTTGGATCGTCGTGTCGTGTTTGGAATACATTATAACAATGGCAGTGTATTATTATTTACTATATATCACTTGTGGCTTAGCTTATGTGGTGTTTTTAATACTATGAATACATTATTACACTTCGGCATTCCAACTATTTTAAGTTTTACGCGAGAATTCTTAACATTTTCCCGATTAAAGCGGCCTCAGCATTAACCCGGAGATACAAGCTATCGCAGTATAAAATTTCATCATAATTTATTCAGTAATTGTTGCATGATTCGTACACGTTTACAGGCAATAATGTAAAAACGTCTGTCTTGACTGAGGTATTGACAATAGAGCATCACTATATCAAAAAAAGCGCCATTTTCAAATTGAACTATGTTACGATTTTACTAAATATAGATTAACACGTATGAACTGATATCGTATGTTCATTGCTTAAGTTAAAATATTTGTTTTATAATGCGGGAAACAAACAATTACACATTATATGTTATATGGTACGAGTAGCATAGCGCCATGATATAAAACCTTAGTTGTTCCAAGAGATGCATATGGCCTGTATGTTTGTAAACATAACAATGTTAAACAAATAATAAATATGCATAACTTAAGTCGAAATTAAAACATTTCCAAATTATAATCCACTTATTTAAACCTGTATTAAACCCTACGTATTTCGTCTTAGTACTGCCTGCCTGAAAGGTTTAGAGGAATCCAAAGGAAAGAAGGAAATTTAGTAAAACAACTCTAAACAAATAAAAATATTTTACAATACAATTTAAATCACTAAAATACGGTACATACTTTTGCAAATAAACCATAATTCTACCTATTTACATACCTCTACTTAAAGTTGGAAATAAATGATCTCAAACTTCGTATCAGTGATCAGTTTATAAGCACATTGTAAAGCAAATTCCTTTGTGTTTTAAGAAGTGAATATTTGTATAAAATTATCATTCTATTAGATACCTCCTATATATCTTAGTCAAATACTAACCCATTTATATTCCTAAAACATATCGTTATACGCAGAATGATTTCGAATTAGAGCGTTCCTATGCTGTAAGCATTATTTATTATTACACATAAGAATTGCTGACCGCGTTCGTAATGAAGACGTGAGAGAAAGAGTTGGTCTGAAAGAGAGTGTCGGTGTTAAGATAAGAAAGGGCATGCTCCGTTGGTTCGGACATGTAGAAAGAATGCGGGACGAAAGAATGACGAAACAGATATACAATGCAAAAGTGGAAGGATGTAGGAGCCGAGGAAGACCGAGACTAACCTACCATGACCAAATTGGTCGTGTTTTATCAGAAGGTGATGTCAGGAGCCCCAGGAACCGGCGAGCGTGCATGAAAAGAGCTATGAATGTCACAGAAGCGAGTGAAGTATGTAAGGACCGCGTCTTATGGCGCTCGGTTTTCTCTGCCTACCCTGCAAGGGACTTGGCGTGAAGATATACATACATACACATAAGAATTTATTTATATTATTTACAGCAATAGCGACTATATCTATACTAATATTTAAAACGGAACAGTTTGTTTGATTTTTTGAACGCGCTAATCTCTGGAATTACTAGTTGAATTAAAAAAAAAATGTTTTTGATAGCCTGATTCTTGAGGAAGCTAATGAAGGTTATTCACATCACCGGTATACACGCACGAAGTCGTGTTATAAATTTGCGTGTACGCATTAAAAATAACAAATTATTATATTTAACACTAGCTGCAGTACTAAATACTATAATTAGTTATTTTCAATGCATAAACACAAATGTATAACGCCGTTTAACTTAATAACTGCAATACCGGCGCTTTACAACATTGCTAACATTTATATTCCAGGAGCGACAAGGTTGCGACTTGCGTTTTGTTTTGTCTATCTATAGCTTCATGCTAAATCCCTTGCTGGGTAGGCAGAGAGAACCGAGCGCCACGTGACTCCATCTTTACACACCTCACTCGCTTCTTTAACATTCATTTGTTTTGTTTACTATAATTATAATAAACAAATAAGTTAATTAAAATTTTTGTAATTGATTTCTTTTTAACATACTGCAGGTGAACCTTTATATAGTGATATAATAGAATAGAAACCGATTTTTTCCCTTCTGATTGTTCTATCTCAATAAAACTTGGCAATCTCGCTTAGGCTAGTTTAACTTCTCTGATTGAGCGCTTTAGAAACACGATCTATTTTTGGTGGTTTAAATTATCATTATGCTTAAGTATTCGGTATTTGACAATTTATTAACTAATATTCTGAGATCATATATATATATATGTTTATGTAGTTATTTAGGTGCACCAACAGGTTTACAAAAAATATAATTTGTTCAAGTGTTTTACTTATCTGTATGCTCAAATGTGGTTATGGGTATTAAATAGCTGATAAACATTGCTAAATACTCTTTTGTAAATACATACTTATTATAGACAGAAAACAACCAGACCATGACAAACAGACATGCTCATGGACACAAATGTTTGTGTTGAGTGGGAATCGAGCCCACGATCGTCGGTGCCAAAATGGTTATTGTTAACCATTGGGCCACCGGGCCCGTCTATAAGAAAATAATATAAGAATGCGCCATTTCAATTGGCCAGTAGGTGTAGAAGCATCATCATCACCTCTTTGTCAAACATACTCGTAGAAACTTGCGTTTAGAACATTTTGCGTTTTGATCATTTTAAGTTTTGACAGGGCACAATGTGAGTATCCTTCTATATTTGGACGTTTCTTTAACGGTAAACGGCTTTTTGAACGAAGTTAGCACTTCCTCTTAGCACCGAACCCGTTTCGCTTACTACGTCTTACTACAAAGTCAATAACACGTATGGTATAAACTGTCATCGAAAAATGATCGTTAACGTTTGGTATTAAAATCTATTTTACTTTCTTTAACTGGCAAAAAACACCGAAAAGTTAAGATGTGAAAGATAGTAAGGTAACATTTGTAGACGGCGCGCGCATAGAAACCGGTTAGGCACGTTTCTTGTTAGACGAGTTCACTTTGCAAATGAATATTGTTTACTAAATGTGCTACGAAAATATTTTTTTTAAAAAGTGTCATAGAAATTCACTTGAAAAACTGTTAAATTTTGAAAATAAGTTAACAGAATCATTCACATTGAAACATTAGGATAGAAACTACACGTGTGTTGTATTCGATTATTCTAAGAATGTCTTGTCGAACAATGTATCATTCAATGGATTGTAATTAAATCTGTTATTTCTCAATAGGGAATTTTGTTTCTGACTAGAATCATTACGATCGTTATCAAGTTAAGTAAGTGTTATGTTGTGGTTACTGCCTCTCATCGAATAACTTTTTGTAAAAACAAAAAACAAGATTTAAATTGCTTTTTTGTTCCTATTGAGGGTCGAAAGGGGAAGCGTGAAATGAGATTAGGTTCCAAACGACGATGGTCGGAGGGCCTTTACGTGAATTAGTATTTTGATTGAACAAAGATCATGTCTGGCTGTTTTAATAGTTAGGGCGTGACTCTCAGGAAAAATAATTTTATTTTTACAAGTGATTTTAAAATGAACATTTGATATTTCTATATTTCAACAAATAGCTACCATGCCATTTGTTCGGCTATTAATCGTAATATATTATATTATTACATCCTACATAATTATTTGCATAGTTCGTATAAAGGAAACCTACTGCAAATTATCAGTTCTTCAAAGAAATTCAAAGAAATCAAATATAAAGTCGTCATAATCGACCGAGTGATGTTTGCTATATCAAGTTCATATTCTCTTGCAGGCTTTAACTAGGAATGAGTTTATGTTCAAGAACAGAGATGGAAAAACTAGAGTCTGTAGGAACGTGCCAGCTTGTAGAGCCTATGCCCCTCAGACGATTCCAAGTTATCGTAAATAGGTTGTAAATAGTCTCGTCTGGTTTTGGCTTTAGCTCACTCAGTAATAATACTTTTCGCGACCATATACGCGTCATGGTCCTCAGATGATCTTTTTTATATATTTCACTTAGGTGGCAAACAAGCGTACGAATTGCCCGATGGTGAGCAGTTACCGTAGCCTATGGATATTTGCAAGACCGGGGGGTGTCACTGTTGCGTTGCCGACCATGTAAACACCTCTTCACGCGTTTTTTAAAGGACCACAGCTGTAGTCCCTTGGGACAACACAAGCTCATTCCACAACTTAATAGTTCTAGGTAGAAAAGTTCTGTGGTACCGCACAATACGCGATTATTGCGGGCCGAGTGTATGAGGATGAACCAGTCCCAGTCGTTGATGTTCTCACCCCAAGGTGAGAATCCAGGCTCCAGTGTATGCCCCAAGGTGACAACAGTACTCCATATGCGGTCTGACTTGGGATTTATATAACATAAGTCTTTGCTCTTAACCGAAGTACTGTTTGGCTCTGCTTAGCATACCAAATTTCTTGGATGCCAGCTTGACCTTTCTCTCCGCCTGGTGACTTCGTTACTGAACATCACTGGAGATCTCGACACCGAGAATCCTAATACTTTTGGCAATGTGTATGTAAGCGGCGTATTCTGGAATTGGGGAACCACAGCAAACGGGGGTTTCTTAGCGTTGATAGGGTTGAATTGAACCACGTTTAATCGCTCCGAGTCAGATACTTTAATCAAAGTACCTTCCATTTCACACACAAGTTTAACGCGGCTTTCCTCCACAAGAGAACGAGAGATGCGAGCACGGTCTGCATAATAAATGTTTCCAGTGCTGTCGTCCGCATAACAATGAATGCTGTCAATTGACAACAAGTAATTGATATACAGCAGAAACAGCGTCGGGGTCAATACAGAGCCCTGTGGGATGTCAGCATTGATATCCATGCTATCGGAGCAACTACCGTCTACCACGGCCTTTATAAATCTGCTGGATAATAAGCTGGCAACCCATTTGCACAAACTCTCGGGCTGCCCGAACGATGGAAATTTCGATAGAATCTATATACTCGTAGTATAAATAAGATCTGGATTTTTGCCGCTTTTTAGGGTTCCGTACCCAAAGGGTAAAACTGAACCCTATTACTGAGGCTCCGCTGTCCGTCCGTCCGTCCGTCTGTCATCAGGCTGTATCTCTTGAACCGTGATAGTTAGACAGTTGAAATTTTCACAGATGATGTATTTCTGTTCCCGCTATAACAACAAATACTAAAAAATAGAATAAAATAAATATTTAAGGGGGCTTCCATACAACAAACGTGATTTTCTTGCGCATTTTTGCTCGATATTGATAACGGCAACAGGTAGACGCTTGAAATATTCACATTCACATATATTCACTTTAAGAATAAATAATTAAATTAAAATAAAACAAATATTTAAGGGGGGCTCTCATACAACAAACATGTTTTCTTATACCGTTTTTATAGATAATGGTACGGAACCCTTCGTGCGCGAGTCCGACTCGCACTTGGCCGATTTTTAAAGAGAACTTTCTTATCTCTAATCTCCATCTGGACTGCGTTGTTCTACCCCCAAGACTCATTGGCACATCTGCGCCCTCCTTTGGTTTTTCCAAGCACCGCCTGAGTCGCAGTAGCGCTACGGTCACCATTTGCTTGGAGAGCACATCGGGCAGCCCCCCTGCGCGTCCGGTCAACGTGGCATTTTTCCGGTCCCCGAAACGGATTTTCCTTTTGGCTCGTGCCTATAGCCGTGCTCTCCCACTGCACGGTAGTCCTCGTCCACATGTTACTGGTACATGGGCACTTGCGCGCCGTTTTGCGAGTCGTGAAACTAGATTTTTCTTCCTTTTCATTTCGGATTTGGCTTTGTAACATGGTTTTTACGGAAGTGATTGCTGTCCGATCTTCTAATCCTGAAGCGAATTCCCACACCAGGGCCCCGTCTCTCTCATCTTCTAGGGCCCACGCGTACGCTAAAAGATTCAGATCGAGATAATACAGACTGAAACAGATAAGCAACAGACAGACACGTGCGTGATCTTATAAGGGTTCCTTTTTCTTCGGAGTATGGAACCCTAAAAACGATACAATTTGAAGATTTTTTGCCTCTAGTTACTTACATTGGTGTTTTAAGTTCCTTTTTAGGATATTCGCTGATATTACTTATAGCTTTACTACAGTAAAACAGTAACTTGCATTAATAAATTACGCGTGAAATTCATTTTTTAGTTACTGTATAAGTTACATTATATTGTACGTGCACGTTAAGCATAGTGTGTGGTACAAGTTTGAGGAAATTGTTAAGTTTATTGAGCCGGCTGGCACCTCAGTCCCGACAAGCGACAGTAGTCACACTAAACAACATAATACACTTTAATTACTCCTAAGAGAATAAAATACTACTGTAATGCAAATTACAGAAAGTACACCTCTTATATAAATACACAGACGATCTTATCGCAATGTGTTTTCAGACAACCTATGACACTATATCGCGCTTACATGTATGTCAGTTTTTGTTACTCCGTCCGTATTTCAATATGAAACGGAGGCTCTTTGTGTTCGCACCTCTGCACTATAGGCGGGTGGTAATAGCAGATATCCACGGGTGGTTCGAATACAGGATGCGGCGATGCGACAAGTGTGAACAGCGACTGTATTGAATAATACCTACTAAACCCATGTAACTGTTTGTACTTTTTGATTTCTCGTATCTGGAAGAGAATGGAATGCGATAAGACCACCTTTAATACTTGTGTTAGTATTTATTATTTTACTGTTTTATCTGTATGTAATATATTAGAAAAATTAAAACTCGTTTTTTTTCTAAGATGTAATATATTTATTTAATCAAAATATTAACACTCATTATTTACATTGCTGCCATCTAATCGGAAGTTTATAACCACGTAGAAAATTGTCCAAATCACGAAAAAAATAGTAGTCAGTTGGGGCAAGCTCTGGCAAGTACGGAGGATGACGTATGGTTTCTAACTTCAGCTCCTGTAGAGTTACAATGGTTTCTCGTGTAGTGTGTGGTGTTGCGTTATCATGGAGCAATAATGGTGTAGATCAATTCACCAGTCGGGGCTGTTTCACTGCCAGTTTTGCCATCATTGCTCGAAGTTCGGCACAGTAAACATCTGCTGTTATTGCTTGATCAGACCTGAGAAAGCTATAGTGAGTAACGCCATGAAGAGACCACCAAACATTTACCATCACCTTTTTATTTGTAAGCTTTGCTTTAGGGCACTGTTGTTTTTACCTTGGGTCAGCTTTTGCATTTTTCGCTTACGGTTATCATAAAGAATCCACTTTTCGTCACAATCTTTCTTCGTTCATTCCAATATTCCTTCATTTCTGTACCGATTCAATAAGACAATACAAGTTTCAATATGCGTTTCTTTCTGCAGATCAGTCAAATCATGACGCACCCATTTTTCATATTTTTTCATCTTATTGATTTGATGCAAATGAGTCAATATTGTAGGTAAGGTAACGTTAAATCATGCCGTTAATTCCTGGGTAGTTTAACTCGGATCGACTTCCACCATGTCCTTCAATTCAGCGTTATTTATTCTGTGTGGGCGGCGGTCTTCCACGTGGTTCGTTCTTCAAGTCGATGTTTTCATTACGAAAGCGTTATAACCAAAAACGCACGGTGGGTTCGATAGCAGTCTCCTCTCCAAACGCAGCATTTATATTCCGAGCCGTTTCTGGTGCGTTAGTTCCGCGTCGGAACTCGTATTCAAAAATTAGTCGAATTTTCAAATATCCATCTTTCCCTTTTAAGCTGAATAAAAAAAAAAATGAAATTAGAAAATCAAATGTTGCAATTTTTTTATAACTAAAACCTCATAGGTATCATGTGAAATAAGTTACACTCGAAAATCTCACACCATGAAGGTTTAATGACAATTCAACATATCTACGAGTATTATTATAAAACGGCAATTTCATACTTTAACCCCTATTATTAAAAATATTGTATTTTAATATATTGAGTCCATCATTAAATAATAATAGTTAATATAAAATTAAATTCAAGAAAATTTATCGTTACCGATAATTTTATCCTCAGGAGCTTACAGAAACTCTTTTTCACTCGCAGGAGCACAACAACCCTCACAACAAACAATAACAGTAATTACGCTGAGGATATTGCACTGAGGATTTTAGTAAGATAAATTTATTTAATTTTTGCATACATTGCTCAGGATTGCAGAGGAAGTATTATTTAATTATTGCATGCATTTTTTTACCAGAGGGAGGCTTTGTACAAAAGTCGTCTGCACCTCTATCTCACCTATTTCTACTGCCAAGCAGTTATATTTATATAGCTGTGTTCCGGTTTGAAGGGTGAGATATGGTAGAGAAATTACTGGGTACTGTGACGAAACATCCTTGGGTCACAAGATTGGCAGCGCGCGAGTAACATCCCCGTGGTGTTGCGAGCGTCAATAGGCTGCGGTGACCGCTTACCATCTAATGCGGGCCGCATGCTTGTTTGCCAATCTAGTTGTATAAAAGAAAAAAAAACTCTGCCGTTACTTCGCCAAAAACCTCGTTAGTTTATGGTTAGGGTGCACCATGTGCCATTGAAGTTAGGTCTAGTTCTAAAATTCAAAAGAGCCACTATCACCTTTATGAATATCAAAACATGAATTTCAAAACATTTATGATAAAGATACATTTAAAAATTATCATAATTAAAAGTACCTTTTCATAGAGCCGTGATTAACTATACAAAAAACTTGTAAAGAGGTCAATTAACACGTTTCTTTAATTACAGACTCTGACCATCTGCTGCACGTATGTGTGTCGGTACTTTGTTATGATGTGGTTATACTTATCGAATACCTTGACGTCATATTACGGTTTGTGGGTTTTGTCTGGAATCCCTTCTACTTGCTTTGAGACGTGGAATGTGTGTTAAGCATAAAGGCTTCATATTAAATTCTGGATTAATCGAAAGATTATGAAGAATATTTAAATGTAAATGGCTCTACAACATCTTTAAAATCAAAACAAACCCCACCCGCACTTGGTGCATCCTGCCACCTAATAAACGAGGCTCTGTCGAAAGAGTTTTTATGAGTAGACTGAGGAAGTACCTTCACCTTACAATTTAGCGTTAATACTTTAGCGTAATAACAACTCCATGGAGGATTGTTGTGTTTCTGCGAGTGATCAATGTTACCAGTAAGTGCGTCCGGAGTTACTCCGTGAGCAGCGGGCGGGCGTGGCGACGCAGGAGCGATACTTGTTATATTGCGAGCAATCGAAGGTTTCGGAAATCACTTTACATCATATTGACTGTATTCTTTTGCGCCTCTCGACGATGTATAAAAAAAAACTAAAGACATCAAATTCTATTACTTCTGAATTAATTTCTTCTAAACCGGTGTATTCAGCAACTTAATTGACATCAGACGGGCGGTGCTTGATTGCCTCCTGAGGTAGTATCAAATATCTGTAAAATGAAAATAATAATATTTATATACACACGGAGAACACTCAAAATTACCAATAAGATTCAAACTATGGTTTTGGCTTTTTAATGATCTCGAAAAATTTTACTACGATACGAAAAGATTATGTTTTATATAATACAAAGTGTAGATTGTTTGTCGCTGCATGTTATTCTTCTCTGCACGTCTGTATAAATTTGATAGGGTTTTTTTCGTTTCACACTTTGTATAATGGACAATGCACTTCTACAACACGAGGTTCTTAAAAAATGGCATAAAGAAGTTTGACAGGGACGGCTACGTGCGTGCCATGACTCTCTGTAATAAACGGACATTAATCATCAAGTAAACAGTGAGAGCAGTTGAGAGCAGTGATAGCCCAGTGGATAAGGAACCGGCCTACTGAACAACAGGTCTCTGGTTCGAATCCTGGCATGTATGTGCTATAAATTTAGTGGTACCACTACTAGTAGTCGTATCACTAAGTTCGTGTTTTCGGATTTTGTCCATATTTGTAATTACCACATGCTCGGCGGTGAAGGAAAACATCGTGAGGAAACGCACACGTCCAAGAAATTATATTTCGATAGACGTGTGACCTAAGAAAGATCTGGTTTTCCTTCTGGGTAGTGGAAGTCTGTCGGCAGTCGCTCTATGTAAAAATCAGTGTCCTCGCCAAATCCTAAAACTTAGTAGGTAGCAGACCTCGCCAATAGCGAGTTACCTACTAATGGATTAGGAACCCGTTTCCTAATCCATTAGTATTGGCGGGGTCTGCAACGCGAAGAATAAGAAGAATCAACAAGTAAGACGTATTTTTTTTATTTAAAAAAATATATCATTATATTTATCCTACAATAGGTGTCGGAACTTGGTACTACTAAATCTCGATCTCTGTACTTATTACAGATTTTTGCAAACTTTGAAGATAAAGGTTTTATCTATTGATTAAGGTATCTGGGATAGACAGTACGGATGTATAGAAAGGCGTTAGAAGGATTTTTGTTTTACCTTTCAGGTACGCCACTTTAAAAAAACCGCGCTTCGAAATGTAGTGCTTGTTTCAGTGTAACGGTACATATTCGTACATAACTACATTTCCGATTTATTAGTTTCAATACTATGATGTAATAATGATTTCGGCCAGGTATTACGGTCAATCATCTCGTAAATTCAGTTCTCCAATCTTGTTTAATAGAACCTGTAATTTTGTGACTAAGTATAAATAGAGCGTCATGCTGCCCGTACGGGGTCTCTCACCTAACCAGACGGGTGTAATTGGACCAACAACCGCGTACACAATTACTGAGGAATGAAAATAACTAATGGTACAGCTTATTCGGTGGAACACAGCCTCAGACATTTTAAACTTCCTTTTTTTACTTAACAACCATTACGAGCGTGAAATTAAATTAAGGTTTTATTCGGATTTTGCTCGGCACGCAAAGATTTTTGTTTTTTTGAATAGATCTTGTTATTTTTTTGTAATAAATAGCGTAGACATAGTACGTTGCGTAATTTTGTAACTTTTTTTTTGAGATTACGAGCTGATATTCGGTCATTTCATAGACGTATGCAGGTATACGGATCCATCATGTAGTGTCCTTCGAGAAGATTGATATAAAGTAGCACACCCGCTGCGCCAGTCTTTGGCCGATATTTCCACTCCACATAGAGTTCTTACGACGGCTTCTGAAGGAATAACAGGACTGCGGCCGACTAAGACACGCCGGAGATGGAGGTCCTGCTTTAACTTAGTTAGTAAAATACCTTAGATTAATAGAGAGATACTGCCTTTGCATAGTGCATCGTAGGTGGTTTACCTTGATATTAATATCTCGATGGCATTCTTTCAACAGGCACACGCTTGTGACTGCCATCTAAGTGCTATATGCATAGTTATTCTATTACATAGCTGGCCCATAATTCCATAATGAATTCAACCTTCGTATATTCAATGTATTTTTTATAACAACTATCTAATGATTTCATCATCAATAGATGAATACTTTTGGAACATTTGAGCTTCAGTTCAGGAAGCTGAACCGCTGAACTGTGAAAAGTCTTGCATCCACTTCTGTCATATATTCAACTTCATTTCATTCACATATATAACACGCAGGTTAAGCAATGCGGATCACAGGCTGTCTACGGATGGGTTTATCTATCTCCAGCTTCTGCGTGTTTTGGAGGACACGCTAAATCGTCGGTCCCGGCCGTAATATGTCGATAAGCAATAGTCGTCGGCCTCCGCCAATTCGCAGTTGAGTAGCGTGGCGGAGTATGTTCTGAACCCCTTCGGTTGAAGATAGACCCATATCCCTGAAGTGGGATGAGTTGGGGTTTATGTAATATACATCAACTCGAGATCGCTCAGTCGATAATTATTTTCCTTACGGAGACGTAAATATCCTTCCCAATAATACTTGCTATACCCCGGGTATAATAATATTATGCACATTCATACACTTTTTTATGTATTTTATCCCGAGTATACATGTACATCCGGAAGGATAGTTCTTATCACCCCGTTTACATTTGGTTTGGGAGATAGTTACGTAGAGCACGCGACCATTGCGTTTTCAGTGTACGGGGACGAATTCTCCGCCGCTCTTTTTTTTACTGTTTCCAACGTGTTTTTAATATTGCTGTGCAATAGATACTAACCGAAACAAATCAGTTGACACCAAGAGGAGTAATAGTTACTAATGGGTTTGTTTTTGCTTAATTATATATGGATCATACTCAACAAAAATTATTATCAATAGAGGATAAAAAAGAGTGGCTCATGTTCATGTTTAGAGTCATAGCCCCGCCTACACATCGTACACCTTGTCGACTAGCAAAAGAAGCTCTAGCGAAGGAAAGTAGGCTAAAGGCATAATTATTCGCGATAATTAGACGGCAGAGTAGTAGAGCCTATACCTGGCTAGGATCATAGTTAATAGCTAATTCCGAAGTGTATTGTGGTATTCCTGCGAGTATGTAAGTAAAATCTCCTGCAAGTTCCTAACTTGTAAGCGTAAGCTTCCTTAAGTGAAACGTCAATAAGCAAAAAAATTCTGTCCAACGCTGTATAAATAATTTAACTACTTACTACATATTAGGTTATAGTAGTTTAAACAGTGTCATGATGTCATGAATTTGTATACATATGTACCTTTATACAGTCCGCCCGTGCGCCTGAGACAAAGGTAACTTGACACCATTGTGCTAGGAGTCCGTATAGGTATATATACATCAAACTAATGTACGAGTATGTAGGTAGCACTGCTGTTTACGATATTATGATACGTAGATACTAATTTGTACCGCAATCCTCGTGTCAAGGGCTTGTTGCTGTCGAAATCGTGAGATATGGAACTTATCTATGTATACAGATATTATACGGCGCGTACGGCGAGTGCAAACTGTGTACATACCTATCTAAAACATTGAGTGACATCAAAAATGATCTGGGTCTATATCATGTGATAATATAACTATTGAACTTTAATGATGAGTGTAACGTTGTTAATTCAATAGTATATGACAGTTGGTTGTTGGTTTTGGACTGCCTCCCAACACCCCAACCCATTGATAGCCCGCGCTGTCAATTACACCCCGCGGATCGACGCCCGGGGGTTCCGGCGCAGACCGCGAAATTCACTCTTTGATCCCGATGATCGCATTACTGTTGCGAACGCCCCCTACTTCTCCCCCTCCGACTTCAACCCCAACATTCCACACACACACCGCGCTCGGCGGATCCAGGCGCGAAGAGTAACGACTTCTGCGCGATACACCAGGTACCGAGTAGCCCAGGTACCTGGGTGCCTCTCTCCGTAAGGCCCTTCAGGCTCGAACCCGCGTGTTCGATTAGATTCTCCAACGACGTCCTGAGCCGAGGTTCGACCCCTCTCGGGGGCCCTTAGGCTGTCGTTTTACTTAGTTTGCTAGGCTGTGGCACCTCACGCCCGCCTCTTTAGTCCGGTGACGTAGTAACAGCCCACTCGGGGCTAACTACATAGTCAGGTCAAAAAAAAACGTATATATTTTTTCTTATAAGAAGCAATTAGGAAACGATTTTGTACCATTACATATAAGATAAAGAATTTGTACAAACGTCGTCTGCATGGGTACCTCTTCATCACCTAATTCTACCGCCAAGTAGCTATATTTATATAGCTGTGTTCCGGTTTGAAGGGTGAGATATGGCAGAGAAATCACTGGGTACTGGACGAAACATTCTTAGGTCACAAGATTGGCAGCGCGCGAGTAACATCCCCGTGGTGTTGCGAGCGTCAATAGGCCGCGGTGACCGCTTACAATCTGGTGCGGGCCGCATGCTTAATAATAAATAAATAAATAATAAATAGATAATAAATAGATAATAAATAGATAATAAATAGATAATAAATAGATAATAAATAGATAATAAATAGATAATAAATAGATAATAAATAAATAATAAATAAATATTGTCGGACAAATTACACAGCGCTATTTAGCCCCAAAGTAAGCGAAGCTTGTGTTATGGGTACTAGACAACTGATAAACATACGTAAATACATTTTTTTTTTGTAAATACATACTTATTATACATAGAAAATACCAGACCAAAACAAACAGACATGTTCATGCACACAAATGTTTGTACTGTGTGGGAATCGAACCCGAGCGTTGGTGTCAAAGTAGCGTAACAACGCGTTTCACCACTGCGCCACCGAGCTCGTCTTGTTTGCCAATCTAGTTGTATAAAAAAAACTTATTTGTTGAACGTACATATCATTTATAAACTATTCATAAACATAGGTTTATGCGAATCTTTGTTCGTAAACAATTCTTTCCTAATAGATCTATTGCTGCAATTATTTTTACTTGCATTTGTACGCGCTTTTAGAATGGATTTAATCAGTTACACATTAATAAGACATTAGTCATTAAATGATAACATTTGATTCCTTATTATAGTCAGTTATAAATAATAATATGGTGCGTTTTAACAGCTAACTTAATTGCCCACAGAGTCGATGTAGATTGTAGAAGCGAAAGCACTCAAAAATACGCGAGAGAATGAGGTCGTACTATCCGATAAGAACACTCGCGAATGGCCACATATGGCTTGTAGTGGATGCAAGGGATTCATAAATTTTATTTTATTAAGTTTCATTACGATTTTTTATATGAAAATAATCACAATTTTCTTGTAAAAAATTCATTAATAAAATAAAGTAATATTACACTACATTTTATGGTCTTTGACAAGAAAAAAATATTTAGATACAAATTTGAATTTTTGAAAGAAGTGGGCAGATTAGAGATATAGGTAGTTAAATAAAATTTGCAAGGTGAACGGTACGAAACGATGGCGATATCGTATATTTATTTAATGCATCATCCCGTTTTTGAAAGCTCCCCCTCGCTGTGGTACTCAGTTCACCTTTTTTGTTACCGGCCACCTGCTTATCCAATGAAGAAAAAAACGAGCATAGCAGGTAGACGCGCTATTATTAATTCGGTGGAAGGTACCTTTTTCTATAGCGAAGTGGTTTATGTTTAGGAGATATAGGCGGGTATTACTTGCACTGAAATGAGGAAAACAAAACCATATCATGGGCATATTCTTTGGCTATGATGGTTCGTTTTATAAAACATAATAATATAACAACTGGACCACAGTATTTGTAAATGTTGTTACAAATACTGTGGTCCAGTTGTTACCTATTATATGCAAGTTTCAACAGAGAAATGCTCAGTTGCAGAAATCTTGCAGTATATTTTTAGGAATAAATCTATTTGAAAGATAACTACACTCATAGATATGTTGAACAATCATATGAGATGAGTATCGAAGACAGTCGTTTAAAAACATATGTAATTGTTATGAAAGTAAATTCTAATAGAAATATAACCTCCAGTGACTAAAACTCAACAACCAATCGGTTTGGTTGAGTCATATAATAAGAGTAATAACCTAATTAATAATGATCTATCGGCATCCTCATCAACTTATTATACTGCCATAATGACTTAGCACTCAATACACCTAATACTAAATAGGTATACGATGAGTAAACCTTGGATAATGTTTTTATGGATTTGATAATGTTATAAGTCGATTAACAATCATATGATTTGATGATTTGAAAGAAACTAATAAATGAAATTCCGTAAACTAATGACACATAACTCAATGACTATAACTCGCGCTAATGTAGTACTTCTGCATGAGCTTCCTGATGACCTCACTCAATGCTAACTCATAACAACCATCCAGGAATGTTCTCCAGTTTCGATTTTCCTGTACCTAAGAGCGACCATGTATTTAAGAATTAAGGATGGAGGTATTACCCCAGGTTATTTTTAAACGAATATTGTTGTGCCCTACCTCTCTTTTACTAGAACCCTCATTCGTTAATCAGCATATAGCGCCACGTACGTTCGACGCTCGCAACACCACTGGGATGTTACTCGCCCGCTGCCAATCTTGTGACCTAAGGCTGTTTCGTCACAGTACCTAGTAATTTCTCTACCATATCTCACCCTTCAAACCTAAATATAGCTATATAAATATAGCTGCTTGGCGATAGAAATAGGTGAGACAGAGTTACCCATGCAGACGACTTTTGCACAAAGTCTCCCCCTGGTAAATTAAAAGTAACCCAAGTTACTCCTTATAATATCAGCTATCTTCCAATGAAAGGCCTGTTAAAAACGATCCGGCTGTTTTTGAGATTAACCATGACAAACAGTTAATGTACAATATATACTTCCAAACGCATTTAGTAAAATGCTGTTATTTAGACATTATAAAGAGATCGTTCAATTATACCTTTTTGCATAGATGATGCAAAATCTGTTAGCGATATTATATAAATGAAGCTATGGCTCTTAAGGTAAAGCTGAGCGACTTGAGCCCTACGGTTTGTTGTGTTACGATTTATCTATGCATATTATAAATTAATAGCATAGTTCAATTTAGATATACGAGTATATATATATATATATATATATATATATATGTATTTATGTATTTTACTCGTATCACATATTACTAATTAGTACCAGGGCGAACAAGCTTCGCTAGGCGTTTATTGATTTTTATAATTTTTGTGTGAAATTGCGTTTTTTTTCAGGTAAGACGCCAATATAGAAACACTTAAATAGCAAATCTTTATACAAATATTAACATTTACCCAAATCATTAGAGTCGTTTCCGATATAACTAGTATGGCCATAAATACTGTTACATAGAAACTTTTTTCAACTCTTTAATTATTTTGAATTTGGAACACGTTTATTATGTTAAAAAGTTCTATCGATTTCCCGCCGTGTTTCATATTTTTTTTGTGTTCAAATTACAATATGAAATAGGGTATTAAAGAAAATAGGACTACAGTGTTTGCCTTGCACAAAGTGGGTATGGAGCCGTCGGTCATATTCAAGACACTTCAAAAGATTGGTATCGGCTATATGTTCGTATATCGTGCTATCGACATATATACCAACACTTCCTCTGTTGAAGACCATATAGGATCGAGGCCGCCGCGTGCTGTTAGAACTGCAAAGGCTGTTAATGCTGCTAAAGCCGGAAACCCCATTAGGAAGCTAAAAATCTTATCACGAAATGAAGATTCTCGCTAGGACTCTGTCGCATATAATAAAACAAGACCTGAAGCTCGGCGCTTATCGTCGATATACAGGACATGCCCTAAATCAATCCGTATAGTTCAAGAGACTGGTACGATCAAAACGCCTTTTGTCCCGATACGCAGGCGAAAGCTACAGAAATATCCTGTTTACTGATGAAAAATTTTCACGATTGAAGATCACTACAACAACAAAAGACAAAGTGTATGCACTCAGTTCTAAAGAAGCCGTCGAAGTAATCGGAAAGTACAACGTGGTTATCATACTACGTCTGTAATGATTTGGTGGGGGGTGTCTTATCAAGGAGTCATAAAGCTTAATTTTTGTGAAAAAGAAGTGAAGACTTCAGCCAAAGCGTATCAAGAGACTGCCTTGGATCGTGTTGTGAAACCTCTCAGCAAAACACTTTTTAAAAATGTACACACACATCTTTAATCGTACCACTTGATATCACTATATCTATACTCACATTTTATTGTAATATATATTGACTATGAAAAAACCCATATTGACAAGTTTCTTTTGGCATTTCTTCTTCGGCAATGGTCATTTTCAAAATGCTGGTAGATTATAAAAGAGAGATAAAAACTAAAACAAAACTATGGAAATTATTAAGATGCAATTTGATCTAACCTGCTTTGTGTGCTTCCGCCTAACTAATTGGTGGCGGAAGCACAAGAAGCAGGTTAGATCTAAATTTGACTTTCGCAAAATAACGCCTGAATCTATTAAAAATGATTACAATACAATATGATCTATTTAAATAATGTAAGATGTGACTAAGTAAGGGACTAATGACAATTAAATGATTTTATCTTTATTAAAATTATTTCACCACATAATAAAATAAAAGCATATTCATTTGTAACAGAACTTATACCGGACTAGGTATATAAGTTTAAACTAAAAAGATTCGCATATACATACTGAAGGGATTCTGTTTTTTTTTTGTATCAGGTCAATGCTGATACTACTCTTTTATCTCTGAATTATTTAGAATCCTGAGCGAACCTTGAAAAACTAAAGTCCATGTGTTTAAAGTCGTAATAAAACATCTAGATAAGTATAAATTTAGATATTTCGCCTAAAAATATACCATAAATATACTGGCCTTTTATTTAACACTGAACGACCTCGCTTCCAGGTGGTGTGAAGTGAACCTTTTGACTTTTCCGTGTGTATTCTATGTATCATTCATTATGCATGGATGGGCGGAATAATATTGTGAATGTCAAATCATGTACTGAACTGATAAATATCTTATGCATAAGGTAGCTTAGTTGCTTAAGGTTGTGCGTTGAGATGCCGTTTGAAGTACATTTTATTTTAACTTATTTATCTACTTATGAATTTACTATCCAAACTGTGGAGTTTAGATAGGAAAGTTGTAAAAAGAAGATTACGTAAGGATCGGCTGCGACGTGTTAGACGTTTTCCATCTAGATGGACAGACTCAAACGAGCGGTCGGTAGTGCTGCTGAATGTGGGAAGCATTTGGGAATGCTTTATCCAGCAGTGGGCAAGATCCGAGCTTATAATGCTGATAATATGTATCTGTAACATGCGGGCATGAACGAAATAACCTATGGAGACACAACGCTTTTGTGAGCGCAGGATGCCTTCATGCGCAGGCTTATTGGTTTCTGATGCGGGGTTATTCATTAATTGTATCATAGTTTCGAACTGTCTACCCGAACATCGTCACGGGTACTGTAAATAATGAGTATGTAAAAAATCGCATTTTGTTCCTGCTTATTCTTATACATAGTTTTCTATATTCATATGATGAATCTCTTTTCTGACATTCCGTACCATTACAACGTAATTATAATTACATTATTGTATTCATTCCCATGTTCCCGCGGGCAATAATGTCCTCAACTCTACAACAAAATGGCGGCGTAAAATGAGAGTTCCAACCGCCTCAAGCCTCAAGCTTGACCGCAAGTCGTTCGTAGCTCAGTTTTGTCTCGTAACCGCGTGGAGCGTTAGTATACATCGTAAACTCTAGTTCGTTACTACGCCGTCATACCGCTACGCTCGTGGCGCTAGTGTTGCGGGCATCGGGCTTCGTGGTTCTTTCCTACACAACACAACACTCCCACGTCCGTTGTCTCATTGTAAACACTGTTCGCGGGGCGCGTGCGAAGTTTCTGTTTTCACATGAACATAAAAGGACTGTCAGCGTGATGAAAGTTTGCATAGTGTTGTGATGGGAATGATGTTTTGGTGACACTTGACTGGATTACTGAGAAAATGACTAAAGCTAAGAGTTCGCGGCACAGTGCACTCTACCACAGTGCTAAGGTGAGCCCTTCACTTTGAATATAAATTTGTTTACCTACTTATATTGGGATGTTTATTTGTATATTTCGATACTTGTTAAAATTACTAGAAGTAAAAGAGATTTCTCATAGTTATGATCACTAAGCGTGTTATTAATGCTAATAGTAGAGCGCAAATTCATACTTTGTAAACAATGCTGTGCACTTTCGTTTTACTTTAGAAATTTGGCTTGTGTAAAGTATATGTCTGTAGATAATATTGAGGCAATTAAATAAAATCTCTCCAATCCTAAAATAGCTTGGCGGTAACCCGAGTACCCGGGTCGGCCGGTTCGGAGCCTACGTCGTGAATCTTGATCCCTCCTCTCCCGCAGCCCTCTAGTGCCTCTACGCCACTTATTTCAAAGAATGATTGCATCTCAAAGTAAACCTGAAAATAAAACATAATTCCAAATAATAATTCTTGAATATCTATTGCATTAAAGAAACGCTAAATTTGCATACTCATATGAATACTACAAATAAGGAATATCGTTGATTAGTTTGTCGATAATGTGTATCTGCAAATTTAATTTCGTACCGGCTAATTATTTTATTTCTGCGATTTATAATTATATTTATATCTAGAGCTCGCAACTATGTCGCGAGTCCTAACATGCCCTAGGATATTTTTAAAAAACCTTTTTTATCTAACACCTACGTACTCTAAATTTAACGCAAGCATAAAATAATTATTAGTCATAAATATTTATATATTCGATTTGTATATTATTCATTAAATAAAATATTTATATAATAGGTTTCTTGCTGATATTCATTTATGGAAATTCGTAGATCAGCATCACCTCTCAGAATTTTACATATACTGTACTGTAGAACTCGGAGTAAAAGACATCAACGCTACGTGAGTGAAAGAGAAAACTGTACCGTATAGTAAGTATTATGTTTGTGGAAGCGAGACAGACGTCGCCTACAGTAATTTTGTTTATAATTACGTGCAGGGATTTTATACGTACAGGTAGTGGTCATTGCACGGATGGACGGGCTCCCCTCCGATGTACGAAGGGATGGCCTAACCTTGCGTGGTTTGTCAAAGCATGTGAAACTCGAAATGTGCTGGCTTTTAACTTTAGGGTCTTTCGTTTCGCCCAGTGAGTGCTAATGATGCATGAATGGAACGATTCTTTTACTCATCCGTTGCTTTTTAGACAAAGATTCGTGTCTACAGTAAACCCTTGAATTTTATAGTTTACTTACTTAACTTTGAGTTACCAACAACAACGCCATTCACTTAAACTTTATTTTGCCAGTAGCGTATTTAACAAATTTCATAAAGTAAATCTTATACTTCTCAATTCTGATATGGTTGAGTAACAACTCATTCGAATTTCCTGAGTAGAATCATAGAGATGTAGCGAATATAATATTAAGTTGTAATTCATTTTTAATGAGGATAGTCTTACAGGCGGCGTAAAAAGTAAATTGGCTGTGATGCGAATGCTTCTAAGAAATTGAGCACACGAACGAACTTATGACCGGTTCTACGAAGCGGTCGTTCGCTCGCTGTATACAAGCCTTATACTTAACACCAAACCACTTTGGGTTGGGTTTTTATGACTTTCGGACTTCTAAATCTCCACCCACAGAGTACACAGTGCAGGCCAAATTCGCAATATATATAACGAATTAAAACCATAATAACTTTCTGTTTACCGTTGAAGAGTATATCTCATTGACTGTTAACTCCTGGTGTCTCTGGGGATGAAACAGTACAATAACAGTGCCTCATCTTACAATCCTGGTGAGGAAATGTGGAAAATCTCCTCACGAGAATTGTAAGAAAGGCACAGGGACTCCTCCAACATTGAAAGAAAATATTTCTTCAACGTTAGAGGAGTCTCTGTGGTCACTTCCCATCTTTTTCCCCATGTCTTTAACAACGACACTGTACTTGAATATTGTGTTTGCGCTGAGGTCATCATTAACATCGTTTGGTATGGTCTTCCTTCTTTGGATCCAGGGTTTATGCACCTGTTGACAAAGCGAGTTTGGTCTGCGCGTCATCTGCCAATTGTAATAAATTATTTTAGATCTATTTCCTTGGTTCTGTGCTGTTTCTCTGAGTATATCACTTGTTACATCTACGATGTTATTAGAATATTTACAAGAGCAACGATATAGTAGTGGATGAGGAACTAGCCTATTGACCGACAGGTACCCTGGATCCTGGTATGAACCACTAATTTCATATTTTCACGTTATGTACGTATCTATAATTATCACTTACTAGGCGGTGATGGAAAACATCGTTAGGAAACACGCACGTCCAAGAAATTATATTTCGATAGACGTATGACCTAACCTAAGAGTGATTTGGTTTTCCTCTGTGTAGTGGAGGTCTGAGGGCAGTTGCTCCATGTTAAAATCAGTATCTCCGCAAAATCTTTAGGCTTAGGTAGCAGACCCCGCCAATAATTAGTAAACGGGATAATGTTAGGAGGACGAAATCATTAGAATATTTGCAATACTTTTGATTGACTACTACTATTACTATACTACTAACGGCTTTGTTTTAATATCTGTTTACTTACAATATTTCATGAACCCCCTTCGTATCCGTTTGTAATAAAACATGCAACAGTTTATGCGAAAGACCTACATTGCCTGCATTATGAAATCGAGTCAGGCTTGCACTAATTCGATTACTAGTAGTTTGTCATTTCATATAATTGATAGTAAATGGCATCACGTACTGACACTGATACACTAGAATTGACCACATTTTGTCTGACCGTATGATTCATAGACTGCACGTGCTTCTATGCAGAAATTATTAAATAAACACATTTAACGAAAAAAAGGCGTCAAGTATTTTTCGCAATTAAAAGTTGGGAGATATATATAGTACTAATAGACTCAAGTCATAAATTCATAAAACGGGTACTTAATGGTGAACTGCTGAGTTACTTACGCATCGATACGAATTATATATTTGAGTTATTTTGCATCTCAGTACACGATCTTGAGTAAATACTTACTACTAAATCTACACACACTACCTACTATCATACGTGTAGTTATTACAGTGAATTATTAACCTAAAAGCTAAAATAAATTATACATTTATAGTATTTAATCGTTTTCGACTGCCATATTACGTTAGACATGAAAAGTGCAGTTATAAATTAAGCTATCGTATTTGATTGACTATAAATTATTAAAATGCAGAGGTGAAGCGTTTCCGTGGGGGAAGTGCATCGACTATATTTTGATTCAAATTGGTTTCCGTCGATGGTCGATGATAAACCTAGCGTAGAATCATTATTCTAGTGGAGTAATTGGGCAAATATGTTATTATCACACAACGTGTCAATATTGTGAAATAAAATTGTGTTTTATATATAAACTTGTCTATTTTTGCGAGGAACTGTGTAGAGGATTGTTCAAGGATTTGGGCAAATGAAATTACTCATGAAATGAAATGGCTGATTGATCTTTTTAGGGAACTCGTATACGATCACTTTATTGACTTAATTACAGTTTGTCTGTCTGTCTAGACTTTTTATGTCTGGTGTAGATAGAACGCCGGATCATTTCCGATCCCTTGGCGCTGTAAAAAGAACGTTCTAAGTCAACGCCATAAAAACATTCATTTGTGATTTATATTTTAACAAATCGCAAGTAAATCAAAACTTCTACTTACTTCCCGTTGACCTAGAATCATGAAATTTGCCTGACAGTGTCTTAAAGTTCTTGCGGCAGTATCATGTAATTAATTATAGGAAATATTATAAACTTACATTTGCAATCTGAGTATCCACTGTGACCAATAACGATGTATGGTAGAAAAGTTTTTTAAACGGACAAAGTTAAATTTATTCTTTCAATGGAAAAATATAAGTTACACACGACTTACATTTGTATGGAACCTTCAATACTTGGACCTAATTTTTTTTATACACAGAACACTAACACTTAATGTAATCAGGACATCTTAGTCTAAACATAATGTATCGTTGAAGGCTAAAATTTGAAGAAATTATGCACAACATTTACTTTTGTTTTACTGAACCTGTGCATTTTAAAGTAAATGTTTATATAGTCGGAAAGTTCATTAACTATCGATTTAAAATTTGATTTAAAATTACTTCGTTATTGAACATGATCGAACATTAAAACAGGCATTCGTAAATGACATACTACCTGTAATCTGATACCAACTACCATACTGCAAATCAACAAGTGATTCGTGTCCATATTCCTCTGGTTTAAGATTAACGTCTGTCTAACCATCTCAAGTTCATCACCAGTCTAGATCTGAATTTTAGAATCTAGTCGAACAGTGTAAGGATCGTATAAGCAAATTATAATATGTTTCCAGAAACTACTGCAGCGTTATTTGAAGTTAATTTGTACATTAAACTGTTAACTAATAATCGCACCGCAATTTTAATGATGATGTTGATTTCATGTCAATTAATTAAACTGGAAAGTATATCTTAAAAACTAAACCCAGTCATAGAGTCGCAATCATTTAATATTGATACTTTTAAAACGTATTAAAGTAATTCTGAGAAGCAACACGTAACTGCCAGGTCACTTATCTGCGTTATAATCCACAAATTGTACTTCGAAACAGATAATAGACACAAACAAATCGTGCGAGCTCGAATCTTCTCACGCGGACCACGGGGCGTCAAATCGTGGTTTTTCTTTACATTATAAATTCAATATGTTGCATGCATCACTGCTCCCCCTACTCTCAGACATTTGTACAGAAAACGTGTGTTAAAGTGACCCTTTTATTTACTTTTTATCCCATTGAAGAAAGTATTTAGCACTTCCATTTTGCTCTAGATTTATTGCTTGTAAGGCAATTACTTTTATTCTTAGTTGCTTGTCTCGATGTTTTGCTTGGATAGGTTTGTTGCATGAAATATATTTTCATTTGGTATATTAAAATATAGTAAAGTAGGCAATGTTGTTATACATTTGCAATAAGTGATCGCAATTCGTGATGATTAAAGAAAAAAGTGGAAAACTGACACTCACCCCCACCACATGATTCATTAATAGCTAATACATCAGGCACTACTCGTAATAACAAATATGTATGTATGAATATATTGATAGATATTGAAGATTGCTGGAAAGTTATGAAACAAAATATGGTACGTAGCGCGATAGAAGTATGTGGATACGCAGAGTCTAATTATTTAATGGCAATGACCCGATATGAAGCTAAGAAAAGTTTGCGCGAATTTAAATAGTCCTAGCAGAGATGATGAAACTTAGTAGGACTTGTGTCTGCGACGCCTTCTGGTCCTTAGGAATTTATGCCAGATTGAGGTCCCGTATTTATAAATAAAAAGGCAGTAAATGTAGACAAAAACCAAGATTTGTTCTTGGACCTTGATTATAAAGTTATCACTTTGATTGGCTTAGTGGTAAAAAGTATGGAAACATAGTAATAGGAGAATGAGGCTGAAATTTGACGAAAATTTATGGGAGGTCCAGAAAGATTTCTGAAATGATATGATACACATCTGGAAGAGATTCGTCTTTCTTAAGTAGAAAGAACAAACTGACTTCAGATTTTACCTAGGAAGCTATAAATTAATTTTTGCAATTATCGCACCATGGCGGTTTTTGACGCTGACTGTACAATTGATTATTGCAATTATTTGATCTACAATATTTTAGTTTAACAAAACAGCGAATATTTATAAAACATATTTTAAATAAAATGCACATATAGTTATACCTTTGAACCCATCCAGTCTGCGGCCACGGGTCCCGTTACCCGCCGCGCAAGCCTACCTACTCGTTAAGGCTTCCACTCAGTGTAAATAAATGTATACTCCAGACGTATGACGTACACTTTAAGCACACACGTGCCCATGATGGCTGCCGAGTAAAACGACGCCGACCACCAGTGTTCATATTTTATTTGGGTATTCTTTTATCTTGTTGAATTTACAACATGATTTTGACGTGTGGCAATTTCATCTTTACTATGGGTGATAGTCAGTAATATAATTTTCAACTTGGAATATGCAAATTGAATTTGCACTATTCTAGAACTCAGTTTAGCCATATCTATCATATCACCTTGCTAACTCGCAAACATGCCTTTAACCTATAAGAATTCCCAGGAGACCAAAGACTAGAGACAGTGCTGCGCTAACAGCGGAGTGGGTAACTTACGAACGATACATCTTGTATTACAAGCTTTAAGCTATGTTGCCCGTTGCATCTAGTACAGGTCGTATACTTGTTTGCCATCCTACATGGTATAAAAACATTGAAACAGCAAAAATTGTAAGGCAATTTGTTATCAGTACAAATATTGACAGTAACGTTGTTCTCGAAATGGGCCTATTTCGAAACCTTTATCTCCCGCCGAGTCGTCTCCATTTCCATTAGCAAGAAATTTTATCTGTTTGTCACGCGACCAACCTAAAATATGGCATATTTGTACCAACGTTGTCAGTCAGTTAACGTAGTCGTCTTCAACCACCTTAGTAGTCCACAACGACGGCGACTAAAGAGTGAATCTAATGTTACAATTTTTGTTGGGCTCCCGCCTTTTATTTGGATATTTGAAACGCTTGTATTGAAATACAATGAAATCTTCACGTCTGTATGATGAAAAAGTTGATAATTTGTTGTTTAAACATCTCGAGTCGACTTTTTAAACTGTGAGTCATATTTGAGGCAGAAGTTTGATAACATTTTAGCTTCGGAATAGCATATATATATATATATACATATATATAGGTAGGTAGGTTTTGTACCCCTCCAGCGACATTTATCATTATCAACCTACGTAACATATACATCTATGTACATACAAACATAATAAAATTGTAACAGGATCAGGGTTATACAAATAACATTTTTTAATTTGCATGTACTATATTTAGCTGTAATTGCCGGAATAAGAATTTATTTATACCTATGATTATATAAAAATATCTTTCTAAATAATGATGTAGAGTCTCGACTCTACTTTCGGCACAGAAGCCGAAGCAGTAACATTTTATATAGTTTTGTTACCAGTAAACACTTGTGAGGTTGCTGCGGTAGCAGCGAAGGTGCCAGCGCACGAGTGATAAGTCTTGTATTATAATCAATCATAGGGTGTGGTAACTTACATCAGGCGGGATGACGACAAGACTTGCAAACACGCCACGCGGTCGTACACAAACTAAAGTGGGAGTGCGACAAGTCACCAGCAGCACCTTCACTCACTTCGCTTTTTTTCACAACACATCCAACGTCGGCAGAGGGTGTGCTGTTCAGTGATTAAATCGTCCAATCTGCGAGCTGCATCTGATCAATTTTTACAACAGTACTCTAATTCCGATAACAGAAAAGATACTGGAGCAGATTGATGGATGTCGTCATAACAGTTACGTCCGAATCGCCGTCATTACTTTGGGCTTACGACCATCTTACACGACAATAAGAAATCCCACGTAATTGTATACGTAACCAAAATTACGTAGGCACAAAACTGAAGATAAGAATTTGGTGACTCAAAAGTATTTACGTACTATGAAATCATAAGCATTATCCCTGTATTCTTAGTTTGATAATTGCGAATTCATTTGTGTTTATTTATTTACGCCTAAAGCTCTGAATCTATTTTCAAACGAGAAAACAAACTGTATTCGTAAAATTTACTGCATGTTTTTGTTTTATGAAGTGCTTCAAATAACAATATACTGTATATATCGTCTAATTATCACCAAGATCATGTTAATTAGACGCCCTACATCTACGTTTCGTATTTGTATTTTAAAGTATCGTTGTTTGGTACACATATACCTGAGGCTGATACTGATGCAGCTCTAGTTGCATACGAAATACTTCGTACGACAGTGTAACTGTATTCATAGTTACGTGACTGAGGTAAGGAACAGCTATAAAGCATATCTGCTGCTATTTACCTAAGCTAGGGTGTTAACTTCTTCATGCAGTGTTAGACCTTATGTCTTACGTAATAAGGTTGGCGGAACCAGCGTATCTGGTTACTGCTATCGAGTTGAGAATAACACGAGAGCATCTGTCGTCCTTCCGTTTAATTTTCTATACGTACCGATACGTTATACAGTTTTCTATCGGAGTATATCCGTGAGCGCTTCGCGTAAGTGAAAATATAAATGCTAGAAAAAGAAATATTTGGATTTAGGTGTGTATTAAATTATATATATATATATATAGTTATAATATGTCGCCGTTTCTTGTTACCAGTTTCTTTAAAATTAAGCGACAAAAATGGCGATCCAAACATTTTTGATAAATATTTTGGGCAGTTATATAACACTTAATATAAAAAATTAAATATGACAATTTAATTGATGATTAATTTCTGTATTTTCTTTTCAATATGTGATTAAAGATCATCTGAGCAATAGACGCTTGAAACATTAGAGATTTTCTCCTGCGTTTTAGTTTCTGCAGGACCTATTAGGATCTTTTCAACGACTTACTCATGACACTGCCAAATAAATAAATATTCGTACATATACGTATGATAGTACATATATATATATATATGTGTGTGTGTGTGTATATATATATATATATTTACATATATATATATATATATAATTTCGATCAATGACCACGTTCTGTAGGCAACTTTGCTAGTACCAACCCAATAAGAATAAGAAGAAACTTCCATATGCTTTATTGCATAATGTCTGCGCCTGGATTTATATTTGAGGGAGAGCTTTCACTTTCATGACGTTGATAATCGGCCACGATCTTGTAGATGGCTGTTATTGGGCACAGTCTTCTACAACAATCACACATATACCTAATAGTTCACAAAAGTGGCTGCTCAACTTTGCAACTCCTTACAATATAAAAAATACACAAACATCAGCAATAAACAATTATCGACGGAATCGAAATAAAAAAAGAGATTATATAGTTACAGCATCATTGTTATCTTACATCTGCTCCCGGACCAGTTGCATGCCACCTGCCGCATATGCCGAAAATGGCCACGAAAAACTGCGCATCGGAATAACAGGTGAATGGGTATAATGATGCATGAGGCTAAATGACAAGTCTACACCACACTGCCCTTGACGTCCACACGATGTTCATATTGTTCGCAAATTAGCGAGATATTATAAGGAAAGAGAAAATAATCATAAAGAAAGAATACGGGTATAGAATACTATGATTTTCAAATGTATTTAATACAGATTAATGTATGTTCGTTAAGTTATCTTGTTGTATATAAATAAGATAATGCTATAATCAATCTATGCGATATAAATCTATAGCTTAAATAAAATTAATAGAAAAAACATTTATACATACATTTTACAAAATAAATTTTAAAGTGTCAATGATGTTGTAGTATTTTACAAGTACACTTTGACTATAAACTATGACTGCTCTAATGTAAGTAAGTACATCTGCTCTGTTCGTTATAACTTTGCCAATAACACAATGTTACATTTAAAGTTCATTCCGAACTGGTTCAGAACTTCTACGCCAATGACAGAACTACAAATATTATTAAAAAGTTAATACTGTGGGCGGGCTCAGCAGGAAATGTGTTGGCGTCACTTGGCCATTATGTGCAACCAATACGTAGGCACCTATCACCTACGTTTTATTTCTAGAGGCATTGACATCGTACTTATGTCCAGCCGTTGTAAAAATGTTGTTCTTTGATAGATAAAGTCATTGTTATATTTTATCTCCTATTTCAATGTTATACAAGGTGCACTACCAAAAAAGAGCACGTTACATCACCTGAGAGCATGATGTTGTTTCAATAAATATAATAACTTAGTTGAATGTTTTTGATTTTGTTTTGATTTTTGATTTTCAGAACATGTATGTAACAAACTTTGAGTGATTCATTGTCTTGCTTTTGTTTGAATAGCTCTAGATAAGGCTATATTTGATAAGCGTAGATTAGAAATGAATAAATGCAAGGATTAGAAAATTTTCTTACTCTTTTAAGGACTTTATCTTTTTTGGTATAATTATTAAGTGCCATAATAACTCTACTTACATAATTTTTGTGTACTTATATTTATTAAGAATACAATGATGCTCATTGCACATTTATGATCTAAACAGGCATTTCATATTAATAGTGTTCACCCGGATGGTCATCATAATCATATTCATTATAGAAAGTATTCAGAAAAACGTAGCATATTAATTGTTACCATTAATTGCTACTGGTTTCCATTTTCTAAAGCCTGACAATAGCTACTAAAAAATGGAAATCAGAAAGGACCAATAGAGTTGAAAAAGGTACCGAACTATTCTGGTTTCCCCTGTAATACAAATATGGGGTAACTTTGTTCATCTTTTGAATCATCTTGTAGTGAAAAGCTCAGGGTGGTCATAAGTCTAGAGGATCAAATTGTATAATAAGCACTAAGCAGAGGACACTTCACGTGCACGCTTCCTTTTTCACCGCCACATCCAGGCTTTTTTGCGACGTCAGATGTCGCGAGTCGCCATTTGGCCATATGACGCAGACCATGAGACACGAGCCACCATGTGGCGACTTATCTTGTCGTTTGTCACCGAAACTGACAAAATTATGCAAATATTTACGATTTGGCACGTGGCATATATTTAGATTAATTGCCATTTGGTTGTTATGGGTACAGTCAAGAGTATATCAAACTTGACAAAAAATATGCTATAAGAATTGTACCAGAGGCAAAGCGTCACATGATTGAATGCATTTTCATATTGTGAATACATTTTAAATTATGTCCGCGATAAACTGTTATTCATACTATGCACCATCAACGTTGCGGCTTTGGCACTTACCTATATATGCACATAAATGTTGATAGATATAATTTGCTTAATGATCGCTTGACCCTCCTAATATGCGATGAAAACATATATCTTTACTAGTTTATAGCCTTATGCGTACGTGGACTGAATCTAAAATAACGTTAATTAGGTTTGTAGTAGAAAAGTTAAGTACAATATGCACCCATGCACCTGCGAAGCACATGTGCCTCGATAACTAACTATCATCAAAATGCATATTATAATGCTTGAATATTGTTTTTCGCTGACACAGTGCACCTGGCTTGTAATATGCAGTAAACATTGTGTACACTTTTAATACATGCATAGATCAAAATATTGACTCCATGCTCAGCAAAATTACAACTGTTTTCTATAAACAAGTATAATAATAAGTACTTTAGTAGATAAAATATTTATGCCATATTAGGGAAATTGTTATTTTTTGCAATAACGTGTTCATGAAGGTAGCATAATGATTTATTTTATTTATTTAATGTTACTCTGAAAAAACGTCTGAATATAATTGAAATAATCTGCTCACTCTTTCATTTACTAGAGGTCTCTGTGCCCTACCATGCAATTTGAACTTTATGTTACTAATTAGGATATCAATTAATGCGTGCACCTGAGTTGTCTCTAAAATGGGCAGGTGCCTTGTCCATATTGAAGACATCGTATTAATTTTGCCATATTTATAACCGGAGTAAGTAATCTTCCTCGGACTTAATCCTGCATCTATTCTACTAGGTGGGCTAAAACCTCTCGCTAAAAGTTGACATATTGCTTTCGTTATTTTTAACTTTTCTTCCTGCAGGTGATGCGACATCTGCTGACGCCTAAGTAGGTAATACTAATTAATACTGTAGGATAACATTTTATAAAAATAAATTCGCGAGTGTTGTTAAAAAGACTGTATGCTCAATTTTAGTGCACCGTACCGAAAAGATAAAAAAGGAACCTCTATAGTTTATCAAACCTTAAAAACCAGTATCATGAAATAATTACAGTTGGGTGGGTTTCGAAAATTTTACAGAAAACAACGAATAATATTGTAACTAACACACCTTTTCATAAATAATTGAAACGCTTCCACATTTGCGAAGTAATATATGACATAATTACAGTTAATAAAGATATACATATGTACATTATAGAAAAAATAGAACCATATTACTAACTAGCAAAGTTTATTATTATTTGAAAATCATCGAGAATTCTTATGCGTCCGACTATCACCACTATACGTTGACGTTTAAATTAGGATTCAACAATGGGTTTAAGTCAGTTTATTTTGCAAATGAGTGTACTAATATATCTCGTATGGTTGCAGGTGCTGTGGCATCTGGACGTGTTCCGTCGCAGCTTCCGCGAGCTGACCGGCCACGCTTGCCTGGGCCCGTCCTCGGCGTGCATTTTCTGCGCACTAAAGGTAAGCAATTACTGGTCTATTTCTGTGGACACATCTGTCTCCATAACCTTATTATAGATTGACTGATTCATTATATCGAATTACGAAAATGTACGTGGGTTAAGATAATGAACTTAATTACAAGTACATTCTGGTATCCAAAAATATTTATTATTCAACAAAAGATAACAATCTTTATAAATGTATAAGAGCAATAAATGATAATATTGAGTCCAAGTAGAAGTAAAATATCAAGAAAATTTACAATTTAAAGAGTACCTAAAAATACATTTTTTGCTTACTGTAACATATTCTTGGAGAATATGGCATCAATTGATATAGACCTACAGTTGGATGGTTTAAAGCAAGCACCTAAAAGACTCATATAAATATATATACTATATATATATATATATATATATATGCACTTTTTCTGCGTATGAACTTTATTTGTGCTAAATTTCACTCTCCTCCTTCAGCGCAGTGTGCTTAAAATGGGGTACAAAGGTTATCCTTAACGTATTAATTTATAGATAAGAAGAAGTAAAAATAAAGAAAGAAACAAGTAAAAATAAAAGAATAACAACGATAGGATGTGTAAACTTGACTCGTAAACATTTGCAATTACGCTCGTGTTTATTTATAAGTGAATTACGTCACTGGAGTTTTTCAAAAACTATAATTTTATTACTTCTTTGTTAAAATATCCTAATACAAATACAGCTAGGTATTACTTATTACTAATAATGTTGAGCGGTTTCTACGTCTTGTCGCTACCGCAATTGGAGGCGTCACAAGCACTGGGTTTGGTCACTTTTCTCTCACAACACTCACTGGTGCACTGTCAGCATTTTCCTGAAATTGATTGCTACATCGAACGATAACAGTCGATGATGTCGCAATAATGTTATGGTATGGTTATGATGTTAAAGGGTTGTAACTCGTAACAAGTGATTTTGTGTGGTTATTGTGTTGTTTATGTAAAAATGATACAAACATTTTTGAACTGCTTACCTGTAACTGATTCCTTTAAAACTCACCTTTTAGCAATTTACATTGCTAATAATATAACAACGGTCTGTCAGATAGATAAAATGTGGTTGATTCCAAAAGAAGAGAGTAAACCAAAAACAATGAGAAGTCAAATTCAACAAATAGTCGTTGACCAGTCGGCTTTATGTTCTATGCCAGTGCCCGATGCCAAAGAGAAAGAACAACAGTGACCTCGGTCGCAGACTCCGGCCAAGAGACGTGGCCTTTGTGAACAATGGGATCTATTCCACGCCTTATTCAAATCCCGTCAGTCAGGCTTTCGACACGTTTCAAGATGAATAAGCATATTTTTAATAAAAGCATTTTTTTTAGATTAATGCAAACTCATAAATTAATATTTGCGTTATTTTGTTTCGCTAAGGTGACAAATAAGCATACGGCCTGCCTGATTGTAAGGACTGAACGTTGTTGGAGATCTTAACAATAAGAAACAATGCATTAGCGAAGGTAATAAGCGTGATTTGGAATTGAGAAACTACAACAAAGGGTTTTAATTGGCGAGTGCGTTGATTTGTGTCTTGGTAGGGTTGAATAGAGCAAGGTGGCACTCAGTCGAATACTTTAGTCAGATTATTCTCAATTTCAGACATAGTTTAAATGCGGCTTTCCAACGCAATGAAACAAGGGATATATAATGAATGTCCCCAGTCGTATTGTCTGCATAGCAATGAATGCCTTTATTTGATAATGTAATATTTAGTTGATATGAAGCAAAAATGGCAGCAGTGATGTCCATGCTATCGAAGTCGCCAACAACGTTTTTTATGCATATATATGTTCTTAGTTATTTAACAGATATCGAAATCTTAGGCTTGCTGTCGTCGTGGTACTAGCAATATTCAACCGGTTGTTATTTTAGCATGCTTATACATGTAGTGACAGCAAAGGACCTTATATTCGTTATTATTAGGTACCTATTTATATTTATGTTTGCATATTTTTAGGAAGAGTAGAATTAAAGCTTCTTATCCCTAACATTATCCCGTTTCCTAATCCATTAGATTGGTGGGGTCCTCTACCCAAGCATAAGGATTTGGCGAAGATACTGTTTTTGACATGAATTGACTGCCGTCAGATTTTTCTTGGGGTGGGGCTTCTGAAATAGGTTTTTTTGGACGGGCTGGTTTCCTTCCGATATTTTTCGTTGCATAGCAAGTGATAATTATAAAATATGTACAAAAATCCGATTTTAACGATACACGAATTTAACGATATATGTTCCCGCCAGGATTTGAACCAGGGAACATCGATTAATGATCTCTCGGGGCTATTACTACTCTGAAAAGTAGAACTAAGTATTTATACATTCTCTCAGATCCCAGGCTTATTCTGCTTGGTTCATAAGATTCAATCATATAGTCAACAATTAAATAGTTATAATTTGCTTTTTATTCCACATGTCTTTCAAAGTATATTTATTTATTAAAACTAGTCTTCTTTGTTAGATTTTCTGTTTATCTTTCTGTTCGATACGTTAATCTACGCTATAATTGTTCCTTTTTAACCGACTTCAAAAAAAGAGGAGGTTATCAATTCGATTGTATTTTTTGATGGCTGTTTGTGATGTAGTTATTAGTAATATATAGGGATAGGGAAGTTTTTTAATAACGTTTAATTTTAAACTTTATTTAAATTGGTTAAGTAATAAAAGAAAATGAAGGTACCTTGACTAAAGTGTCTGACTGGCGACAGTTAAACTTGGTCCAATGTAATCCTATCAAACTAAGTGTGTTGACCGCTAAGATAAGCCTATTCACTGTAGTCCTCACTTCAGGAACACGCCTCTTACCATCGCCAAAAACATAGCCATCTCCAATAAATCTCAGTTCCTAAGTCACCTGAAAGAGATCAAGCTGGCAGATAAGGAGCTGAGTAGAGTGAAATAGTACGAGTACGTTAGCTCTATTAATTACAAAGTTTTTTTTTTATACGAGTACAATACTCAAATGTCAGAACGCACATGGTATACTCTAGTCGACTTTATGATTTGGTTCAAAGACGAGCGATGGAATGGTCGATGATGTATTGATCCGCTGAGGTTAAGAAGAGATTTTGCTTCTCTTGGTGTGTTCTACAGATTATACAATGGGTTGGGTTCCGAGGAGTTGTTCTATATGATGCCACTCCAAATGGTTTTAGACAAGTTTACTACTGAGAACTCTTAATTTGAATGAAATCCCTGACGTTTTCACTAGGTTCTTCGAAAAAGGCATGAAAGGTTTTATGGGGTCGGCAACGCACCTCGGTTGCAACTGTTCATAGGCTACGCTAACTGCTTTCTATCAGGCCAGCCGTATATAGATCAGATAGATCCAGTATAAAATAATGTTTCTGTATCTTACTGCCGTACGTTGTTAGTTGTAAACTGTATGTATTAACTCTTAAAAATCGCGATATCTTAATTAAAAGGGTAATAACGCGATTATAAAAGATTTTAGTTTTACCTTTTTCGTTACTAAGTCATCAGCTTTACTAAGTGCAACATTTTTCAATTAATTGCCGTTTTATTGTGCGGGATTCACTATTCATAACAGCAATTTCTGTAGACATGTCAGGATTAAACTACTCGTAGCTACTTTATTACGTGGCCTGAGGTGAGATTCACGGGCATACAGCTATAATCTACTGGATAGACTGGTTCCGCAGTATAGGACAAGTTCCAGCCCCACATCGTGATTTAACTGTCTAGCTAAACTTGTAGAATATAAGAATTAGTTGCTGCTTAGTCTTTTCTGTTGTGTTTAAAAGTAGTAAATTTACACAAAGATAAGATCCATTGGGTTCCGAGACCTTTATTGTGGGTGTTAAATTGACCACACATGATTAAAACAGGATCGAAGAAGTAACTCAGTCGTATAAAACGAATCCAATTACCTTAATCTCGGTAAGCATTGAGGCTCCAAAATCAAAAGGCTGTCATTGGTATCGTAACGACTTTCTATTCGATACGATCTGGCTCTGGCTACATAAACAGGGCAATGCGCACGTGTCTGTACGATGCCATGCTAAACCAGTTTTTAAGTTGGCGCCCTTTTCGACCAATAACAAGCCAGCTTGGTTGCGCGTAAGTTCGTGGAACCCATGTCCTCGGCGCTGATTGGCCAGCAAGTATAGTACTACTCTTGAGTCGTGAGTTCGTGACGCCAAACGTGAAAACTCTACATCTACACAATATACATATATTGAGTCGCTATTAGTTAATCAACTTACTATTGTAATAGTATATTTTACCAAATACGATTTCGAACTACCTACGTGTCAGAAGTCAATGGAGTAATATAGTACGTGATCCCAAATTATATACGGTTAGCTGAACGACAGGATGCAAAATACTCCGATTATAATTCTGTCTAGGTATATTATTGCAGTAATAGGCTTCAGTCTATACTGTTATACATATATTTGTATGAGTAGACTTACGGAATCGTAACTTGTACCCGGTTCTCTTTTGATAAATATGTCACATAAAAGGCAATGTATCATCTGTTAGCCCTTCAATAAACATATAAAAATTAACTTGCGTATCTATCTGCTTTGTTAGTCTATTGTAGTAATGTTTATATGGCTGAATTACTTTCGATGTTTAAGAGAATCTAAGAAATATCATTTTGGGGATCGATAGGACTAGGTACTGAAATCCGTTATAACATATCAATTTCTACTCAAAAAGACCAATCTTTTTTTAGAAATATTTATTAAAAAAAATATAACATCATAATAACATGTTACTTTTTAAGTTTTTTATCGAGTCTAGTTTCAAATCACGATTTCCGCTCGCCCACTTAAATTTTTACGATTATAGTCGTGGGTGAAAATTCAAGTTAATCTTTTAACTACATGCGGTCAATTTATAATCGCATTAGGGAATTAGTCAGTTACTTATGTTGTTTATTACTATTATAAATACATCATTTTATTAACATTTACATAATCGTCATTATATTAGCAAGTTCAGAGCATGCGAAAAATGCTTATTTATTCATCTTTAGACATTATTTCTGAGGCACAGTTTTAAAGCTAGCGTAAAATTTGGTTTATCTAACCATTTTGGTCAGATTGAGAAGTTGCTGTCGGGTGTAATACTATGGCTACTATGGCATTTAAAATCGAATTTGTTTTGCGGTATTATGCAGCGGAATCATAGCTAACGGCCAATTAAAAAGTAACTTTTATTTCGTTCAGAATTTCGAAGATTAAGAGCTCTGAAGAGTGTGGTTGGAAACGGCAAAGTTCCGGAACAACAGAACACTAATTGCGATGTTAAAAAAATGAGAAATTAAGCTTAAGTCACGGTTGACTTATATTTATATTGTCATTATTCAGATTGAAACGAACAGAGCAAAGTAAACGATTGATGTTTATTGATTGTAGTTCACTGGTCTGTAATTTCCTTATTGATTTAAGTTAAACTTGGGATAGTTAAGTAAATTATATAAAGTCATATATAACATTATAAGATCTTATTAAGAAAATATTAGTTCAAGATTATCATAAATATCTAGATAGAAAGGCGGTAGAGCCGAGAATGTGGAAGGCTTTCAGGTAGACAATGAGCTCCATTTGCTCATTGGTATCACCCGCTAATTAAAACTTTTACTTTAGTGCTACTTTCTTAGCTGTGTAAAGCGTTATTTCTTTTATGTTCAAAAAGATTTACTGGATTCAACACCAAATAGTTATGATATTTTCTTTTTATTATTACCCCGATAGACTTTCGAAAAATACTCCACGAATCATAGCGCTTTAAATTACTTGAATTAAGTGAGATAACACTATTTGCACAACTTGGTGAACACTTAATTTTCGATAAGTTTTTATCTATATCTTGTCTATGTATATAAAAATTAATGTTTGTCTGTATGTCCTCTATGGACTCAAAAATGGCTGGGCAAAAAAAATTTTGATGAAATTTTCAGTGAATCTTCTGGTTAGCCCAGCAGGTGATCCTGTGAAGTTTGGTAACGATTGGATCACCCGTGCGAAGCTGGGTCGAGTAGCTAGTAATAAATATTTTTTTTCCCAGCACCTTGTATTTTATAAAATTGTAGAAGTGATTTGACTCATTCCCATCTTCATTATCATTCCAATCTAGCCATACAACCCAGGTTTGAAGTTGAGAATTTCAAGCGCCAACTTAAAACCTACATTAGATGGGAGAACGAAAATATCTGAATTATTATTGTGCTTATTGTCCAAACTGTCAATAACGAGATAAAGTCGCACTTAGAATCGTTTTTATATCCGAAATGTATAATGCAATGAATTCAAATCTAACCTTAGACTTTTACATGTTAAGTGGCTCGCTGAAACAAGAGATGTGTCGACCTTTTTTATTACATAAGTAACTGGCAGAATGTACTCACATTTCAAATTATAGACAGTAAACAGTGTCAGTGTTAATGAATAATATGTTATTATACAATTTTTCTGGTTTGCATTGAAAACCAGCTAAAATTTTAAAATGTCATTTCAAATTTATGAGCCTAGCTTTCCGTTAATAGTTTTATCAAACAAAATGAGCTATGTAATAATTATTAATTCTATTGTTCTTAGAGGAAATAATATTTACCCGAAAACCTATCCAATTATCTATGCACATTTGCAGCTCACAGTACATAGATGTAAGTTGGATAATGGAAACAAAGATAATTATGTAATTGAATCCCCATTGTCCAACCTGAAGTAAGTTTGAAGGTGGCACTTAAAATTCTCAACATCTATTTTGGATTGGATGCGTAGGTTCGAAGATAGGAATCAATCAGTGAGTTCGAAGGCGTCGTTGAACATGTCTCGTTAATCGAATACGTAATCAACGGTCAGTGTCTATGCTCGAATTTATTTAGTCCAGCTTCCCAATACACATAAAACCGCGGATCCTGAAGTAGTCAGTAGAAAATAGTAAACATTGCCTTAGGCACTTATTTATGCACAATCGAGCAGATTCTAAAACCGCGTAGATTATGGAGAGGCTCGGCTCTCAGCAGTTGAATGGGAACTCTTCATTTAATAAGTTTAGTTAGCTAAATAATAAGTTAAATACTTCATAAGAGCTTACAATTATATAATCTCTACATATATCAAGCATAGTGTTATAGCTGTATCCAATTAAATTAACCGTGCATTAATGACTACTACTTTGGCCAACTGACTGCCACTTACAGGTTTTCTGAAAGCATATAATTACTTAAGTCGTGTCCTACATAAACTGCTATAGATAAACTATAAGACTTGGACACGTTCGTATGAAGTGTGCCGTTCGCTGCATGCCCCCACTGCATGCAAAACAATTGCTATTGCTATTACACCACACTGTTTCAATGTTTAGATACTAGTATCTTAGTTTCATAATAATAGCAAGCTGCATCTTTGTAAATATTGTAGTAACATTTGATATTGATAGGAGACCCTGACATTGTTACTATATTGGCGTAATATAATTTTGTATCTGACTGAACTTTCTAGAACCTATAGTAAAGAAATATGACTCTTGGAGAAATTAGGATACAATTATTATAATTTTAATTTGCTTTTATTTATACTACGTCTTGTATGCCCAAGCATACCCACCTGTTGTAAAGGGGGTTACCGTAGCCTATAAACGCTTGCAATACATTAAATATCACTCGTATGATGCCACCTCTGCTGCTAATACAGCAACTCCTTAGGAGCTTACATGGAGACCTCACTCACACGCAGGAACACAACAACGCTCTATGGAGTTGTTATTCGGCTGTGGTTTTCTGTGAGGTGGAGTTACTTCCCCAGGGGCTGCTATGATGCGCCCTATCTCTCTTAAATATCTATACTCTCTCGTAGTTATAGCACAGTACTTGATAAGTTATACAAATATTATAGAACATTTATTATGCCCTAACTGCTTTACCCGTGTAGCGTTTCGATTTTCCGAATTTACAACAATATAAATAATTCCGAGATAAATAGTACCCTAAATGTGCATTGTCTTAATCATGCGTTAAGTGTGCATAATAGGAAAAAGACTAGTAAAGAGGAATAAGAAAAAATGGCTCTGTATCGGTAGTAGAGTCGAGGTACATAATTAATTCAAAAAGTATTCCATCGCAGAAACTCGTTGCTGCTGTGATTTTGTTTTATGTATAGTTATAGAAGATAACATAACTAAACTAATCGCTATATGTTAAAAAAAATGTTTGTCACAATTGGAGTTGCAAAAATTAATCAGTGAGTAGTAGTGATGCAGGCTTGTAATTGATATTCACTTGTAAATGTTTACACTATCCACTTTTTATATTACATGGATTTGTATTTAACGGAATGAAACAAGGCATCATGTTGACATAGGATTAAGAAATACATCACTCATATGCTACGAATAAATAATACATTTATTCGTAGCTCATATGACATTTTTATGTTTGTTCACTAAAGTCTCGGAAAATGCCCGATTTGGATAATTTACCTTTTTCCTTATTTATCTATTATCGGTGTGGCCTGTTCTTTGGTTGTATTAGATGTACTAAGTTAGTAGGTGAGTAAGATTCCTCATGTTCCAGGCATTGATGATGATGATTCTTTCTAAATATAGATCTATAAAATCGCTATCGATATGTGATATTGACCATGACGTCTGTGTTCAGTATCTTGGTAAAATTTTCAGCATCATCGTCGTAACGTCTAACATAGTTATCCTGGTAGTAGATTCCACGTGGTACCACTACATTAAGGTAATGGCACCAATGAATCTACATATCAAAAGAAAAAAGTGTTCCTATATTTGTAAGCTTACGTTTATTGCGTTACGTACGTTATGTTAAACCCGTTCCTGTAATAATTGATATCAACGTAATGACTGGTTTTAGTGAATGTGTTTTGCTGTAAAAGATATTTTATTGCGAGCCGGCAGTCTACAATCGATCATATTGTAACACCGCTCCTACTCCTACTAGTCTTTAGGAATATACGAGATATACACCCTCTGTTATATAAATCTTAATAATTATACTAATTTTGTACTGTCTAGATTTATCAGCCGAGTCAATTGTAGATCAATTTGTTGAATAGAACAAGATCATTATGCGAAATAGATATAACCTACGCAGTTGGACTGCATTGTAAATTATTTCTACCAATTTCACCTTAATAGTTTTGCAATGTTAATTCTTTCTATCAGTTACGTTAGTATCTCCGGCAAACCCTAAGGTTTAGGATTAGGAAACTGGATAATGCTAAGACGAAGAATTCTTTCTGTCAATTTTACTTTGAATTAAATTGAATTCAAAATACACATTTCTGGTATTTAAGTAGCGCCTGTGAAACTCCTCAAACAATGAGGTGAACAGGCGTCGATTTCAATGAAGTTGGCACTACTGTATTTAGTAGTTTAAATTTTATAAATAGTTTATCAACAAATCTTCTGCTAATCGCCACCAAGCTTACACTGAAGATAACATACTTCTTAGAAAAAATACAGCCGGATGAACGGTAGTTATGCCTGAATCTCAGATCACAGTAACCAAGTATAGAGACACAAACCGACAGTATGGCCGTCTTTTTTACGGATATCTGGACGCTCGTAAACCTTGTCATCTATGAGCTCCATGAAAATTTCTTTAACGATCATTTCATAAGAAGAATATCCATTATGCATATAATGATGCAATTGTCGGAAATTTACCAATATAAGAATAATCTTACGTGCTACACATGCCGTCTACCGATTTTAATATAATAACGATGCGTGAATACAAAACATCCTAATAAGGCTAACCAGGATATCACTGATTGACCGTTTCTTGTATTATGTTATGAGTTTATATCACGCAAAGCCCGTTACAGAATAATCACACAATCTTGTCCCTGGTTTATGTATCAGTATCGGGTAGTAGTGAAGATGTATACAAGCGGACCAATAATTATTAAATGAAGTGGATCATAGGTACTATAAATAATTGATCAAGAACATGCCCGATGTAAGGGTCTATAGCTGATACTACATAGTAATGTTTTAGTGTTATAAAACCATAACTCATATATCGCATGCCTTGCTGGTTTATGGTAGGAAATATAGATATTGGTTGACGACAACGATTGCAGTTCGTAATATTAAGACACAAATTATTTTTTTACTTATCTTCAAAAAGTTTTTAGATTTCAATATAGGTATAACTTTCAGCGATTTTAGTAAATTGTGTAATTAATAAAAGGTTAAAAAAAAATCAGTTTATAATTAATTAAATTGACATTTCTTTTGTAAAGAAAACTAATATCGATAACAGTCTATGATAATTTCAATTCATTTTTCAAATATGCCGATACTGGATATAGTAAATACATATTCATATTTATTCTTTTGTTCACTTCTTGTAAGACAGACGGAGATTTTTTATCTTCTAAAACGATACTTCATATCTAGCAGACACTATTACTAAATATCTGTAGTCTGTACAGATATGACAGACAGGTATAGGTATATACATATTTAACAGATATATAGACGGATAAAAAGATGGACATAGAAAAATTATAACAGTTCTCACTCCACAATAGTAACTCGTACTTGGGCATTATAACGTACGACTCTTCTTCGCACGAATCTTAAAAATGTTCGAATTTTAGATACTGCGACACATATTCAGTGTGCGCGATCAGCCATTTCTGAATCTTGGCCCCGTGTCTGCTCTGCAGCGTGTAGTTAGCTATACGTTTGTAGGACATCACGAGAGGTACCGGCGCACGCGCAGCTGCGGGACCGGTTCGACTCCCTGCTCGCACCCAGATCTGCTATGTCATGCCAAGAAAATTATTTTAGTATGTAACTAAACTCTTGATTTAGTTTGATTTTTCTTTAATTTTATTGCTAACTGGAATAAAATAACAGATAAACAAAATTTTAGAAATGGTTTGGATAAAAACCGAAATCCCACTGAGCCGTTTAGGAAACAAAGGTTATGGAAGTCTCCACAGGAGGCTACAGGCTACAGGCAACTTAACTGCATATTGACTGCAGGTTGTAAAATATACCCCAATATGCTATTTTTGTTTAAAACTACAGAAAATTTCTGCCACCTTTGTGTATTGTAGAGCCTCATTGAAAAAAATGTTCGTTTACCTGCACTCAACATCCTGTGTATTGTGCATACTCTGGTGAAGCAATAACTTGACAACAAAGATGTTATTTCATTAACATCGTTTCGCTATATTTTGTCATTGGGGACGATCATGTGAATAACATTATTAATAGATAGCATTAATGTAAGTTAAAATTAATTACCCTTGTTTTCATTTTTATATGAAATTTAATGGAGTTAGCGCAGTGTATTTCAGATTCGGAAATGGAAGTTGCGCCTACTAGAGTATAGAATTTGGGAACTCATAATCTCTATTTTACGAAAACAACATCGACCCAAGAAAAACAACAAATGAATAAATGCGCAGTCTTATTTTACTAAGCCAAGAATGAAGAATATATAATGTCATGTAATAAATAAATCAATTAAATTTTTGTAAAGGTATCGCCTTTACATTTTTTTTTATTCTTTTATTAAGTTTTTAAGACAAATATGATTAACATTATGTGAGCGGCCATGCACTATTGTGATAACAATATATTTAAGAGAGGTAGGGCGCACCAAAACAGCCCGACTGGGGGAATTACCTACACCACACAGAAAACTGCAGCCAAATGACGAGTTTACGTTAGTGCGAGCGGTCTTCCTTATAATACAAGCGTTTATAGTCTACAGTGAACACTATATATCAGGTGGGTTGCATTATTGCTTCCCGACGAAGTACAAAGAGAATACAGAAATAAACGTTTGTAACGACGTAAGTTACTTTGTGACAATTTCGAATGTAATACATACGTCGCACATACAAGTCGTAGCATCGTATCGGCACTCGAAATCAGGATAATGACATTCATGTTCTGTAAATATCTGTATGGTAGATGTATTCTGACCAAGCTTGTAACCCACTTGACGCCTACAAAATCGTTATCGAACAAGGCTTTCGCCCACAGGAGCAATTAGCGAGGTGACAATCAGATCACGAAATTTATTAGGAACAACAACACCTCTGTCCGCTATATTAATGTACGCTGATTTATGTTTACAAAAATAATTTAAATATACGAGAGTTTTTAATTTATTATTAGACATAGCTTGCGGCATCGCTTGTGTTTATTTGCATTTTAGGTAGCCAATACCACTCCCTTCCTCAACTACATCTGTGCACACAAATTTTAAATCACATTGATCTGCTCCGAAGAGGTATAAGCTACACATTCAAATATTTAGGGGTGGTGGTGGTACGTGGTGCAACTCGCCATCTAGCAAATGAGTAACTATGGTGAAAGGGACGTAATAAGTGGATATGTAATATATAATAAACCAATAATATACGCAGTTTATTATAGGTTCTATGGAGTGAAAGTAATCCATTTGAATTAAAAGTGGTTACGTTAACTCAGTAGGGCAGTCTACGTTCACCGAACAACTACAAGTGAAGGCTTTATACACGATCCCAATTCCCTCGTCTCTTCTAATATTATTTTAAAAAGTTACGTCATCTGAGACGTACCATTTCATTTGATTTATTGCGTCATTAACCGCTTCTGGTGCCCTCGAAACACTGTCAAAGTTCACGGAGGAGTTTACTAGCGTGGGCAGCCGATTTATTGTTTAATTGATGGTATCTCCTACCATTTTCACGGTTGATGCCGTAACCGATGTCATGGTACACATAGAACTAGCCTACGATTATAAATTCAATGTAAAATATTTCTATATTTTACGGTGTGATATGATTGATTAGCATATTGACCAAGTATTTGCATATATGAATCATTTCTTCGATTTTAAACTCATATAGCTTTTTTATCTAACTGTGAATGTTTCTAGAATAATTATTTTATATTAGCAGTAAAATAAAATGTTATATTATTTTGTTTTACTGCTCATATCATAGAACACATCTTTTTATGGAAGAAATCAACGAAAATTTCGTATTTTTATATTGCGCCTTTTAGAATATCGACGATCGTAGGTGGCGAGCTACGATCGGATTACAGGAATTATTGTTTTTATTTTCGGACAAGACAACGTCTGTCGGGTCCGCTAGTCTTTTTATATATTTTTCTCTTTTTCCTCTTAGTGTCACTTCGTTTCCTAGTGATAGGATTGTCAAGGTCTACTGCCTAAGCCTAAGAATTAGGCAAAGATACAGATTTCTACTTAGAGCGATTGTCGACCTTTTCAATTCATGTAAAGGGAAAACAGAGTTCGACCTTTACAATATATGTGGAGTCATATCACACGTCTTTCGTAATAAAATTTCTGGTACGTGCGAGTTTTCTCGCAATGTTTTTCTTTCCGCCGGGCAAGTGATAATTCCAACTATGCACTTATGGGTACTTTGTAGTATCTTTCGTTGTACAAAATAAGTACAAAGAATCTCCTCGGTTTTTTACCGCATGTAATAAAGTATAAAGCATTGCTTTTATATAAAAATCTAGTTAGACAATAGAAAAGTTGATAGTCCATTGAATTTGCCAGAGAAACAATAACATAGTTGCGTCAGAGCTATAGCCCAACCTTCAACGCGCAAGTAGTGAACTGCTACTTGCCTAAGGAATTCAAACATCATTCACCGCAATTATTTCAATTCGATTCCCACTGCAATTATGAATTATGGGCGCAAAGATATTGTTTTTAAATTGAAAGCTAGTACATAGATTTTGATCCCAATACCTTACCGACTTCGTTACTGATCTCTAATGAATTCTGCTTAATTTATCAAATAACAAATCCCAGGTTGTCAGTAAGCACCTAAGGAGGTTGCTGTATTAGCAGCAGCAGGATACTCGTTCATTGGCACTTTACAACAGTATTCTTGTATGCTTCCTAACGTTGTATAAAAAAAATACTGTAAGAATTTTGTCATGCGGTGTACTCAAATGCAATTAAATAAATCGTCCGCTGGGATTGAATAGAAAACACTTAAAATAGTTCAATTACTAATTCACTTGTACCATTTATACTATTACATTAATTGTAAGTAATTCAAGTTTGGTCAGGTGAGTACTGTTTGGGCGTCAAACAGGTTGCCAGAGAAATAAACAAGTGTATTCTGTCGAACTAGGCCGCCGGCACACATTATGATGTAGTGAGAGTGGGCATCGCATTTCGCCGACAAGATGACATACTAAATCGATTTTCATGATTGCACTATCACAGGCAATTCGTCATAATTTCCATTCCGTCTTGTGATTGCACGTTAGATATCTGCGCGCGAGGAAAATCAAAGCAGCACGCCAGGAATGCAATGCAAATGGACAAGTGTATATTGCCACAATATAAATTTTAGACTTACGACTAATATGCTAATACGCTGTAATGATTAAATATTTTTTCTGCAAAAAGTATATTAAATTGAAAATTGCTTTTCTAGTAATAGTGCTTGATAATTTTAATGGCAGATTACCGTAATGGATTGGTTAGGTGCTGCCGCTTCAGCTAATAACAAATTGCGTATGGTTATTGTAGCAACGGTACATGCATACATCATCGACCTATATAATAGTCTTAAGTTATATTTTATTGCCGTGTGAACTTCAGCGATGCAGGTGACGCCTTTGTTGGCTTTAGTTAATGTTCTGTTATTGAAAAAGGCCAGTCTTTACAAAAGATTTGGTTCAATATCTTTTGGTTATATTTTAACTCACGTTCATTTTATCGCTGTAAAAGCATTATGTATTAGTTCCACAGTTCCACCTAATTCGCATCGGTTTTGTCAATATACAATGTTGAGAAATGTGTTGCAAACATAAGACATGGTACTTGTTCATAGTACATATGTTAATTACTGTGAGGTCTTACTCGTTAATTAATTTGTTAATATTTGAGTTATACGTACTGAAAACTTTCTTATTTTCGTGTAATTCTGTACCTATATAAATTTGTTTGATGTTAATACGACAATATCTCATTTAACACATATAAATACAAAAAAGTTTCAATGTATGGTAGAGATAGTACAGTATATGATAATGAAAATAAAACATCATACGTCACTTTCTCTCTGCCTAATCCGAATGGGATTTGGCGTGAAGTTATAGATAGACGTTAATAAAAGTACAAAAATTATATCCATAAATATATTTTTTGTTAGGAGCTTACTGATGACGTCACACGCATCAACACAACGACCCTCTAGTGAGTTGTTATTTGCCTGCGGTTATTCTGTGAGCTGGAGGTACTTCCCCAAGCGGGCTGCTTTAATGCGCCCTACCTCTCTTAAAACATCAAGATCAAGATAAACAGACATTACATGCATACAAATGTTTGCGTTGTGTGGGAATCGAACCCACCAGCGTTGGTGTCAAAGTCCCGTTATTAACCACTGTGTCACTGAGCTCGTCAAATAATTAATAATATTGTTTACCAGTACTAGTATTGATACTCGTTACTTCATCCGCATTTTTTTCTTTCTAAACCTTCCCGGAAATTAGTTGAACTAAAATATATATACAAATCGATCGAACCATTTTTGATTGTTTGGAAAGTTCAACCTATTAACTTTCCAAACAATCAAAAACGGTTGTGATATGTAAGTACAAGTCGTACTTACATATCAAAACTTTGACATTTGACACAGCGTTGATCGGTTGCGCTAAAGTAACTAGCCTATTGTCCCACACGCGCAACCTCGATTTCCAAGTATTTGAATATACTGAATGGGCATTTTAATGAGCTTAAAAAACTGAAGGGCACGTAACACATAATGAAATTCTAACTATGTATTAAAAACTTTTCCTTATAACCTTTTGCTATATTTCTATCTTACTATTCACTACACACACATTTGTACGTAGTACAAATGATTAGACGGGAACGGGGAATAGACGGAAAAATAAATTTTCGAGGTGGACTGCTAGCTAAATATTGCGATCAAATATTTGATTCATAGTCGCCGTAATGCTAACGCCATAAGTGGAACACTGCGTTTCAATAAACAATCATGTAGTCTTTGGCAAATACCATACGCCTTCCATAGCATTATGATTATGAGGTAAAAGATTATAGTCCCAACTAATTATGAGTGTCGGTGTGAATAAATAGATTCTATATTTTGTCGAGCTCCGTCTTAGACGGAAGAAATGCATCAAAGGTGATAAGAGTGGCGTCACATGACGGCATGTTGAATGTTATCGTTATTATGCACGTCGTGAAGTGTCATCGCTTCGTAGGATGTAGCAACTTGATACAAAAAACTTAATAAGCGCTCTCCCGTCTTAAGTTTTTGTTATACGTAGCTATGAATGATATTACTACAAATATTAGTAATAATATGCCGCCAAAGTCTACGCTTATTGCGATTATACAATCTATTTTTCGTTTTCTACATTATTTTCCAACAATCTTTTATGTATATATATATATGACGAGCTCGGTGGCGCAGTGGTGAAACGCGCTGTTACGCTACTTTGACACCGACGTTCGTGGGTTCGATTCCCACACGAGGCAAACATTTGTGTGCATGAACATGTCTGTTTGTCTTGGTCTGGGTATTTTCTATGTATAATAAGTATGTATTTACAAAAAAAAAATATTTACGTATGTTTATCAGTTTTCTAGTACCCATAACACAAGCTTCGCTTACTTTGGGGCTAGATGGCGCTGTGTAATTTGTCCAACAATATAAAAAAAAAAATATATATATATATATCTTCACGCCAGGTCCCTTGCGGGGTAGGCAGACAGAACCGAGCGCCATAAGACGCGGTCCTTACATACTTCACTCTTTTCATGCACGCTCGCCAGTTCCTAAGGCGTTCACTAATCTTTTATGTGCTACTACTACTACCATTTAAAAAATATCCATACAAAGAGTGACAGCATTTTACGTAGTTAAGCTAACTAAATTGTCAAATATCGATGTTAAGTTTATCGCAGAGAAAACTATCTTACATCCGTTTGACTTTTTTAAATCTAAAGTTGCGAGTTGATACAACCGTACATAGGAACAAGGAGACCAGAATAGGGATCAGTGAAACCGTTACTCAGCATATCTGTTATCGGGGTTGCGAGTTACTGTACCCTGTTCAGAACCTTCCTGGCTACCTCACTCGCTCGCAGACACATAACATCCCTCCAGGTAATTATTATTTAGCTGCACTTTTCTGTTACTTGCAAGTACTTTCCCAGTGAACTGCTCCTAAATATATAAAGACGACACGAGAGGAATAAGATAAATTTTAAATGGGTGAAATTTTAGTTTTAAATCTTAACTCCTTTTATTGCATTTATTACATTAACGAACGGAAAAGTATATAATACGTATGGAATCATATGATCTACGTAATTTATAACTATACTTTTTCCTTCTATCATTGCAAACCATCTTTATAAGTACTTCAGTATTTCTTTTTTGAAAATAAATTGGTCCTTGTGCTTGGAGAATAATCAGACTATAGAATTTAACGAGTATCCTTATCGTTATACATTACTTACCTAACTATTCATGCTTTATACAAGCACCGTTTATAATTATATATTTAGCCCTTTTTGTTTCTTGACTAAATATTCGAACGTATTCGAAAGATCCGTATCTATATATATAAATCTAGAAGTATTAAAGTCCTGAGTATTAAATGTTAAAATATGTCTCGGTTGATCCCGTTGTGGTTAGCGATCTAGTTCAGCCAGGCCTGCCATAATTACTTATAGCTCACTGGTAAACATATATCTCGTTTGATTTCGAATCCTGGCTAGCTAGAGAGAACACTTGTTTTATTTTTTTAATTTAAAAGGTTTCATTTAAAATCTAACACACAATGTAAACTATATTTAACTAATTATATTATGAACGTGGGTTAGTATATACCACAGTTGGCAGATTCTGTGAACTACGGCATTATGAATGAGTGTAACTGATTACTTAAACATTAATAGCACTAACATTATATAAATCGAAACTCATATTTCTTGAATCTTACAGTTCATAATATTATTTTTGTGTTCGAAGCGAGGGGCAGTAATACCCGGGTGTTACTCCTTGTATTGCAAGCATTTATACGCTACTTTATAACAAGTAGCCTATAAACACTAGTTTGTCTACCAACATTGTATAAAATATACTTTAATCGTGATTGTCGAACATGTTATTCAAAAAAATATCTTTCTTTGTATATCTGTATAGTAGAAGTATGTACACATCGACAGTATGTCATATCAACGCACATTAAACCAGTGGATCTCGTAACTTGACATTTTACACGAAGCTTTCTTCAGGCATACACTAAGAACACACGAGCAACTTTGCCAATAACAATTGTTGCCAGAAATTTTGACCACACATAACAAAGTCGGGTCATTTTGTTTAGCGGGTCATTTGTTAATCCATAGACGAAAAACTGATGCCTCCTCCATTTTACGCGTTTGAACAGTTAGTATAAGTCGAGTAAACTATTCTACCATTTTCTCAATCTCTCAACAATGTGTGTTTTGGGGTCGACACGCTCATGATAAAAATAATTCATATTATGCGCAGATATATTTAGCTGTGAGTTACAAAGGTTTTATCTGTTTGCCACAATAAGTACACATCACCAGACCCCCTCAAAAGCCTCTTTTGCGTCTCGCTCGCACTTAGTTAAATGCGGGCTTGGCGCCAAAGCCTTCGTTTCTTATCTTTGTCGCGCATGCTCGTGCGCAGACTGTCACTGCGTTGAAAGGCTGCGTACACGCTGCTACTCTACCGTCGCGGACAGACGTCGTGCTAAATTCGATAAAATAGTCGAACGCCGCGATAATAGTAACCCTAGTGCAACAACGTGTTACCTAATATCTTTCTCAGCGATCGTTGTGTGTTTGTGTAATCGGCATAGTGAAGTGCTTCAGTACAAGTGTCAAAGGTTATTACAATTTTAATTTGTTTTGTAATTAAGTGAGTGGTATAGTATGTGTATTGGAGTTATTGGAAGTGACTTCGTGCCTTAGTAGTTGGCCTTGTGGTCTACAACTAAGAGAGGCTTGCTTGCCGCCACCCGTATATATACCAGTGTTAATTTATTTAAATATATCTGACAGCCGTATATTGCAATAAGTAAATGCAAACCATTTTCAGGGTCGTAATACTTATTATTTGACACTGCTATCAATGCAATAGATGAAGTTAAGCCCTATTACTACTCCAGAATGTTTTTAGCGACGTACATAACCATTTATTTGTGTTTACGTTCTAAGAATATTCATCCCACATTAGATTTTATGTCAATCTTTTAAATTTTAATTGCTCAATTACCCACTAGTGGCATCTAGTGAAGTATGCTAATCGTAAATACCGAAGTGGAGTTACATACCACGACTGTGATTATGTTGTTAACAAATTGCATTTGGCAACAACACGTTTTATAGCTATGCAAACAATTTATTACTACCACATATTCTAAGGAAGGAACAGCTACGTATGTTGTATTCATACCTAGGTATTGCATCAAGCGACTGCCAATGTTAGCCGATCTATCTTGTATGCAAACTTGATTGCCTGGTCCTGTACACGTATACCTATCTAGTTGTACATGTTAACGTGTTAACAACGGGATGTTTGTTGTTGTATAAAGAACTTTATTACATGCCTCACAATGTACATAATTACTTTTTCCTTACAATAACTACAACAATGGTAGCAGACGTAACCTTTGAGCCTACTTATGAACTCTACTGTGATTTAAGTGGCAAAAGCTGCATCTGATTCCAAATGAGAAGAGGTTTAAAAATACATGTGTGTAAAACAAAACAATCCCAGCATTTTAGAGGCCGTGTCAAATCAAACTATGCCCTACGATTTGCATTTAATAACCGTGACTAATCAAGATCATTTCGTATAGTTTTGCGATAACATCGTTTAGACATAGTTTACGTTGATAGTTCTCACAATTGTAATGTTGTAATTCTTCTAGGCCTGTGTGAATCATTTATAACATTTCAAACTTTTAAACTGTACCAAATGTGCATAAGGCTTTTCATAAAACAAAATACAATTAGATTTTTGCAACATACAATAAAGTGGTAAATTAATATACCATTATTTTTATGAATTAATTGCCTAGGCATTTCAATATAAACATATTTAAATAAACTTTATTTATTGTCTATAACTACACAGAAGTGAAATTTAGAATCAAGAGTTCTAAGAACATGTACCATAACAATGCTTATGCGCCTCAAATATGATAGTCGGAACAGATGGTTAAAACAGTTGATATGTCACTAATGACGATCATTATCCCTATTGTTTTCACCCACACAGTGATATTATCGTGCACTTGTAGCCATGTTCACGTGCATATTATGCACACATATTCGCCAAACAATCGACCCACTCGTTCATCGTAAATTCTCTGATTGTCCTTGCTATTAGTTGCCGAGACCTCCCACTATTGCTGTGCAAAAAGGATTAGTATTTAAATAACAAATAATAATAAGAAAAAATAGACGAAAAAAAAGAAAATTATAGGTGCCTATGGAAAGTATTTAACTAAAGATGGCGAAATGTATGTAATGTAAGATGAAAATTAAAACTAAATTAAAGATTATCTGATAAGAGCTATTATACAATTCTGAAAAAATGAGAGGTAACAAGTAATACAGATAACGAGTACACCATGGAAGAGCTAAAATAACCAGAAAATCAATAACTGTATTATTTTGCAATCGGTAAATATGTATATAATAGTTTATTTCTATTTATTTGTGGATGACGTTGACGCTGGAATAGTTGCATGATGTAGATTTAGATACAATAAGTGGCGAACAAGTCCTAATTCCTATGTCATTTACTGGCAGACAGATATTATTTACTTTCATATTTTTTTACAAATTGTATTATCCATTTAAATCCACTGAGAAAAGTTGTTTTATATGCTTGAGATAAATAAAATAAGAGCTGCTCAATCGATACTGACGTATGTTCGCAAGTGGGTTATAAGGATCTGCAAACTCTACATCCCTGAGCGTCAATAAATCACTCATAGGCTCACACAGCAGCTTTATCGAGTACTTACGCAAAGTTTTATTGCTGCAGCGTAATTGAATTAGATGTTGCGCGTATAACAAATCGATTGTAGCGTCGATAACGACGAGCTCTAGAACCAATTGAAACAACAGCATTGCGGTGCGGGTTCATCACACTTGCGATAAAGACACATTCTTTCGACTGCTTGTTCACGTAAGATTCGCCTATGTTTACGGCATATGATTTTCTTAAAATTTAAAAATTTTGTTATGAATATTAATTACTAACAGTAAGTTCTTACGCTTTTTTATATATGTCAATGCATATGTATAGTCTAGGACTAGAGTTATTCAATTCGCTGCATGCAACTTCGTCTGCGTATATCCTGGAATTCGTTGTTCGTTGACATATGCCGGTCAGTCAGTATATACTTTTTTAATATTCCATTGTAAAAAGAAAAGAAGTGGACCTTTATGAGATCACTCACATGTTTGTTAGCTCAGAAAATGTGAGGTATCACATGAAATAACATAATGAGCACATTCTTATTCATATTTTTGATTTTAATATAATTTACGTTTTAACTATCTCCAATGATTTTGTTCACATTTGCCTTTTAATCATAGACAATTGTCGAGAATACGTATATTTAAAAAATATACTATAATGAAGTTTGTTGCATTGTGGCATGATTGTGTATAAAATGTATTTTTGAATTGTAGTCGATTAGAACTTTAATATTTTAATACAATGCAATGAGATTCCTACATCAATGTGTTTGTAATTACACAATATCATGCACAATAAGTCGAATTATCGGCTAGTATATCTAGTAATCTATAATTTCATATATTACCTCGAAACCTCGTAGGTATACAAGTTGCATTACAATAGGTTTTATGCAACACATAATTCTACAGAATTAAAGGTTCCGATTAATGATACAATTGATCATTGTTTGTATCTTCGCACCTTGGTAACGCGAGAATGCACATGCTTTCTATAAAACGTGTAGTCATTAAATGAATTGGTTCGATATAGAGGTAAAGTAAAACTTAATTACATTTTGCCCTTTCTTGTCCAAAAAGCTGTCTGTCTCTGAAAGAATATGGATGCATTTCATTAATATTTTTTAATTTAATTTAAAAAATGTAAGACGTGTCTAAGTACCTTCGGGGGCTCAATGGCAAATAAAAATGTGTTATCATTTATGCCTCGTAGATGCCAATCGAGTGGCCCAATTACAATTCGATATTTAGTAAATGACACTTACTTGAATCACGACAAGTGCTTAATGGAATTAGGTTTAACGTTCTCGAGATACAGCGACTAGAAGCTAGAAGTCGGAGGTTTCCACACATTGTTAATTTACACATATTTTTGGAATAGATACAACAAATATTAGGCCTTAAGGCCGCTCGCTGTTGTAATAGTATGCGTAACAGTCGTAACAGATGACGATGCACGTAGATCCGCCTCGTGAATAGTCCGTATTCGGCGAAGTGATGGCGAAACTCGTCGGAACGAGAGTACCCACTCGCTTGGTAATATTATTTTCCTTGTCGTCTTTAAAAAAGAGTCCAGATACAATAAAAATTTTTTTAGATCTGCCTGTAAAAGTAATGTAACAGAAATTCAGTAACTTTTTCAATGGCTCCTTGTTGATGTATTTATTTATAAATCGATCCCTAACGAATGTAAATTCAATACCGAGTTTTCAATGTTTTCAGATATAATATATAATATAATATATATAGTTTATTTATCTCTACAAATTCCGTTTTCTTACAAACTAAACAAGTGAGAATGTAATATTTTTACCACTAGTATGCAATAGTATTAAACAATCTCTTGGTGTTCCTTTAAGCTCCTATAAGCTTTACCACGTGTCTTTATGGACAGTAGACATTTAAAAAGCCGACAGCGATGGTGGAGTACTTTCCATATTATTTGTTTTCCCTTAGGCCTCTTCATATTATTAGTCTTGTGGTCGTATGGTTTCCAATTTTTTTTCGCATCTATAATTGTCTTTTTTGTTCAGTCGATACAGAGAACTGGTATGTAATATTGTCATACATGCCTAGCGTATGTGGGTACAAGTATGGAACCCTAATCCAGAGTTATCTACCTAACACTAAACTAGCTCGTAGATGGTTAATGCGACTCGTGTTTTTATACTGAAAAGTTGTTTCCAAGATGAGCAGAGTTTTCACTCTGTTGTATTTATGGGGTGCAGATTAACGGGATGGGTGTTACTAATCTCAGAGTTCTCACACTCTGTTATAATTGATGCAAGCACTGGTGTAATTGGATCGCGATCCCATGTGAGAACGTCTCACGGTGAACGCACAACTCCATCGAACTAACTAATTGATAACATTGCCTTTGCTATATATTATTAATATTATAAAGAGGGAAAATTTGTGTGTTTAGATGTAGGTATAATCCCTAGAACTACTTATTCGATTCTGAAAATTCTTTCTCTAAGGCGACGTAATACCTGTTTATTTAGGAAAACTTGAAATAACTTGCGTGAAATAAAAAAGAACTCTACGCGAACCAACCTGCACAAATACAACATTTCGTATTAATAAATAATTATTATAAACTTTAATTATTAAAAATACACTTTGTCACTTAGAGTTATTTTTATCTACGTATGATGGTGTAGTAGCCTTATTATAAAATTTGCTCTTAGAGAATTTAAATGCACAAAATTAATTATGCCATTATCGTTATGGCCAGCAAATATGACCTTTTATAATTCTAAATTCAAATTTTGGCAAGTTCATACGAGTACAATAGGTATGTATATGCTATGTTATAATAAAAAGATAACAAATTATTATACATAACTGGTGACAAAATCCACCATACTATGATCTAATAAAAAGATGTATTTTAACTAGAAACATTTATGTGTTATTTAGTATAGTGATTTTTCTTGAATCAAAAAAATCAAATGCAGCAGCTGTTATTTTCTATCAAATCATTAAAAATCATAGGCCTCTGAATTATAGTAACTTTTGGGTCAAATTTAATGTGCCACGATTTGACTATTTATATAGATCCTTAAAAGCAACGTTGCGTAGGCGTATTTTTATTTGGTTTTCCTTTTAGAGATATTCACGACAATTTTGCTAAGTTGAAGGTTCCAAGAAATTTAAACTACAGCCTTATACTTATTGGGCAAGTTTGTATGAGTCACTTTTAGTTCTAAACGATTAGTGAATGTTAGCATGTCATTTTTTTTTAATTAGTTTACGTATAATGTTACATTGTTACCAAAAAACCAACTAAAATCATTCACTTACGAGACTTAACGTATGAGTTTATTAAGTTAAAAAAATATATATGTTAATATACTTAGGACTATAGCGACTTCGCATCACTTCCCATTCCATTTCAGAGTTAATGGTTTCAGGATATCAGACAATTTATACAAAGTTCTATTTTATACGTATGAATAGAGTGCTATTAAAACTGTGCGCGAGTTTAAAAAAATAAACGTATTGAAAATGAGCAACCGTCCAAACATCCATGGAGGAACTGACCACATCATATTTTATAACTTCGACATACTTTTGATGTGACTCACTTTGGGAAAGTTCATTCATATGTGTATTCAAAAAGTGATGGACAAGGCGACAATTTAGTATTGTAGTGTTTTGTTTTAATAATTTGAACGTGACAGGGTAGCTTGTGAACTTTTTTCCTGTTAACATTCCTAACCCTTAACATTCTTCAAACTTGAGTGTGCCTCATTGATGTGAGCTAAAAAACTACTTGACGTGGGTATTGCGTTTGCATTTTTGACATTTATTTTATAGTAAAATACTTTAAAATTTATAAAGTATAAACCTTTTTGGATTTTTTAATATGAACAATGTGAGTGTAAAGTTACTTTATGCCGTTACAATGTAGATACATAGTAGGTAATTTGTTTACGTCTCAAAGTTGTTTATTATTTTGTCTCCATTTTGATATCTATATCTCTGATAGCTATGTTTGCAATGCTTAAGCTAAAGTAGTTAGAGAGAGTCAAAGTTACATCTGGCAACCTATGGTTGTATATCAAATAACTTAATCAAACTTGCTGTGAAAATTAGATTTTGCGCTTTAAGTAAATTGAAATAATAAAGAATTGTTCGCAAATGGGGAATACTACAAAAGTACACTTTAGACGGTATAAAAAAGAGATTATTTGCAGCTGCATAACACGTGCTCTCTAAAATTTTACACTGTCACCAGATTTCTAGTTCTACTTTACTTTATCACCATAGAACTGTAAACAAAGCTTCTTACTGTCGTAAAACGTAGAGACGCTCTAATTGAACGTAAAGTCGGTGAGAAAGAGACAGCAAAGAACCCACGTGTGGATAACAATAGATTACAAAAAAACATAGGTACCTGGAAGGTAAATGCGCTTGGGTTTCCCGCCCCCGCGCCTGCGCCGCTAGTCTCAGATCAGTCTACTCGAAAGCCTCCGTGGGGTCGATCGTATTTATACCATCTTACTTATACATTGAAGTTTAATAATAAAAAAAACTTTATTAGTGCAGAGTAATTGTGTACTAAATGAAATAGTGGTTTTATTAGTAGTGCGATGACACACGACAGTTGCGTTTAACCGAGGTACTGTTTAGCCACCTGCTGCCAGTGTTCTTACCTGCTACAGTTATCCACACAAATGGCTTTTTCGCGCCGAAACAAACCATCTTTTTATTCATACACGCGGCATACTGTATACAATAAAAATTGAAAATTTTACTTCTTAGTACCATACATAGTTGAGCGTCTCTCTCGGACACTCCAGTGGAATTTAAATGAAAAGTTTCTCAATAGGACGTGGTTTGCTTACTTATTGCCATATACGTGTTTGTGGACACAAGAATTATGTACATTTTCCGCACAGCCATTGTCTTCGATCACGATCAGCGACATAGAGACTGAATCTAAATGAGTGATCGAGGCGGATTATAAGTTAATCGAGCGATGCGGACCAGACGGTGAGATGATAAAGTTTCGGTATAAGCGTAAGGATGCGAAGGAAGACGTAGCCGCTGCTGCAACTAGTGCACCTAAAGCGAACACGGCTATACAGAAACAAAAGATCGATTGGGACCGGGATCTGCTGCCTCCGAAGGATCTGCTCCTGACAGGGTCGCTGGCCGGTGTCAGGAACAACACGCTCCCTCGTTCGCGGCCACCTTCTGCCGCCCGACGCGAAGCTCCCGAACCGACACCGCTGATAAGCCCAACTACATTATCTCTTTTCCGAGTAAGTTTTAGATTTAGTTTGTTCTATATTGTTGGACAGCATAATTTATCATTGATGCAATCATTATCTCTGGGGACACATCCGTCTTATTAAGTTTTGGAAAGTACTCTGACCAAATATTTTAAAGAAGTTAGCTACTTTACTTTACAAAATATGAATCACATTCACTGAAAGAACCTGATCTATCTAGACGCAGCCTAGAGTACAGTTCTATCGATTTCAAATGCACTACAGTCTGGTTTCGAAAAAACAATCGGTTATGCCTTTCACTCTACCTACCATTAAAATAATTCTTTTTTTGTATCTAGACGATAATATTCACAAGCTTGTGCTAGAACAAAAGTATTCATCTAGGTTTTGTCATTAGGCTCTACAACAAGCATGCGGCCCGCACTAGATGGTAAGCGGTCACCGCATCCTATTGACGCTCCTAACACCACGGGGATGTTACTCGCGCGCTGCCAATAATTGTGACCTAAGGATGTTTTGTCACAGTACCAAGTAATTTCTCTGCCATATCTCATATTTCAAACCGGAACACAGCTATATAAATATAGTTGCTTGGCGGTAGAAATAGGTGAGACAGAGAGTACCCACGTAGACGACTTTTGTACAAAGTCTCCCTCTGGTAAAACAGTAACAGACGGACATCGAATAGATCGTTTTTCGAATTATAGAATAAATAACTGTATACGCAAATACGACCATACATGAACTGTAATGTCTAATTAAGCGTCATTCTCATTAGTCATGAACAAACGTTGGCAAGTGGCTATTTAAATTGTCTATTCGTATTGAAATGCGTTCAGCATGAAAGTGTGATTGTAGTCGATGCCTGAACTTGAATTAAAAGACATCAACGACACAATCTATCTGCTGATCACCTCACGATGTGCCTTAATCATACGACATATGCAAATTTAATCATCACTTCTCTTGAATTCTCATTTGTATTCTATAGGTAATGAGAGTTAAGTCACGGTTTAGTTCTGCTAAGTAATCGTAATTAATAAAATTACTTATGGCTTCGCAAAATTTAAATGATTGATTAAATTAACGTCGACGTTCTAATTTCAACTCCAACGAATTTCAAATCAGGAAACGTTCTCTTTTAACCTTTAGCATATATATTATTTTATTTTTTGAAGAAGAAATCGAAGAAGGAAATACTAAACGAACGAACTTAGCTTTAAACTGGTATCGAGGTGTTCGAGTGGTAAATTGTAATTCATTGGCTGTCGTTGTCACTGGCCCCTTAAGGCTATTGTGTGAAGCCTTCAAAGGCAATTTGTACGGGGAATAATTTAACACAGCTACTTAAGTATGTGTATATATGCGCAAACGCACCGTACCCCGGTATAGCTCGCGTCTTGAATTGATCATTGTCTCTTTCTTAACAACATTTTGTGACCACTACAATAACAAAACAGGGTTTAATATTTTATCGTTCATATTCGACGCTTGTATGCGAAGATTTCTTTAATATACTATATTTCAATATCATCTGAATTGACTATTAAACTTTATGTAGCGTACCAAATAGGTTTATGGGATGAATACATAGGTAGTTTTAGTTACTTATTACCGAAGCATGTTGATGCCAGAAACTAGGTTGTCGGAAGGTATTTATTTTATTGGTACAAAATCATGAGTATAACAGAAAAATTTAACAGACATTTATGTACTTACTGTTATTTCTTGTTTTCCACTAGTCTGTTTTCAATCTTTATAGTCTGGATAGTGATTTCGTTTTTATTTCTACCCATGACCATCAATGACTTGACCTTACTTTCATTTGAATCTTTAATATTTACTTAATTACTCGTTTAATTTCGCAATGCCGTAGTAATAATTCTTATTTAATCACCATTCGCATTAGCATACAATTAGTTAACTTTAATGTAACAGTTGAATGTTTATATTTAGATAATGATTATATAGGGTTGAGGTTGTAGAATGATCTCTGTACGGTTTTATTCCACGAAATTACAACATGATGAGGTTTCACAAAATTGTGAGATCGAGGCAACATAATATATATAGGACGATGAGTGCCGGCGACGTGTGACGGTGTGAATGATACTGAACGCGGGTGTATAGCTATACGTAGTAGGCGTATAGTACCTACCTCCGACACTGCACGGTATCTTGCTGTGCCATATCTTCTATATATATAAAAATGAATGTTTGTCTGTATGTCTTCTATGGACTCAAAAACGGCTGGGCAGATTTTGATAAAATTTTCAGTGAATCTTCAGGTTAGCCCAGCAGGTGATCCTGTGAAGTTTGGTAACGATTGGATCACCCGTGCGAAGCTGGGTCGAGTAGCCAGTTAAATATAAAACATCTTTGTTCCATGTATACTCGTAGATTTTACCTGAAAATGTACTTTCTGCACTACGGAGTAAGGCGCGGCGGTACCAGGCAATCAGAAATTGCAAGAAACACAGCCAGGTTGGCGGGCGTTCACTGCTCCATTCCCACACAACAATGGGCGACGATACTCTAGCCGCATTCACACACCACCCCTGTTTCTGAACTACAAATGTCAGTTTATGTTTGATGCATTAGTTCCGTGTTCACTTTTATCACTGTTTAACTTGATCTTGATAGACGTATTTAATTTATATAAAAGCCATGCAACCTAAGAAGTACACCACAGGCTTTGCACATTGACCTTTGTACCGTTCATATGTCATGCGCAATAAAAGTTATAATCGAACTTTTAGTGTTAGGCGAGATCTGCTAATAGCTGTACAATACACACACTGCTATCTCTGAAATTTCAAAATGCATACAAAATACTGTAAAATACCTATTGCTGAAGGTACTGTAATAACAATATACCTATTTTTATATATTATTTTCTCCTGCATCGTATGTAGAAAAGAATATATATATATAATTATTGTATTATGGAGCAAGTGGATGAGATGTATATCTTGGAAGCGCTTTTAGCAGCAATGGAAGGTACACCGCTTATGTGGAGAAGCGAGTGAGTGCAGGTAATAGCTTGAATGGAGCGTTAGGTAAACTTCTAAGCAGCCGAAATCTAAACCAGAAGGCAAAGCTCGCTACACAACGCGGTGCTAATCCCAACGCTAACTTATCTGAGCTGGGCATGAAAGTAAAACAAATGCGGTCGAGATGAGAGCATTGCGCAAAATTTATGGCATAACACTCGCTGACCGCGGTCTGAAAGAGAGTGTCGGTGTTAAAATAAGTGAAGGCATGCTTCGTTGGTTCGGACATGTAGAAAGAATGCAGAATGAAAGAATGACGAAACAGATATACAATGCAAAAGTGGAAGGATGTAGGAGCCGAGGAAGACCGAGACCTATCTACCATGACCAAATTGGTCGTGTTTTATCAGAAGGTGACGTCAGGGGCCCTAGGAACCGGCGAGCGTGCATGAAAAGAGCTATGAATGAAGCGAGTGAAGTATGTAAGGACCGCGTCTTATGGCGCTCGGTTCTGTCTGCCTACCCCGTAAGGGACCTGGCCGCGAAGATATACATACATACATATAATTATTATGTGGCTAACGCGTAAAGAGAATCAAGACAAACTTTAATTCAGTATGTAGCTAAAAAACTTAAAATAGGTCAGTTTACAATCTCATAAAGTCAATCCATAGATACATCGCATACACGTAATTATTATATTTTATTGTAAAAAAAAAACACGATAAATAACAATTGCATGATAGCAGAGTATAAATGGCCGCCGCGCCACGCCGCCGCCACCTCCGGTCGGAGCTTTGACTCCATGTTACGTGCATTTTATTCTAATATATTTTCTATGCCTAAGAGTTACAAGTCCAAATGTTTAACGCTAATCGGCCACGAATTAGCACTGAAAAATGATTAGTCATTCATTAAATAATTTACTATCAATGACACTATAGACACTTTTGTCTTTAATTTCTCTGTAGAATTTTGAGTACAAAATCATCAATGAACCGAGTCATCAATGAGCCTGCTGACGAATTTACCCTCAATCGGAATAGTTTAACAATTTTAGCCAGAATTCTACCCAAGTTCTCGTTAGTATTGTATATATGCAAATATTTTAAGCAATAAATAGCCTATGTAATAGATTATGGAATCGACATTAGTCAATATTTTGTTTTACAATGTAGCTGCGACGCTTGCGGAACAATAAGTATTGTTCGCACGTTGCCATCACAACTGTAAGCGCAACGTTAAAAGCTTCTAAATTTAAAAAAAAACATGATAACTATACTCATTCGCAGGAATATAACACGGATTAGTTGCTAAGATTTTCTGTAAAGGTCTCCCCAGTGCTCGATTCAGCTATGTACCTTACGAGCGCGGACTGTAATAATAAAGGGTATGTAAAAAAGTTGTTTGTATACGTGTATGTACATATAATTTTATGTACCGTATATTATTGTTGCGCAGTACCGTTGAACTAATTTAACTTTTTCTGTGCTTCCCTCACAAAGTACTTGAAAAGTATTTATACCATGAAATACAAAATATCATTACTACAAACATAGTATAGAACTACTAGATACCGCTCATATAAACGTGGTCATGTATATGATTCAACATCTGCAGTGGCCACTCAGTGTCGTGGTAAGTGAATTACGGGATATTATAACATTTTCACATTTACTAATAGGCACTTTTATTACGCGGGATATATGAATTAATTTCCGCACAGTTTAAGACTTCTTCACCTTTCGACGTCTTAATATCTTAAAACATTTATTTCTTAAAATGTTGTTAAGGCAGAAGCAAGAGCTTATTTCTTGTAGCAGGCTTGCAGCGGAAGATGCGTGCGTACAAGTTACGTCCGTTCGGGACCGGAAATTTTCATTTATATTATACTTACTCGCTCACATATAATAAGGTTTATTATATTCAACATAACAAATTTTCTGTTGTCCAGCAAATAAGTCAATCATCATCAGTAGGTATAGAGTATATATAAGTCATTCAAAATGTTAGGAAATATTGCAAATATACAAATTACAGCTATTTAAAAAACGTGTTGTAAACGTTGTAAGAGTAAATTATTCTTACTACACCTACCCTTACGCATCCCACTGCAGGAATACGGGTCTCCTTCAACGGCAGGGATTCAGAGCATATTTCGCCACACTGCTCAACCCAACCCCGAATTGGCAGTGGCCTGTGTTTTTAAGCCTCCCGAAAGCTATTGACTTAGCTTAATGGCTGTCATTTATCGACTAAGAAGTTTGAGACAGGTAACCCTATTGTTTGACCTGCCGTTCAGTTAGATTAGAGTGCCACGCGCAACAAAACCATCAAGATCCTTTATCCTTAGATATTTCTATAAAATTGCAATTGTTTAGTGAGATAAACGGTTTTTAAACAAAAATGGTACAGAATCTTTTATACAAAGCTAAATAATAAATAAATATTGACGGACAAATTACACAGCGTCATCAGGCCCCAAAGTAAGCGAAGCTTGTGTTATGGGTACTAGACAACTGATAAACATATGTAAATACTTTTTTTTTTGTAAAGACATACTTATTATACATAGAAAATACCCAGACCAAGACAAACAGACATGTTCATGCACACAAATGTTTGCCCTGTGTGGAAATCGAACCCACGAGCGTTAGTGTCAAAGTAGCGTAACAGCGCGTTTCACCACTGCGCCACCGAGCTCTTAGTATATACAAACTATGGAGCATTCTAAAATGTATACATTTCTGATTCCAAGAAATTAGTTTTCACATAACGATTACGAAAGACAAAAACGTCTCATCTTACGTTTGTACGCCAATTGATCGCCTCTGCGGCGCTGGGTCATGGCGTGTTTGTGACCTATTCGTGCCATACTGGTTTTGGATCCAGTCTGATTTCATACTCAACCAAACTTTTACTTAATGCTTATGTGGTTACGAACCAAATTCGCATGCTACAACCCGTTTGGTCACTACTTTCTTCATGAATAGCCTGTTATTAAAATTCGGGTATTTTCCATTCGAAAAACCTTTCTCGGAATCGAAATTAGCTATAATATTACATTATAATTCGCGATTATTTTGCTTCTCTACCTTAAAAATAGTGCCAGCAGCAAACAATACCCAGTTTGTAACATTGGCCTTAGATGCTTGACATTTAGAGATTGACGAGCGCGGTGGTGGAACATGTCTGTTTGTTTAGTTTGGGTGCTTACCATGTAACAAAAGCGTATATTAAAAAATATATTTATGTACTAGCTGCTGCCCGCGGGTCCGCCCGCGTGGTGACAAATAACGTAGCCTATGTGTTAATCCAGATCATAATCTATCTACGTGCCAAATTTCATTCAAATCCGTTCAACCGTTTAAGCGTGAAAGAGCAACAAACATCCATCCATACATACAAACTTTCGCATTTATAATATTAGTAGGAAATTCATAAGTTCTCTAGTAACCATAGCACAAGCTTTACTTAGTTAAGGACTGGATGGCGCTGTGTAATCTGTCCGAGAATATGTATTGTTATGAAAATGTTGATTGTTGCCACGCTAGTGATATATTATGAAGATAGTTTTGATTGCTAGAATATTTTTCCTGAGAATAGTCTTGAATTTTAGTTTTAGTATTTCTTTATAAACAAAATACAGGGAAAACACACTATTTACCGAACCTCTGATTTGTTACAAAACGAACATAACTACATTGTTGTAGATTATTTTCCTACAGTACTTTTGTTATCACAAATAAGATTATTTTTAGTAGTTTCCGATTGTAGTGGACATTTAATTTTATCATAAGATGCCGTTATAGACGGATGACATAAATTGCATCTGTCAAACATGGAGACTAACTGCGGATATAAAACCCGAATGTATGATCACATAACTAGTATCTACTACTCGTGTTCCATCTCTTACTTCAATTTAACATACTCCAACATCGGGTTATTAAGACAGCAAGGAGGATTTTGCAGGATTACCAACGCATCAGTGATAGTTGTAGTGTTACAATCATTCAACTTACTATCCGATGGTCCCTTCAGCCTTAAAGGTATAAAACATGGCTTGACTTACTAATTCTAGTAACGAGTTAGGAACTTCACTCATGTACACTGGCGTAGGTATACCTACCAAAGAAACATATATCGAAGATTCATGATACTAATATATAACTGGTTTTTTCATACAAATTGTTATAATGAATGTACATAAATTATACGATATCTCCGCGATGTTTTCGCGGATTTTAAAGAATATAAACAGTGGTAATACAGTTTTATTATGTATTACGTCGGGAGGCATACATACATACGGCCCACCTGACATTGAACGATTACCGTTACCTATTAATGCTTGTAATACCTTGAGTATCACCCGCGCGATACCACATTTGCTGTTAACACAGCAAGTCCTTAAGAGCTTAGCTTACTGGTGACCTCACTCGCTGCAGGAACACAACAATCTTCCCCAGACAGGCTGCTTTAGTACACGTCAGGTGTATTAAAGTAGCCGGTGTCGGGAAGTTGTTCCACCTCACAGAATACCTCAGCCAAATAACAACTCACTGCAGGGTTGTTGTGTAGGTACTTGCACATCACTAAGATCATCACTAATCTTCTAAAGAGTTGATATTGCAAGTGTTCGTAGGCTACGGTAATCGCTTCACAACAGGAGGGCCGTATGCTTGTATACCTTCTGACGTTGTATAAAAAAAACACCTCGCTTTGATGTTACTTCTCTTATTAATGTATTAAAGATAAATAAGCTACACCGACTGACATCAGCAACAAAGCTGCAAAGACAAATAAAATTTTAAACTCAGACTCCTGTTTAATATTTTCTTTTATTTGTCAATAGGAACTGTTCACCCAGCTGCAATGGTCCGAAGACCGTGCCCCAGCAGCCGATGCCCTGCGGCGCGCGCTCCACGGCGGCGGCGCCAGGTTCCAGCTCGGCTGCATGGGCGATGCAAGCGAATGTTTCGAGCACCTGCTGCTCAGGGTGCATGCTCACATAGCAGCTACTGGAGACAGGAGAGATGACGACTGCAGAGCTGCGCATTGCGTTCCACACAGAAAATTTGCCATGATGCTAGTAGAACAGTCCGTCTGCGGCTCTTGCAAGGCGACGTCCAAACCATTGCCTTTTACTCAGGTAAGCGTCAGAATATTTTGTTATATTTTAAATAAATACCTTTATTCAGGTACAGCTTAAAATAAATATTTTTGTTTAATATGTAAAAGAAACTCCCATAGTGCCGCTCTGTACGTTTGGCATTCATATCATTTTTGTCATTATTGTGCCAAAGTCACGGTAGTTTGTAATAATTACGTGTTACACAATTAATAGGAAGCTATATAACTACATATATACAACAACTACATATATAAAAAAAGTTTTTTAAGACATTATCAAACATGCTAACCGCGCAATAAATTATCTTTAAAGGAAAGTACAGCGCAAATCAACTCGCTCTCGGGTCTTGACTTAAATTTTTAAACATCATCAAAATCCTAAACAAACGAACTTCGTTATGCGGCCCAAGAAATGTACGGAACCAATGAATGTTGGGAGCACACACTTGATCGAATCTTGTTTAAATTAGACGATGATAGGTTTGTGTCGGAAAAGTTAGATAAAGTAAAAATATTATGATGTTTGTGTCTCTTTGTCTCGATCACGGTCCCTTCTATACAATTATTAATTACGTACTATATTATCCATAAATCTGTTAATTTAGGACGATTACACTGGAAAATATAGTCGGTTTTACGTTGTTTTATAAATCTTCATATATACAACATTCATGTATTATTTTACAGATGGTACATTACGTGTCTGCAACAGCGTTGACAACCCAAGCAGCACTGGGCGAGCATGGTGACAGTTTCGGGCTTCTGTTGAAACAAGCCGGCGGGATGGGCGATATTAGAGATTGTCCGGTAAGCATATTTTAAATTGAAAAACATTATTTTTTTATACTTTGCGATAGACATACATACGGTTCACCTAGTGTACACAGCTGTAAACGCATATAGCACAAATATATACTCGCAGGACTGAATCAACCATACACGTTTTGTTGTTTGGCTATGATTTTCTGCAAGGTGGAGGCAAAAACGGAGTCGGACTGCTTCTAAATTAAAAAAGCGGACTGCCCATCTTTCGCCAAAGCTGATTGGCAGGATCAACAGCAGGCAAGGTTAGCTCTCACTTTAAAGATAAGCCGCTCAGGCACTGCCCAGACTATAAAGGCATTTAAGATTCCGCCCATGTTACCGATGAATCGCTAAATACTAAAGTACCTCGTGAATTATAGTATAACGTGTTAATTATAAAAAAAAACTGTATTTTACGCTAAAATACTACTCACCCCACTGCTGGGATGTAGATTTTCCTGCAATCGGGTTTAGACCTTACTCCGTCACGGGGTTCCATGGAAAGTTGGATATAGTCCTTGTTTGTAATCTGCCAGATCACTATCTTGGTTTTTAGATTGTCATCTATCGCCGACGGCTATGTATAATATATTTATAATAAAGTATTATGTTTTGTTATTCCAGAATGCATGTGGAGCTAAAATCCAAATTTGCCGAACACTCATGAATCGTCCTGAAGTACTGTCAATTGGAATGGTTTGGGACTCGGAGAGGCCGGCAGCGGAACACGTAGCAGCAGTTTACGCAGCACTCGGTACCGAACTTCGGCCCAACGACGCCTTCCATGCGTGCGTCGAGTGGTCCTGGGCGGCGCAGGCGACTCATCGACTTGTCGGACTCATTACCTACTATGGCAAACATTACTCTACCTTTTTCTATCACAGTAAGCTACGATTATGGATGTATTTTGATGATGCCGATGTTAAGAAAATTGGGCCGGATTGGTCGCAAGTTGTTGATAAATGTTGCAAAGGAAGATTTCAACCACTCCTGCTGCTATATGCCGCAGTGGATGGAACTCCGTGCGACACTCGTCTTGCACCTAAAGAAGTAGTCCTGTTCCCCGCACCGGAGCCCCGGCGTGCAGTAACCCCAGCTCCTGACCGTCCTGCGACTGGATATGCCCGTCGAGCTGTCACCCCCGGGCCTGACAATGAAAATGATTACATAAGCAGAAAGGCAGTCGAGAATATGATTGATCACAATCGACACACTCAGTTAGGGCGAAGTATGAGCACTGGATCTGCTTCAGATAGTTCAGGTCCAAGAGTGCGGCGGGATTCTGGTAATTGGAGCGGAGATCGGAACAGCGCTTCATCAACCTCATCATCAATGGAGAGTCCGTGCTTATACACTAGAAGTCGGGGTCCAGGTAGCATTCCTGGCAGCCCGACTAGAAAAGGAGAACTGTCTAGTGGTGGCTCGTGCGATGCTGGCTACGATTCCTATTCATTATCGTCAACGGATAGCTTACCTCTTCAGCAAGGCATTCGTAACTTGCAGCTGACACAAATCCCTGACCTAAAAACGCGAAGTAATTTTGACGCTCTTTGTTTAGAAGCCGATATCTTACTTGAAAAGTCGCGACTTGCTGAGAACGCTGCTAATTATGAAACTGCTGTAGTTTTATGCAATGCAGCCACCTCAAAAGCTCGTGCTGCAATGGATGCTCCGTATAGTAGTCAACATACTAAAACACTTGCTAGAATGAAACATAATACATGTATGATGCGTTCTCGAAGTCTACAGAGAAGAATGGCTGGGAAAACTAGGGTCACAGAAGTACCGCAAACAGCACCTATTAGAAATACAAAAGGCGGGCTCGAAAGCTCCACTATTGAAATTTATGCTACTTTACCTAAGAAGAAAGGTTCTTCCAAAAAGTCGCAGAAAACAGTTGAAGACGATATTGATACTCCACCGAGTGAACGCCCTCCGAGACATAAATCTCGAGAAGACGACAAAACCCGGGAAAAGCGGTCTCGGAGCGAAGATCGAAGCCGTACTCGTAAAGAACTGCCTTTACCGACAGAGAAAAAGGAGGACGCTAAAGAAGAAGATAAAAAGTCCAATAAGAAACAACACAAAATAAGAAGAAAATTAATGGGCGGTTTAATAAGGCGGAAAAATCGATCAATGCCCGACTTAACAGAAGGCGCAGATGCCAATAATGAAGCACCTAGTTTCTTATTAATAGATGACAGTGACGTTGGCAGAAGAAAGAGTGACGAAAAATCAATGAGTGGATATCTTTCTGAAGGCCATTTAGAGTATTCAGCAGCAAGTGGTACTAACCCTAATCTAGAAAGAAGCAAACTTATGAGAAAAAGCATATATGGTAGCACAGGTAAAATGCTGACTGCAACGAAAGTACCCCCACCGCCACCTCTGCGAACCACTTCCCAGCTTAGCGGGCCTAAGTTCGATTCAGAAGTGATTCATGGCGTTCAGCCGTGCTCTCCACAACCTCCTATAGCTCGAGACAATTTCTCCTATTCCCATGACCCTGAAGAAGATGGCGGGTTTTCTGAACAATATGGAGATGAACCGCAATCATTACCATATATGCCTTCAGTATACGATGGAAAACCAGTTAATCGCCATAACCAATCAGGTGATTCTCCACCTCAAAATTTCCACATGGTTGTAACAAAAGCTATGATTCACCAGGAACAGAGTCCAGTTAAAAGAGAAACCGTTCCAACCGTACAAACTTCTTTAAATAAAATCCAAAATCTTAACCACATGTTTGATAATGGTGTAGACGTCGTTGACTGTGCCATACCAATGAGAAGATCTCCCCCTATGTTTGAATTGCCACCATACCCCAGTCCGATGAACTCAGTTAATCACTCTAGGCAACCCAGTGAAGAGTTTCCTCCTCCACCACCACCCATAGACTTAACGCCACTTCAAGATGAATTACACAATATTCAAAATACGGGAAATTATAACATGAGTGACAACCAAGAAGTACTAGTACCTAAAGGGTCATTATTAGCACAACTACAGGAAAAACGTAGCCAAATCCTCAGGAATGGTGACCTTAAACCCAAGTTGAATGACATCGAACCAATATCAAATCATTGTGACACTCTATTACAAGAACTTCAGGCTAAGCAAGCTGCTATTAAGTTGAGAAGATCAAATTCTTTGGAAGGTCATCTCACAGCAGGACCTTCTGAAATTCCCCAACATATGTCAGAAAACATGAACATAGTCAACCGACATAAGCAAACGTTTGAGAATATGGCTCAGAATATTTCTCCGGATGTAGATAGATCTCACATAGGATTCGTAGACATAAGAGCAAATAGAGACGTCATTAACTGCTCTAACCAACCTAGCACGTGTATGTATAACAGACGGACATCTTCAGCATCAATCGATCCGAAACAATTACACGATGAATACTATGAGCAAAAGTCACCCAACAATATTAACTCGCCACCGTTGTACGGAGATCATTCGAAGCCTAAAAAGAAATCAGTGTCCTTCTGTGACCACGTCGTAATAGTATCGTCTAAAGCAGAAGAAGAGGAAGACAGTAATTATATTCCAAACCCTATATTAGAACGAGTGTTGAAATCAGCAATGAATAAACGACGGGATATGACGACGATGCCACTTCAATCTGATAAGCCGACTCTACATCGACAGGAATCCTTTGATAGTCAGTCGTCAAGATCGACCACTCTCTCCTTATCCCAGAATTCTGGCATGTCAAACGACTCCGAAAATGGAGAATATCCACGCGTTCATAATGCGAACCCAACATACCTTCCTTATACCGTTCCTTACAATCAGCCACCGGCAGCCTGTTCAACCAATAACGCAAGCCCACCGAACTTTAATCAGAGTCCAATTAATAGGCTGACTCCGACAGCATACAATCCACATAACATGCCTGCGCACAATATACAGCGGCCTGTTTATAACACGTATCAGCATCCATCGAACCAAGCCCTTCACAATAACCCAACGCAGACCAACCCTAGCTATCAAAAAGTATCGCAACATCCGTCAGCTTCCACGCTTGCTAATAACAATAATTATAGCACAAACCGTCCGTTCAAGCCAAATATACAAAACACACCTTCACCGTACCAAAGTGTACCCACCAATTCGCCGGCTTACCAGAGCTATCACACCCCACCGACAAGTTATGCTAGCTCCGAGTATTCTAGTCGATTCCCGATGAATAGTACAAACCACTACAGTGCGTCTCCATCGCCCTACCAGAGAGTTCCTCCCCCTCACGGAGACGTACCCGTCGAGGGCCATAACAATACCTACATGAAAGTACCGAATCAGTACAGCGATATCAATTCTAATCAAACAAGAGTGCCGGATACGAGACACTATGCCAATTCTCACCAACAGCGTCCGTCGTACGGCCAATCTATGAATATGGAAAATACAAGTAGCAACGAAGGGCAATATCAGTACGCTCAGAATAATTACAATCCGTACGAACACATACCACCGCCGAAACATCTGCAAAAGAAATCGGTGTCGTTCGAGCCGGGCACGAAGGGCGGCACAGACTCACCGATACCGACGCATGTCAACTCTGGGGATTACTACAACAGCGACCCTCAGATGAACGCGTATCTAGCAAAAAAAATGCTATGTGATCTGTGCCGAAAGAAACCCACGAGTCCGCCATCGGTGTATTGTGCGGATTGTGACTTCTACTTGTCGAGGTTTGTTAACCCGTACCCCGCGATGTAACGCTCGCTCTGTACAGATGGTAGATAGGTATTTAATTATGTAACATGTACATTGTTAATGTAAATCTGAAAGCGCGAAGACGTGGAAAATGATCTCAGAAATTTTATTAATTATTTTGTAGTAATTTACAGTTCTCGACAGACAGAGTATGGTATTTACCGATGTAATACAAATAATCAATTACTATAACTACTTATTTGTACAATGTTTCGATGAATACAATAAAATGTACTTAACTTAATTTTATAAATCAAAATGTACTTATACAATAAAATGTTTAATGAAGCAAATTTCGTTATTTTCAATCATATACGCTAGTGTTTCTGAAATATCTGCACCTGATTGATGTGAGACGTTCACCGCAACACATCAGGAGCATCGCTCGCTGACTCCCTTTTACACTTATACATTGAAGAATCATATTCACGAAACTAGCACAACGATCGAAAAAAAACATACTGCGTTAAACAAACAAAATAAGAGACAGTACTAAAAATGGCAGTTTTATTATGTCTTAAACGTTGGCTAATTGCCATTAAAATAATAAATTATTTTCGTGACACAATAATTGTTTGACAAGTATGTTCTTTTTTGTTCACGAACAACATTTTTTTCGATGAGAGCGCTAGTGACTTTATAGGAACTCCAAAATCAAATATATCAAAGTGTTTCAAGTCAGTGGGGCTCCGTCGCAAATAATGAGTATCTTGCAATCATTGCACAGTGCCAATATCCAAATCCATCTCGGTGTTCCAATGCATACGAAGAAATTTTTCTAAAATGTGTGGTCCTGCCATGTAGACATCAAGATGGCGGAAGCCTGTTTATTACTCAGAAGGTACAACGCATGGCGCTGTACTGAACACACCGAATTTTACTTCTCATTACTACTATATGATTTAAAATCAGTATCACAAGTTTCCCAGTGGTTCCAGGCTAATACATATTTACTATCGGGATTTCACTGAGGTCATATTGTTATGCAGTTACTACACGCCGATGAGCTGGTGGGTTCGATTCCCACACGATAAATATTTGTGTGCATACACATGTTTGTTTGTTCTGGTCTGGATGTTTTAAGACAGGTCGGGCGCATGAAAGCAGCCCGTCTGCGGAAGTACCTCCACTTCACAGAAAACCGTAGACAAATAACAACTCCCTAGAGGGTTGTTGTGTTCCTGCATGTGAGTGAGGTCTCCTGTAAGCTCCTAAGGAGTTGCTGTCTTAACAGCAGAGGAGACATCGCGCGAGTGATACTTAATGTATTACAAACGTTCATAGACCACGGCAACCACTTTACAACAGGTGGGTCGTATGCATGCAAGCCTTGTGACGTTATATAAAAAAACGCAATTGTAATGTTATTATAATTGTGAGTTAGTATATGCATAATAAAAATACCCAAGTCTGACAAATCGCATTATATGGTAAGAGGAAAATCAAGATAATACTGTGTTTATTTGTAGGTAAGTGTCATTTATAGTAACATCCATAATATAATTATTCTGATAGTAAATTATACTTTGTGAATTGAATACTCCATCATGAAAACAGAAAGACAATCTGCCGACTACTTGGAAGTTACATTTGCCTAACATTGAAACTTTACGACAAATAAAGTATGAAAGTAAAAATCTCACTATTATGAATCGCCGTAAGGTTAATGACACAAACGGCACCTTACAATAATTTAATTAGGTGCATAGCACTACACCCATTCTTCATAGTATATAACTGGCTATCGTCACAAGATCGTTAAACCTAGAAAGATTATTTTAATAAAAAAGAAAGGGTACCTAATAATGAATTTCAATTTAACGGGAAATATATCTCAAAGAATTTAGTCCGCGCCTAAAAAAATATTTTTTATGTATGTATGATCGAAATATTAGATAATTAAAACCAATAGGTATTCCAAACAATATTCGTCAGTCAAACGATGAAAACAAGTGAAAAATTGTTTAAAACCAGGAAGGACTGTGAAGAACATACCATGTAATGGAGTCGTGTATGACGATTAATTCGCTCTAATTGGAGTGAGAATCAAAATGGCGGATGTGGCTTAAGGAATCGAACTTGTAACAGAAAAGTAATACTGAAACTGTACAAATTATTCAGTGAAACTACTCTGTACATCGATTAAAAAAACGTTTCTCTTTCCTAACCTAATTATATCGAAATTAAGGTACACTCGCCACATTGACATCAGGATAGTGAGTGTTTGTTAACGTAACAGTATTTATCCATTATTCAATAAACGTAATTATGTAAAAAAAAGCCATCAAGTGGGAGCCCGACTCGCGGGTTCCGTAAAAAAATTTTAGGTACCGCAAATTATTTTCGCTTTTCTTTTGTGATGTAACTACAAATTTACAGTTTTCAGGCTTTTCCTTTACTTGTGCTACATGACATTTCTCGTTACTAAATTTCATGATTCTAGATCAACGGGAAGTACCCTATAGGTTTTGATTCCCTTGCAAGTGTCAAAATATGCGCATAAACGAGGCATAAAAATAAAAGCAGTACAAATTTACTGTTTTTACGGATTTTTAATTACATCAGAAAAAAATATCCTTTTAGAATTTGCGAAAATATTTTTATTAGGTAGTTATTTTTTTTTGTTTGTACAGTCAAGCTACACCCGCCATTTTAACTCACAACTAATTGGGGGCTTCGATAAAACCGTTAACAAGTTGTAAAAATACTAAAGAATATTTGGATGAGTCATTCAAATTCCTGAATAGCTCATTTCAAATAAAGAATTCAATAATTAAATCTATTAAATAAAAATATATCCATGTTTACAATTATTAAATGTATTGTGTGCTATAGGTATATAATAGGGCGTTTGTGTTTAGATAACAATACTTGACGTACGGCTGAAATAAAACTTCATATCAATAGTATCTCTACTTGTTGTTTTGCTCCATTTATTTATTCAGGCGGAGAGTATGTACTTCATAAGTTTTAATTACTTTGGAACTACACTACACAAATCGAATTGCCTATTTTAAATCGTAATAATCGTAAAGTGCCACATGAGAAGTAAAGTTCGATCTGCTCAGTAAATCGCCAAGCGTTGCACTTTCTTAGTAATGAACAGGGGTCCCGTCATCGTCATTTTGATTGATTTAGACGAGCTGGGTGGCGCGGTAGTGATTAAAACAAAACATGTATAAAACTTTTCTCGTTAGTTCGTCAAATGAAATTCTTGTCTTTTTCGGTAGCTCTTGACATGCTTTAGTGTTATCAAAACAATTTTGAAAACAGTTAAAAAGGTTTGGAAACATGCGCTCAGGTATATTTCAAATTCTTTCTTCAAGAATAACTACTGTAATATTATATTATAGTACGCGGCAATGAACGTCATAATAACTACTAGTGGCCCGCCCCAGCTTCGCACGGGTGATTCGATCGCTATCAAACTCCACAGGATCACCCGCTAGGCTAATCTGAAGATTCACTGAAAATTTCATCAAAATCTGCCCAGCCGTTTTTGAGTCCATAGAGGACTTACAGACAAACATTCATTTTTATTGATATAAATGGTGGAATTGAGTGAAACTAGTAATCATGGATTCGTAACATTAATGTCATCTATTGCTAGGTACACAAAAATGACAAACAGTACGTGAACTAAGCAATGTAGTCTTAATTGGTGCTTTTGGAATTTTACAGGTTGACGGCGCCACACCATGACAATCTTCGCTTTCGTAGTTCATGTAAATTGTCATAGATGTCACTTTTATCACGAAAGTAATACTGGAATGTTACCATGTTATGGGACACAATTTAAAAATGACATTTGGTAGCAAGCAACCATACCAATATGTAAGTAATTATATTAATTATTTATACCACTATCGTAGCTAACAAGCAAAAATTTGGTTGGCGTAGCATAAAATACCTGAAGTATCACTAGTGTATCGTCTTTGGAAACATCTCTGATCCTTTTTTTTAAACGCGTTTTTACAATATTTAGGGAAACTTTCGTCAAGGAGTTTTTCCACAACCGGAAGACGTTTGAGGAAAAATTCTCTGTGAACAGTGAGAGGCATATTTGCAGAAGAAAAATGCGCGTCTTATATAAAAACTTCTCTCAACACAACCTATTGAAATCACAAATGGCGGCAAAGTCTTTCCATATACATACTTAAATACTCCCTAACTACTAATTCCATATACTCAATACCTTGCAATAGCTCAATATCTTTAATAATTCTAATGTAGCTTATTTAAACTGAAACACAGCCCAAGCTGCTATTCAGGAGCTTTAGTTTCAAGACGACTACGGCAATCCATATGGCCTGACTTCAGACCTGGACTCATACGATTAATATTTACTCATTCGCTTTCTAATTAGACAATGACTTAGATTACTTGATTTTTTTAAGATTGTAAATATAATCGTGGCCCACATCTAAGGGAACATACATTTCTTGCATGCTTGCTTGCAGGACGTTTCTTGAGGTTGTCTTCCAAGTCTATAAAAGTCATATCAGATAATGGTAAGGAGTGTTCTTCATCTATATATCAGATCTATACACATCGTTAGCGCTAAGCAGAACAGCAGTATTTTACAGACGTGTGTTTGATTCTTTTCTTCTTGTACATACGAGTTAAATGCAGTAATTTAATACATGAGCCTCTACTGTGACGTTAAACATTACAATAGTAGAAACTGCACAATTAAAACGGCAATCCTACACTACCCTACAAGCAGGCTGTCAAGTTGGCACCGGTTGGCAACTTGGCAGTTCTTTAATGGCGACCCCTCTTAACTGGTCGTCTGTCTAAATTTTGACATCAACATCAATAATTTTAGATTTTTTAGGTATATGGACAGTGTTTACGTAAACATGACGGGAATTTTGCCTTCATACCAGCGTTTCGTGAACGGAGTGCCTGTCCCGTCCATATCTCGGCGCTCGTTTCGCCTCCGAGAGAAATATTTGATTGTTTCTGTACTTTTGACGTTCGCTATCGTGTGGTTAGGAGCACTATTTTATTTGCCAGAATTTAAAAGTTCCACCAGTGTGAACGACAGTGTTTACAAAGTGTACAAACATATACAAAAAGCTGGTCCCGAATTGCTTATGCCGCCTCCTTTGGCGCAAAACGACGTGGGAGATTTTCCTGTGGTTGGTATTGTACGTCACGGTGAAGAAGGCGACGACCCACATATAATCGAGGATAGGAACCGCTTGCGAGCTAAGATAGAAGAGGACATGGGCATGAAGGTCTTGGAAAGACCACAATTTGACGTAGCACCCTCTGTGTCCTCATCTAAGGGTCCAAGCAAACCACCAGTCGACGCGATAGAGGAGCCTGCGGCGGCCAACAATGCGGCTGGCAAAGGAGTATCTCCATCTGGACTCAAAGCAGAGGGTTCAGATAAATATGCAGTGGTAGCGCTGGAGCCTGGTGCAGATGCTGATGTCAAACATAAATTGCAGACCGTCAAAGAGGTGAGATATTAGATAAATATAATTACAGTTAATTTTTAGTGTGACCCAATTTAAGCTAAATATACAATTTTAATAGTTATTCTGACTTCTCGAACTGATCACACTTTATTATTTGTGAAATCTATTCCGTAGCCATATATACAAGCATGTTAAATTTATAACCTTGACACTCGAAACCTTACAACTGTGCAAAATGTAAGTTTTATAGTAATAAAGTATGTTATACATAATACCATGCATGATAGTCACATGTCCATGTGTGTATTAGTCTAGTCATAATTTTACTATACCATAATTGAGTACCACTGTTGAGAGGATGACTATTTGTGTGAATGTCTGTCATTAGTAGGTAAAGAAAAGCTTACACTCAATTTTATTCTGAATCATAGTAGTGGGTGCTCCTTGAAGTGATGTAGTCCTGATTAGATGTTTAGTTTAATGGGATCTGGGATAACATATGGATGGATGGGACATAGTTCTTTTAGTATATTGAAAAATCCTTTTGATTCATAAGGCCTTAAGTGTTAAAATATCTATATTATCAAATTGTCTATGTTTTAGAATTACTACTTTAAAATGTCCATGTATCATTTACCAAGGTATTATAACATAGTAAAAATAATGTGAAGAAATAATATATATATGTAGATATATATATAAATATTAGAAATAAATGTAAATTACTATAGTATTAAATTAATAGCTTAGACCTAATGAATAGTCATTTTGACAATATGGACATTTTAATACTTTTGGACCCTATGAACCAAAAGCAAAATAATATGAATTTTTTTCTGACCTCGAAAAGTATCAAGTCTTCTCAACTGGACAGTAGAGAGAAGAGTTTTAAAGGGAGGTAAGGTGTATGAAAGTGGCCTCACTGGGGAAATACCTGCACCTCACAGTAGATCTTAACTAAATAATAACTCTCTTGAGCATTTTACTAAAGTGTTGCTGTATTTGCAGTGGGAATGGCACGCCTAAGTTTTATTTCTATTGCAAGTGTTCATAGGCAAATTGCAAAGCCTAACAGTTGCAATATAAATATTTGCTTTACTTTATTCCCAATATTATAAAGAACCATCAGTAAAATGCCTCGCCAAGTTTTTATATGCACTAAGCGAACTACCTTGTTTCTTCACATCTCTCTTCTCTAGCCTAAGGTTGTCTGGTAATTCTGTTTGTGATGCATTTGACCATAACCCATTATACCTACTAAATAAGAACATACATTTTTTTCACCAAATGAAGTAAAACTACTTCACATAAAACATCTTTAATATGATTTGTAAAATTTACTTTTCTGGTTGCTGGTCTAAAACTTCGATATATTTTCCATTAAAGGTGACATTGACTCTAAGAAACCATTTTATCCATTTGAAATTAATGAGTCTTCTCTGTCTGATGAATGACGAATTACAATACAAAGTTGCCTTTAGCTTATTATTTTTGAACTTTTTCTAAAACTAGCTGTAAGTGTTAGATTTTGCTTTTTATTTGATTATAGGTTCATCCTTGAATCTTGTGTGGCATTTATTTTGAATTACGAAAGCATTTAGAATTTAGAAACGCTTTCTAAAATTAGAATGGACTTAGCTCACGAGTTCTGCTAATAATGCAGCAACAGTACAGAAGCTTACAGGTGAGCTCAGAAAAAAGGAACAATCCCAAGTAAGTCTCCCATAGGATGACTTCCTCATCCGGGCTACTTATAATGTCACTCTTAAATTGTTATTTAGAATAGCTTTTGCTTTTTTTACCAAATTGGTTGTGGTTCTATCAGAAGATGAAGTCGAAAGCCTTAGAAACCGGTGAGTGTACATGAGAAGAGCAATAAATGTTAATGAAGGAAGTAAGGTGTGTAAAGATCGAGTCACGTGACGCTTGGTTCTCTCTGCCTGTAAGGGATTTGGCGTGAAGTTAAAGATAGATAGAATAGCTTTTTAGATATCTATATATTCATATAATACTCGTGTGGTGATAGAAAAAGAATACTAAAACTTACCGCCCACTCTATTCCCGTGGGCGTCGTAAGAGGCTCTGGCTCCTCAGCCGGTTGTAGGGTAAATACCCGCCTGGCTGGTTACCACCATACACATAGCGAAATAGCCGTGAAGTGGCGTACATATGAGTAAGTCGCGTTTCAGGATCAGCTCGTGAATAACCAGTGCTTGGGAGATTGTTGATGTGATAATGCGAGAACAGCAGTGAATTCTGTCTATCCATTGTCAGGAGGACTGAGCTGACCCATCGGTCAGGGAGACCCATTGAAATGGATAGGAAGCACCTAGCGGGCCAGCATGACAACGTCAACTGACAGGACACTGTAGTGTTTTGTCAGTTGCCGCTTCGTTTTGGGCTCCTCATTTCGCTTACCATCAGGTGAAGCGGAGCTGAAGTAAAAAAAAAATATCCTTCAGGAAGTCAATTGTGTGCATTAGAAACCATCTTTTGATTGATTTGACTTACAATATTTACCCCAACTGCCCTATCTACAAATACAATACAAATGCTTTATTGTTAACAAAAACTTCTTTCATTTTTAACAATATTGAGCTACCCTTTTAGGTAATATATTACCCGTGCCAGGGTTGCCCGCTCTTCTATGGTTAATATAAGCAGTAACTAAAATATGACTATTTCATGTATTTACTTATATTCTATGTATTTACCTAATAATTTTAATTTAGTAGTTTTGTTTTATTTAATTAGTATTCCCTATTATTGTTATCCCTAGTTATTGTTATTTTCGGTATGATAATTCCCGGTATCTTGAACGTGCGGGTCGTGCACTTTTCGTTTTTACACACGCACTTGAAGGGTTCCGTACTACAGAGGCCCGCTAGATTTTTGACTTTGTTTTTATTTTTATGATTTGCTATTTATGTATGCACACTGTGACAACTACAAGTCTACTGTCCGTTACTATTCAAAAGATACAGCCCTGTGACGTGACTAGCGGACAGGCCGACAATACAGACGGACGGACAGCTAATAGAGTTCCGTTGGTAGCCTTTGCGTCTGGATCCCTAAAAACGTCATTGGTGACAATGTCTGCGAGTATATACCGATTATCTATAGGTCAAAAATTAATTAGACATCGTTTACCTGACCTCACCCTAACGGTATAGGAACTAAAGCTATTACGCTTGCACGAACACAACGCGACACGATTCATCTGCTAACGAACCTTCCGTTTCGTCTACATCGGCCCGTGAATTCTGGGACGCAAGTAACTGTGCATTCATAGCCAAGGTTACTCGACGAGATTATCGTATGTGCTAGTTATTGCAAAAAATAAGTATATTATTATTTGCTCCAATAACACAGTAAATGTAGCTATAATTTGACAATTATCTTGTCCTTGAACTTTATCTTGTCATAATACATATCGCCGTAATTTAACATTATCAAACCGGTTTATCATTGACCGTGTTTTTAGGTTAGGTACCAAATGATTGTACTGTTTGATAAAGCGATTACCGTAGCTTAGGTACGCTAGGAGTATATTAAGTATCTGCCACGCGTTGCCTCATCAGGCGGCCCTAACGTAGAATCTATATAGGACCTGAGATTTTTTTGCTCTGTAAGGTCTAGGTACAAATACCAGTCCTTCCCTTCGTAAAATCGTTTCGTTATTAATTCGTTGTATGAAGATGTAGTGTAAATCAGATTGGTAACAATCTCCGAAAACCCAAATACGGTATTTTTTTATACAACGCCCCCGACGACATACAAGCATACTGCTCACCTGATGTAATGCGTTTACCGTAGCCTATGGACGCTTGCAATACATTAAGTATCACTCGCTCGATGCGATGGCCTGCTGCTAACATAGCAACTCCACAGGAGCTTACTATTGCCTTACTCACATGCAGAAACACAATAAAATCTCCATGGGAGTTGTTATTTCGCTGCGGTATTCTGTGAGGTGGAGGGTCTTTCACAAACAGGTTCTTTTATGCGCCCTACGTCTTTTAAAAATATACACAACCAAGACAATCCGACATGTTAATGCACTAAACTGTTTGTCTTTTGTGGAATCGCATCCACGCGCGTTGCTGTCAAAGTTACGTTATTAACTACTGCGCACGGAACTCGTCAAAATATATTGTAAATTTAACGTACAAAGTGTGTTTAAGTATCAATAAAGTATATATAGAAAAAACAAAAATAATGTACTTGCAGGGTAATCATCGGGGGTAAATTTATAGCACGTCGTACAAAATTATAATTTACGTCTGACAGGGTGATTTTACGAGTGTATGAATGTAGCAAATAGTCTAAGTACAGTCACGTCTAAAATTTGTATTTCTTCGCAACAGTTTAAAACTAATCTTAGTTTTGATATTCTGTGAGTGCCCGAGAAGAACTTATAATATTATTATAGTCAATGAAGTGCTTAACAGGGTTGTTATGAAGCTCCATAACTGAAGCGATCGGATATTCGAAATAAAAATCTATTCGTAACCGAATCCGATATAAAAGTTTCGAATGATTTCGGATTAAAGATATTGAATAATTTAATAGAAAATAAGATTTGTTTTTGTCTTAAGTATATACACCTTAAAATGAGTAGCTATAATATTACCAAATGATAACAGATTGATGAAATTCCGATTTACGATTGTTATTTTTTCTAATGATATGTTTTGAATTCTAACTTAACGTTTAACCGCAGCTTTTATTGCTAGATGTTTTACTTTCTAGAAGAATGTTTCCGATATTGAAAATACAACATTTCAAATAACAAATAATTAAAATCCATAATGGTTAAATAAATAAACTAAGTAGTATAGTAAAATTTAATTTGAACACAGAAGTTTATTTACCTATTATAAAAATTCAAACGTGATATGTAGTCCAAAAGAAGATAATAGTCATTTTGATGGTCACAAGTCTAACTTAAACTAACTTCTAGAAACACATCACCATTATCCGAGCGTTAGCCCCGGTCGCGCCCCAAGCTCTCGCTTCGAAGCCCGGGGTCCGCTTTCCAACTACCACTTCTCCACTTCGCGCGATCTTCGGCATCCTTTACTGTCAGACCATTCGCACACATGTCGTCCTTTACCACGTCAAGCCAGTACTTCTTAGGGTTACCTCTTCCACCGAGAGCCGCTGGAGGTGGCATGGCCAAACTTCTAGATACACAAAACATGTAAAAAACAAACTGGCTTTAATACATTGTAATACCGAACACTGAAATTTGAGTAGAAATTTTTCGAAAGTAAAATAGGTTACCGTATTAAGAAAGGCGATAACGCTAGAAACAAATGGTTATTTCAAATTTATTTATACGCCTTTAAAATTTGTTTGTATCCACGAAGTGTTTCAGAATAATGTCAAAGCTTTGGAAACATGTTTACGAACACCAGTGACATGTATGCATGTGTCTGTCCGTCCTTAACTCACTATCATGTGACGGCAAATGTCTGTTACATATTATACTCCATTCCAATTACGTAGGCCCATAATGACTCAACACTCATGTACTCTGCACGTTTTACATAATTACATAAACAGTCTATGTTTATGGTTGTAAATCACCATTAGAATATTTTGAGAATTCTATTTGAATTTATTGTAGAAAATCATTGTATCTTAAAAATTTAACGGGACTTCATAATTGACTTGAAGTGAATAAAAATATTAACTCGGCATAGTTGCCCCATTTCATTGTGTACTAGATATGGTTATAGATCATATATATTAGATATTCTGAAACGTTCTATGGATACAAACTATGTAGTCTTTAAATATCTTAAGATTAATCAAAGCAGCCTGACTGGGAAAATACCTCCACCTCGCACAAAACCGCAGCTAAATAACAACTCCCTGGAGGGTTGTTGTATTCCTGCGAGCGAGTGAGGTTCCCAATAAGCTCCTAAAGAGTCATTGTGGCAACATACAAGCGATACTTTAGGTACCACTATACATTAGGTGGGCCGTATGCTTATATGACTCCCAACGTTATTAAAAATAATTAGATGATGTTAAAATCAGAACTATAAACCTGTTGGAACAGGTCACATGGCCACATATTTTTAGACGCGACTGTACATGGCAAAAGAAAGGCGTGTACGATATACAATGTACGGTCGGTGGGCGATTTCGCCTGATATTGCATGCATGATGGTCGAACACACCGGCGATGTGGCGCCATGAAACGGTCATCGACCATCGAAATCAGTGTCAACTCCCACCAAGAACCTTACCAGAGAGAGCACCGTCTAACCGCGTCTACGACTTCTTGATGGCGAGTGCTGTCCTATTATTTTGTGCAATAGTAAATGGATAATTTATAATGAACAGTGATAGCGCAGTGGATAAAGAGCCGCCCTATTACCCGAAGGTCCCTGGTTCAATTCTTGGTGTGGACATGTACCACTAAATTCGTGTTTGATTTATTTAATATTTGTAATTATCATTTGCTCGGCGGTGAAGGAAAATATCATGAGAAAACCCGCATGTCCAAGAAATTATATTTCGAAAGACGTGTGGCAAGACAAGTCTAATTTTCCCTCTGGGTTGTGGCAATCGGTTTATGTAAAAATCCGTATTATGTTGATACTGTTAAAGGCGAAACCGGTCGGTAAAAATAATTAGTAATTAAAATTGTGAAGTGGAATCTGTATAAGTGCAAGATAATTCTTAACATTAACGAGATTAAAATCCGTACGTTCCGCAAGCTCGCATATGTATTTTTGTTTTTTGTTTATATTTGTTCAGCATAGTGGTTCCTCTTTGCCTGATGGTAAGCGAAAGAGGAGCACAAATCGCAACTGCAACTGACAAAATACTACACCGTATCCTGTCAGTTGACGCTGTCATGCTGACCTACAAGATGCTTCTTCACATCCCATATTGTAGGAAGGAGGGAACACGTGTGCCAATATCATGTAGCGGAACCTGCTAAGCCTAATGTGTTAAGAAACGGAATAATACTAAAAATAGCAAGAAAAATTATAAAAATAAAAAGTAATCTTAAATTGCCGTATTTGTTTTGTAAACATCTATAAAGCGTTTAAATAAAAATATAAATGAACTGCATTAGTCGACATATATTCTCATTGTTTTTTTTTTGCTGGCGTCGATTTTAATGCAGTCGGTTTCGCTTTTACACACACGTCCTTATTTCCAAACTTTATCGGCATCATCAAATTATTACTAAAATTACATGGTAAATATCATCAAAGGTATACTTTCTTCATGATGAAAATAAATCATAGGGTCACACTCTCTATGATGTCCAATAATGAAATGAATAAAAAATACATGAAAGTTTTTCATTGATTTTAAATAATTATTAATTCTTCACCAAATTTAAATGGAGTCAAATTCATTATACCTTATCAGAACACAATTTATATTATCCAAATCCGATGAGCCTTACCTGACATATTATTGAACGAACTTGGATTTTTTTCAATGCTTTTCAATCTATTACTTCACACGCCAAATCCCTTGCGGGGTAGGCAGAGGGAAACAAGCTCCATATGACTCGATCCTTACAAACCTCACTCGCTTCTGTAACATTAATTGTTCTTCTTATGCACGCTCGCAGGTTTCTAAGGTTACTGACATCATCTTCTGATAGAACACGATCAATTTGGTCATGGTAGGTAAGCCTTAGTCTTCTTCGGCTCCTACATGCTTCTACTTTCGTGTTGTATATCTGTTTCGTAAGTCTTTCTTCCTGCATTATTTCTACATGTCTGAACCAACGGAGCATGCCTCTTCTTTATTTTCATACCGACATTATTTCAGACCAGCTCTGTTTTTAACATCATCATTGTGAATACTCGCAAAGCTCGCGTTTCGACCGTATTTATTCTACTTTCATGCTCTCTGCCATACCCAGCTCTCGCTTCCATACGTAAGCGTTGGGACCAGCACTGCATTGTGTATAGCGATCTGTGTCTTCTGGCTCAAGCTTTTGCTGCCAAGAAGTTTTCCCAACGTTCCATTCACACTATTCCCAGTACTCACTCGTCTTTCCACATCAGCGGTGTACCTTCCAACCCTGCTGAAAGCGCATCCAAGATATACAATCTCATTCACTTGTTCTAACGCTTCGTCTTCAACCTTAATCCTTACATTGGTTCTGGTTTCTTTTCTTTCAAATACCGTTATCTTTGTCTTCTTCGCTTTCAATAGTAAGCCTTTCTCCATACAATCGTCTTTCATTATTGTGACCAGTGCGTGTTTGCAGTTCAGATGGTGTTTCTGCTAATAGTCGGCAATGTCTGCATCTAGAAACGCAAAGCAGACAGTTCATCATTAGGTCACCCATGCGTAATCCTACATTCGTCGATCTTATTCTCTGTAGACACAACTATCGAGATACAGAATAAACAGCCTAACAGACAACGTGCAAGTCTGTTTGACACCAATTTTGACATCAAACCAGGATGACATGTTGCCATCCATCCGCACACATGCTAAGCAATTCTTGTAGCTGGACTGCACATCACGGAGCAGTGCGCCGTCAATCTCATATTTCGACAATATCTATGTCCCACAGCTCCTTTCCCACCTATCAAATGCTTTCTCAAGATCCACAAAACCGCAAAAAACCTTCTCTATCTATGGCCAGATGCGTCTCCACGATATTGCGGAGCGAGAAAATTTGATCCGTACAACCCCTTCCATTTCGGAATCCTCCCTGTGCCTCCCACAGCATTTCATCAGATTTCACCCTCATTCTCTTTTCAATTTACTTTTCTATCAGACTATACAGACGGGTCTATACAGACTCGACAAAGCACGAGTGGCGCTCCTGGTTACAGGTGTCCATGGGCCCCCCTTAACTTTTACCACCAGACTAACCTCAGGCTTGTTTGCCATCTTAGTCGTATAAAAAAGTATAATACGCGACGATCACAATAGAACTGCCTTTGTCGAAATCGTTTAAATTCACATGTCTGAATTTAAGTGTTGTATGAAAATCGGTGCGCAAAGCTTCAAATTAACTGCTTTATTTATAGTACTGCTACACTGAGAAAAATAGAAGTCGTGATTACGGATAAATTATGCGGAGTTCCGATATTTTCATCTATATTCACGAAAAAAACCGATCAACAGTCCTTATGGGTAAATTAACCGAAAGTCCTAATATTTTGTCATGAATTTGTATCAGTGAACTATCAGTATAGAGAACGTTTAAAATGTTTGCAAAACCCAATAATAATACGTGAAGCGTCATGATGAATTATCGTGCTGACTGCAGGCTACAACTTTCGTAGAACATTACGGTACTGTTAATTAGTCTACGCATCACAGCAAATCGTCGTGACGGTTATTATTATTTAAATATCAAATATCAAAATTACTCAGTACAAGTGCAAAGTACAACTAGCAAGGTTCGGGTATCCAACATCAGATTTTCAATCAAGATTACTTTTATTTACATATAAAATTTATGACCAAGTTTATACCAAAATTATATATTATATTTTACCAATACGAATTGTATTGTTGGAATGTAGTGCTATTTCTTAATAACTTTTCGCGACGCTCAGCTAATTTGGGCAGCACGTCACAGGAACTGAGTGCATAAAGGATAAAGCCGTCCCTAAATTCAGTATGAGATGGTTTCCAGGCTCCTTTTTTCTTTACTAGGGGAATATTAATAATAAACGGCAGCAGAAGAAGACTGGCACTGATTTCTGTTGCCTCGTGGTTTTCTGTAACAAATTGAAATATTTCATTATGCTTTAAACAGCAAAAAATTGTTCTGCACAACTCAAACATAGTCGGTTTCTTTCTATAGCTGTCAAATCTTTTAAATAATGAACATCATGTATTTTTTTTTAAATACGCCTTCCTCTTTATCAAACCCTTTTCAAAGATTAATTTATTCTCCACCAGGACTATGTGAAAGTAAGTTCATCTTCACAGATGGCATAAAGCAAACTAACATACCTAACCAAAAAATCAAATATGCAGTGTGGAAAGAACGAAGAACTTAAAAAGTGTAGATGCTTACCATCAATTACATCCATCATTATCATCATTACATCCACCAATACCATCATTACAAGAAACTCTTGGATTGCTTTCTTTATGGTAACATCTTTGGTTGTGGCTACTTTTGCTGCAGCTGGTTCATTAATTTTCTTTGTTGAATTTGAAGCCGTGGTCCTCTGGGTATATGCATTGCTTATCTCTTGACGCCATAAGAATAATTTGCTTTTAGCCGCAACCAGTCGCCAATCGGACCAATTAGCAAAGCAATTTCACTTTCCCCAAGCCATTGGAGTGTTGTTATATCAATTCGTGCTTCTAAAACATGCAACAAATTTTGGTTTAGTTAATTAAATAATACTTAGAAAGCCCATAAGACGATTTTAGTTAGAGTTTGTGCCTCTCTGACCACTATAAATTATGGTTGTGAACTATGTATGGTTTTTTGTCTTTGTTTCATACAATATTAATGTCCAATTTAAATTATTATTCTATTGGAGCATTACCATTTATTTGTGTATAGCAATTGTCAACTTAATGGAAACCTGTCCATGATATTGTATGAAATTGAGGCGAATGACAAAAACCGAGCAATTGTAAATTAACTACGAAATTTTTCGGGCTACTATAATCCTACCTATACTAGCTAAGAATAATCAAGGACCTCAACATACAAATGATGCAAACACACAATCCCAATAGGCACACACAGCAGACACTATCAATCCGTTAAGCTTACACCTGCAATGTGATTTTTGACTCTCATTATCAATGGGATAAATGATTAATCACCACCTTTGCATCCTTCTCTCTTCTGCCACCATCATGCAACCTCAGGCACTCACTTATTTTACTGAAATTAGGTAGTACAATGTTATAAAACAGACAATTTTACCCAGCAATCTATAGTTTTAGTAAAAACACTTTTAGTTAGTAAAAGCAACACTGGGTTACCTATTGAATACTGACTGAATGGAAGAAAATAAACTTACCTACGCGCAAATGCAGAAACATAATCTAGCAATACCCATTTCATTATCAAATCTGTAGTATACTGATCCACCTGGTGTTAGATACGTATTCTTGTTGTAGCTAAGTACCGGGTGATTCTGATTGATACAGGTTAGAATTCTGCCACATGTCTCTTAAGTAAGATGAACCTAAAAACAAACACAAAATGTTATCTTTTACCAACACCAATATTCATATGAGAAATAAAGAATCTCAAGCCGTATAAAGGAATCCATATTTTTTTAGCATTTTAGCTAAACACCATTGATTTACTACTTAAGTACTTACCAAGTAGATAGATGTAATCATGGTATAATAATATACTACGCCTACTGTTTTCTTGGATCATGGATGTAATGTAGATGTAGACTTCAATTCACAAAAAAAATTAAATATAATAAAATGGCATGGCACTCAATGTTGCCAGATGGCTGCGTAAAGTTCCCCATTAAGTTATTCAAAATCTCTTCAAAAATTTGTTCACATTATCCTTTTCGTAACCTTCAAAGGGCATTGAAAATGCATTTGCCTAAAATAATAAAACATTAAGTATACGAGTATATCTATATAAAGAAGCACTTTAATTTTTTAAACCAATGAAGAATTAGGTAGGTACATTAGGTATTAAAAATAAAAAAAAATGTGCGTCTCGGGACGCCCGACAGAAGTGATAACTTAAACTAATCCGCTGCCGCATGCGTGAGAGAAAGGGAAGCCACGCATACGGCAGCGGATTAGTTTAAGCGCCTCGTTACGTAACGCGTTACGTTTTACCCTCCCATAAGAAGTTATCACTTCAAAAAAAACAAAATAAAGTAACAATATGAACAGTAAAAAGATCTTTAATTCAACAAAAACTTCCTACCTACTACTAATATTATTAATGTGAAAGTTAATTAGTTACACAATCACGCCTAAATGACTGAATGAATGAAAAAATTAATAGCATAAATAAAGCATGAACCCACATTAAACGCGGGCGAAGGCGCGGGCGGTCACTAGTAATATTATAAATGTGAAGTGCATATTTGTTTATTTATTTTCTCAACCACGCTTAGGCGACTGAAATCTGATATTACGGGTAGAAGTATTTCATGTCCTGGACTAGCGGATACTTTTTAGCCCCTTTTTGTCAATATTTAAAAAAGTCGCGTTCATGTATTACTCACTAGTAATGCTATAAATATTATGTACAACAATGAATTGTTTTTCTCTTATATACCTATCTATCAATCTAGATACTATTATAAAATTGTAAAAGAGCCGTATCTGTACCTTAGAGATATTCCAGAAGAAATAGGTGCGATAAGATACTGGGACATAACTGAGCCAAAATAAGATATTTTTATCCCGGAATTCCCACGGGAACATACTATGGCCGTGTCTTCTTAATCTGGCGATCCTATTCTAAAGCCGTAAATGAGCTGTGTCTGTATACTGAAGATAGATACTCCAGAAAAAATATGTGGGATAGGATACTGGCAACTGACACCGTAACTGAGCCCAAAAATATTTCCTTTTTTTAATTTTTTATCTGTTTTTCTGTTTGTTCGGGCATCACGCTAAAACTACTGGAGAGATTTTGATGCAGTTGTTTCTGCTTATTGTCTAACTTAAAAACTGAGATACTTGGTATCTCGAAATTCCTACGGGTATGGTGGCGTTTTCTTATTCCACGGAAAGTCAGTCTAGAGCGTATCGAGGATTCCAACTTCCATACCACGTATACTCAAGACCACATCAAGCTATACACTTGTAACGCGACATTAGACCCTACATCTATTGAAATATATAATCACGGATGGTGCTCCAAATCGCAAAGAAGTACCTACTTATTTATTTCATATATGTATAACTAGAAAGACAGTAACAATTTTCGGACTTCTTGTGCCGTAAGACCTTGCTTCTTACGTTTGTCCTAGGCAAAGTAACAAAAAGTACCCTAAAGATTTTGAAAATTACCCATTACCTAAAATATCTTTTTAATTCGGCAACACTAAGTGTTTTGCTAATACAGACAGGTTATTCCCTTCCCGGCGAAGTGTCGTAACGATCACGGTACTTTTTGGTTCTGTTATAATGAAACGTCATGACGGTCATGATACTTCTTCGTTAAGTACTAACGAAATATTATGAATCATGTCAAAATACCATTACAAACTGAAATTTCTTAGTGAAGCATGACGATTTTATATGATGTTCTAATATAAAATCGTTATACTACCGATGAAATGTCATGAACAACACGATACGCTATCAAGCTAAAGGAACGTTATTTCTACGGGAAAGTATGATTATATTTTAGGAAGATTTATGAAATATTGGAATATTCCCAATAATTTTCTAGTTTTATGTCACGATGAAAATAAAGTAATGGAGAGTTGTATTCTCATTAAGTTACCTTTAAACAATCGTGATTACTTATACGATAATGTGATGGAATTACAATTTTCATAAACGATCGTGCAAAATTAGCGTTACTTTCATTTATGTTTTTCAGTACAAGGTTCGAACTTAATATCAATAAATTCCTAACAGAAAATCATGCTTCCCTTTAAAATAATGGTAAGGAAGTGAAAAAAGACAGGTCTAAGGATTCTGAGGAAGCATCATGATGCATCATGAACTACAATCGTTGCGTAATGTAAACCTGTTGGTATAAATCGACATATTTTCGTGAAATTGACATTATTTAAGTATCACAATTAAGAATCGTTATTCCTGATAATATTTAATGAAGAACGGAACCTAGTTTTTTCAGTGTAATTACTGATCACTAAAAACTAAACTAATACACCCATTAAAGTAGTATAGAAAACCCATAATACGGTAACAAAATGCCACGACCAGACTGACGCCAGAATGTACGTTTCATGCCCTAACATCTCTATTATGGTGGCTCGGAGCACATACCTGCGCAGATCGAACTCTACAAGCACTGTACTGCACAGCGAAGAACTCCAAGAATTTGTAGTCACATTCTACGACCTGGGTTACGATCGCTCGAGTTTATATAGCCACAGAATAAGTCAGCGACGCTGCTAAATGCGTTTAGTGTTGTTAACGTTGCGCGTTTGAACTGTACTGTACATTGTAAAATAGTATAGAAGGTAATCCTTAAAGGATTTATGTGTAAAAGTACATAGTAAAACGTTCTGTTGCGATATTTGGGGCGAAATATTTTCTTGGTTTCGTGGCATAAAAATACTTTGTAACAAATTCAATTTCTCGTAGTAATATTTCTCTTCTAGGCTACGTAATTTTGTATTCTATGAGGATATAATTTTCTACGCGCCCTAAAAAAGTTTGACAACATGACTTATTATTTGGACAGAATGTATAAGTACTTATTAATAATATTTATTATAAATAGGAATGCGTATACGTCGTAGGAATGCTCTAGTTTAGAGCAAGTACATAATTTCCAACACGTATTATTACAATCAATCCACTGCAATATCAGTTTGCCATTTTATTCCTCATCAGTAGTTAGTTACAAATGACATGACTTAGTGCATTAAATAAACGTCCGTATTATTATCCTTTGAATTCGATTTACATCAAGCTTTTGGACCTTAGTACCATTCAAGTAATAATTGTCATATAGCAAGATGAATGTATTGCGATCGTGATTTTTCGTTTGTCGAAGAAGTTTTGATGGATTTAAAAAGGTAATGAATTCAAGTATATTAGGTAAATGATAAAAAAACAAATTATGATCATCTCACTCCACACACACACACACATTGACATTTTGTCACCATTTCACAAAACTATCAACTATTTAGATTTTCAATTATCAATAGAATAAATGAGAATTAAAACAGTTTACCTTACTGATTAATTGAATATGATATTGTGTAAGTACTGTAGCTAGTTCTACATTATTCATAACCCAGAAAGGCGTAATATTATATTTACATACACTTACATAGAGAATATCTTAATGGTTAAACGTACTTTTCTGAAACAGTGTCACCGTAAATTGTATTGGTAAATTCAAAAACTAACATTATAAAAATATTGAAATGCAAAATATAATCTTTTTTGTTTGTGATGTTAATTGTCTTTAATTAACAGTTTGATTTCCTAATATGACATAAAATTACATATTTTTTAATGTACGACTCGTGTAATAGTAGTAAATAGTCATAATGAGTAATTTTAGGTCCATTTTGACTAATGTTCCATGACACGATTTGTAAATATCTAGAATGCTTTTTCAGGAAACTGATGAACATATTATTCAGTTACTAAGTTTCGGGATATTCACTCTTACCGTTTTCAATAAAAAAAATCCATACACTCCGCGTACCCCGCAAGGGATTTGGCGTGAAGTTATAGATAGACAGAATAAAAAAAACAGTCATGTAGATACTAGTGATTAAAATACTGAAAATTAGTGGTTAAATTTATTATTACATGGGTGTTTATTACAACTTTTTCTCCAATACAAAATCCTGTATTATAATATAACATAAAAATAATTACGAAAGAGAAACAGTACAACGTGAGAGTAGAAGGATGTAGGAGCCGAGGAAGGCTAAGACTTTCCTACCATGAGAGAGGTAGGGCGCATCAAAGCAGCCCGTCTGTAGAAGTACCTCTATCACACAGAAAACCACAGCCATATAACAACTTCCTAGAGGGTTGTTTTGTTCCTGCGAGTGAGTGAGGTCAACAATTAGCTCCTAATAGTTGCTGTGTTAGCAGCAGAGGAGACGTCGCGGGAGTAATACTTAATGTATTACAAGCGTTCATAGGCTACGGTAATCACTTTACATCAGGTGGGCCGTGTGCTTGTATGTCTTCCGACGTTGTATAAAAAATCATCACCAAATTAATCATGTTTTATCAGTAGGTGATTGATGTCAGGAGCCTTAGAAACCGGCGAGCGTGCATAAGAAGAACAATGAATGTTAGTGAAGCGAGTGAGGTTTGTAAGGATCTATTCATGTGGTGCTCTGGTATTGAACGGGTGACATGCAGTAGTCAGATCATCAACTTCTATTATAAAAAAGTAAAATATACATAAACAATGTGGAATGAAAGATGATGTAGTGACAGAAATTGAAAAGGGTATGCTGAGATGGTTCGGACATTTGTAATAATGGATGACAAAAGAGTTACGAAAGAATTATATCAAGCAAGAGTGAGTGGACATATCGGCAGGGGCTGCCCTAAAAGCACACATTTAGATCAAATAACTAAAAAGCCCCCGAAACCGAAAAGCATGCCAGAAGATTTTCATGAGTGTGGAAGAGGCGAGAGAGGGATATTTGAATCGGTGCACCTGGCGTTCCATAGTCTCTGCCTACGCCAATGGGAGACAGGCGTGATGATATGTAGGTATATGTAATATTGTAATGTGAAATACATATTTTTGACGAGCTCGGTAGCTCAGTCGTGAAAGGCGCGACTTTGACACCAACGCTCGTGGGTCCGATTCCCACACAAGACAAACATTTGTGTGCATGAACATGTCTGTTTGTATTGGTCTGGATGTTTTAAGAGAGGTAGGGCGCATCAAAGCAGCCCGTCTGGGGAAGTACCTCCACCTCACAAAAAACCGCAGCCAAATAACAACTCCCCAGAGGGTTGTTGTGTTCCTGCGTGTGAGTGAAGTCACCAGTAAGCTCCTAAGGAGTTGCTGTCTAAGCAGCAGAGGAGGCATCGCGTGAGTGATATATGTTAAAAGCGTTAATAGGCTACGGTAACTGCTTTATATCAGGTAGACCGTATTTTTGTATGCCTCTCGCCGTTGTATAAATATATATATATATATATATATATTGTTATCATTTTTTTCAGTGCTCTAAAATTGACTTAATACACACATCAAAAGTGTCTAGGTATGTATGTATGTATGTATATCTTCACGCCAAGTCCCTTGCGGGGTAGGCAGAGAGAACCGAGCGCCATAAGACACGGTCCTTGCATACTTCACTCGCTTCTGTGACATTCATAGCTCTTTTCATGCACGCTCGCCGGTTCCTGGGGCTTCTGACATCACCTTCTGATAAAACACGACCAATTTGGTCATGGTAGGTTAGTCTCGGCCTTCCTCGGCTCCTACATCCTTCCACTTTTGCATTGTATATCTGTTTCGTCATTCTTTCGTCCCGCATTCTTTCTACATGTCCGAACCAACGGAGCATGCCCTTTCTTATCTTCACACCGACACTCTCTTTTAGACCAACTCTTTCTCTCACGTCTTCATTACGAACGCGGTCAGCAAGCGTTATGCCACAAATTTTGCGCAATGCTCGCATCTCGACCGCATTTATTCTACTTTCATGCTCTCTCTGCCATACCCAGCTCTCACTTCCATAAGTTAGCGTTGGAATTAGCACCGCGTTGTGTACAGCGAGCTGTGCCTTCTGGCTTAGATTTCGGCTGCCTAGAAGTTTACCCAACGCTCCATTCACCCTATTCCCGGCACTCACTCGTCTCTCCACATCAGCGGTGTACCTTCCATTGCTGCTAAAAGCATTTCCAAGATATACAATCTCATTCACTTGCTCCAACACTACATCATCAACCATAATCCTAGCGTTCGTTCTGGTTGTCTCTCTTTCAAATACCATTATCTTGGTTTTCTTCGCATTCAATTGTAAGCCTTTCTTCATACAATCATCTTTCATTGTTGTAACTAGTGTTTGCAGTTCGGATGGTGATTCTGCTATTAATGCCGCATCGTCTGCATAAAGCAGGCAGTTGACCACTGAGTCACCCATTCGCATTCCCACATTCATATTTCTTATTCTCTGAAGACAACTGTCCAGATACAGGATGAACAGCCGAGCCGACAGCACGCATCCCTGTCTGTCACCAATATTGACATCAAACCAGGGCGACAAGCTGCCGTCCACCCGCACACATGCTGTACAATCCTCATAAGTGGATTGCACAGCACGGAGTAGGTCACCGTCAACCCCATATCCGGGCAAAATGTTCCAGAGATTCTTTCGCACGACTCTATCAAATGCTTTCTCAAAGTCCACAAAACCGCAGAAAACCTTCTGATCCAAAGCCAGATGCTTCTCTACGATGTTGCGGAGTGAAAAAACTTGATCCGTACATCCTCTGCCGCTTCGAAATCCACCCTGTGCTTCCCAAAGCATTCCATCGGATTTCACCCTCATTCTCCTTTCAATGATTTTTCCATACACTTTAGCTGCTAAGCTGATCAAACTGATGGCCCTATAGTTGGCGCAGTCCATACGTGAGCCCTTGCCTTTATACAAGGGCACGATGACTGCGCGTCTCCAATCGCTCGGGACCCTTCCGGTTCTCCAGCATAATTTGCTCAAAACCAGAAGGCGTCCCTAACGCAGGTACCACCTAGCTTGATCATCTCAGCTGTTACCATATCGATTCCCGCTGACTTTCCATCTTTCAAACTTCGTATCGACCATTCAATCTCATCCATAGTAATGTCTTCATGGTACGCTGGCACTGCCGAGTCTATCACAGACTCATTCACAATGCCAGCGTCATGGACATAATCATACATTTCTCTAAAATATTCACTCCACCGTTCTAACACTTCCTGAGTGTTAGCAAGAATGCCACCAGCTTTCCATCTTATCTTGTCCATTCTGGATGCTGACGAACCACTTCGAGACTTCTTTACCTCTCTCCAGAAGAGTTTGGTATTTGCCTCGAAAATCTTCGTCAGCTTCTCTTCCTCAATCATATGTAGTCTTTCACGCTTCTCTTTCACTAAAGCTTTGGAGTCATTCTTGCATCGACGGTATATTTCTTTCTTCATTTCTTTCATACCATCACTCTGGTGCAAAGATGATACGTAATCCAGTAAGTGTCTAGGGATCAACATATATTTTTGCAATAACTTTTCTCCTGATTGATATTAATTAAAATTTTCTTTAAGGATTCATCAAATAAAGTGTTTTCGTTTGTCTACAGTAACGATAAAGTCACCTTTGCATTAATAAAGAAATTTGCCATTTTCATAATAAAGGGATTTTTGACATTTGAACCACTATCATTAAAGTTCGAAAAAAAGACTGAAATAACAGTTTTCTTTAAAATTTTATTGGGTAACTTAAACAATTAATAATCCGTGTTTCTACCGCGAACACTAACAACACAAGAACATCGGTTTGGCATACTCAAAATGAGTTCATCCAAATCACGCTGTGGAATGGCCGCCCATGTTCGTTGCAACAACAAAAAAAGGTCTTCTTGCGACTGGATACCCTCCATATTCGGCAGAGCTCTTCTCTGTAGCATATCCCATGCATGCTCAATCGGGTTCAAGTCTGGCGACTGAGCAGGCCAGGGCATGACATTGATGTTAGCTGCGGCGAGAGTCTGTCTTACAACTCTTGCGGTGTGCGGTCGTGCATTATCATGCATTAACTGAAATAAGGGACCGATTTGCACTTGTAGAGGAACGATGACGTCTGATACAATCGTCTCAGCATAAATTTGAGCGTTGAGGTTGCCTCTGATCCAAATCAACTCAGTTCTTCCGCCGATCCAAATACCCGCCCATACCATGATGGTTCCACCACTATAAGGATGGACTTCCTGGCAGGATTTTAATCGCTGTTGGCGACCAGGGGTTCTCCAGTGTCGTATACGTCTTGTATCCGGTCTCATACCAAAACGAGACTCGTCAGAAAAGCACACGAAACGCCATTGTTCTTTGCCCAATTTCTGTGTTCAAGAGCCCATTGATATCGAATCCTACGATTGTGCATTGCTATAGGTGGTACCCTTAGCGGTCTTCGGGAATGAAGGTTCACTTCATGCAAGCGGTTTCTGACTGTTTGGTCGCTAATTAAGTTCCCTGAAGAGTGATGAAGCGTCACGGCTAACATCATGGCGGTTATTGTTGGAGCTCTTCGAGTTGTGATTTGAATGTATCGGTCTTGTCTCCGTGTGGTGCAGCGATACCGTCCTCCATGGCGCTCAGCCACGGTACCAGTGCTTCGGTAACGTGTCCAAAGTCGACTGATAACACTCTGACTTGTATTCAGAGCTAAAGCCACAGTACGTTGCCGGGAACCAGCTTCTATCATTCCCACGGCTCTGAGCATTTCTTCCCTGCTTAAATGACGTCGCCGCTCCATAATAACGTTGGTTTTAATCAGTAGTAGGGAAACAGTAGCACTAATAATGTCTTCAATGCGTTGTATGTTTTTATAGGGAAAATATTGACAGCTGATTTTCATCTTTTACTCGAATTTGATTGACAGTTCCTGTTTCAAATTATGAAATGCACCAAAAAGGATCCATATAAATTTATAAAATCATAAATTTATTACAAAGCCACATCTCAATCTCAAGAAATCCGCATAAAAATGCTTGATCCCTAGACACTTTTGATGTGTATATAGACTTTGAAACGAAACTGTTATGGAAAATACAGACTGTCTTAATATATATGCGGCCAGTTAGGATCTTTCTGTTATAAAATAAAAATCGTAATTAATATAGTCGATTGCATTTATGACAATACAATATAATAATAATAATAAAACTTCTTTATTGTATCCTCGTCTGTATATAATACCTACATATAAAATACAAAGATGAATAATGTAAACTATGCGACCTTACAAATGTATAAAACATTTTAGTGTGAGAAGCTGGTGCCTGAAGTAGGCTTTGATAAGCCTGGACGTATTACAGGACGCCAGGTTCTCACCTCACAATTTGGGTAAATATTGTCTTTTTTACCAATTTGTGTACTGTTTTGTCTAATCAAAATTGAAAGTAAGAGTAATTAAACCAAAAAAATACAATTAATAACATAAAAACATGTTTCACTTATGCTATGATGTGTGGGATTTATTTTAAGCTTTAACGAGTTGCGATATGTTTGTGATAACTTTTCACTTGCAGGAATATAAGACTTCTTTTATAATATGTTTTGGCTCTAAAATGGGATATGCCGCTTATATCCCAATTTATATACTAGGTATATCGATCCGATATTTTGGTGAAATAATGTAACAAATACACTTCACTATTATTACAAAACATCCGATCTCTCGTAGGTAGGTAGTGTTCCGCATGTCTTATACAAATAACCAATCAGACTCATATTATTTCGGCCCATTATAGATTGTGCAAATATTGGAGCAGGTACAATGGCGCACGACAAACAGTCGGTACATCGCACTCTTGTTTATCACTTCGTCACTGAAATACAGGTGTAAAACCACACTGTATCAGAATTTATCGTAATCCAAAGCACTTCATATATAATTTGTGCGGGTAATTAGTGTTAGTATTAAAGTTACTTATGATTGTATGTAACGAGTATTTAGTAGCAATGATAAAAGAATACTAGTAGTAAAAATAACTAGGCGATAAAGAACTGGCCTAGTGACCAACTGGTCCCCAGTTCGAATCCTGACATGTACCTCTAAATTCGTGTTTTCGGATATATGAGTACATATTTGGAATTATCAAAAATATGAAGGCGGTGAAGGACAGGGAAACATCGTGAGAAAACCCACACGTCCAAGAAATTATATTTCGAAAAACGTGTCACCTAACCTCAGAAAGATCTGGTTTATCCACTGGATTGTAGAGGTCTAACGGCAGTCACTCCATAAAAATCAGTATCTTCGCCAAATCCCTAGGTTTAGATGGCGGACATTTGATCCAATTCTTTAGAGCCGTTTTCGAGATTAACGATATACATTTATATATACACAATAATTGCTCGTTTTAAGTAATAGAATAGATTTCTATATAGTTTCCGTAATTTCGTTCAAGGTAAAAATTGTTTTCGTTCAAGGATAAGGCACCTCCATTATAGCTTGCCACTGCCATGTTTATATTAGAACAATTTCTATAAAAAAATGTTGGTGAAAAGAAAAGAGCGCATATCAAAAATCTGTATCTTTGCCAATCCTTGCCTAAGCGGTAACGGACCCCGCCAATACTAATGGGTAGGAACTGGAATAGCGGTAGGATGAAAAAGATGAAAAATGACATTTAGGAAATAAGTTGATTAGAGTTTTAAAAAAGCTCGAAAAAGACGCTGTGTATCCCCTAACTTGATGCATTTGCAATTAACCATTGAGGACAGTTAAGGTATATATTATTGTATTAATGCTCTATTATTGTACCTGAACTAATCGCAGCTGAAGCCCGCCCGCCGTATGTGAAATGGTTACCTCAGCCTATAAACGCTCGTAATACAGGAAGTATGTAGCTCGTGTGTCACATTCTCCACCATTGCTGCTAACACAGTAGCTCCTCAGGAGCTCACTGGTAACCTTTTCACATTCGCAGGAACCCAACAAGACTAGGGATTTTTTTAGCAATTTCCAACTTCCTGTGAGGTTGTTGTATTCCCGTGTGTGAATGTAATTTTCAGAACTAGCTCCTGACGAGTTGCTGTGTTAACAGCAAGGGTGATAACGCGCTTCCTGTATTAAAAGCGTTCATTAGCTATGGTATGGTAGCATTTCTTTACATCAGGTGGACCGTATGCTTCTATGCCTCTCGCGGTGTTAAAAGTCTTATTTGATAATTAGCAGGGTGCAGTGTGCAGGTAAGATCGATTTTGATTCTAAAGGTGATTATGAACCACTTTCTCTCCACTTCTAACTAATGAATTTTAATATAGCCCCAATACATACTCACGAGTATATTGTACCTGCGAGACGCGGGGCCGTATGGGGAAGTTCAAGGTCGCTCAGCGTGCTATGGAAAGAGCTATGCTCGGGGTTTCTCTGCGCGATAGAATCAGAAATGAGGATATCCGCAGTAAAACTAAACTAAATGACATAGCCCATAGGATAAGCAAGTTTGACGTGATAGTGGGCCAACCGCATAGTTTGTAGAAGCGACAACCGCTGGGGAATAAAGGTTCTCCCCGTACTGGTACACGCGTGTGGTACAATGTGGTATGACCCCCCACTAGATGGAGCGACGACCTCAAGAGGTTTGTAGGGAGTCGATGGATGTAGGTGGCACAGAATCGAGACGAATGGCACTTTAGATGAGAGGCCTATATTCAGTAGTGAACGAATTCGGGCTGAAATGATGATGGTGAGACGCGGTGGTTCTACCTAATCACCAATCTTCTCAAAGGGGTTTCTGTGTATGTGATTTACATTCTGCGTACACCTACCGACCTACCTATGACCGAGATAAGCTGCGAATTGAAGAGATTTTTTTATTTTAATAGTGCTAAAATGACTATGGCATTTAACGCATGGAGATAAAAGGCAAGCTAAACGCAATGTGATAATATGAAAATGAATGAATCTCTTGTCGCAATCAAATTGAATGAATATACCTTAAAGACCAACAGGTACATCTACTTTGTTGCCAACAATGCCAACTGTCACGCATACTTGCTTTACACCGATCGTATGTGTCACACACAGTTGAAAGATATATAAAGTAGGTCAACTAGCGCACTTAGGCCTATTTTGAAATAATTACCAACGCTAAATAAATATGACTTTGTGTGTAGTAATTAATGCGCATCAGTGGGAGTGCGACAATTTGGAATATTTCCTTAAAGTTATTCTACTGCTTATATCTCTATATTTTACATGCGTGACGTTTCATTTAGTACGAGTACATCTACCTGTTTCTTGACACTAATGTAATATTGCGCTACGCGTATGGAAATGAAGTATTTTCTACGGATCTTTTCCATGCCTATTTCGAACGCAGCCACGATATCTTCGGAGTTCATACGCGAATTCCCTTGAGTTTATTTTATTTTGAAGTAAGTAAAATCGCAAAATGCCAAGTAAGGACTGTAAAGAGGATGATTCACTAATTACACACCTGATGGGTGTACACTACTTGAAATCTCTGTGCGCCTAAAAAATCGGGAACAAAAATCCATACATCGCTTCAGCTCACTCCGTCAGACGGCCAATCGAATATTTGTCTATGGCAGGCATGTAGCACAGCTAAAAAACATACCAATATTCATCTAATAAATCTTCAAAATCCAAAAAATTGCAACACAAAAACTTTCCATTGTTATTTAACTGCGGTGTTATGTTGGTGGAGTTCAGTTTATGTTAGACGTCTTGCTACTGTCATTCGTGCGAGAAATAACACTGTAACCTAACTATCCTTCGTCATTTTGTTGCTTGCCGGTAACGGAAAACTCAATTTTGTATTTGCGACTGACGTCTGTCTTTGGTTGGGATTATTTATATTGAGGTCTTCTGGTCTTCGAAGGTCATGTTATATTGTGGGCCACGATGTGGGCGATGGATGATCTAGAGCCTCTATCTATTTATATCTTCACACCAAGTACCTTGCTGAATAGGAAGAGAGAGCATTAGGCCAATTCTACTTAAATAAACCGCATTTACACTGCTGCGCGGCGTGTGCCAAAATTTGATAAGTGCATGTTTCAACGTTTCGTTATTCTGATAAGCAGCAGAAGTTGCAGATCTGCAGCGCCGTAGTAATTTACTCGCTACTCTGTTAAAAAATCTAGATTACAGCTTCGCTTTTAGGTACGTATCACGATCCCTTTTCAGATTCAGATTTCCCAAATTCCTCTCCCCCCTTCTCTAATTAGCCCCCCATGTGCTGTGAAAATAATAAAATAAAACTGCAAAGTCCCCCGAAGGGGAAGATATTTCCCCCTAATTTTAACAGTTTTTAATTTTTTACGCAGGAACCCTAAATATTAACGGGATAAAAAGTACCCTATATACTTCTCTGAACAGTCCTCTACCTACCAGTGAAAGTCCCCTCAAAATCGGTTTAGCCATTTCGAAGATTGAGCAGTCAGAACCCGTTATATACGTTTTCCCATACATTTCGCGGTCGTATACGACCACCCGGGTTTCGAAGGGTTAACTCGGACAAACAAACAGACAGACAGACAGATAAAGTCAAAGTCAAAATCTTTTTATTCCGTAAAAATGGCTACATTTGTTTGGAATCGTCACAATTTTTTTCCCTACCGTGCAGTTTATGACTAGGTGAGCACTGATAAAAATACTGCCAAAAAACTCAGGCATCCCTCTTTTGGTATCCAAACAAATTTACATATTTTATTAATTACATTATAATTGGATCGACTCACTCCCAGGCATTTTTATCATTAATATAATGAGATACTTTATAATATGCCCTGCTACACAATTTGGCTTTAATAGTAGTTTTAAATTTGTTTATTGACAGTTCTCTTACATTGCTGGGAAGTTTGTTATAGAACCGTATACATTGCCCCATAAAAGAATTACTTATTTTGTGGAGACGGCTTGCATGTAACACAAGATTATGCTTATATCTAGTATTTATGCTATGAGTATCACTCTTTTTACAAAATGAGTCTATGTTTTTATGGACATACAAAAGATTGTCATAGATATATTGCGATGCGACTGTTAAAATATTTATTTCTTTGAATTTTTCTCTAAGGCTCTCCCGGGGACCAAGTTTGTAGATAGCTCTTATGGCTCTCTTTTGCAATAAAAAGATGGTGTTAATGTCCGCGGAGTTACCCCAAAGAAGAATTCCATATGACATAATACTATGAAAGTAGCTGAAATAAACTATTCTAGCCGTATCAATATCAGTGAGCCGTCTAATAGTTTTCACTGCATAGGCTGCAGAACTTAGTTTTCCTGATAATTTTTCAATTTGTGGGCCCCATTGTAGTCTGGAGTCAATTGTTATACCCAAGAACACAGTTGTCTCCACAGGGGCTAAATTAGTTCCCTTAACATGTACATTGGTTATTGGTTTTATATTATTGGTTAAAAAAAGTTAAAAATGCTTATTTAGGCTTTGGTAACGTGAATATAATAATATAAGCTTAAAATAAAGACTTTATTTGGAATCACAGACAGACACTTCAATTTTATTTATATGTATAGATTGTCTATTATTTATATATAAAATATATACTTACATTGGTGTCTTGTTTATATCTCACCATTTCATTTGACATTTTTGTCGTAATTGGATTTTAGTTTTAATTTCATTTTTTATGCAGATGTGTAATAATAATTTCAGCCAGTCTTTTTTAAACTTTTAATCGAAAATAATAAAGTACCTATAATAAAAGTTATTTATTACTTTATGACTCTATTCTTCACACTCAAGAGACTAGAAGAGACCTCCATTAGTTGTGAGGCCCCAAAAATGACTAGTCGTTTAAATACTTATTAAAAGACAGTTAAAATACTTATTATTTTTTATTCAAAAAACGGCCGAGTGCGAGACGAAGTCCTACTAAACTAGTATATCTACAGGATGATTGGTACTTCGACCTTTTCCCTGAAAGAGGTTCTTTGGAGCAAATTAACCTCCATCGGGAATTAAAGATTTATTTGTAATTTTCTGCCATGTTATCGAAAGCCTAATATCATAACAAAAAGGCTTAGTTAGGCTGATTAGACAAAATAAAATGAATACGAATAAAAATGCGTCTTCCTACTCCATTATATCCTAAAATAATAAACAGAAAATATAGAAAAAGATCTCATGGGTATGACATGGATGAGTTGAATATTGATAGTCAATGTTTAAGATTGGAAGCAATTCATAACAAATTTTACTTGCAGTCTCATACACTGGGTAGCAAACATGTCTGGGTTCCACATAGACCCAGATTCTGTAGATGTCAGTCAGTGCTGTACCCACGTTGAGTACAAAGTGTAACGGCACTGGCATGCACGCACTGAGGCACTGCCGCCGCACCGCACCGGCACAGATTTCACAGTACAGTCACTTGTCACTGCTGATGCTACTACCGTTTCTGAATGATGACACCATTAGAATCCAAGAAAGAAGCAATTCTCATAATTGATATAATGTACTTAAATGTGATAGCAACTCCATGTTTGGTATAATTTCACGACTAAACCGCTGAATGGATCTTAAGAATATTTGGTACCGAAGGTGTCTGAAATCTGGAAATATGTTCTTCTGCGGGTTCTAGAGCCTCATGGATAAAGAGACGGCCCGTTGAGGTCCGCGTGGCTGAATTCCGCCATGCGCGATACGGCGCCAAGTATATAACGGGCCTCAAGGCGTCAATTGACTGGTATCTGGTTCGAATCTTGGTGTGGGCATCTACTACCACTACTAACATTACAACCACTAAATTCTTGTTTTCGAATTTACGTACATATAATAAAAGATCGTCAGGAAACCCGCGCGTCCAAGAAAATATATTTCGAAAAACGTATGATCTAACCTAAATAAGGTCTGGGTTCTCGAGACTGACGGCAGTCGGCCCATGAAAAATCTGTATTTTCGCCAAATCCTTGCTTAGGTAGCGGACTCGCCAATCCTGAATGATTAGGAAGCGGGATAATGTTAAGAACAGGGACTTCACAAAAGTTGTGAAACCGTATCACGGGAGCAGAGAGCATTAGCTAGTTTAAAAAAATTAAAACTTATACGTTACCTTCCACGTACAGTAAAAAATATCTGAGCAAATGTGTAACTATCCGTTATGTAATATAACATTCATGTGAGGAGAGAAAGTTATACAAGCAGAATCATGTTTGTGCGATTTACATTATTTTTAGATAAATATATGAGACGTTGGTAAAACATAGTAAACAAGTGGTTCGAATGTCATAATTGTACGGTAGTAATTAAATAAACCCTGTCTAATGCAGTTTTCCGTTTTTGTTTTTCTTTCGATACTAACATTTAAATGTCCATTGTTATAAATAACCATTGTGTTGAACATTGTCAGTTAAGATGATGAAATCATACCGGAAAAATATGTTTCGCAAAAATACCAATGCAACTTTATTTTTCCCGACTATTATTTATTCATAAATATGTTAAACATACATAATTTTAAGAGAGGTAGGACGTATCATAGCTGCATGACTGGGTAAGTACCTGGAGGTACCTCACAAAAAACTGCAGTCAAATAACAACACCCTGGAGGGTTGTTATAATTTGGCTGCGAATGACGAAGGCTCCTCAATAATGAGTAATCTCCTGAGGATTTAGCGTGTTAACACCAGGGATGGCAACGCCCGAACGTTGCGTTACCTGTATTGCAAGCGTTCATAGACTACAGTAACTACTTCCCATCGTGTAGCGATCCACCACAGGTCCACCTGCTGGTATGCCCAACTTTTATAAAAAAGAAATATCGCCTTACTAAAACATCATCGGATGGGATGTAGTTAATCGCAAACCTATCGTCTTTAAATGCATCCCCTCGCCTTCCCCAAAATAATTTAAATAAATTATAAAGTTAAAATCTAAAATGCTCATTAAAAAGATACAAACAAAATTTCAATTAGGTATATTTTTTATTATAAAAGATAATCAATTGAAAACAATAATGGCTTATTTTAGATTACAATTAAAATAAATAGCGACTTTGTACAGCCATAGTCATACTACATTTGTAATATTTATACCTGATGTTACATAAACCTATTTAGTAATGTGTGACTATAGTCATGATCATGGCATAAAAAAATAATACTACTTTATTAAAGGCCACTTATTATTACGTTTTATTAATACGCCTTTAAATTTGCTTCATGTTTTATCAGAGCTGCAGCATCACCTCTGTTTACGCACACTCATTTCTACGGATATAGCTAACTGATCTTGATCATAATTTTATATTAAATGCTTCGCCTTCCTTCTTTACTATTTCAGTAAATTCTCTTAAATCTTGGTCGACCGAACTACTTTGACCCCGGTACTTTGTCTAGGTATTGTAGGCTTCTCAAATAAAGTTTCTCCTTTATGCCGATTTCCATAACTGTTGCGGAACAAGTAAAAGACAATGGTTACCTAATTTTTTCAGATTCTTTCTTAACAAATGCTCTACATCGCTTTTCTACTTGCTCGTTAAACGTCTCGTTACTGTAAAATGATTTTAAGAAGTCATTCTATTAGTAGTAAAAGTAGAACGTTATAAGTCGAAAAATATTTATTTAGTTCTCGCGCCTACTGAAAAAATATAAAATTGATCAATCGCATATAAAACAGATTATAATTTAGAAGTCAACAGATTCAGCTACAAAATTAAATCAAAATTATGTGCCTGACAAAAATGATACGGTCTATAATATATAAAGCTTCGAAAATATTCCAATTGTTTCAAGGCAAAACCGCCTACACATATATAATATACATTTTCTATTGTGATAATCATGTTACCTGGAGGAGACAATTACGCAATAAGAGATAACTTCCTATAACTTGTAAACATGCGAACACACTGACGATCATTGCCGCACTGACTGAAAAAACTTTATACCTGAAATCGATTAAGATCGGGTTTCTCTTTTATTTTCTGCAGTAAAAAAAATATAATTACAATTTAGGCGAGAATACACTATGTACAATATTTAGGATAAGTCATAATGAAATTTGTTCTGACTTATATTTATTTTGTAATATACCTATCCTCCTACTAGATCAATGTACGTTACACTCTGCACCGCAAGCTAATTAAACCCACACTTACTCAACCCAAAGGGAAAGTCATACTTTGCTTAGGTTAGATCACACGTCTCTTGAAATATAATTTTATTGACGTGCGGGTTTTCTTACGATGTTTTTCTTCACCGCCGAGCAAGTGAAAATTACAAATATATACATAAATTTGGAAAAACACGAATTTAGTGGTTTCGCCAGGTTTCAAACCACGGACCGCCGATTGATAGGCCGGTTATTAATCCACTGATCATCATTGATCCTTACCTGAAATTTAGTACATAACCCTATGTTTAAATATGTAAACTGGTTTTCTGGAAATTTTATTAATGTATGTTCAAAATGAACTCGTATATGAGCGTTGACAGTAAATAAACTCAGTGTCCAATACAATACAACAACGGAGCGGTTTTTCAAAAAAACCTGTTTGTGATTTTCGGCATTTGACGGGCCTGTCTTATGACATCGATAATACCGTGTCCGTCTGTTTAATTGTAATAATGAAAATGAGTCATATCCTGCCATTTAATGATTACCGAGTCGCCGGCTGATCATGATCGTCAATCAAAAAACGACGTTTAATATCCTCTTGAGATCTTTTACCTGTTAAATCTTATAAAACCCGCAAGGAAGTTCCGACAATGGGATGATAATGATTATTCAAATGTGAGTAATGAACTTTTTGTTAATGTGATATAGACGTATATAGTGTATAATTCGCGTATTAATTTATACATTAAATTTACGATTTATACATAATTACAATGCTATCTACTTCCTACGATATAATTATTATTCACAATTACAAGTACATCTACTTAACTCCAGTGACATTGCTAACGTGAATCGTCCAACGCGCAACGTGTGAAGAAAAACTGTATTATTATTGTTGTTTATTTCTTCTACATTAATTTATAAAATTTCTTAAATATTCTATGTTAGCGTAGCTTTACGCCAAATCCCTTGTAGGGTAGGCAAAGAGAACTGAGCGCCGCATGGCTCGGTGCTTTCGCACTTCTCTCACTTCTTTAACATTCTTATAAAACACTACCAATGTGGTCATGGCGGGTAAGTCTTGGCCTTCCTGGGTCACTACATCCTTTTACTTTCGCGTTGTTTATCTGTTTCCTGTTTCTTCCTTCCTGAATTCTTTCTACATGTCCGAACCAACGGAGCATACCTCTTCTTATTTTAACATAGATACTCTCTTTCAGAACAACTCTGTTTCTAACGTCGTCATTGCCAACGCGGTCTACAAGCGTTACGCCACAAATTTTGCTTGCTTTAAACGCTTGCAATTCGATTGCGCTTATTCTACTTTCAGGCTCTCTCTGCCATATCCAGCTCTCGCTTCCATAAGTTAGCGTTGGGACCAGCACTGTGTTGTGTATAGCGTTCTGGCTAAAACTTTTATTACCCGGCGCTCCATTCACACTATTCCCAGCACTCACTCGTCTGTCCACATCTGAGATATATCTGCCATCCTTGCTGAAAGCGCATCTAATATATACAATCTAATCTACTTATTCCAACAATTCATCATCAACTGTAATCTTTACATATTGTAATCTTTAAATAAATGCCGTGACAGGCAGACACGCGAGCGATCGCATAAGGCTTCAGTTTTCCGGTTTGATACGACACCCTAAAGAATACGAAACCTGAATTCTTATAAATGCAACATAATAAGTAATTAACAGAATTTAAAGTTTGTTTATTAATAAAATAGTAAATTGATAGAGTTTAAAGTTTGTTTATTACTAACCAAACTTTAAATTTTGTTAATTTACTTATTATGTTGCACTTATAAGAATTCAGGTTTCGTATTCTTTCTAACAATTGCTGAGATAAAAATGTTTGCCAAATACGAGAGCGTAATACGTAATAGAGGTCATGTTCCGTTTGAGTACGGTACCAAACTATTAAATAATCTGTGACGGTACCTTAAATATATAACTGTTACAGTAAGAACTACATATCAAAATCATTCCTCCACTATTACTGTTATGTATGAGAACAAGAGACGTAGTGCAGGTGTCAATCAAACAACGGCTAACAGCGCACTGAGTATCTATTGAGACACAAGTAACGACGGTGGTGTGGGGATACAACACGCACACCTACCTACATATTACATATATAACATTCCTCCCCCTTTAAATCCTTATCTAGCACTACTATTTATAATAAGTGACAACGCGCCGAGGGCGTCGACTACGTTGCTGCGGCGGCGGCGTTGTCGGTGCCGCCTCAGGAGGCTGCATCGACGGAGGCGTCTCATGATGTGACGTCGTCGGGGGCGCCTCAGGTATCGGCGTCGCAAGGGGTGACGCCTGTACCAAATCTGTATTTTGCGGCGGGGAACGCAGATTATCATCTGCGGGGGGTATAACATCATCATTTCCCTCACCGGCTGCTTGTAATGGTGTCATACATAAGGTCTCTCTGTCCCTTCCTTCCGCCGTTGATTCAGGTCTTGATGGGCTAGGAATCATCTCAAATGCTCCCGATGGCCGATTCAAAAGGCTAGATGGCATTTCGTTGCTATTTATGTCCGACATATCGAAGTGATCGGCGCACTTCTCGGCCTCGGTGTAGTTTTTGATTTGATTCTTGTGTCTTTGTATAGTAAACCTAGCTCCGGAAAAAAAATGGCGTAAAGTACACGTCTTTTTTTTCCTATGATTTTTGCAGTTGCAGTAGGTATCTAGGTATGGGAATTTTTGTACGGAGTGATGTATCTGTTATGAAGTAACTATTAAGTAATCTGTGGTTTAGTTTTAGAAACAGACCCTGTAACAATGAAAGTCTACATTTCGACCCCATTTCTTAATGTCTGACGGTAAATAATATAATTGTGTGCGTTTATTATTATTTTTTTCACATACTGCTACTCAGTAATAATGATAGTGTAAAGATAAAAAGATTGTTCCATAATAATAAACGCAGGGCCAAATCCCAATTAAGCGGAGAAATTCAATTTTACCATATTAAAAATACATACGAAAATGCCAAGTCAAGTGTCTTTAATAGAATTCCCGTTTTCTCCTGACGACGATTTGAATTTTAGATCTTCCTCTTAGATGGTTGTTTGTTTTTCAGTAACTTATTTAGTAGTTTATGATCTGGAAGAGATGCATGTGTGCCACCACTGATACACTCAGTGGATTACTTAGTTACTCCAACTATACACTGTCCATCTTATAATTAAACTTTTGACAGGTAATAATTTTAACATGTCAGAAAGAGACAGGTAACTGTCAAGTTTTGCGTATCTCTCAAATCCGAAAGAGATAGAATAATCTGTCAAAGTAGTTTAATGAAATGGACGCAGCACAAGAATATTACATACGAAAATTGAAAGCAGCTTGTAAAGTTACACATCTCATGCACGTCAGTCGTGTATTTGAGTTTCCGATTTCCGATTCAGACACGAAACGCACCAATGAGGGGGAAACTTGCATATAGAATGTTATTTGTCTATATTAGTTCTTTAGTACCTACTTGGGCAACAGAGCATCGCTTGGCGTTTTTTAGGTTTTTGTTTGTGTAAATACGCGTTTTTAGGGTTTCGTATCTTATAATTAAAAACGGAACCCTTATCAGGATCACTTTCTTGTCCGTCTTTCTGTCTGTTTGTCCGTCAATCAAGACCCTTTTTCTCAGGAACGAGTGGAGCTATCAAGAATGAAATTAATATCAAATACTCAGGTCTATAATCCTTTCGAGCAATGAAAAAATAAAACTTCTAAGTCAACGCGATCAAAAGATACAGCTGTTTCTGCCTCATTTATGCGCATATTTTGACATTCGCAAGGGAATCAAGGGGTACTTCTCGTTGACCTAGAGTCATGAAATCATAAGTCATGAAAAGAAGCAGTATCATGTAGCACAATTAAAGGAAAAATCCGAAAATCATACATTTGTAGTTCCCTAATTTGCGAAAATATTTTTTACGGAACCCTCAGAGCGCGAGTCGGACTCGCACTTGACGGCTTTTTTATAGATAAACTTGATACACAAAAACCCTAATCTAGATACAATATTTGATCCTAATCGTTAGAGCCTTCTCCGAAATACATGAAATATATTGGAGTATTTAAATTCAAGCATTACTCGTTTAAAGTAGTAGGATGAACTAATAGTACCTAGTGATGTACTTATCGATGTTGTCACAAATATATTGGACGGACGAGATGTTTTACACACCGAGGTTGCAATCTCAATAAAATCTTGTAAAGTTACACCACGTACATAAATCTCTCTTCAAAACTGCACGTCATAACAATGAAAATATCCAGCAGAAACAGCGGCTTGCTCCCCTACCTTTTATGAAATAAGCTTTAGTTGCCTATTTTCTCCACTGCCCTCGCACCGTTTGTATTCAATGAAAACATTGTATTTTATCTTGTAAGTATTTTATCTCTATTTAACGTCCGTAACGTATAGTGCCTGCTTTTGTTTACTATCTTTTATTCTCTATGTCAATTATTGTAATTCTGAATCATACAAAGGATTGCAAGTGACATTTTGTCCGTCTTTTAATTACTAGATTAAGAACGGCCTTCTGACCCTCGTGGGTGTTCCTGGGATGGGATATTAATTAATTGCTCATTCGAAATGGCCGAATAGTTTGAGTGATTTAGGCTTACAAATCATCTAAATAGGTCAATGCATCTGTTAACTTCGATTCACAGACAGACAGGCATACCAAGGCACACGGCAGGACTTAAAAAGAGGCTAAGTACCTACGCTATCTGTCAATATATAACTATAATAACATCACGCCGGGGTAGATGATCGAGCGCCACATGACTCTGCTTACAACCCTCGGTAGTTTCTTTGATAATCATAGCTCTTAGTGCACGTTCACCAGTTCCTATGGCTTCTGCCACTACTTTCTAACACATGTCCTGTTTGGTCGTGGTATTATTAGTTTGGTGGTGAGAATTGCCCTGCCTCGGCACGTACATCCTTTTACTTTTGGGTTGCATATCTGTTTCGTCGTTCTTTCCTCATGCTTTATTTCTACACTTTCAAACCAACGGAGCACGCCTCTTATCATAACACCGATACTCTTATACCAACTCTCCTTCTCACGTCTACATCAAGTGCATTAGTTGTACAAGCAGGATTTACAGGTAGACTTCTATGTAAAGCTATTAAAAAAGATCACATAATTCAGATGATTTATAATGTTTAAATTGCCTCGTCGGATATTTTTAAGAAAAACCTTAAAATTAATGTAACTCCTAAATGGTTCCCCATTCCCCATCCCCAGGTTATGGTGTCCCATCCATAACCAGTTGAGAATGCGCAAGCTTGCATTGCCAGAGGAATACCTGGCTCGTCAATTATATAACAATTCAAAGTTTTTACCTGGCTCGTCAATTATATAACAATTCAAAGTTTTTTTTTTAATTTGTCGGCCATTTTGACCTTAAGAGATAGGAACGGTTCTGAACATTCCTATTCTACTTTTTTATGCTGAATCCGAATCTGAAGTCAAAATTCGAATATTCGAAAAAAAGCGGCGACTAACACACAGACAAACGCAAAGACAAACATATAGATTTCATATAGGAACGGTGTTCCTGAAAATGTATACTGTAATGAGCTGCTGTGTCAGCGCTTACAAGGTTGTTAGAAGTCACCCAGTTTAGTTACAAATTTTAAAACCCGTTAAACCGATTTCAATACAATCGCTTAATTCATCGAAGTCGTATATCAAGCTAATATGGGAATAATCGAACGTTAGCAATTGCACATCGAAAACAGATATTTTTCAATTACAAATGGAGAGTTGTTGTGTTCCTGCCAGCGACGTATCAAAGGTAGACACGTTATACATGAACATTATTGTATTTTAAAATGGCGCAAGTACTACTATATCTACGTACAGTTATTTATTATCACACTTTGCTCTAAAAAGAGACAAATGATAGGAAATACCTGTCGTTAGAAAGAGATGAATATACATATTTAGTTACGTATTGATTGCTGCTGAGCGCTCATTGGCGCGAGCACTGATTTACCGATATGGAGGAGACTGAGGAAAAAGCTCTGGATTTAATTAGTGTTTAAAATAATAAAACCAATTATTTACAAAACATCTATTTTCGTAATATAAATTGTGAACAATGAAATTATAAAATAATATCGAGTCAGTTTGTGAGTGAATAAAAAAAATACGTATTTGATAAAATATTATTCCCTCAAATAAACTTAACTTATTCCTTTTTTGTCTTTTTTAATCAGTTTTCTAATCTAGACTATTTTAATGCGCGAAATATATTTTAACTTCACTATAATAGCGCGTATTAGATGAAGCCTGTGATTATAAGTCGGATATTGCTCTAGGAAATGACAATTTAAAGAGGAAGATACATCATTGCGATATAGGAAACACTTTAAATGACGACTCGAAATTTGACGAGCTCGGTGGCTCAGTCGTGAATGACGCGACTTTGATACCAACGCTCGTGGGTTCGATTCCCACACAAGGCAAACATTTGTGTGCATGAACATGTCAGTTTGTCTTGGTCTGGATGTTTTAAGAAAGGTAGGGCGCATCAAAGCAGCCCATCTGGGGAAGTACCTCCACCTCACAGCAAACCGCAGCCAAATAACAACTCCCTAGAGGGTTGTTGTGTTCCTACGTGTGAGTTTGGCCACCAGTAAGCTCCCAAGGAGTTGTTGTGTAAGCAGCAGAGGAGGCATCGCGCGAGTGATAATTAATATATCGCAAGCGTTAATAGGCTACGGTACCCGCTTCACATCAGGTGGGCCGTATGCTTATATGCCTCCCGACGTAGAATAAAAAAAATATTTAACCATATTTTTTCATCAAACCATCTAGGTAATCTAAAATGGAAAGGAATAAATGATAAGCAGTGGCGTGCACTCCATATAGACAAAAAGACATTGTCTACCCTATCAATTTGATAAATACCATCCGATGTTTCATTCTTAAACATAGTTTTTAACTAATATTTCGTATCAAAAACAGCTCCATCTATCGGTATCGGTAAGTTATTAAAATCATCGCTAGTCATATTCAAATCGCAGCTAGGCGCTACGCTACACCAGCGCCGCATTGGCAGCTTTTTACGGCGGAAGACACTAACTATTTCTGTCTAAATTTACGTATGTGTGCCGTGTTGTTAATACAAATACTGTAGTGTGCATTCCTGTAATTACATTGCCCACAATAATATAAATAACGCACACTATTGCAAAGTATAGACAATGTCTTTTCAGCTGAACTATAACGTAAATTACCTAAGTGTCGCGAGCATTGCTACGTAACTATTTTAAAAAGTAGTTTGCTGCATGTAATTATAGTGAAAGATATTGCCATTTCTTTTTTTCGTATAAAATTGATGTTAATTTTATTTTGATTTTAAGACGGCCGCCATTGTTTTTGTTTTGAATCGATTGACTGGTAGCAGACGAAATAAGATTTTAAAGTTTTAAAGTTGATAAATATGGATGATATTCACTGCGAAAGTTGTTCATGTGGTGTGTGTAGTGTTCGGTGAATAAAAACAAGTGATCACATACATCATTATTTCCACAAGACTGGGTAACCAAAATCAACATTCTGTATTTTTTGGTAAGTTAATAGCTTTAAAAAAAATCTGCCTACCCTGTCGAAAATCTCTGTGCACGCCACTGATGATAAGTAATATTCTATTCGCTTCATTCTTTTCTAGAACGTGTAGTATTACTAGTATCTAATAATTGAAAATAAGGTAGGTAGGCGTATTACTTATTATAAAACAAAGTTAGGAATAAATTTAATTCACAATTCTGTGTTCATAACGTGATAGTTCAATTTTCCTCAACTACCCCTAGCAACGGCTGCCACTAGACCCGCTCTAATATTGCTAAAAACTAAATACATTTACTATGTTTTTAATAAAAAAAACTGTACTTACAAATGAAATGACACGTTTTCCTTGTCTTTAACAGTTGCCGTGTATTTTGTGGACCATCTAAAAACACAGGAAGGCATTTTTGCCAGAAATAACTTATTTACGCTTTGTGGCGAAGTACGTATCGACGAGACGCGAGAGCGTGCCCAACTGAATCCGAGGTGGGCAATTACCTTACTTTCGTATTGCCATTCTAGAGCGTGTACAACGTATCTATGACTATAAAAACATCTTAGGTTCCTGCGAGTAAGTGAGCTTCCAAGGTAATTAAATCCGAAAACACTAAAGTAGTACGAGCTCGTATATGCCTTCACCGGTTTCGAACCAGGACTATTCGGTTAAATGAATCTATATAAATATTACTGTAAAGTTATAAGTGGTATAGTAATTAATTTTTTTATGATTTTTTCCGTGATCCTTGCACTCGTAGTGCGATTGTAACTTTTATCACGAACGGCATAAGAACGGTACAAAGATCAAAGTGTTAAAGCTTGAGCTGCACGTAGTTGTACCTCTCGGGCGCTAAAGATATAAACATCTTGACACTTTAAATTTATGATAATGACGATTTATGACAAGGATCATGGAAAAAAATGATTATTGGTTAAATGACTCTTATATAAATATTACTATCAAGTTGTGGTAGTAATTATTTTATTATCATTTTTTTTCCGTGATCCCTTTTCCTCTTGGCGCCAAAGATATATAAACATACATGACACTTTTAATTGGCAGAGCTGCGATAGCCAGCGGAGCCACATTACCCTCAAAATTGTCGTTTGGGGTAGACTGATGTCATCCAGCTAGCGTTTAGACGGTAATAGTGAGAAACTCCAAAATCGACACACTAATAGCTAACATATTATAGTTTTGTATCCTTTCATTTGAAATTTAAATGTTCGTTGGTGAGGAAGAACGGTCCAAAATCGTTCCAATTAGAAAAAAAAACATATGGGAAAACGTATGGCCGGCCACTCTGCAGTGCAGAGTCTGCACTGCACTCCCATCAACAGAAAAAGTAACAGCACTCGTCACTAGATGTCGTACAGGGTTCCATATATTTTAAAAAAATTAAAAAAATAAAAATAAAATATTTAAATATTTTTTAAATTTAAAAAATATCAGCTCCGCCTACACAGCTTGCTGTTATTTACTAGTTTATGATTAACCACATATACGAATGATGATTAAGACCTACACTACTAATAATGTAAACGGTATATGAATGAAATTACATACAAGTAGTTCAATTAAAAGAGTAGCGCACTCCGCGTTGCGTGCTGTTGAGACAATTGTTAAGATATTGAAACGGTTGGACTTCTGACACAAGGATAACTGAAGGTTAATCCAGCAGACTTGTTCGTAATTATACGTACAAGTTGAATGACTCGATTGTAGACGGATAGTATCAGTCGAGCGATTTATATTTGAAAAAACTGCTATCTATATATATAAAACAAAGTCGTGTTAGTTACACCATTTATAACTCAAGAACGGCTGGGCCGATTTTTATGATTTTTGTGTTTTTCGATTTATCTTCGTCCGGAATAGGTTAATAAGTATTAAAACAAGGAAAAAATAAAAATAAAGTAAATTACATTTCTCATACATTTTATATGAAATTCTTTTTTTATGATATCTCGAGTACGAGATGGCATTTCTATCTTCTATATATATATATATATAAAACAAAGTTGTGTTAGTTACACCATTTATAACTCAAGAACGGCTAGACCGATTTTTTAGATTTTTGTGTTTTTCGATTTGTCTTCGTCCGGAATAGGCTAATAAGTATTAAAACATGGAAAAAATAAAAATAAAGTAAATTACATTTCTCATACATTTTATATGAAATTCTTTTTTTATGATATCTCAAGTACAAGTTGGCATATCTATATATATAAAACAAAGTCGTGTTAGTTACACCATTTATAACTCAAGAACGGCTGGACCGATTTTTATGTTTTTCGATTTGTCTTCGTCCGGAATAGGATAATAAGTATTAAAAGAATTTATACCATCTAATAAGTTAAAAAAACAATTTATTGATCCTGAGGCGGTACGAAGTTCGCCGGGTCAGCTAGTATATGTATAAATACGAGGGTAAATATCACATTTCTTAAATCTATATACCCAAGTGAATAAATCTGAAATTGAAACGTGCCTTTCGTTTGTCTCGTACTTATTCAAGTACTATGATTTCTAGAAGATTTATCTTCATAACAGTGGTTATATTTCATTTCACGAAATAAAAGTTACTAAATAAACAATGTTGAACTGTGAATTTGTTGCACCTAATCATGCGAAGGGCGCCAGCGGCGGTCCTAATGTGCGTCGTAATTAGCAAACAGGACGCCGCTCCGGAACTCTTTTATTACGCTTAATGTCCGTCCAAACTGTTTGCAGCCTCCTGCCGCCCTTTGAGCGCCTGGTACACACTCGTAGAAATGTTAATTTGATGTCGCCTGACATCTCCCCCGCGCACATTATTACACATCACGACATTGTCACGTACCCCCTTTGTTATTCTTCCCTCAATGTATTAATTCGACATGATGTTTACAAATTGTTTATTTGAGAACACAACAAACGTATAATTATGTTTCGCTAACCACCTGCCGTCTGGTTTCCGTTACCGTCGTACTATTTATTTATTTAACGCAGACTCGGTCCCTTTTTAAAATATGCATAATTTATGAGATCCCGGTTAGTATCGATTGCATCAGCTACACAAATCACAACGCATCGTGTTTTATATGAATCAGGTTGGTTACTTTGTTTGATTTTCATCCCGGTTACCATCCAGATTTCGATTATGACTTTTAGCCAGTCTGTAATGTCTTGCGCCTATATTTCGCACGGCAAGGCAAAGGCTTTTTTTGTTGTCGTAATCTGTTTACTGCAATGCAAGTCACTGGTAAAATCAAACGTGCACACACCGTAAGTCTCGTGTACAAACCGGATAAGTTCAGCTCCTATACGTATAATATATCCTCATTCTCAAATTTTCTCCTGTACACATATCTTGTGGTAGTTGGAGATACTAAAGATAATGTCAGCTAATTGCTTGTAATAATTGAACGGCACGGAGAAACACGCTGAAAAAACAATAAGTTCTGTTTCATATACAACGTAGGGAAACATACAGGCATGCAACCTACCTGACGTAAGGTGGTCAGCGTAGCATATGCACTCTTGCAATACAAGGAGTATTGCACGCACGTTCCTACCCTCGCTGGTAATAACAGTATCTTCTCAGAAACTTACTAGTAACTTCACTCACTCGCAAGAACACAACAGTACTCAAGGGAGTTTTGTGAGTGAGGTGGAAGTACTTTTCCAGCCTATGCCTCTTTTTCTGTTGTGGTAGTTTTCCTATCGATTATTAATAATTATATTAGTGCTAAGAATTGCGCCCCGTAGCATTATCATTTCATTAGAGAAACAAATATAATCAATTTATTTTACAAAGGGAAAGGATACGTTTATACGATACTGATCCGTTATGTTCCGACAAAGAACTATCCAATTATTAGCACTTCAAGAAGCAATCTTGAAATAATTTGAAATATTTAATGTCAAATAGAATCTAATAAGAATAAAATTACTTGAATTGAATGAATGTGGATAAATCTTGGCATCCAAAGTATTCGAATCTTTTATTAGTATATACATGTGGGTGCGAACGTTCGAACTGATTACGCTACCCTACATGAGCACCCATAGTCCGTGATCGTAGAGGTCAATTTTATAAATTACACAAGTATGTAATACACGCATACGAAACTAACTGTAGGTATTTTCTTTTATGCCACACCTATCAGTTTTTTCACATTAATGCCAACATTATAATTTGATTTACTACGACGCGTTTGATCGAGTTACATCTGTCACTCGGTTTTCCTTAGAATTTCGTGTTAAATCGATTTATAATGTCTCGATTTTAATATGAATATACACAACTAATCATTTATTTTGGATTTATAACATATTTACATTACTCGCGTTGCCTGAAACAGTTCTGTCCGTTCCTGACAATGTATTCATAAAGCACATTAAAAATACTCTCTGTAGAAGCTTATTATAGAATTGATGAATATGTAACTGACAAAGATGTCTGGGAATAATTCACTACCTGTCCTTAATAATCTTTAATTTTACCATTTGGTAACATTATTGTACCAATATGCTTATGTAAAAAAAAAAAATGTAATATGTAATTGATAATTTTAAAAGAGTAGCATTGGCAAGTTTCTTTCGGCATTTCTTCTTCGGCAATGGTAATTTCCGCAATGCTAGATAGATAGTAAAAAAGTAAAATAAGAGAATTAAATAAGATACAATAAGATTATACTTCAACAAATGTGTCTAAGTGCCCGCGGGGGCCCAAGGACAAATAAAGATTTTTTTCTTTTTATCTTTATCTTATAATTATACAATATTTTGTGTTTTACATCAGAATAATGTAACATTTATTTTTCACGTGCTTAGTTAAACGTTGGGCACATATCGAAAATGGTATTAGTTGTTGGTACACATTATTTTCATTCTATAAAACAACATTCAAACAAAATGGCATTATCATTAGTCATCACCTTTCAGTGTTTATTTCCGTAGATCCGAACCACAGCCTAAAAATCATTCAATGGGTATGAAACCTACATCTATACATATACATACAGATAAATAAAATTGGAGCGTCTGTTTGTAATATTAAAATAACCGCTTTTTACTAAATGCATATGGATATATACTCGGTACATATACCAAAATGAATATTTTTACATTTTTTGTCTGTCTGTCTGTTCCGGCTAATCTCTGAAACGGCTGGACCGATTTTGGCGGAACTTTTACTGGTAGGTAGACGACTGTAGAGCACCATATAGGGTACTTTTTATCCCGTAAATATTTAGGGTTCCTGCGTAAAAAATGAAAAACTATTAAAATTAGGGGGAAATCTACTTCTGCAATTTTATTTTTATTATTTTCATAGAATACCTATATTTTAAATAACTACGCATTTTATATGTAATAAAAATACAATAAATATAAGTTGCCTCAAGTTGTCAATAGATGGCGCTGTATGAAAAAGGTCTATAGAGAAATAAAGGCCCAAATATCATACGTGCGAAGCCGCGGGCTTCAGCTAGTAAAATCACTGTCATCGTCTGGATATCGTGGCACGGTAACTTTCGGTTATGCCACGTCATGTCGTTGACGGGCACAAGCCTTTAATGTTCATTGAGAGGATGTCTTGTAATGAGTAACTTCCGTTCCTAACCGCAATGGCCCGTCACGCAGACCCTGTCCAATCCTGCCACATTGATGACCAGCTTACCGCCACCGTAATCCTTAAAGTATAGAGATAAATAAACGCGGACTAAGTCGCGGGTCATCACCTAGTCTTAAATAAAAAGTGCTAATAGCTAATCTTAAGTAAATAAACAATGTTAAAATGACTAAAAGCTCTGAATGTTATCTGAGCCCTCCGTCTACAACATTAACATTTTCAGTTTGTATTGGAATTTAGTACTCGTTCTCGATATTTGAAAGTCAAATTCAATGTTAAATCCGATTCGGTGATAGTTAAATTAACTCAGCTGAAGATATTTTTCTTTGAATGTCTCTCGTGGAAGATTAAGAAAGCCGTTTGCGCTTTGATAACTAATTCATGGTTCATTATCTATTACGAGATATTGTAGAAATTAATTTAGTTATAACGTGTTATTTAGTGTTTAATCATTTTATAACTATTTTTTATACAGCATCGGGAGCCATACACGCATACGGCCCACCTGATTTAAAGCGGTTACTGTAGCCTTTGAACGTGTATATTACATTAAATATCACTAGCGCGATGTCACATATGCTGCTAATACAGCAACTCCTTAGGAGCTTAGGAACTGGTGACCTCACTCACACGCTTTATTATCTCTTGCTCGGCAGTGATGGAAAATTACGTAAGGAAACCCCCATGTGACAGAAATTATATTTCGAAGTACGTATGACATAGCTTAAATTGGTTTTCGCTGTTTGTAAGTCAGACAGCAGTCGCTCCGTGTGAAAATCGGTATCTTCACTAAAGGGCATCTGCGTCCGACGTCGCTTGCTTGCCTTATGCTTAAATACCGCCCCCCGCCTATTCTACTAGATTAGTAAACGGGATAACGCTAGAAAGCAGAAGAGTAGAATTTATCACTAAAACTATATTACTTACGCATCCATTCATTACGAATTACTCTAAAAGGAAGGTGAATTTACATCAATTCTTATAAGAAATTATATTTTTTTTAACCCACGAGTAGCAGTTGCTTGTGTCTTAAGATTGTATTAAATCATTTCTAATGAATATCAATAATTTTAGTTATAAAAATAATCAAATATTTTTCTGTTATAAATTACACTCTTATGGCCGCTTGTACCATATCACTAAATAATACTTAAATGAAATTTAATTAAACTCATGTTTTAAGTCACTGCAACGGCTTGTACCACCGTCCTGTTTAGAGAACTGTCAAAATTAAACACCCAATATCGGTTATTTAGCAGAGCTAATATAAACGTAAGTTTTGACGTTTATTTTATGTTTGTAACAACAACAACAAAAGCAACAAACAAGCAAGTAAAATCTAGGTTATATATCGACCTATATCATTTTGTATTAAAAATTGATAGGCTGGTTCTTACTCGTATTTACGTATATATTTGAGTCGTGGAAAAGAAATAATATGTTGCTCAAAAATGGCGTCAGTTGCGGTACTTATATATCGCAAAATGTAGGAGAACTGCTTTACCGACACAATTATCACGTTTTGTTAAATGATTTTCAAAACAACTTCGTGCAAGAAATCACTAAACGCAATCATGTTAAATACAGTTAAGGATTTAAATATATTTAGTTAAATTTATTTAGGTTATATTTAAAATTTGGTACAAGCCACCCGTTAGACAGAATAAGTCTCTTCTTCCCACTTTATAATGATTCCAACTCTTGATAAACCATGAATTATTTAATTGTGACGTTGTTTGTATTATTGCAAGTGTAATAAAGGCAAATTTGCTCACTATAATACCACATCTATTTTTGTTAAAATTAATGTATTTTTGGAACGGATGACGGCAGCCAGACCACATCCGGCAATAAAGTCTCCTTTTAATATTGGAGTTGCCACCGAGTGATATTTACCATGCCCAGTGGTCACCATATATCTGCTGATATTAAGTTAAAACATATTTTTTACATTAAAGTATTAATAAAGGCGTTTATTGACCGTGTTAAGTTCTCTTTTATACCTATGTGTTTTATATGAAGAACAGCATCGTAGCTGAGATATATATACACACAATAATGATATTTAACAGACTGTACGATCGGATAATGCACGACGCTGTCATGGAAATTAAGAGGAGATTTTATAAAATTGAATTTAATTTCAAAGCACGCAATCCATTTCTGGTATAAAGCATGTAATTTTCCATATTTCTTCAACCACTAAACAATCTAAACAGCAGATATTCATAGATTCCTACTAAAACCGTAATGTGTTCCAAAAGTTATTAGGGTGGCAAAGAATAAATCAATCGAACTGTAGGTTGCGAAATGTAAACGTTTTTATAAGTTAATACAAGCGGTATTGAGTGGTAAGCGCGCTTGCGGTGCTTAGCGTTAGCGAGTGCACTGCTCCCGTCTTATCTGGCTCGTTTGTCCTGCGGGAAGCTCTTTAGCCCGATAGCAGCTGAACCGACGAGCCTTCGACGGCGCCCGCTCCCAAAACGACCACTTTACGAGTATATTCATTCGTCTGATACGCGAACAAGACATAGATATTGTTCAATGAAATATTCACTGTGCGGTAGGTATACTACTCTGTGTAAAAAGTATCGGGAATATGTCAATAAAAAGACCCGCGTAAAAGAGGTCGTTCTAATTTTTTTACTGCATGTTGGTAGCACTGTACTGATTTAGCGCGCAAAATTTGAGCGGGATCTGTCATTTAATTTGTTTTAAACTACACTTTTTGTTGGTCATAGTTTTGAGTCCTCGGCGATTTTTACAATGGAAAATATTGTTGAACAAAGAGTGTGCCTTAAATTTTGTGTTTCAAATGATATTTCATGTGGTGAATCACTAAAAATGTTGCGAAATACCTACGGCGAATCGTGTATATCGAAAACAAGGGCTTATGAATGGTAAAAGGCTTTTAAAGAAGGCCGAGAAGTAGTAGTAGACTTGCCTGGTAGACCTTCAACCGCTACGACCAGAGAAAACATCGACAGAATCAAGAAGCTAGTGCTCGAAAATCGACGTATGAGTCTGAGAGAGTTGGCTAGTGAGGTGAACATATCTTTTAAGTCCGTCCACAACATTCTCATTGACATTTTAGGCATGAAACGCGTCGCCGCTCGACTAGTTCCAAAAGAGCTCAATTTTGTTCAAAAAGCGCAGCGAAAGCATGTCGCTGAAGACATGGTTTCCCGAGCTTCTACGGATCCGACCTTTATGAAACGTATAATAACTGGCGACGAGACATAGGTTTATGAGTACGACATGCAAACAAGCCAACAGTCTTCAGAATGGCGTCTCGAAAACGAGCCGAAACCAAAAAAACCGCGGCAAAGTCGCTCCAAAATCAAGGTGATGCTGACAGTTTTTTTTGACTACCGTGGTGTGGTTCACTCCGAATTCCTTCCAGAGGGAGAAACAGTGAATAAAGAATATTATTTAGGCGTCATGAAGCGTTTGCGTGAGAGTATCCGCCGAAAACGTCCAGATTTGTGGCAACACAACTCATGGATGCTGCACCATGATAATGCACCATCACACACAGCCATTATAGTGAAAGAGTTTTTAGCGAAAAATTCAACAAAAGTTCTCGACCAAGCACCGTATTCACCTGATATGGCTCCGTCTGACTTTTTTTTATTTCCCAAGTTAAAATTACCACTTCGAGGAAAACGTTTTGAGTCGATAGAAGCCATAAAAGAAAATTCGCTGAATGAGCTAAAGGCCATACCGCAAATAGCCTATGAAAAATGTATGGAAGACTGGGTGAAGCGGTGGAGATGTTGTATTGCAAGCGATGGGGCCTACTTTGAAGGCGATAAAATAAATTTAGATGAATAATTTGTATTTTTTGTTTTATTGACAAATTCCCGATACTTAGTACACAGAATGTATATATACATACATTCGTCTAAGGGTCAATGCTCTAAGGTCATTTGCCTGAAAATCTAAATGTTTTATATCAATCACCTGCGTCTCATACTATACGCAGGAAATACCTACGTATTATTTAAAGGAACATTTTAATACCACCAAAGTGGAAAATAAGTGCACGGCTGCCTGTTGGTAAGCAATTACCGTAGCCTTATCGGCAGTCAATTTATTCATTCTTAGCATGTATTAACTCACACTTTCCTTCGAATTTATTATTATTACTGAAAGTGCCGATAACATGATAATTGGTATATTAACCCTTCGAAACCCGGGAAAATGTATGGGAAAACGTATATAACGGGTTCTGACTGCTCAATGTGTTTAACGGTATAAGTGGATCGTTGGCTTCTTAGAGACAAAGCTAGCCACCGTTGTGGACCCTGGATACTAATGTATAAATAATTTTTAATCGGATTGCAGACAATTGAAAATTCACTGGACGTGGCATTAGAAGCATCTTTTCTATTGAAATGGTATTCTGTTAAAATTTGAGGATACCTTACTCGTTGTACGTATGTATAACTTCACACCAAATCCCTTGCTGGATAGATAGAGAGAACCGAGCGCCACAAGACTCTATCCTTACATACCTCACTCGCTTCTTTAACATTCATTGCTCTTCTCATGCACGCTCACCAATTTCTAAGGCTCCTGACACACCTTCTGATAGAACACGATCAATTTGATTATGGTCGGGAACTCTTGGCCTTCCTCGGCTCCTACATTCTTCCACTTTTGCGTTGTTTATCTGTTTCATTTTTTTCACATGTCCGAACCAACGGAGCATGACTCTTCATATTTTAACACCGACGCTCTTACCTTACTCGTTGGTATATGAAATATTTTCGATGTGTTGTAACTGTTTGTAATCCGCCCAAACACACAACGTGTGTGACTGATGAGCGTGTTCAGTTTTATGCACTTCAGTGTTAGTTAGAGTATGGTGTGTCATACTATTGACATATGCCTAGCAGATTTACTTACAAATACAAAATTCTGATTGCTTTAGCTACTCATTAAAAATCCATAAGCTACGGTAATCGTTTACAATCAAGCGTGTACGTTTGTTTGTCACCTTAATAACAAAAACGTCATGTGATTGGAATATTAAATAATCATTATGATGATTTACTGGTTATCATTATTATGATTTTATTTACTGTGAAGGGCCGCCCTAGACACATATATCGATCAAATAAGCGATGTTCTGAAAAAGGACCGAATCAAAAGCACCTGAAATGGACGAGGTTTATGAATGTAGAAGAATCGAAAGATGATGTGTTCTGACTGGTGAACCTAGCGTTCCAGTCTCTGCTTACCCCAATGGGAGACAGGGGGTATACGTATGATTTGCCCCAAACCGACACAAAATAATTGTCGCCACAAGATTTCTTAAATAACTAAAGATATGTATGAGGCGTAATAATATTACTAACGGATCCTTGCGATTCAATTGAAATAAATAATTATATAGTTTTTCTGTAAGAAAGAAAGTTGGTCCCAATGACAGTATCGGTTTTAAACATGTAGAAAGAATGCAAGAGAGGTGAATAACGGAACAAATTTCCACCAATGAAAAGGATATCTCCTACATCCTTTCACATTTGCGCTAATTTCTGTTGGAGGAGCCAAATCCAATGAGGATGAAGGCTCGCCTATCACAATCCAAATGCCCATGTTTTATCAAAAGACGTTATTAGGAGCCCCGGGAACAAAAGACCTATGAATGTTAGAGAAGCGAGTGCGGTTTGTAAGGACCGAATGATGTGGTGTCCAGTACTTTACCTATCCCGCAAGGCGCTTGGCCAAGTGAAGGAAGACAGATACTTTAAGCAACTAAAAATAATGCTAATCGCCAAATTAAATGGAGCCACAATTAACAACTATCGAGGAGACTAGCTCGATCCTAGTACTCATTATTATGTGAATTACTTTTCAATTGCCAAGTTTACTCAGTGAGACTTGGTCATATGCGATTAAAACCTGGATTCTTAGTATTTAATTAATACTTAGTTGCACACAATTACATCTAATAAAAGCCTATCAAAAACGTGTATCGTTTCTGCCAAATCCTTGGCAAATGAATGAATATGTGTATATATCGCTGCTTTTACTAATGTTTTTCTTTTTACCTGTCTATATCTTCAAGACAAGGCCCTTGCGGATGAATATATATATATATATCTTCTGCCACTGATCTTTTACCTATCTAACGATATCTTCACGCCAAGGCCGTCGTGTATGAATATGTGTATCTCTTCTTCCACTGATGTTTTACCTTATCTTCTGTCTATATCTTCACGCCACGTCACTTGCGGATGAATATGTAAACAGCTTCTTTATTTACATTTAACTTTAAAAACTCACTTCAGACTCGCATACGACAAATTCTGTACCACGATGTAAAAATGTGCCATATAAACATATTACTGATACGCCATATAATTTTTAACTTTTTTTTCTTTATTATTTATTGTTACAGTGGCCATAGTAATACACAGTCTATAAACATTTTAAGTATCTATCTACGTTTTACGATTCATAAGTTGCAGTTAACGACGGGTGCTTTCCTACGACCTTAATATCTAACCATTTAGATAATTCGATTATCAGGTTTTTCTTCTCTATCTAGCCCCAAAGTAAGCGAAGCTTGTGTTACTAGACAACTAATAAACATACGTAAATACATTTTTTTTATAAATACATACTTATTATACATAGAAAACACCCAGACCAAGACAAACAGACATGTTCATACACACAAATGTTTGTACTGTGTGGGAATCGAACCCACGAGCGTTGGTGTCAAAGTAGCGTAACAGCGCGTTCCACCACTGCGCCACCGAACTCGTCAAGCAGGTGCAGGTAGCTGTCGATTCTTTAACTACTAGCGCTGCGTTATAGCATGATGAAATCAGTAACCATGGTACAATATACGAGACGAATGCATTTAGTCTAATAGATTTCTATGCAACTGTACTTATTGTACTATATAAAGGGACAAACACATTGTCTACTAATGAATGGATTGTAAGCTGCGCCTTTTGTTTCACGTCCGACGTCCATTGAAATGTCTGTAACATACATACAAATACATGTCTAATTTACATTATTGATTGTTCCAGGTAAATCTGAACAAGTAGCAATACTTTGAATACGAGAAAACCGCGAGAACGCCACGGATACTGTATAATTGGTATCAATTTGTTCCTATTTTATATTTCATCGCCCCGTGTTGCGTTATTGAGGCAATTCCCGATTTGCCTTCTTCCGGTTGTATTTTCGTATGCTCCGTTTTACGAGCAACATAAAAAGCAACTCAAGGAACGGTTGTACTTCCATGCAGATACAAAGCTGTGTAAGGGGAGGGCGCGACGGCCGGTTTTCCTTGAAATATGAAACGCGGCTGTACCTAATTCCTTCGGCCATTTTCCGAATGGAAAAATTCACTCAGCTAGCAGCCGCGAGCGATTACTCCTCTTTAGGTAGTGACACGTCGTGGAGGGAGGGTCGGCCGCCGAGAACTCGTCCACATAAATAATCGAGAGCTTACGAATTCACCCGCCGAGCCCGCACTGGAATATCAAGGAAACTGAAGCAAATTGATGGCGAAACCTAACCCTCTAATGGCTCGGAGGGCCGATGATAACGGACAGCTCGGGTACCGCACGCCATTTACCGCTACACGTCATCTGTATTGAGAGCGTTTGTCTACGATGACCAGAGTAAATGAAGCCAATATACTGCAAGAGAATGCCGTAACACCATCTGCTCGCTTATATGATACTGAATAGATACATAAATTGATTTGGACAATTAACCGGGCGGCAGCTTGAAGTCGTAAATTGTGTTCTGCGGATCCCTGGAGCATAAATCGACAATTGTGCTGTCAGCGTGTGGGCGCCTCCGATGCCGCCGCTGCCGCCACCTCGGGTGATATTCGGAATACACAATGGTGTGGACGCTTTATCATAATGTATTCGATGCCCGTTTCTCTTCACTTGCTCATACCATCTATATTTCATATATCAAAAGAAATTAAACTCCGAGTTATCAAATTAAAACCATTTATGTGACATGATTGTATCCGCTACGTACTACATAATTGATAGAAACATGAATCTTTCATATGAGCACGGAAATGTCACATTTTGGTAATAGTCGTCGGGATGTTGTTTGCTTTCGAGGAACAGTAAACAAGAATATGCGGGTGTAAACAACGTGTGCCCGCCTCTGGAAGCAAACAAAACATCTTTCCCGGTCTAACTTCTGATATAGTGGACATTACATCGCAGACGACGCACAAAAAAAATATAATATCTTAGATCGAAACGTTTCGTTCAATGTTACAGCTTTATTGTATGTACTACCTCCATTTTAATATTGACATATTCTCGGTACAGGCAGGGACAAAATCGTTTTATGCCCCGTCATGTCGCCACCCTGCGCCCTCCCTTGTTGCCGAGGCGCGTCTTGGAAACTTCATTACGTCGCGTCGCTAAGTCGATTTTAACTAAAATGTCTCGTCCGTCAGCGCTGAACGGCCGACGTTCTCGCAATGTCGATGTGTTATTTATCGCAACAGTTCGCCGGCTCGCTCAGTCGCTCACACCCTTTAAATTATCCGCAAACTCGAGGCGTTACTGTTGAGAAAAGATACCGCGAAAATCGTGATAAGCGTTCAAAGGCTCATACGTCGGAGGCAGCGATTCGACGTAACGTTCTGAGAAATCCCGATCTCGTTACGATAGTTAGTTGTCAGTTCTCGTGCTCGGTACCCCGAGGCCTGCCCGAAACTTATCGTGGGAGATAGCCAGGACGATGCCGCAGCCGTGCGATGAATTAATTTGCCTCCCGCTATTATATAAACTACCTAGATGGTAATAAAGATATTTTAGGGTTTCGGATTTTCTGCAAACGGTGACGTATCTTCCTGAGCGTACCGTCCTGTACCTAAGAGTACCTGCCAATTTACGGATGATTTAATCTTTTTTATGTAAATTTTCAAAAGTTACGTGATATGATATATTCATATCAGAGTTGCCATGCCGTAATCATAACGTGTACGTGTAATGATAGAATTATAATGATTGCATCCGACGAGTCGCCATTCAGCATGGAATGCGTTGTTTGCAATTTATGACGACATAACTACAGTCTAAATGGTTCTTCTATTACTACACACACATGCATTTACTGTTCGTTACCATTCTACAGTAATCTTGGTGAAGGAAATCGTGCTTGTAAATAATATATTCTATGATTTAGTAGGGCCTTGTCTGAAATTGTTGGTTAATAAAGATTTTTTTTTATATTAAGGTATATTAATCGATTTTTTTTTGTTTGGCCGTTGAATTGGCCATTGTTAACGTTGTATTTTTACGATTTTAACGAACATACATTGACATGTCAGCTATAAACATCCTGAATACCCTAATTGATGACGTTCTTGACATCTTCAAAGACGTTTTTTGTGCAATCTTAGGAACAAATAAGCATGTGGCGTAGCGTAGCCGATGTAATGTTGGTACTATAGTCTATTAACGTTTACAATACAACAAGTAACACAGTAACAGCTATACTGGTAACTCTTGCAGGAATCGTATAGCTTTTCAGGGAACTGTTAATTGACTTCTTCGCTATGTAGGTACTTCTCCAATGGCACTGGTGCTTTGATGCACCCTACTTCTCTTTCGCAAGAGCCTCATTGGTTAATTAACCGAGTCTGCCGCGTGCAGATGAAATTGGATTTGTATGTAAAGACGATATTGACCTAGTTACAATCAGTTGTGTTTATCACAGCGGAGTTACAATTTTTCTTCAGTAGAAAGTTACACAAATTCCGAAAAAAATGCATAGCAGTTGGTATAGGGTCTGGTGAGTTACTGGAGTGACCGGAGGATCATGACTTCTGGAGTTTTCAGGCGGTCTATTGTGCGGTGTCTGTACGAGCGTTGTCGTGAAGGAGTCTATAATTATGAATAATTGACAAATTTAACTGCTTGACAACGAGCTTGTTCATAATAATAATTATCATCATTTGTCTTATTATCACAGTACAACTCTGCAGTGGTTGTTTTGCCAGGACTTAATAGGCAGTAATGAACAATGCAGGTCGAAGTTCACCTTACACTCACAAGCAGCTTCTTTTGAGAGACGGTTTAGCTGCCTCCCAGTGCCCAACCAGTGGAATGGACATTTTAGATTGTCGTGCAGAATCCAATTTTCATCAACCTATTTTCATAATTTCTTAATTTGTGTGTCTATTAGACAGGTTAAGGTAAGCGTCGATGCGATTTCGATGTCGTAGTTCAGTGAGTTCTTAAGACTTTTCGAGCTGTTCTCTCAAATTTGACGTAAAGGAATAAGTATTGATTTACGTTTAAGGCTGCTATTGATTCCGCTGTGGTTTAAGATAAATCTACTTCAATTATGGCTTTCAAGTATTTTTATCGACTATCGTCTCGGCTTATACTCGAGATTTCGAAATTCCCAGAACGGAAGCGATCAAACTAAACACGCACCGTGGTTTCGCTTGGGGATTGGTCCATACACGTCAGTTATATAGCGTGCCGTCTGAACTGTGTAGTGACACGACGGAACCCGTATTGAAAAAGAATGTGTAGTTTTGAATTTTCCATGGTCACAGAAACAGATGATCAACTGTTTTTTTTTTAATGACAAACGACTACTTATCTTTGAAGTTCTATGAAGAATAAGATATCGATCTTGCGAAGTATGAAAAGTGGGCAATTGGTAAGATAAGGAAATTATATAAAGGAAATGTAAACGCTCTACCAATTCGAGCTCGTGAAAATAGCCTCTCCTTGATCTAACACGAAATACGCCTAAACTAGCAAAGTTAAATTTGGTAGATTTGGCCTCTAGGTCACATGGCAGTGAATGATGCGTGGGTGTTATCAAGCGAGGATGTTATTATGCATCACGACGTACAGCGATATGGTACCCATAACTTTGTAGCCTTTACCATAACTTTTCTAGTTTATTCCATTCTCGAGAAACGTGGGATATAGTGTTATTGTATTAAGTAAGTTAGCTCAATAAAATACAATAACTACAAAGGAAACGCCATTTGCAGTAGTTCTTGTTTTTAACGATGTTGCTGTTAATAACGGTGAAGTCGAAGTTTAGATTGTGGTGTCTCTGTGTGTACAGTGCTTGACCAAATATATTGTAGAATGTGCTTATTAGGCACATTTATTCGATCCAATAACAAGTAACTGTCTCGTAGATTGCTCTTTTTTAACTCCGTCTACGTAACTGTGATTATAGTGCTGTCAATTTTGGTCGTCGAATGCGAGTTTCATAGCTTTTACAATTCGTTGAATGTATTACAACTGAGAACTTACGCTCGTAAATCGTGCGATAGCTAATCGATTTCAAATCTTGCAATAACTGAATGAACAAGCGCCCTTAGTGAATCTTACATGCAATGTTGCATCACACGTAGTGTTGCTACTGACTATCGCTTTCTGTGCTATTCATTCGCTCGCCAGAGACGCGACTAGATGGTCCAACATGAGCAAAAATTGAAAATCATTTGTCTTTATCGAATACTCTACAAAAATGAGAATTTATATTATTACAACAGTAAAATGTGCGGACTAAAATGTGTTTAGATGAAGATAACAGTTATATTTGAGTTATTAAGATGCAACGTACATTATAGAAAACCCCCAACCTCACAGAAAAACGTAGCCCGATAACAACTCTCTGGCGGGTTGTTTTGTTCCTGCGAATGAGTGTGATTATCAGTAAGCTCCTAAGGTGTGTTAGTTCATAGGTAACCACGTTACATAAGTTGGCCGTATGTTTGTATGTCTACGTTGTATACCTATAAAAAAGTGCAAAATGAAAGAGCATACATTTAATTTTTCACTTTTTTCGTATAAATAGTGTTCGAATATAAATTACAATAGTCACTTACTCGTACGTCGTAGGAATTATCTTTCGATAGATGTGTGACCTAGCCTAAGAAAGGTCTAGTTTCCGCTCTGTGTTGTGGAGATCTGACGGCATGTGTATAGTTCATGTATTCGTTTGTAAATACATATTTCGAAATCACCCATGGCCTCGTAACGCGAGTTAATTGAACCGTGCTCTATTTTTACTCCTGTAAACGAATCGCACTGATGATTTATACTGCACATGTTGTGTAAGAGTATATATAAAGTTTATGCGGTTTTCACTAATAGACATGGTGAGTCTTGAGGAAGGTTTAGGTGTATAATTTGTTAAGGTTTTGTGTAAATCGATTGAAATATGGCGATAGTTGTTGAAAATTTCTGAAAAGGTTAAACCGCCTGGGAGCTTTTTGGGAGAACGTCAAAAAAAAACATGTACATAATAGGCTCTATTACCCGTGCGAAGCAGGGGCGGGAACGCTTATCGCTTGTATAGATATAAAGTATACTTACACTGTAGTGGACATAATAAAATAATATAACACACAAAAGACTGTTTGACTAACTCATGACATCAACGGACAAATCATCAACATCATCAAAATTTTGGAAAACCCAAGTTAAGAAGGCTAATCTAAGCCAAGACTTACCTATCATAAATAAATTGATCGTGTATTATCAGAAGGTGATGATGTCAGGAGCCCTAGACTAGCGAACGTTCATGAAAAGAGCTATGAATGTTAAAGAAGCGAGTGAGGTGTGTAAGGACAGAGTCATGTTATATATCATACATCAGGCGTAAAGTTATAGATAAATAGACTAATCTAAGAAATACTTTTTGAACGTTCTCATGAGATATTGGGATCCCCGACCTTTTTTGTTTTATTTTTTACACTGTGTTTCAATTCAGTGCTCCGCAAACGCGTCAAGGTACACCTACCAAAATAACAAATTTTAAATGTACGTACAGCGACACCTCAAGTTACATTGTTTAATCTTTGTACCGTTCTTAAGGCGCAAGAAATAAAAGTGAAAAGGGTGCTGCAAGTGTCTAGCATGACTCAATATGTATCTGTACAACAGCTTAACTGACCATAAGGAATGAAAATTTGAAGCGATCGTTGATAAGATCGCATTACTCTCACCTATGTGTAGACATTATCTTAACTTTTTGACAAAGCTAGCCAGTTTTCAGCGGCACACGAGCTAATCACCACGGAACGCCAGAGAGCCGTGGCACACACTTTTCGGAACACTGTGTACACACTGTGAACACAGTAATGTCTACCAAAGTAATCACTTGCGTTGTGCTGAAGTACATAATATTTATTTTCGTAGTTCCTTCCTTTTTAAGGTTTCGTAGTAATCAAGTTACAACGATGTTATGAAGTAATAAATATTTAAAAAATAAAAGATCTAAGGGGTACTTTTTGTTAGAACTAATTGTGTGTAATGCTAATATATATAAAGAAGTTAAAAAAATATATATTGCGTCTATCGGGCGAGCATGGCAGTGTCAACTGACAGGACACTGTAGTCTTTCGACAGTTGCCGCTGCAATTTGGGCTCCTCTTTTCGCTTACCGTCAGGCGAAGCGGAGCCACTATGCTGAGAAAAAAACTTTGGGAATTTTTAAAATACAATAAATTTATTACACATTCCAATCCAGAAGGCTAACATGACTACTTTTACAATTGTAAAAAAAATGTTAACTCTTCGGGTGAAGCACATTGTCGTCGGTTATTGTTATATATATATACAACGTTTGCCGTGTCGGCAAACGTTGTTTTGCTATTTACATTATTCCTATGGAATATGTAGGTTATTTAGATTTGGCGGGTGGGGGCAGGAAGGTGAAAATTTGGGGGTTGTAGGTATTTTTTGTTACCAAATAAAAAAATAAAAATATATATTTAAAAAATCTGGATAGGGACACCTAGCGGTATGAAATATACTTAACTTCTTATCCTCATACAAATATACATAAAAAAATCATAAAAATCAGTCGAGCCGTTTCGGAGGAGTGCTACCACAAACACCGTGATATGAGATTTTTATATAATATACGAGTATAGGTATACTATATTATAAAACACTAATTTCCTGCAAGTGCTATATGGCCTCGTGCACATGTCAATGTATTCGAACACATAAGTTAAACAACATAGACCGTCACCTGTCTATGGGTGTGTTTATCTATCTCGAGCTTCTCCATGCTGGGATGACACGTTAGGCCATCGGTGTCCGCTGATGACTGTCGTTCAGCTAAGTCAGAAGGCCTTCGGGCGGTTTGACAACATTAGCCTCCGCCACTCAAAAGTTTAGCAGCGTGGTGGAGTATGTTCTACCACTTTGGTTGAAGGGAGATCAGTATTTCTGTAATGGGATGAGTAAGGGTTGGGTAGGATATGGTGATCAGTAAATAGCAGAATTTAGGTATTTGGTAGTAAGTACTTGATATTAGAAGTACAAAACATCTTTTCAAGTTACTTCAAGATGTCGTTTTTAGGCAGTATAGCTACTATGTGTTGACTTACATTAATACAATCCAAGAATTAAAGAAAAGAAGAACTCCCTGCCTCAACTTGTTTTTTCACATTGTCCTTATTGCTCATATAACTAAATAACAAGATATAAAATATAATTAAAGAACAGAAGAGGTTGTATAATAATAGATCCTTAGCATTTATTTGGTTAGAAAACCTTAATTTAGTAATTATTTCATAAAGCTAGCACCAATATTTTAGAAGATATTTTGTTGTATGTTTTTTTGTTATATACTCATATATAATATATTTATAACAGAAGATTTACTACTCGTCTTCGAGAATTAAGTATCGCAGATCTGGCGACGTAGCAGCACTCCATAATCTTCACCCCGGTACTCTAATTTCGTAGAGGACAGAGGTCAGATCTGTGGGAGGATATCCGAGCGGTTATCAGATTTATTACGTGTACGCCACGGTAACGACATGACTGATGTCACACGAAACGTAAGCAGTGGGGATATTAGTAGCACAATAGAGATATCTGTATTTAAGAGGCTGTATGCTATGATTTTAACTATGTTGGGTGGTAAACGCGCTTCTAGCTCCGCTCCTTACGCAACGTACTCGAGCTTCCTGGTGGTCTATAATCGAGTTTCCAAGTGGCCCCTAGGGTACCACTTCACATCAGGTAGACCGTACAATTCTTTGTCACACGTGACATAAAAACGTACGACGTTACTTTGAGACCATTTGAGAGATCGAGTCTTTAGGTAGGGGGAATCGTTTCGAAGTAAGTACATACACGAGAGCACCCTCTGCGTTTACCTACTTTGTGCTAATAACAGACGGGACTAATGGAGTTGGCAACAAAAATTAAGTATTTTTAACAGACTCAAAAAAGTGGAAGTACTATTTTCGTCACGTATGTTTTATGTGTATGTTTCCGATATCTTGGAAATCGCTTCTGAAATTTGAATAATTGAGACTATTAATTTAAGGTAGATCCGAATTAAATCTCATGAATAATTGTGAAGGTATAATTAATAAATAGTTGCGAGACTGTCACACTTGAAAATAAAACACGTTTCTTATATGGGGACCCTTTTAATTTTATTTCATTTTTATTATAGTAGCCACAGTAATCTGTGAAAATTTCAACTGTCTACCACGTTATCACGGTTCTAAAGATACAGCTCTGTCACCGACCGATGGATGGACGGACAAATAGATGAATATACAGAAGAACAGCAGCGGAGCGTTAGTAATAAGAGTTTCTTGGCACCCTTTAAGTACGGAACTCAAGTCTAAGCTTAAATTATCTTGTGTATTGTTGGTGAAGTCATTAAGGTTTATACCTGTAATGCTAAAGCAACTACATATAAGCTATAATATATAAGCTTCGAAAGACATGAAAGAAAAATTTACATCGGATCTTAATCAAAACAAGTACAAATTGGAACTCTGCTTTCAAAAGCTTTTAGAAATAACGTTATTTTTTTATTGTTAATAATTGAACTCTATAGGCTTTACTTGCCTATACCTTTTGTTATATTTATAATTCTTAATAGTTTAGTGTGTTAGTTTTATTGTTTTGCACAAGTGTTTCGTTTTAAAACTATAGAACCAGCATATTTCTCTTATATTATGTAGATAGGAATCGAGAGACCAGAGCCCTCTTAACTAAATATAAATTAATAAATAACCTTATTATTATCCATTAGATGTTGATGAATTTATGTTTTATAAATATCATAAAAATATCATCAATTCACCGTAAATATATACATAGTACATCGAATACGTAATTAGATCGTTTACATTTTTCCTCGTTTAGGTGGCACTTTCATTATGCCTTGAGAGTTATTTTCAGTGACATTTATATGGGCTCTCTTTAGTTCTATATTAAATATATTCATCATTCACACGTAATTTAAGGGGACGGAATTTGCCCTACGTCACTGTGACCATCATTATTTTGATGTGGTCAAGGAGTATTCTTTCGTTATCGTTGAATAGGTCATTTGAGGTAATCCATTTGTTACTACGTTTTTCAAAGCGACAGTTGTTAGCAAAATATTTCTCTTTGATGTTGACTTTCTAAACTATTGTAGCCAGAATCTGTGAAATTCCACATGGTATTGTCAGTGGGCTATGGTGAAATATATCACGAAAAGGCTTCAGTGTACTGGAAAATAATGAGTCACGCTTCCACATGCTTGCATCACGCTTTCAATCACGATTACATGAGTCATATCCAGTAATAATATAAGGTCTCAATTCATATAAGCCTGGAAACGCTTGCAATACATTAAGTATCACTCGTGCGATGCCATTTTTGCTGCTGACACAGCAATTCCTTAGGAGCTTGGCGACTTCACTCACTCACAGGAACTCAACAACCCGTCAATGAGTTGTTTTTTGCCTTCTCTTCTCCGGACAGCCTGTTTTGATGTGGCTCACGTATCTTAAAAACACCCAGACCAATACAGACGTTACTAACCTCTGCGCCACCGAGCTCGTCCAAAGATGTAATTATTTTTATTAAATTAGATTTTGACCTTAGTGCTCTGACGAAAAAGCGTCAGATTACGTCAGCTGGCAATCAGTTACGCTTTGTATAAGGTTACGGGATACCCGAGTGTGCCGGCGGTGATGGATGCCGGCCAAGCGATGCAATACATCATCGGCCCAGATGTCTCGTCCGGCCATTGGGCTGATGCGACCACCGCGTTAGCTGCCGCCCGCCGCACTACATATTTTGTACTGGGCTGTATAAATCGACTCTTACTCAAGAATATGCTTTCAGCGGTCAAATAAATATTGAAAACTTTCGATTAAATCTTAGGGTTTCAAAGTTTTGTTCCAGTTCTTTCATATCTGTATTCTGCACATGTTCTCATTAATATAAATTTTTGATACTGTACAACTTAATTGAATCACTTGATTGTTGAAACAATAAAGTAGCGCAGCGCACGCACCGCCAGGCACTCTTATAAAGACTGTACTTCATTGGTACAATTGGACCGGTACAAGTAGCGACCCTTATACAAATTCACTATCACCAAACCACCGTAGTTACATTATGTAGGTAATATTATACTGCAATGATGGCGAAATGTCCAATGCACGGGAACAGCATTGCAACAAAATGAATTTCGGTCATCAATCTACGTCTAACTTTTAATATGTTTATTTTTTCAGTGTGCACATTATAATTATTAGTATTTTATTATTATTACTGGCAGGGTCGTCACTTGTACCGGTCGAATTGTACCAATGAACACACAGTCTTTATGCACACGCACTCGCGCCGCGATCGTATGAAGAGTGCCTGGCGCGTGCGCTGCGCTTCCCTCCGCCTCCGGTTTGCCAGTTTATTATTGTCAGTGTACTATTTTATAATATGAAAAAAAAAACAATCTATCGTCTTAATTATCTAATTCTTCTATTATATGAAATTACCTCCATTTATTTATGTTAGTTTTATGTTCAATCGTTCTATATTATTGACGTCTTTGATAATTTTGACGAGCTCGGTGGCTCAGTCGTGAATGACGCGACTTTGACACCGACGCTCGTGGGTTCGATTCCCACACAAGGCAAACATTTGTGTGCATGAACATGTCTTTTTGTTTTGGTCTGGATGTTTTAAGAGAGGTACGGCGCATCAAATCAGCGCATATGGGGAAGTACATTCACCTCACAGAAAACCGCAGCCAAACAACAACTCCCTAGAGGGTTGTTGTGTTCCTGCGTGTGAGTGAGGTCACCAGTAAGCTCCCAAGGAGTTATTGTGTAAGCAGCAGAGGAGACATCGCGCGAGTGATACTTTATATCGTAAGCGTTAATAGGCTACGGTACCTGCTTTACATCATGTGGGCCGTATTCTTGTAATGCCTCCGGACGTAGTATAAAAAAAAATCATTTACAAGAATAAGTTCTTATCGATAAATTGACTAATTGCAAGTCCGGACCGAGTTCGCTATCTTACAAAAACTTCGCCACCCACTGCGACTTGTCGTGTTTAATTTGTCGTATTACGGATATCATTGCCGTAAGCCTGCACTACCAATATTCATTACCTCTTTATAAATTAAAAGATTTTGCGAAGCCGGCCGAATATAACCGAAGTAAATTAAATTCGGGTTGTAGATTTTGTTGTGTGAATTTAAATAATCTCAGATTTTGCGCATGGTTAAAGGAACCGTAATTTAAAGTCTCACGTTCAAGATATCGAAGATGTGTGAGAGAGTTCTTATTTTAATATTTATGCTTGGTCGGTCGGATCGCGAAGCTAACGCGCTGTTTAACTGTGAGTGCATTTTTTTGTGTAATTTATTTGTCGTCCAGGGATTGACGTCCATGTTCGTCGCTGTCATGTCAAGGCTTTATAAGTATATCTTGTTCTACGACATTATTCGGGAATAAAGATGAGGTTAACTTTATAATCGAATTTCGAATTGTATAAGTATCTCTAATTTGATTTGAGCAGTCAGAATCCGTTGTATCGTCGATGAAGTGCCAATACCTCCTATCTGACATTTTTGCTTAAATTTAGTTTTTGAGAATTGAGAGACAAAGTGGTTTATTACTGTTATTAGTAATTTAATAACCATTCCACAAACTGTATAGAGCCTTTCTGGTAATGCTTGATGATTAGGTGTAATTGCCACCGATGCAAATTCCAACTTTAAGCCTATTGTATTAAAAAACTCAATTTAATCAAAAATGTCACTTAGGAGGTATTGGCACTTCAACGACGATATACGTTTTCCCATACATTTCGCGGTCGTATACGACCACCCGGGTTTCGAAGGGTTAATGAACCTCAATTCGTGATTATATATTTTTAAATGATACTGTATCTAGCTAGCCAGCGCATCTGTTCCATTTTAACTTATAAACGCAATTTGTTCTCTTGTATTATTAAATCAACCAAGTAACTGGCAAAGATCCACCGTCTTTCTTGATAAACTTTGTTTCAATTGCTCGTGAGTAATGAAACTACAACAAAATATCAGAAATATTTTAACGTTATGCGATAATTATATTGTCATTTAATTTCATATTATCAATTACCTTTGCATTTGATCCCATACCATCTATTATCAAATAGTAGACTGATAACCAAGGGAAGAAAGAGAGCAGTTTGCACGCATGATACATGATTATACGCACCTACTGTTATTTTTGACGATTTCTTGAAACAAATGAATTAAATATCCCACTGATATCTGCTATCATTATAATGAAGCAATACCAAAAAACATTAATTTATTAACCACTACTAATTATCAACTCACATTAAATTGTTCAATCACTTGATAAGAATATTCACACCCACACCCAAATGTAGACCTCGTTATAACATGAACAAACGAAGAGCGTTTAAATTACGCGTTTTGAGTGATTTATTGAAAATATAATTAAAAATAACGATGGTTATATATACAAATATAGTATACTCTTATTTAACCACTTTACAATAAATGCATATTACATAATAAAATGAAATGTTATTCGAATTTATAGTTCTGTTACTCCATTCTAGATTTTTCTTTCTTTTGTCCTTTCTTCTGACGTCGAATCTAATAATATATAAAAAAAAAATACTTTCTTCTCCACGCACTTTTTTTCCATTCACTATTATGAAATGTTTACTTACCGAGTTTAACAGATGACATGACATAAATATATACTCACCAACATAAGATGTAGTTCTATCCAAAGTAAGCGAAGCTTGTACAAGTTTCTATACCTTGTACTAAGGATAAACGATTGGAAAAATTACTTAGTAGCAGTTTATAAAGTAAATTACCTAAGAGGAAGTAAGAATAACATATAGATTTAGCACACAAATGTTAGTCTTGTGCCAGTTTCGAACTCGCCATTCGTTGTGATGGAATATATTATGTTAGCTTCTCTCGCTCGGAGAATATCGGTTTCACAATAATAAGTAGCGTATGTTCTGGTTCAAGTCTAAGGCTCTTTGTTAAATGGTGGTCAGAGGATTAGTCGTGGGAAGAGTTACATTCGCGGCCTATTTACAGTGTGTTATATGACTGTGCGCATAGTATGTTAATACATACTATGCAGAAACTTCCTATTTCCAATCAAGATATAACATTCGTCTACCTTATTATTGTGGCAATTTAATAGGCACACTGAAAAAGGTTAAAACAAATCTATAACTTCACGCCAAATTCCTTGCGGGGTAGGCAGAGAGAACCGAGCGCCAAAAAATATCAGTTTGTTAATATACCTACAGCATGTAAAGATTTTGTTAGAAATTAGACGAGTTATTGTTTTAAGTAAGGCGTAGGTATATGAGTAGGTAGGTAGGTATATCTAGCAAAGGGTTTAGTTAAAGTTAACGATTTTTTGAAGTGAAAACTTCTTTAGCGGCCTTGTGCACTTTTTTGGATGAGTAAAAAATGTTAAACTCGCGTCAGGACACGTGACCCTGACCGTAAGATTTTGGTGAGAATTAAAACTTAAGTTCGCTGCAGCGCTAAAACATTAGTTACCTCTAATTAAACAATTAAAACATGAAGCGCTAGATCGTTCATAGGGCATTATTTTCTCGCGACCAAAACGTTGTAAGCGCCATGAAATTCTTGGCGCTTACGCGTTTCGTTCAACGTATTTATCAACATCGCTGTTTGGTTTAAGCGGCGCAGGGCGCTTGCACGAGTGTGCGTGTGTGTTTGAGTTTTAGAGATTGGCGATGATGATGCTGGTAAAGATGATGGTGAAAGAGTCGTTGAAATTATGGATTATAGACGGATTTTTCTGATAAACTTTTTAATGTAAAATAATTGTAATAGTTCTGAAGTGTTAAATTTTTAATGTAATATAAATTATCATGTTTGTGAACGATAGCGCAATAAATGAATATTGTATATAGTACTTTTATACTGATAAATAAAGCAAATCGTGCGAAATTATTCCCTAACCATTCCAAAATATTCAAAAATGCACAACGTTAATGTTCAAGTTTTCACTTCTGCCGGCACTCCTGGAGTGTAACCCGTTTTTTTTATATTTATACATTTCAGATGCGATATGTTTCAAAAAAAATTTGCTAAATGTTTTATACAAAAGCAAATAAATCGCTAAATCAATATTTTATAGTTCTATGAAAAAAATCATACTGAACGGTATATCGTTCAGTACGATTTTTTTGTTCATCACACTGTTTGGTATACTCATTCCCACTTACCTCGTACCATTGTGTTCAATAACTCAAAACGCTAATAGATTATTTAATTTTGATGATCAGCTTCCATAAAGTTAAATCGCATCCACAGCTCTATGCCGTGATTGCCATAAAGGCGATGGTCGTTACGGCGTCAACTCTCCTGGGAATACAGAAAATTGGATTTTACATTGTTCCCGCCACACCGGAGATTTTTGCGCACGAGCTCGTCACAAAAATTTTATTCTACCTCCAGCAATGAACATTTACGAACCACTATAAAACTGATGTTCTGCAACACCGCTAGTAGAATCAAACATAGTCTTATATTCCTTTATTCGTTGTTACATGTTCATTACTACTGTTTTGGTCTTTACAGTTTTAGTAATAGTTAGTTGATGCCTCAATTAAGGGAAGGGGTGCGATGCCGGCGCCGAGAGAAGCGCATATTGCCTACACTCTGATTGAATTCTTGGCAAACACGAGATCTCATTCCTAGCTGCTGCTCGTTTACCGACGTCGTCATGAACCAACGTTGAGAAAGCTGAATGCTTGTTCTTAAATAGTTCACATCGTCACGGGCAACATGTTATGTATTTAAATGTTTTTCTACAGAGATTATTGTCGCCTAAACGTATTTAAGTTCAATTTTCATTGGGTATGGAATAAGGGCATATCTACATTATTTTTAAAATCCGTTTGTATGTAATACAAAAACTCCGCATTTTAAAATCGTCATGCACTTTTCTTTAGGATTGTTTACAATAATGAACAAGAAAACGTATTGTTTTTCTTAAATTTAGAATTGTTCATAAATTTGTCCACATTGCTACTCTCTCGCCCGTATTCATAATGATATAAGGATGCGAAGACCCATGTTCATCGACAGTTGTCAGCGCCTTAATAGCTTTTTACGTGTACTATACGAGGTCGGTGCAAGTTTAGAGGCTCAAAGATTAATATTAAAACTTTTTTGTAAGATCTTCACGAGATAAACAGTGTGAAAGTTCCGCTTTATTGTTGCACGAGCACGACTCACCCCGACCGACGGCGGCGGCTAAGTTTATTGACCATCGCTAAGTTAGCTCCCACCGAAGTACGCCACTTTGAGTAACTTTAACTCGGTAAAAGCTATGGCCCGGAAAGCCTCTTTTTCTCGTTTTATTGCTAAAGTTCTTTCATACGTGTCTTGAGGAGTTGAAAATGGTTTCTGCAAAATTTTTGCCTAGATTGTTTTACCGTAAAAGCAATTAGAATTTTAAAACGTTACCATTAAACTAGTTTGTGTTGAAATGTCAAGTGTAGGGATTGTTGGCAGAGCGCCTATTTTCGCAAATTTCCGAAGCCCGAGCTCTGGTTGCGGCGCCATCTGCACCTAGGCATTTCACGTCCGTCCTCAACACTTCGTACTCCACACCACTGGAGGATTATTTATCTAAATTCAGAACAGTTAATGTCGCGTGCAGTGCAAGCTTCGCTGTTCACTAGCCTACTTTGTGCCCCATTTTTCTTCCTTCATGTGACATTGTGAAAAGAATGTGAAAACCACTCTTTGTAATCACTTAAATAAAATAAAGAATGTTATGTTAAGTCACGTATTGTTAAATTTTGTTATATTTGAGCAGGTGATTTTATAGAATAGTGACATTGGTGTTGTAAGGAAAAGTATTTCGTGATTAAACACGAACATACAGACGTGGTTTCAACACGATTTAGGTCTTACTTGAATAATCGTATTCACTTCATATTAAAACGTTTTTAAATCATAGAAGGCAATATCATCAAGAACTGCGGATCTATGAACGCTCCGCGATGGTCCGTACGTTCTTTGATTCCCACTTCAATGTGAATGAAATTATACACATTTATTATTTACACCGAAAAAGTATCCTTTTGTGATTAAGGAAAACAAGTGGTTTCTTCTCATGATCAATTAGAATACGTTTGACGACTATATTTTTCCTGTAATGTATAAAACTTCACCATTTCGAATTCTTCCAGATATTTAAAAAGCAAACTTCGTAGATACATAGCGGAAACGGTCAAATTTTGAACACAACTCAATAACTATTCATATTATTGTTTTATCAGACGGTAATATCAGGAGCCATCGTGCCCTGTGAGCATGCTTGAGAAGTGCTATGAATTTGAGGTATGTAAGGACTGACTCAAGTGGAGCTCGGTCCTCTCTGCCTACCCAGCAAGGGATTTGGCGAGAAATTGTAATATAGATGTTAAAAGAAAAAGCTCTAAATTGTGATACATTATTTTTAAAACGTAAGGTGGTTTGCGTGTTAGGTACGCTAAATTTCACATTTATGTACACACATTCCGAGATAAGTGCCTGGGACAAACAGACACGGATATAATATTTTATGGGCTCCGTTTTCTTTGGGTCCAGGAACCCTATAATCTTTATAAATAGGTACTGCGTACGTACGTACTTACTCACTCTTTATAAAATGCTCTTTGAAATAATCATTTGAAGTTTCTCCCTTAAATTCCATTTTTATCATCAAATCTAATTAGATGAAGACCACTGGGCCTAAGGTGATTCTGATCGATGTTTTTGATTACGAATATCGCAATTTGGTTTAGAGAAGTGATAATCTTCTTCTGTTAAATTGTTAAAGCTCCAGGGTCAGGGATCATCATTAACCTAAATTGAAGTTTTAGCACAATCGGGCACACAATTGGGTCAACAGCTCGATGGTACTATTGTATTGTTAATTAGACATATGTCTCAAGATTCATGATGATACATAAATATAATAACAAGCTGATGTTGAAGTAAGGAATCTACAGAAACAATGTTTGTCTACTTGTAGTTATTACAAATCTCCTTCTTAGCGTTATGGCGTCTCCTTATCTGCTACGATCCGCTACCTAAGCCGAATATTTTTTTAGTTTTTGATATGGAGCGACTACCGTCAGACCGCCACAAGCCACAGGAAAACAGACCAGAACTTTCTTAGATAACGCACAACGTTCGAAAAATAATTTCATGGACGTGCATGTTTTAACTTTCTTTTTTGTTAACCGTCGTAATAATTGCAAATATGTACATAAAATGTCGTTATTACAAATACGAAATACATAATTCAGTTATTGTTCATTCCACATATTCCCCTACGTTTACAGTAGTTACAAGTTGTCCTAATGTATATTTATTGTCTATTTTGTGAACTCCATTTCATCCTCTGTGTATAACACATATATACGTACGTACTTCGTAATAAAAATAAATTTCCTCGAGCTAACTTCTCTCCTGAAATAGAAATTTCGTACCCATGAGAAATACAATACGAGAATTGTATTGTCTTGAAAATCTTGAGCGCTGAACGGTGGATGTATATTATACATGCAAGTACATTCTTGAATAAATTACGCAATCCACCCCCAGGCCATCCTACTTGCTCAATTACTTCGAAGAAAATATATTTCTGTGACCACCTAATTGGCTGACACAATGTCTCTTAATATGTCTTTTTTTATGTTTATCGTCATATAATTTTATATCCATTATATAGACAGCTAATATATATAATAATAATAATATAACTTTTTATGTGAGACTAGATTATAGTTACAGAAACACAATCTACAAAATGTATGAAACCCGTGATCTGATTGTAATTTCAATAAATAAATAATCTACACAGCGCCATCTAACCCCAAAGTAAGCGACACTTGTGTTGTGGGTACTAGACAAATGATAAACATACGTAAATACATTTTTTTTTGTAAAACATACTTAATATAGGTACATAGAAAATACCCAGACCAACAGACATGTTCCTGCACACAAATGTTTGTACTGTGTGGGAATCAAACCCCGAGCGTTGGTGTCAATGTCGCATCATTCACGACTGAGTCACCGAGCTCGTCATAAGATGAAATCAAGCGCACACCCATTGACTATATATAAAAAAAAACTTCCCCTTACGCCCCGTAGTCACTTTATTTTAATTATAGCCTACTCATATGAATAGTCTTTTAATTGTTTATTATTTATAATAAAAATATATTTTGTTTACATCTTTTCTGTTAATTTTTTGTCGTAGTCGGGTTTTAATTTGTAACTTTATTTTATTTATTTACAATAATATAGCAAGGACCGCGTCTTACGGCGCTCGGTTCTCTCTGCCTACCCCGCAAGGGACTTAGCGTGAAGATATACATACATATACAATATAGGATTAGGCGAGGGCGTAGGCTGTATAATTTTTCTTTCTGACGAGGGCTATCTTTTCTTTATATAACATCTGAAATTTACTACTTATGCTACTAGCATATGAGCCACCTGACTTAAAGTGGTTACAATGGGCTATGCACGCTTGCAATACACGAAGTATTTATTACACCTTAGGAGCTTACACACAACCGTCCAGGGAGTTGTATTTAGCTGCGGTTTTCTGTGAGACAGGGTTATTAGCCCAGTCGATGGTTTCGATGCGCCCTACGTTTCATAAACACTTAACACTCATATTACTATCATGCAATTAGTGATGTGTATAAATTTCAAATTATCACTCGCTCGACGGTGAAGGAACACACCGTGAGGAAATCCGCAAGTCTTATCCCTAACCTATAAAATAGTACAGTTTCTCCCTCTATTTCTCTGCACTGACCTTTTGGCCTCTAGAAATAAAACTATAAATGTGATTGAGATGCGGTTTTCACCAGAAAGTCAAACTAAATTGCATCTTTCTAATGGTATCAAAATGGAGTTAATTTGATAACCGGAAGTATTTAAAAAAGTACATTTTGTAAAAGCAGTGGTGGGATTTGCGCGAAGCGCGAACTCCAGCACTTGTAAATTATATTTCGGAAGACATGTGACCTTACTTAAAAAAGGTCTGGTTTTCCCTTTGGGTTGTGGAGGTCGACAGGTCACTCCATGTAAAAATCAGTATCGTCGTCAAATCCGTAGCATACTCCGCCACACCGATAAACTGCAGATTGGCGATAATCAGTGTTATCAAGCCGCCAATCAAGTCCACTCCACTAACTTAGATTTAATCTATAATTTAAATATATAATTTTTCATCAATAAATAAATTTATTCTTATTCTATTCTTATCTATGGACACAACTGAACCCGACACGGAGCACGGAGAAACTCAAGATAAACTCACCTCATCATAGTCCGCTTGCGGTCTACATTGCTTAACCTCCCTGTTCGATAGAAGTAACACGGGCAAACACGCAATCGAGCTTCTACACTAACGTAATCTAATTGCTTTACGACTAACTGAAGTTAGGAAGTTAGTTTTAAAACGATCTCCACAATGTATTGCTCCATGTCAAATTAGTTAATATATTTTAACACACTTGCTGAAACTAATAACAGAATTATTAAACGTGATCGACGAAACGGAGCTGATGTTAGTTTTGGCAATTTGCCATGAGCTACTAAGAGAATTGCCTGACACTTATTAAGGTTCACCGGAATCCAAAAAATGTATTTCACTCGAGCTAACATTGAACAGAGAAGTCGTAAAACCGCGTACCTGAAGTCGTCTGAAACTGCTATGAAGACGCAAACTGACATATAAGTATGACAGTACAGTAAATTAGTATCTAAGCCCGAAATAATAGTAGTTGTAGTATTGAGACGTTGGTGGTGGCAAATGCCACGCAATTGCTAAACTTTTTCAGATTGTTGCACTCTCGACCCCTAAAAAAAATAACTTACACGTTTTCACTCGACCCTTACATACGGTTTCTACTCGACACCCGAGAATCCAATGACCTTAATTACTAATTACGGCCAAGACTATTTTCTACACAAAAAATATAAAAATGGATATTTTTTAAGAGTCGAGAGACATCGGGGTCGATTTGTCACGTAATTAGGTGTTCTCATTATTTACTGGTTTGCTCACAGCATAATCAATCAATAACCGTCCGAAAGAAAAAAGCTGTAATGGGTTGGTACGAGTAGTTCATAAATCCATGTAAGTTAAATTAGATTCGTCATGGCAGACACTTGCTCGTAATTAGCATAAGAAGCAGACAAAGCAGCACGTATGATCTTCGGAACACCCATTGGCGTAATAACTTATTTTATTTCAATACGATCTACACATACGTCAATTTTTATTAACCTATGGTAATAATCATAAATATTTATTTGCTTGAAATGTAGGTGTGTTAAGTTCATTAGGACATTTTGACTTCAATAAGACATGCATAAATTTGATAAAAAACACAAGTTTAATACTATTCAATGATTTCGTACCAGTCAGGTTCTACATTATCTTTATTCTAGTCAATATAACCTACGAATATTATTAATATTTTAGGGATATTTATTTTAGGGCTATCGGTGGTTTCATCGACACATCAATCTAATGCATCTATTTTGTACTTTGAAAATGTTTTATCTTTGACTTGAGTTAATCTTAAAAAAAAATGCATACCTCAACACTAGTACTACAGTGCTATTATAAGCAACTAGTGATGTTTCTGGTTTTACTTTCTGTGATAGGTAAAAAACATAGCCAGCTGAAATTAGACGGTTACTGATATGCTTTGCTTAAAACTTCCAAAAGACCTGACTATCGATCAGCAATTCAAGATATTTGGTTACTTGTGCTTCTTCAATACTATGCCCATTGTGATGTACTTTTATATTAGGGGATGCAATTTTTGACAAGTGAATAAATAATATAACTTATTTTAAATTGATTGGCTAATATTAAGCCAGTATAAAATATCAGCGAGTGTTTGATTTATATCTGTTCTTTAGTCATCAAACTAATTATAAAACTTAAGTAAATCTAATTCGTGCTGATATTTCATTATGGCGGTGCTGTACTTTGGTAAATAATATGTATGAGGAACAACAATGGTCCAAGAAAACTACCCTGAGTAACCCCATATTGTCTTAGGTGTTCGCGATTGTTACACATTGAATTAAACAATTTTTAACGGAAGTATGCGTGTTTTATTTATTTTGTTGAACCTGACGTTTCGAATGCTTTCAACAAAATAAATAAAACACGCGATACTTCCGTTAAAAATTGTTTAACCCCATATTTTAATTCCTTAGCATAGGACAAGTATGTTAGTTCATATGTAGTTTTTGAACATACTCTAGATATTTCAACACATTGTGTGCGTTTACTGAGATACAATTTCAAAAGATTTAATACATTTCCTCTTATATAATATACGTCTAGTTTATTTAGAAGCCTTTTATGATTCACATAATCGACCGCTTTTATCACATCAGTAAGTATTGTACATAGTTTTTTATCCACATTCCTCATTACATTGTATAGTAAGTCTAAGATATACAATTACCGTAGCCTATGAACACCAGAGGCATTAAGTCGTGCATGCCGATCCTATAAAAATCTCGACATTCCTTTTTTTAAGGACGAGAAGATAGAAGTGACTTATGCAAGATAGTAGAGATAGATAAGAAAGACGAGATAGGCAAGATAGATAGATACTATAGGCAAAGTAGGCAAGGTCGGTGAGATAGAAGAGATAAGATAATTTAAAATTCTGTGTACCACGGAGACGCCGGAACAGGAATCTCTTTTATAGAAAGTACTTCTATTTCGTAATTTATCTTTACCCTCCTTTCACACAACAGAGCAGTAGGATCAGTCTCAATATATCAGGCTAATGTATTCGCACATTCCGCTGTTGTTTAAGTGTATTAATGTTTTAGGTATGCCATTGTTCACAGATTCGTTGAAAATAGGTATGAATGAAACTAGGTTACTATTAGTGGAAGTTATTGACCTAACAGCAATTTTGTTATATTCAGTGATATTTGTTATCCTAACTGACAGATAAAGATATTTGCGGCGAGGTCCATCAGCGACAAATGATATATGTGTACTGTCTTGGGCACCGGTCCAAAAAATTAGTAATCATCTTGGAATTGAATATCCAGGAATTTTTCTCACCTAAAGCCGTAAATCAGGCGGGATTGCGCGCCGATTCGGTAGTGTAAATGTAGATATATATAAAATAATCTCATTGCTTGCCATTCCAAGTCTCCCCTAACGTCTTTATTAGTTTTAATCATAGAATTAAAAACTTTCATTTGATGATCTTAATATAATAAAATCGCAATGATTATTCATGATGTACTAACATCAGAAATTATATTAGATAGAGCGACAGCGATTATGCTGCCTAATAGTAGCGAAGCCATTGGGGAAAAATCTTACCCGGTGAACACGGATACTAAATTAATTATCCTCTTTTCGCCCCTCGAGAGTACAATAAACATTTACGTCGCTTAGTCAGGTTTAAAAAAAAAAATGTTTATTATTATCGTACAATGTTGGTAAAAACACCCATTTTAAGCAGTAATGTGTGATATATGCAATTTTATCATGGCGGCGGGGCGGCGCAGCGCTAGCATGAAACTTGTATTGAAAGATGAAAATGCTTGTAAAACAAGGTTTATTCTTATGTCAATCTACATACTAGGTACGTATGCAAGTTTGTTATACTATATCGCTTGACAAATGAGTAAACGCCCGATGTGAAGCGGTTACCTGAGGTTATGCTGCGTGTATAGGTAAGTTAATCTTACCTTTACACGCAGCATAACCTCAGGTAGCTAGCAATAGAAGAAGTAGCATCGCTCGCGCGTTTCTATCCCGCTATTGACGCAGCAAGCCCTCACCCGCTTACTGGTGACCTTACTCACTCGCAAGAATCCAACAATCACCACGTTACTTTGGTACGGTTTCTGGAAGGCAGTGAACACCACGTGCAGTGCAGGCTTTGGCTCTGAAGATGATAGATCTGGTGGGGAAGACCAAAGTGGTGTCAAAACTTGTTCAATAGAACAAACAATACTTCGTTTGGGGATACATCCCATACAAGTCTCAAGTTAGAGCACACATGTAGTCACTGTAGTCATCTTTTGGCGAGAGTACCTGGATTTTGTGATTATTTTTCCTTGTTAAACCTAAACTTACATATACTTATTATATATGCCCTTAAGTCTAAGGTGAGATTTTTCATCCTTTTAAGTGTTCTAGTTATCAGCTTCTGTCTTCAACCACAGCGCTCGCAATCAACAGTGAATTCATCCTCACTTATTGGGTTCCAGATTGGCTTTCTTCCGAGAAATAATAAATATGTAGATACAATAATAATGAACTCCCCGGCGCGGTTTATTAAAGAATTTTTTTTATACCACTAAGGTGTCCATCAAGCATACGGCCTGCCTGATGGTAAACAGTCACCGTAGCCTATGGACATTTGCAACACCAGGAGTTGCAAGTGCCCGCGGGGGTCGGTAACTGCTTACCATCAAGTAGGTCATACGCCTCTTTACCACCGTGTTGCTGGAACAAAATACAATCAAGCTACAATGATACACTACTATGTACGTCATTCTTATACTAAAATAAAATACTATTGTAGGGACTATCTCCAAATTTGATAGTGAATGTCTGGCAACTTTATACGTATTCCATTGACGTAGATGTTCCGTCCCCTGGGAGTTTCGCGTGCTTGCATATAATGCCCGGAGGTTCGTGCACTCGTTTCTCTCGCCATGTAGGGACCGCCCGCCCGGCCGGCTTACTCGGGGCCAATGATGTATCGATCATTTTAATTAAATTTTGGTATCTCTAAATAATGGCATATTAAGACATTTTCGTCATCTTTCTCGTATGTAGAGATATGCAATATAATATTTACACTGAAAATCGTTTCCATTGCTTAAGAAAGTACTTGCTTTATTTAAAATTTCTCTGCAACCAAGGCCATAAATATTACCATTACTTGTGAGTCGACTCAACATAATGCCGATTTAATCTACCCGGGGAGGCAGAATGTGAAAAGATGACATTTATCGAAAAAAAATTAGGCGGCTTTTTCAAGTGATAATGTTATTTGAAGACAGTATTAAGTACAGTTAAGTGCAGCTCGAGCTTTACACTTTGACCTTTGTACTGCCATGCAATTCTCTAAGCGACTCGTAATGGCTGTGTGCGTCGCTGTAATCACAGATGTCACAGCTTTGACATCGTCTACTGCGATCACGGCTAAATTATTTGGTATTCTATAAGGCTGTACGCGTACGCGGGGCTGTTTGCCTTGTAGAATTCCAATTCCAAACGCAGCCTTGCGGCGCTAGTGTCGCACAAACATGAAAAGCGACACCAAAGAATTGCAATTTTGTGTTCAAGGCTGTAACAGCCGATGTTTCCGAGGATGTAAGGACGTTTGCTCTTACAGAATTGCATGGCTTGTCTTATGACGTTCGTGATAAAAGTTACAATCGCACTTTGCGTGTTAAGCATAATCTGCTCTTAGTTGCTCTTAGCTGTACCATAATAATTAAAATCAGTGATACCCTAGTGTATAAAGAACCAGCCTATTAACCAAGTGATCCCTGGTCCGAATTCATGGGCATGTGACCAACTCGTGTTTTTGGATTTATGTACATACATATTTGTATCATTTGCTCGGCTGTGAAGGAAAACATCGTGAGGAAATCGGCACGTATAAGAAACTATATTTTCGAAAGTCATGTGCCGAAACCTAACAAATGGCCTGGTTTTGTTTCCGAGTTGTAGAGGTCTAACGACAGTTGATCCACGTAAAAATCTTCGCCATATCCTTAGGCTTAAGTTGCCGGTACGCAACTTAAGCCGGCAATCCTAATAGATTGGGAAATGGGAAAACCCTAGAAAGAATACATAAATAGCTGTTATTTAACCTGTATGATTATGGACCTCTTTCCTACACGAGCCCGACTCGCACTTGACCGTATTTTAAACTTTAGAAGGCTTTATTAATTAAAAACATAATCAATAACCTTTTTCTAGTCTTAAATGATATTTTGAGCCTTTAGCAGGGCGGGCCGTAATTGAGTGATGTGGCATCTGATTCAATTTACATGCTCGGCCGCAAATTGCTGAATGGCGAAAATCTATGGCGAAGAAGGCTCGACTCGTAGTAACATCAAGGGAACGCTGAGAACGACACGTTCTAATAGAAAATTTTCATATTCATAAGGACGTGAAAGATTTGCATATAAAACGAGCAACTTCGCGTCCCCCGCCCCGGCCTGCGAGCTGGTTCAAGCACCCTGTTTTCCATTCTCCCGCCTTGTAAGAAGTCGAAAGACTTTAATTTACATTTAACAAGTCCTTAGCATTTCTATCTTTGTTAGTATTACCGTTTGTGATTCGTTCTTTTTCTACGACAAAAGTTATATCCACTGTCATCGACTCTATGTTGCTTAGTCTGTAATATCCTATGTATGACTAGACTAGACTATGACGAGGTCGGTGGCGCAGTGGTGAAACGCGCTCTTACATTGACACCGACACATGGCAAACATTTGTGTGCATGAACATGTCTGTTTAGCTTGGTCTGCTTGTTTTAAGAGAGGTGGGGTGCGTAAAAGCAGCCCGTCTGGAGAAGCACCTCCACTTCACAGAACTGCAGCCAAATAACAACTCCCAGGAGGGTAGTGGTGCTTAGACACACGCAGGAACAGTAGTAGTTCCTGCTTATGAGTAAGCTCCTAAGGAGTTGCAGTGTTAGCAACAGAGGTGGTATCACGTGATCGATGCTTAAGATTTTGCAAACGTTCGTATGCTATGATAACCGCTTTACATCAAGTGGGCCGTATGCTTGTAAGCCTCCCGACGTTGCATAAAAAAAAAGGTGATCATACGCTCGTTATTCTTAACCATACATTAATTCACAATTTTTAAACGAACAATTTGAATACTATCACGGTATCAACTCGTACTCAACAATCGATAATATACTTTACAGTAACAATTTTAAAGTATGTTTGGAATTCAGGCAGCGAACTCCGGCCAGTGAACAAAATGACAGGAAACACTATGAAAAAGAAAGAATTCAATAGCGGAATGAAATCGTTGATAAACATTGGACATGCTCAGTAGTGATTCTTATATTTCATGTCCTCGTATTTTCGTAATAAATTTTCCTGCACATTTTTAAACTGTTTTTTTATTTTTACTTGACTACTTTCTATAGCCTTTTCTATATTGAAAAATCACGATAGCGTAATTTTTTACCAACGCGGTGGTGGTAGTACCTTCATATATATTTTAAAAACGGTAGGGTGCATCTAATAAGCCGAACTAAAGAAGCAAGTCTCACAAGACCATCTCACAGAAAACCCACAGGCAAATACACACATCAAAAGTGTCTAGGGATCAACATATATTTTTGCAATAACTTTTCTCCTGATTGATATTAATTAAAATTTTCTTTAAGGATTCATCAAATAAAGTGTTTTCGTTTGTCTACAGTAACGATAAACCAAGTCACCTTTGCATTAATAAAGAAATTTGCCATTTTCATAATAAAGGGATTTTTGACATTTGAACCACTAACATTAAAGTTCGAAAAAAAGACTGAAATAACAGTTTTCTTTAAAATTTTATTGGGTAAGTTAAACAATTAATAATCCGTGTTTCTACCGCGAACACTAACGATGATAGAAGCTGGTTCCCGGCAACGTACTGTGGCTTTAGCTCTGAATACAAGTCAGAGTGTTATCAGTCGACTTTGGACACGTTACCGAAGCACTGGTACCGTGGCTGAGCGCCATGGAGGACGGTATCGCTGCACCACACGGAGACAAGACCGATACATTCAAATCACAACTCGAAGAGCTCCAACAATAACCGCCATGATGTTAGCCGTGACGCTTCATCACTCTTCAGGGAACTTAATTAGCGACCAAACAGTCAGAAACCGCTTGCATGAAGTGAACCTTCATTCCCGAAGACCGCTAAGGGTACCACCTATAGCAATGCACAATCGTAGGATTGGATATCAATGGGCTCTTGAACACAGAAATTGGGCAGAAGAACAATGGCGTTTCGTGTGCTTTTCTGATGAGTCTCGTTTTGGTATGAGACCGGATACAAGACGTATACGACACTGGAGAACCCCTGGACGCCAACAGCGATTAAAATCCTGCCAGGAAGTCCATCCTTATAGTGGTGGAACCATCATGGTATGGGCGGGTATTTGGATCGGCGGAAGAACTGAGTTGATTTGGATCAGAGGCAACCTCAACGCTCAAATGTATGCTGAGACGATTGTATCAGACGTCATCGTTCCTCTACAAGTGCAAATCGGTCCCTTATTTCAGTTAATGCATGATAATGCACGACCGCACACCGCAAGAGTTGTAAGACAGACTCTCGCCGCAGCTAACATCAATGTCATGCCCTGGCCTGCTCAGTCGCCAGACTTGAACCCGATTGAGCATGCATGGGATATGCTACAGAGAAGAGCTCTGCTGAATATGGAGGGTATCCAGTCGCAAGAAGACCTTTTTTTGTTGTTGCAACGAACATTGGCGGCCATTCCACAGCGTGATTTGGATGAACTCATTTTGAGTATGCCAAACCGATGTTCTTGTGTTGTTAGTGTTCGCGGTAGAAACACGGATTATTAATTGTTTAAGTTACCCAATAAAATTTTAAAGAAAACTGTTATTTCACTCTTTTTTTGAACTTTAATGTTAGTGGTTCAAATATCAAAAATCCCTTTATTATGAAAATGGCAAATTTCTTTATTAATGCAAAGGTGACTTGGTTTATCGTTACTGTAGACAAACGAAAACACTTTATTTGATGAATCCTTAAAGAAAATTTTAATTAATATCAATCAGGAGAAAAGTTATTGCAAAAATATATGTTGATCCCTAGACACTTTTGATGTGTGTATCATCTCAACTCAACAACTTTACAAGTTGTTGAGTTCCTACAGTGAGTGAAGTTAGAAGTTTTTGACGAGCTTGGTGGCGCAGTGGTGAAACACACTATTACGTTACTTTGACACCAGTGCTCGTGGGTTCGATTCTCACACAGGACACACATTTGTATGCACGCACATGTATGTTTGTCTTGGTACTCGGCGCATCAAAGCAGCCCGTCTGGGGTACCTCCACCTCACAGAAAACCGCAACCAGATAACAACTCCCTGGAGGGTTGTTTATGCCTCCTTAATGTATCGCAATCGTTCGTTTAGGCTACGATAATCGCTTTACATCAGGTAAGTCGTATGCTTGTATGCCAAAAAGTCTGAACTGGTGTTGTACTACTAGATCATTGAAAGAAACCTTATAAATCGTATACTCATTTGAGTATCTCTATTGAAACGTAATGAAACCCAACCATATTTGGAAAAATTGATAACTGGTGATGGAACGTGGATGACCTACGACAGGGAACATGTGAAAAAGATCATGGTCAAAGGACAGTCAATCTCAACAGACTATAGCAAACGTCCGCATTACTCGCAATAAGGTGATGCCGTGTGTATGATGGTATCGGAAGGGTATCGTGCATTATGAGCTTTTACCGCCGTACAAAACCATCGATTCGGATCTCTACTACCAACAGCTGATAAGACATGAAGCATGAAATAGGAAAAACGGCCGGAATAGATCAATAGAAAGGGTGTGATTTTTGATCACGATAATGCCAGACCACACACATCTTTAGCTATTCAGCAAATATTCACGGAGCTTAGTTGGGAAGTGCATCCACCATATAGAAAATCTGAGATTGCCACCTGTTCCGGTCTCTTCAGAATAGATAATGTTCAAATTTTCGTTCAAAACTACTTGCAAACAAAGCTATAGGATTATGTCACTACCTACGAAATGGCAACAAGTTATCAAACAAAATAACACGTATATATTATAATCAAATGTAAATAAACTATGGTAAAAATATCTTGAATTTGTATATAAAAACGAAAAAACCTTTTCCACGACCTACTATATATATAAATATTTATTTTAAATATACATACTTCCAAGACACAAAGTGACTAGTGAGTTATATATATATATATATATAAGTACGTATACCTTTTATTTGTTCACCAGGCTAACTCACTAGTCACTTTGTGTCTTGGAAGTATGTATATTTAAAATTCCATTAGTGTGTTGAATTGAAATAATAAGTTTTTACAAGAAGAAATTACTTCTGTCCTGCGGTCGATCCACAACTTTGATTGCCTAATTTGAACTTTGATATCATTTCAAAGGAATTCATTAATTCATCGTTTGTACGTATTTTCACGAGGCGGAAAAATAAATTATTATATTTAGTGTTTTAACGACTACGTGTATATTTTCTTGTAGTCGAGACGAATCCATTTACATCTCCATATCCATATAAAACGGTGATTGAAATGTAAATCTATGACACTCGTAACAACGGGTTATGAAACTATTTCGCAATTGAATGATATCCATGGTGTCGCATTGTCCCATACGCTACGGTAATTACTTAATGGGATAAAAAAGTTCCGTTGATAATGGAATTATTACGATACCACAGAGGTGATATCATGAATGTTTTTTTTTTTACCCGACTATGTAGTTGACCCCTGTGGCCCGTGACTACGTCACCGGAAGGGAGAGGCGGGCGTGAAGCGCCACAGCCTGGAAAAGCAAGAAGCGACTGCCTAAGGGCCCCCGAGAAGGGTCGAACCTCGGCTTAGGGCGTCGCGGAGCTACAATAATCGAACACGCGGGTTCGTGCCTTAAGGGCCTAAGATGAGAGGCGCCCAGGTACCTGGGCTACTCGGTACCTGGTGTATCGCACAGAAGTCCTAACTCTCCGCACTCGCCGAGTGCGGTGTGCGTGTGGAGTGCTGGGGTCGGGGTCGGAGAGGTAGGGGGTATTCGCAACAATAATGCCATCATCGGGATCAAAAAGTGAATTCGCGGTCTGCGGCGGGCGTCGATCCGCGAGGTGTAATTGGCAGCCCGGCCTACCAATGGGAGGTTTGAGATGGAGGAGGAGCTTTATAAACTACTAGCTGCTGCCCGTGGCACCGCATGCACCAAGTTCGGTTTTTCGAATAAGTACTCCAAATAAAAACTAAGCTTAAAATATATTTTTCACTCCAGGATAAACAAACTTCCTATTAATGTTATGGATGCGCTCCGCGGTTCATGTCAGTGCATGCAGGTGTCCCACAGGGCTCCGTTCTATCGCCCACACTCTTTCTTCTTTATATCAATGACCTGCTACCACTTGGTAATATTCATTGCTATGCAGGTGACAGTATGGTCCATGGGCGATATTTTGGTCGGCCTGGTGCTGGTCGGACAGAAATCGATGACACGCGTCTTGTCGTTGAGCTTTGAAAAAGTTTTTACCATCAAAGAAAGTTACAACAAACAAAATGATAAGGTGTATGCCCACAGTTGTGAAGAAGCGAGCGCGCGTATTCCGAGGGTCCAGCGTGGGCATTACTGTTCATCAATCATGGTTTGGCTTGGAGTCTTATATTCAGGCTTAAGAAAAATACCTCAGTTAACTGAGGTGTTTTTCTGTGAAAAAGGTGTGAAAACCGTGGTTTACCAAAATACCGTCCTAACGAACATAGTAGAACCTAGTATTGTCTTAGGTTTCAACAAAATAAATAAAGCACGCGATACTTCCGTTAAAAATTGTTTATTTTAATAGTAGAACCTCTTTCTCAAACAATGTTCAAAAACAGACACTGGATATTCCAACAGGACTCTGCATCAGCTCATAAGGTACGAAGCACTCAAAACTGGTTGATCGCCCGTGGAATTGACTTTATCGGGCATGAAGACTGGCCCTCTTCTAGTCCAGATTTAAACCCACTGGACTACAAGATATGGCAACATCTGGAGGAGAAAGTCTGCGCTAAACCTTATCAGAATTTAGAGCCTCTCCGAGCATCTCTGGTTAATGCAGCGGTAGAAATATATATAAATGTGGTGCGTGCTGCGATCGATGACTGGCCGCGTCGATTAAGGGCATGTATTCAAAATGGAGGAGGGCATTTCGAACCTTTAATTTCATATATAGCTTTTACATAAATATCAATTAATTACACTAAAAGTTTTTGTCAGAACTTATGACCTGACTAGGTATATATTACTCATTCAAAGTACGAGGATTTTGCGAATTGACTTTAATCTACTGATGATAATGAGCTGACCTGACTTGATTTCCATTTTGCATTCAACACTCTACACGAATGCCAGATTATAAATAATAGTGCAGGATCTTCTTCTTCCTAGCGTTATCCCTTTTGTTTTCTAATCCATTAGGATTGGCGGGCACCACTGCCTAAACCTAAGAATTTGACGAAGATAACGGATGTTGACATAGCAACTGCCGTCAGGCCTCCACGACCCCAGAGGATGAACCAAACATTTCATAGGTTATATCACACTGTGGTTATCATTTATCATCATTTAGTGGCACTGGCCCATGTCAGGATTCGAACCAGAGCCTGTGCTATCACTGCTGCATCTGTAATAGTGCAGAATGAGTGGGAATTATAGTTTCAACTTAATTCAAAATTATTTAATTAACGAAACAGATATACAACACGAAAGATAAGGACGTATGTAATGATGAAACCGAGGAAGGCCAAGACTCACCTAGTACGCCTAAATTGGTCGTGTGTTACTAAAAGGTGGTGTCAGGACTTCAGCAGCCCTAGGATACCGAGTTTGCATAAAAAGTGCTATGAATGTTACAGAAGGGAGTGTAGTGAGGTATGTAAGGACCGTGTGATACGGCGGTCGGTTCTCTGTGCCTACTTGATGTGGTGATATAGTAGTAGTAGTGGTAGTAACTTAATTATTGTACCTATTTTAATTAATAGTTATGAGACTAGAGTGGAAACGCTTTTGTGTGGCACAAATATTGTCGTTTTATTTTGAAATGCAAAGCAGCTTTCCGTCATTCTTTCCAATTTCGCCAGTGAGAGGAATATAAAATGAGGTGTAGGTAATACGGAGGTCAAATGTTTTATTTTTTTTACTTTTAAACGCCCTTGATGGAAGTTCCGTTTTGCTTATTTTTTAACACTTCAGGGATTACCATGTTTGCTAGCTTTTATGACGTTCTGTTTCGGCGCGTTTTGGTTCGTTGAGTACTTGTGACTTTCCCTAACAGAGACAGGAAAATGTACTACTACTCATCTCCTTAAGTTACTACTAAAATTATGAAATTTTGTACAAAAAATGATTTGTGACTTGTAAGTTACAAATCGTTTTTTGTCAGTAACTTTTAAATAAAGTGTATTTGTAAGTTACTTATTAATTAAATGCTCGATTTTTTTCATATTTCAGCGGCAGGCAATATAAGCATATGACCCACTTGATGTTAAGTGATTACAGTAGCCTAAGAACGCTTGCAATACAGAAAGTATCGCTTACCCTGCTGCTACCATTGCAACTGTTTAGGCACTTACCTTATTATTTGGATGCGGTTGTCTGAAGTGAGCTGAAGTTACTTCCGCAGTGGGACTGATTCGATGAGCCTTAGCTTTCATAAAAACGGCTTTATCAAGATAAACAGACATTCACGTTCATAGAAATGCAGTCGGTCATGCATGCATGCGCTATTTTACGTGTGTGAGAATTCATTCTTCCCCAACCACTAGAACCGGGCTACTCAAAATTAATATTACACGAAATTATTTTTACAACATAAAACATCTGAGTAATTAAAACAGTATAAAACTCCAATATATAAGTAAAACGGTAACATATTACTTAGAGTAAGTAATTGCTTCAATATCTAAGTAATACGTTACCGTCATTCATCTCCGAAGTGCAATATTATGTGTTCGGCGCAGTTCATTGCGGAGACACAGTGAACGGGCGACCGCAGACGGTGCATATACCGCGCCCTGATTGGAATTGAATGAAATGAATTGTTTGCGGAGTCACCTGGAGTATGTGCGGTTTACCTCTCGCTGCACGTAAATTGGATCCAGAATTAGATGTCTTTTTCCGAATCGTCTGCCTTTCTCTACTTTTCCGCTGGAGTGGTGAACTGGTCTGTTAGATTTGTTTTTTGTAATTTCAATCTAACTTTTGGACGCGGTTTCTTCTGCAATGGATTTGTCGACGCTACTTGTCGTCCGGGGAAATAAACTTATGTATTTTGTACAAAAGTAAGCGAATGTTTACTTTGAGATGTCATTAAGATTATTAAAATCACTTGTACTGTACTACTGTTAGTTTTTCATTCGCTGGCCCCATTTCTACCTTCCTAAGGTAAAGGTATGTTCTTTGCGGCGGTTCTGAACAGTTAGCTAATGTTACTATCTTTTTTTACTGCTAAAGTAAACAAGTGGACGGACTCCTCTGATGGTAAGCAGTTACCGCAGCCTGTGGACAATTGCAAACCCAGAGCGTGACTCGGGCGTTGCGGAACATGTAAAAACGTCTTTGAAGAACGTCATGCTGAAGTTTGTCTTAGAAAATCTCGGCAGGGAGTTCATTCCATAACGTAACAGTCTTCGGACCAAAAGTCTACTGGAACATCACAGTATACGCGACCATAGTGGCTTAAGGGTGACAATAAATTCCCTGCTGACTACGAACGACGCGGTTGTAGAAGAGACGGTAACTTTCCTATTAGCCTTCGTTATGTATCAATAGCTGTCGGTAACTTTTGTAGGTACAATAGCTTTTTGTCTGTTTCTCTCTCTATATATTCCCGCCATGTATAAAACTTTGGGGGTAGTAGGTAATTAGTTTTTTAAGTCAGTTAAAATTGAATTAAACCATTTTTAACGGAAGTATCGCGTGTTTTATTTATTTTGTTGAACCTGACGTTTCGAACGCTTTGCAGCTTCAGTTAAAATTCGTTCATCGTACATTTATGTACGTTCAACAATATGCTGCAGAACAACTCGATGGATTAGGATAATTCAAACTGTTCTGTTAATGTACATCCATGTTACATACATTTGATAAAGATGACAACAACAACACAACTACATAAAAATGTGTAAAAATATTTTTTTAATACACAAGTTTCTTTTTTGAGAGTGATTAATGACCTCGTGTATTTTTGATGAAATTATGAAGGTGGTTTGATAAAAAAATATTTCTTTGAAGTTGACGTCTAATCAAATTGTTGTTTTTATCTGTTCTATCGGTGTTAAGACGATTTCACTTTTTATATGAAAGATTTACTAATTATCTATCCTATCTTCATGCTAAATCCACTTCGGAGTAGGCAGAGAGAACCGAGCGCTACATGACTCGCCGCAACATAGGTACCTCACACTTCTTTAACATTCATAGCTCTTTTAATGCCCCGTCGCTGTTTCTTATAGCTCCTGGTAGGTAAGTCTATATATATAGACTTTTCTATTCTCTTTTATATAATTATTCTCTTGTACTTTATGGCCTTTGTCACTGCAATTTCCCTTTATTATGTTACTTATAGTTTTTATCGATTTTCAGTGTTGCGTATTACTGAAACACAGAATGTAATTTACTTTCCCTTACTTTATTAAATGAAACGACTTCGATTGATGGTTGCTGTCGCACCAAATTAACTGATTGGCTTCGCTTTCACGTGTTTTGGGACTTTTTGGTTAGCTTCGTGTCAGAAATATAACGTCAACGAAGTTGTATTAGGTTTCAGGGTTGCTAAAGCTGTATGACGATAAATAGAAAAAATATCCGTTATGTTATTCCGCATGTCCGTCCGTTTGTCACCGAAACAACACCTAGACGGAAAGTTTCGTTCTCACAAAAATAAAAATATGTATATATAGTATTCTAATAGGATATATAGTATCACATGTTTTTTATTAGTATAAATTCATTTTCAATGAGAATAATTTTGAATCATTCGTACATAAATAACACGAAGTAATCCTGGATTTTTATTGTTTTCGAAGTACCCGTTCCCCAATGGTTTTTGATGACGTTAGCTACGAAAGTTAACAAAAAACTATTCATGTACAGTATATTCATAATATTATTAGTAATAATAGTTGGAAACTATCCTTATATCTAATTCTCAATTTAGTGTTTCAACAAAAAATGCTATCTCAATATAAATAGAAATACTTTTTCGCTGTTATTAAACCGCGTAATAATATTTGCCATTCGAAGGAACTTAAAATATCCACTGTGTTTTCAATAATGATAATTTGTCTTTCTATTTGAATAGCTTTGGTGACACTGGGGTCGCAGACGAGACATAACGATAAATAATAGGTGGTGTACTCATGCATCAAGATGGAGTTATTGAAATACGTATTCGAGATCTTGAAATCGGAGCCAGCACGCGCGACGGTCGTGTGAAAATCATAATGGCTAACAACAATGCGCCTCGTGACTCCCACTGCGATTTTGTCTACAGATTAATACTCTGACATAAATCCTCCCGTATTTATTGTATCGATACGGAAAGAGTATCTAGTAAGAGTATCCGTTGAACCATAGTTTATGTACGTTCAACTGAGAAATACTGCTTTTGATTATCTCAGACATTGGAAATCAAACAAGGTTGAATTCCGACTGCTGGCGCAATACTTGAGAACTTATTAAAAGTTAAGTGCAGAGCTCGCTCTACGATTTTAAACAGTTGCTACTCGCTTCTTTGACGCTACAAATTAAGCAATTAGTGACTTTCTAGAGAGTAAACAAACAAAGCGATCGTTGTGTAATTGCACGCGCAATTCAGCGAATACTGCGCTGAGAGTCGTACTGTCGAGCAGCTGCACCTCCCTGCTGAATGGATAATGTACGTGCCAAACGCTAACTTAGCCAATTGGGCCTTATGCACGTTGCCATTTGTGGCATGCCATTAGCCTGCGCTGCCAGCACGCATACAAATAAACGGAAACAATAGAATGGGTTTTAGGTTTTATTTGACTTCACTTATTAATTAGTAAATGTATTTTGTTGTTTCCAAGTGTATGCATCTCAATCTTGGGGCACATGTAAATAAATAGCTAACTGAACTGTTTGGCTGTGATTTTGTGTGTAATATTGAATTGTAACACTTATACGCTTTACATCGAACCTAAGGTTTTACAAAAAGGGCGTAAAGAGGTCAGTCAGTCATTTGCGTGGGTACCTCTGTCTCACCTATTTCTACCGCCAAGCAGCTATATATAGCTGTGTTCCGGTTTGAAGGGTGAGATATGGCATAGACATTACTGGGTACTGTGACGAAACATCCTTAGGTCACAAGATTGGCAGCGCGCGAGTAACATCCCCGTGATGTTGCGACCTTCAATAGGTTGTGGTGACCGCTTACCATCTAATGCGGGCCGCATGCTTGTTTGCCATCTAGTTTCATAAAAGAGACAGAATCGACAATGCGCGAGTGTCTCTGGTCTGTATATGCGTCCATAGTCATCGCGAAAGCTTAGCATCAGGTAGGGCATAACCTTATATTCACTTTAGTTTTGTGATCCGAATATGTCACGAGTGGAAATACATGCCCTTCGATCTTGGACTGACTCTACACATCATCATTACCAATTTTTTCTAATTTTGCTTAACTCATTAATTTATCAAAAGATTGATTGTCATCATAAATATAATGATATCCTGAAACTAACAACAAATTTGTCCGTGACGCTGGGTGATTTCAAAGTTGTAGTAGTTGTCCCAAGTCGAAATCACCACTATTCCATCTGTTTGGTGTCATAAAAAGTCATGAGTGACAAGGGATGTTGAGACATGCCTACAGGGTATTATGTTTTTGACAATGTGCATCGATCGCGGCGGCCCTCTTTGTCGCGTTCTGTACAAGCAATTAGTTTCTTGTTCGCGCCATTCGAGGAGACACTGGAATGCACTTGAAATTCTTGCTAATTTTATTATCCACAATCAAAATATTTCTTACAACGCCATTATATTTTAAGCTGTGTCTTTCGATTTATTAGGTTTTTCTACTTTTGTGTAAATGTTCTGCAATCGGAAAATAACCTTTGTTTTATTTCATGTAGAAATTACTTATTAATATTATTTGGTTATTTATTAAGAAGATTAACTCTTATTCTTCTTAACTTACATTTACAAAACAATAGAAACAATGGGCTAATTACTAATCTCCGTAAATTAACATAATTAACATAAATTTCCTCATAGTCAAAATAATGTAATAAACATTTTAAAACAAAATACCTTCAAAAGTAACAACAATGTTGTACACATTAAGCTGTAAAATTCATAAAGAGGAAAATAACAAAACTGATTAGAAAAAGAAGTACACTTGCGTTACTAGCCTTGTAAAAATTAAATTAAATATAATATATATATATAATACACACACACACATATTCATACACATCCATACATACACATACATGTTACACAGGTATATACATATTACGTCAATAAAAGATCTTCGCCAGTTTTAGGGCTTAAAATAAAAATTTGCAACATTACGAGGTACTACTCGTAGTTGTAGACAAATCGAAGTTATATTCCATAATAAATCGAAATACTATTTAAGTTAAAACATTTAGATATAAATTACCGCAATGATTGTAATATAGTTATTATGATAGTAGACGTATCTGTATAGTAAAAGGAAGGGATACAATTGAGATTACATAAAGTTAGTCTGAAAGCAAATTCAAAATTTGTTCTCAAACGAGGCTGACGACAAATAAATCAATATGTTTAAAGTGTTCATTGTGTGATTTTATGGCGCGCCTTAATAAATCACGCTCACCTGTATTAGTTCTGAACTCTCTGCGTACAAAAGGACTATAAAAAGAAGATTAAATAAAGTCTTAAACACTTTGTCCGAGCATCAGGTACTATGTATATATAATCGTAGCGGCCAAAGCGGTAGATTTGTTAATCGGCATACTTGTTATCTATTTCTGCTGAATATATATAATATCAGAGGATCCCGAAAATACAGTGAAACAAACCACGAAGTCGGTGATTTTAACAAATACATTATTTATACGTTTCCCTGTATGTAAGATTTCCAACGAGTCACATATAATCAAAGCGAGTCACTAAGTAACTACACGAATGGAAGCTTCAAAGAAAACTACACGTGACGTAAATCAGCAGTTTCTTTGAGTGGCAACGGTGGAGGTTAACCTTGTCGCAGACGAACTGAAATCACAGATTCTCGTTTCAAAGGCTAAGTCTGTGCGCTTTTTTCTCAACGAAAGCTTTGTCTTGGAGATTGTATTAGTGCTAGTAAAGATCAGCTTTTAGCCTCTTTAATACTTATTGTTGAGGGGATTATCTGATTCTTTGTCTGCGGTCTAGCTCCAGATTCTTTGTTTTGGTATCTGTTGTGCATAAGGAGTATTGGTTTAGCACATCGTTAATCCATCATAGGATTCGTGGTATGCATTTAGGGTTTTGTGAGATCTGACCAAATCTTTGATTCCATTAATATATTTTTCTACAACATCGGTAGAAATTCAAACTTGACCCACGTGATGTAAACCGTAGCATAATGTATAATATGTAAAAGGCTTTAGATGGTTTCTGAAAACTATGCTAGGGACATCATTCGTTTGTTTCCTGTTATATTTACACAAATGTTTTCCAACTGCATAACTTTTATTCTACCTATATTAATTGATCAACCATAATAGTTTTCGTATTACAAATTTCCGAAATAAGCTGAGTTGGGAATGGTATCCTTTACGAGATAAGCAGAGTGACGGATGGAGTGGCATTCTATGAATTCCCTATTGCTACGGATTTTAAAAAGAAAATACAACTTTTTTATGTACCTACAACTATGGTGGCAAACAAGCATACCATGTAATTGTTTAGAGTCGTCGAGTATAGTACAAATATATTTCTTTTTTTTTTGTACAAATATAAAAAATAAGCATTCGCGTAAGTTGTTTAGACCATGTTTGTTACGGAGTCTGTTAAAACTATTCTAGTTAATTTTTGTTTACCATACCTCCACGTATTGTATGTAAACAACGAATATTGTACGTCGCACGTCCATTCATAATGCCTGTTTTTTTAAACAATATATATAGATATACGTACGTACCTGGGCATTTTATTTTTATAAAATCACGTTTTCTTAGAAAATACACATATAGAAAGACCCATATAGATCATAACGTTGAATAACTGGTATTACAGTTTAGCATAGTCCGCAGTTTTTTACGGTATGCATGTATATCTTCATGCCAGGTTCCTTGCGGGGTAGGCAGAGAGAACCGAGGGCCATAAGACGCGGTCCTTACACACTTCACTTGTTTCTTTAACATTCATAGCTCTTTTCATATACGCTCGGCGGTTTCTAGGACTCCTGACATCACCTGATAAAACACGACCAGTTTCGTCATGGTAGGTTAGTGTTGGTCTTCCTCGGCTCCTACATCGTTCCACTTTCACATTGTATATCTGTTTAGTCATTCTTTCGTCCTGTATTCTTTCCACATATCCGAACCAACGGAGCATGCCTTTTCTTATCTTAACAGTTTTTGTGATTTTGAGTCAAATCGCGTTTTTTCAAGAAATACACCTATAATATAAACTTAAAAAGCAACATCTCATATGTATTGCAAGAATAAGTAATGTATCACGTCCGAAGGTATACAAGCATACGGCCGACCTGATGGAAAGCGGTTACCCTAACCTATAAACGCTTGCAATACAATACAAAGCAATACAAACTCACGCGATGCCTCCTCTGCTGCTAACACAGCAACTACTTAGTAGTTTACTGATGACGTCACTCATACGCAGAAGAAACAACAACCCTCAATTGAGTTGTTATTTTGCTGCGGTTTTCTGTGAGGTGGAGGTACTTACCCAGACGGGCTGCTTTGCGTCCTACCTCTCTTAAAAACATCCAGACCAAGACAAACAGACATGTTCATGCACACAATGTTTGTCCTATATGGGAGACGAACCCACGAGCGTTGGTGTAAAAGGAAGGTAACAGCACGATTCGCAACTGCACCACCGAGCTCGTCAAAAAAACTGAATAACTAATCAGTAAAGATGACTGCAAATGATTAGCACAGGCACTTGTTTATCTCTATTATACTACTTGAGATCGTAGTTATTGCATCGGTTACGCTAACATTAATTTTATTAATTGGCAATTTGATTACATAAATAAATGACAAATATTCTGGTCATTTATTAAATCAAAGTAATACATAATTTAATTAATAACTTTTTTTTTACATGTCAATTTATTTATTTATTCTAGTCAAAAAGTCCGCCCCGAATCGTACCTGACGCAAAAGTGCCCATAACACTTGCAGCATTCCCCCGCTGTATCGCGAGGGATATGCGTTGCGTCAAGTATGACTCAGCTCGAAGGTCAGCACCACTATTCTTTAAGCGCCTTCCCAGCTGCCGCACAAATAACTTGGCTTCCGCACACCAAGCTCCGCCAACCTCCACAGCGAAGGGGATAAAAGTATAATTCGACGTAAGGGGCGCGTATTTGGCGTGTTTCTGGGTGGCCGCCCAATCGGCCGCCGCCCCAGCAGCACGAATTGTCCTAGCCAAATGCGTGGATGCGAAAGTACTGACGCAAGTGGCATCCCACACCAAACATCGACCCTTCTCCCAAGGAATGAGAGTTAGCCCGTCCGGCCTCTTGCCATCCGAACGGCTCAAACCCGGTGGCTCGAGGGTACAGGGCACCTCCAAATGATCCAAATCCACCTCCTCCAATGACAAATTGAATAAAAATAAAAGAAAATTAGAATATTGGCAAGTTAATTTCGGCATTTTAATTTTTTAGTTTTAGAAACGTTGATAAATTTAAAAGTAATAAACAAAAAATGTGACTAATGAATAGCGCATATTTGTATTTAAAAAATATAGGACTTGTTAAGTGCCCGCGATTGCCTAAATTGCATTACATATTATTTTAAGTATTATTTACTTTAATAATCAACAATAGGTACGAGTTTATAGTACACTCTCCCACTATACTTGTGTCATCGAGTCCCGATACCAAAATTAAACATGTCGAAAGTTATCTTCGCCCGCATGACGCTACCGCTGTTCTACATCATTGTCTGTTTTTTGTTTCCTGTTTATATTTATTTTGTTAGTTTTGTGTATTGTTCCACTAAATATATGTGCTACGATGGCAACGTGTAACGTTCCTGCCGATAGATTGTGTAAACTGATTTATGTTGTTAATGTTTGTCACTATGTAATAAATATTTGAGCTGGGAGGGCCCCCTTCGCTAGGAGTTGCGCGAAATGCATGTAGTTTTTTTTTTGCGTTTTTATCCCCGTATAAACTTTCTTTCTCGGCAACACAACGAACATCACCCAAGAATTTGTATTCGAATGGATGGATGTTTTTTTTTATGCAACGTCGAAAGGCATACATATACATACGGCCCACTGACATGAAAAGCGGCGACTGCAGTCTATGAACGCTTGCAATGCATTAGGTATTATTCGCACGATGCTACCTCTGCTGCTAACACAGCAACTCTTTAGCAGCTTTTTACATCTCTAGCTTCTATAGACGGACAGAAATTACACAGTTTATTGAGTGTAGATTTTTTTATTATTAGTTTATTACGGGACAAATTACACAGTTCGTCCAGTCCTAGATTAAACTAAGCTTGTGCTATGGGTACTGGACAACCAATGAACATACTCGTATATAAATACTTTTATGTTTATACAAATTTGCTATATATATGAAACTATATGAAACACCCAGTCCAAGACAAACATTATGTTCTTGCACACAACTCTCCGTGATAAAATAGATCAGATTCACCCGGTCGTAAATATCATACATTTTTCTCCTCAATTTCACAAGAAATATTCTTTCTTTTGTCTAAAAACTTTTGACGAAAGTTATAGTGTTATTAATAAAAAAATATGGAAACAGAAGGAAAATAAGTTGGAAACATGCAAATTCGTGTATGTTTTTGTTTCGGGAAATGTTACGAGAAAATTTATATCGTAATGTGTCGTTGTTATTTGTGTAGCTACGAATGTATACAACGAGAAAGTGAAAGGATTTAGGAACTTAAGGTCAAGAGTTGCCTACCATGACTTTCTTTTATCTGAAGGAGCAATCGAGGAAGATGCATGAAAATAACTAGTAATGTCAAGAAAGGACATATTGTATATCGGAGAAAGCCTTAGCAAAACACAAAAAGGTTTTCTGCGCGTTCATTGACATGGAAAAGGCTTATGACAGAGTGGCGAGGGGTGAACTTTGGACTACGCTCTCCATGTATGAGGTGGATAGTATTTTGATACGAGCACACGAGTCCTTGTATAAGGATTCGAGTGCCTATGTCAGGGTAAAAGGGCTCTGTACAGACTGGTTCAGCATCGAATGTAGTGTTAGGCACGGCTGTGTAGCATCCCCTTGGCTGTTCTACTTATTCATGGACAGTTGTTTGACAGACTTGAAAGAGTATGACTGTGGGTTTCCTTGCATCTTCGGTCGAAGAACTACAACAAATAGTTAGTGTAATGAATGAGGCCTTTAAAAGGAAAGGTATGAAAATAAATGTAATGAAGACGAAAGCGATGCTGTTTGAAAGGAATGAAAGTATTACAGATTGGCAGATAATGATTGAAGATGAAAAAGTGAATTAATTTGTGTACTTAGGTTCTTTGTTTACGAGAGTTGGAAAATTTGAGAGCGATATTGAGAGAAGAGTGAAAGCGGGAAACCGTATCAATGGTGCATTGTACTCCGTGGTAACAAGCGATAACATAGAGCAAAGCTCGCCTTGCTATTATTCAGGGTGTATTAACGCCAACATTGATGTACGGTAGAGAAACATGGGTATGGCAGAAGAAGCATGAAAGCAGGGTGAACGACGTAGAAATGAGAGTGCTGAGGAGTATGTGTGGACTGAGAATGGTCGATAGAATAAAAAATAGCACGATACGAGAACTTTGTGGAAAGAAAGTTGATGTTGTGACAAAAATTGAAAAGGGTATGCTGAGATGGTTTGGTCATTTAGAAAGAATGAATGACAAAAGAGTTACTTTTTATTTTATTTATTAATTTTTAAAATCCTTCATAAACCAATATAGTTACCTATGAGAACAAATAAACACGCGGAGCGGTCAGTACGCCCGGCTCATACTTGACCGGTTTTTTTTATTATTATACTAGTATTCAAAGATTATATGCTTAGTACAATATGTATATATTTTATTATTTTTAAGTTATTCCAACCGCAAGACGTTGCGGCCGCGGCAAAGAATATTAAACTTGAAGGCACGTGCATCCCCACACTATTTACAGATTTCAATGCAACACGACTCGTTTCCCTCAGAATGTATGCTGGAGTTATTCACAGAATTTTCATACCATTTCTCACATGGGACTACTGAATGGCAAAAGGTTGAACTACTAAAGTTGATATATATTGCTTGAATGATCCGGCAAAAGTATTTATAAATCGGTTAGTTCTTTTGAAGAGAAATAAAAAATGTTTACTGTTGGGAAACTTGAAATATCTTCAAGGAGTTTATGGCAATATCGAGGGAGACAATCCTTGCAGGCACATGTCCTCTCATCCCGCCTTTTCGATGTAGCGCCGCTATTGCGTCCGCGATCGAGTCGAGCTCCGCTCGTTAGTGACCGTCCGCCAGGATAACTCGAGTTTCCACGGGCTCGAATTGTCATTTGGTTTAGGCAAGCTACGTGCATCGACAGTTTTTACAAGACGCCGTAGTCCGATGTAATAAAAAAGTCGATTATATTGGTTAATAGATTCAGGCGTTATTTTGCGAAAGTCAAACTTACATGCAATTTGATCCAACCTGCTATGTGTGCTTCCGCCACCAATTAGTTCATGCGGCCTAGCGCCGGCCGGCACCCACCCACTACTGTTAGTGCGTGCTACATGCCGACGCTGCCATGGCTGCTCCGGTAGTCTCTGCCTCGGCTGCTGCGGTCGTCCGCCATCTGGAACAGAATCCGCATGCCCCCACCACCACCGTCGCTGCCACGACTGGCCTGGTCGTCGCTGCGACACGTGTTTCGCCTCTCCACGAGGCATCATCAGTCGTTGTAGCTCACTTGTAGCATGTTATTCTTACGATTAACGTCTACAACGCCTGATGATGCCTTTGGTGTCATCGTCGCGTCATTCACAACTGCGCCACCGAGCTTAGTAACCGCTTTACATCAGGTGGGCCGCATACTTGTATGCCTCCCGACGTAGTATAAAAAAAACATCCCTTGCCAGGTAGGCAGAGAGAACCGAGCGCCCTATGACTCTGTCTTAATACACTTCTAATTCAAATGTTTCTCTAATTTCTCTGTGTGATCTCCTCTTACCGGTTACATGTTGGTTTTTAGAAATTTATATTGCTTTACATAAAGGGAGCATATTACCGTTACCCAAGCATCCCAAATTTCATGTATGCTTGTATATTTTTATATAGAATAGTTTAAATTCTATATAAAAATACTATTATGTAAGCGTAAACACGTGAGTAGAGTGTAATATTTATTGAAAGATAGATTATTTAATGTAAAAATAATATATAACGTGAAGCAGTGCAGCGTGCCAATTGCTTGCTACCTGCTGCTGCCCGCGGCTCAGCCCACGTGACGTTTAGTTTTTCATACAGCCCACGTGGCGTTCAGCGTTTCAAATTTTACAGTAACCCTCAATATTTTCAGAATATAAAGTGACCACTATTAGAGTGTCCATTGGAGCGGAGAAAGAGGAAAGAGGAGCGGAGCTGTAGCAGTATTACCTACCCCATTTCATTTTGGAGACTTGGATATGCAAATTAAATTATAATTCATCTATACAGATAAATAAAATTGGAGTGTCTGTTTGTAATATTAAAACAACCGCTTTTTATTAAATGCATATGGATGTATACACGGTACATATACCAAAATATTTTTTTTTTACAATTATTGTCTGTCTGTCTGTTTGTTTTGGCTAATCTCTGAAAAGGCTGGATCGATTTTTACAGGACTTTCACTGGCAGATAGCTGATGTAATAAGGAGTAACTTAGGCTACTTTTATTTTAGAAATTTTATTTGTTTTTATTAATATAAATAAATAGTAAAAAAATAACTATTCCGCGCGTATGAAGTCGCGGGCACAGCTAGTATATTATAATATAAGCGTAGGGCAGGGACGCGGAGCTAAGAAACGGAGCGAGAAAGTGGAGCGGGGATCAGAGCAAACCCCGGCCGTGGGGTGCCGCCGCATACAGCCGAGAAGGATACCGCTGTGATCTGACCAGTGCGCCACACACTCCGTTTCACGCACTCGCTTGCTGCGCTCGGCATCAAAAAAATCAGTCCGAAACTCCGCCCCGCAATGGTATTACTCCCATGCTTCAATGGACAGGCAGCCTTCCAATCCAATCCATCCAATCAAAGCCAATCCATAACATGGTCTAGTTTTATGTCCTGACATACTCAACATACTTTCACATTTTTATTATTATTAGGATGTAATCAGGGATCTTAGACATATAACATGTTTTATGTAACAACTTGAAAACAAGGTTTACCTTACCAGTAATGACAAATTAGTTACACTTTTAGAGTGATAAGATTTGGGGTATTTTATTGGATACTGTTTAAAAGTTTAAGAATCTGTTACTGGTTGGTTAGTTTGATACAGTTTTCACAGCCGACACGTCCTTATTAGCATTTTTATAGCCTTATACGTTGTCATACTGTGCAGGGTTATTTTATACACTTAACTACTTTCTTCGTTGGAAATGGTTCAGTAACTAAACACATTGTTTCACTGAAGTAACTATTTTTTCATAAATTAACTGTAAATTATTTGTTATAAATATTAAAAACAACTGCAGAAAGTAATGTATTTATCAGTGTATATTTGTATGTATGTTTGTTCTTTGGTGGTGCTCTAGAGAAGAAACGCGTGGAGTACTTTTGGTGATTTTTACGATAATCAATTCCCTTCAACTGGGGAATTCAACATTTACAATATTTCATAGGGCGAGACCCCTGCTGCAAACACATCAACTTCTCAAAAGTTTACTGGTAACCTCACTCGCACGAACACTAGAGAACTCTCTAGTGATTTGTTATTTGTGCGCTGTTTTCTGTAAGGTGAAGGTACTACATGCCCAAATCTCTTTTTATTGCAGCAAATAGCATGAAGGGAGCGTTGGGAAAAGTTTCTCAACATAGTAAAAACTGAAAGTCACAGCTCGTTGTACACAATGCTATGATTATAAAGGATTGTATTCCCAACGCTAATACAAGAGATATAGGAGAGAGAGCACTAAAACAGAATAAAGACGGAGGCAGCGCAATGATGATTAAAGACAGATGATCTGATAGAGAGCATCAGTGATAATGTAAGAAGCATGACGTTGCAAGACCTATGATCGTTCTCCGTACATTATCGAGGATCGGAGAACATTTCAAAAAGTGATTAAAATTAATTATAATAGATATTTATCGCCATAAAAATATAATTTTAAGAAAATAAACCTTTAAATGACCCATAACTATGTGTAAAGTTTATTTATTTATTTAAAAGCGAAATTATTTATTAGTACTTACTTAACTAACTTGTTTTATGGCTGGTAGTTTGTTTACTTGCAAATGACGTCACGTGTTCCGAGATGCACCAGTTACGCGGCATTTTTAATTAAATAATATATTTAAACACATTTTCGGGTCTTCAATTATTTTAATAAATAAAGGTTTATTTATTAAAATAAGTAATATATTTGTCACCATTTTTATTGTGATAAATATCGTAAATATCCACAATGATTAATTTAATCACGTTTTTAAATATTGTCCGATCCCATGTTGGTTGATCTACCCCTACTAGCTCTACAACCCATACGTATACGCAAATATTTCGGGCACATCGGAAATTATCGCTCCCATGAAAACTACTTCCTCATTGATATCAAAGTCAATATTTATTTATACACCTTCCCCACAATAGTTCCGAGTATTCATACTTATTCGGGATGGGATTTTTTTAAGACCGCAGGTGTTGTTCGCGGAGTCGTGATATTTTATGCACAATATTAAGCTACCGAGTTTATTACGCCGCTGCGTATTGGAATTCACCCGACACCTTAGATATTTTCACACGCCTGTTCTCGTCTGTATCTTAAATATAAATGTTTTTTTTTATGAGCAATTTCTGGTTTGACTTTTATGTCCCCTGAGTTTATATACGGAATTTACAATATGAAAGTATACACGTGTTTTTATTATACGTCTATTACGAGTATTGTAATGTGCTAAAGATAAGTAACATAAAAGGTATATAGTACTTATTATATTCGCAGAGCAGTAAACTTATGATACGCAATCACTAATGGAATGGAAAAGTCTTGTACGACCGTTGAAATTATTTTTCGTATATCCATTGACGTCCGTTTAATTCTGAGTCCTCTGTAATAACATTACAATATGTCTCTAAATATAAACTTGCTGTAAATTATTAATATTGTTTTAGTACTGGGCTTTAAGCTATGTCGTAAAATGTTATACCGCACACAAATATTGTGTGTGTATTTAGTATACTAAAATTCAATATTTTCTACGTAAAGGAAAATTGTGATTATGTTATACAGTTAGTGTGTATATTCATGAATAAGTGTTAATATCTAAATTAATTAAAATAAAGTTTTCCTTGTTCTAATAGTAATTGGAACAGTTACGCAATATTGTTCGTTAGATTATGTACTTAGGTGATCTAATAATTAATTATATTAATAATATTTATATGTTTTTGCTGATGAAATAAAGAGTTATTCGCAAAGACGCGTTGGTAATAGAGATGTTGGAAAAATTCAGGAGAAAATAATAACGAATTTAAATAAATAGTTAATAGATTCAGGCGTTATTTTGCGAAAGTCAAATTTACACGCAATTTGATCCAACCTGCTTTGTGTGCTTCCGCCACTTCCGCCACTTCCTTCCGCACTTGGAGGCGGAAGCACACAAAGCAGGTTGGATCAAATTGCGTGTGAATTTAAATAACGTGAATATCGTTATAAATGATAAAAACACGTGATTGAAAATAAATATTAATGTTAAAGAAGCGAGAGGGGGGTGTAAGGACGGGAAGAAGGAAGGAGTCATAAGGTATGGCAAGACAGATTAATATGCACTAATTCCGTTGATATTGGAGAGAAAATGTCGATTTATAACCCGAACAGTATATTTCAGTATGCAATGCAAATTCGCTTTAGATTCCAGGAAGCACGTCCGGATAAATCATATTTGCGCCGTTCAAGCCTCCAAGTTAACAAAATGCAGTCTCCGATTTGTTTTCCCCAGTTGCATCTACACGGTATTTTACTTTGCACCGCGTCTTGCCGGCGCTCCTTCCGAAATGCACATCTACACCTTACAGCTTAAGCCTTAAAGCCTCGGCTTAGAGCCTCCGAATGAAAGTTTACACAAAAGATATACTCGCCGCCTTCTCCGCTCGTATACGCCAACTACTCTGCAGATTAACTTTTCTATTCTACTTGATGTGATACGTGTGTATTTTACCGTATCGCGGCCACAACCACTGGAGATTACGAGTAATCCCTGTAATCTCTCTTAGCTGACTTAATTTGATCTGATCGATTTATTTTCGGGTGTAATTATTTGGTAGATTTTGGGTAAAGTATGTAAATTAAAATCAATTGTCGCATTTATGAAAGATTTGTCACTACATCTATTTGAGAGATTTTCAATGATGTGTGTCTAATTATCAGGTTTGTATGAAAAACAGACATAGAGAAGTTTGTAATTTGGATGGTATTTTTGTATGAAAACCTCAGCAAAAAAGTGTCTTTTAGTTTTATAGTTGAATTTAAATGTCAGTTAATATTTTTTTGCTTATATAAGCTATTAGTAATAAAAATAAAGTACCTACCTGGGCTGCGCGTAGTCTTTTTTTAGGAAAGTATATTTTTATTTTGTTATTAAGATAAAATCACAATTTTTCGATATTGTTACTGGCAAGCTACTGATTTATTTGATAAGTGTTCAGACAAAGGTGTATAGATTTAAAAACCCTTATGTATAAAATCCAGTTCTTGTAAGTGGGAATGGTTTTTACATCGTGATGATGTTATTATTGTTTAGTATTGTCTAAGGTTTTCACGATTGTTACACATTGAAATTAAACAATTTTTAACGGAAGTATCGCGTGTTTTATTTATTTTGTTGAAACCTGACGTTGTGAGCGCTTTGCAGCGTCCGTGGTCGCAGGAAAGACTTATTATTGTTTGTTTGAAAAGAAGTACCCTCTGACACACTTACAATAAACACAAAATGAACGAAAGTTATCGTTCATTTGCACGCATCAGGGTATGTATGCATGTAGTAAGTATATATATAACTCGTCTGGCCATAAATAATGTTGCATAGAAACATTTCTTTTTTTTTCAACTCTTTAATTATTTTAAATTTAGATTTTATTATGTTGAAAACTTTTTTCGATTTCCCGCCGTTTTACATATTTTTTTCGTGTTTATTATCAAATTACAATATGCAATGGGGTGTTAACGAAAATAGGATTGCAGTGATTGCCTTGCACAAAGTGAGTATGGAGCCGTCGGTCATATTCAAGAGACTTCAAAAGCTTGGTATCAGCCGTATATTCGTATATCGCACTATCGACTGATATACCAACACTTTCTCTGTTGAAGACCATTAAACATCGGGGCAACCGCGTGCTGTTAGAACTACAAAGGTTGTTAATATTGTTAAAGTTAAAAATCACCGAAACTCCATTAGGAAAAAAATCTTATAGCGAGAAATGAAGATTCCCGCTAGGACTTTGTCGCGTATAATAAAACAAGACCTGAATCTCGGTGCTTATCGTCAATAAGACAACGATAATCGGCCCTGGGTTTAGGACATGCCTTACATCAATCCCTACAGTTGAAGAGAGTGGATCGATCAAAACACCATCTGTCCCGATACGCAGCTCAAACGCACAGAAATATCATCATTACTGAAAAAAAAAAATTCACAATCTAAGAGCACTACAACAAGCAAAATGACAAAATGTACGCACACAGTTCTAAAGAAGCCGTCCAAATGGTCGGTAAGGTACAACGTGGTCGTCATCCTGTGTCTGTAATGGTTTGGTGGGAGGTGTCTTATCAAGGAGTTACAAAATTTCTTTTTTATGAAAAAGGAGTGAAGACTTCAGCCAAAGTGTATCAAAAGACTGTCTTGGATCGTGTTGTGTAACCTTTCAACAATACAGTTTTTACAAATGTACCGTGGACTTTCCAGCAGGACTCTGCACCTGGTCACAAGGCACGAACTACCCAAACCTGGCTCGAAACCAACGTTCCGGACTTTATAAGAACTGAAGACTGCCCCTCGTCTAGTCCAGGTCTGAACCCCTTAGACTACAAATTATGGTCAGTTTTTGAGAGGACTCTGCACCTGGTCACAAGGCACGAACTACCCAAGCCTGGCTCGAGACCAACGTTCCGGACTTTATAAGAGCTGAAGACTGGCCCTCGTCTAGCCCAGATCTGAACCCCTTAGACTACAAATTATGGTCAGTTTTAGAGGACATGGCGTGCTCTAAAAGACACGCCGACATTGTGTCTCTTAAGAAATCTCTGGAGCAAGCAGTGCCTGAATTTTCCATGGAAACAGTGCGAAAATCCATAGATTCGTGACCAGACAGATTAAAGACTCGTATCAAAGCCAAATGTGGTCATTTCGAATAGAATCATTTTTTTTATTTTTTGCTGAGATTTCCATAAAAATGTACATAAAAGTTTTATTAAGATTACAATACTTCATAATAAAATAAATGCATATTCATTTGTAACATGACTTATGGCCGGACTTGGTATATAATTACCACATACATTCTACTTACTACTGAATTAAGTACTTTTAAAGAGTTACTTTCCTAATTATAATAATAGTGTGGCACTTCCACTTGTCTATTAATAGTGTACAGTCAAACAATCGGTAGAGTATCGAGCGGAGCGTCCGTCCGGCCGCTACTCTACCTACCTACTCTACATTGTCGGCGTTCATTTGAATTTATAAATGGTTGCATGTAAGCGCGCCCAATGAAACGCCCATTGAGGGCTGCGGGCACAAGCGGCTACAGTGCAATTGCAGTACCGCTCTATTTGTTCAGGACAGCGTAGACGGAAGTTCGTGTAGGCGCGGATCGCAAACCGGCGCATTTCCGACGGCGGCGCGGCTTGCATGGCCTCCGCGTTGCCGACACTCAATAACCTAATACCATGCACGGTATACCACAATGCAATACATTACTTTTGTCATGTATTCAGCATCCGGCGGGCCGGCTATTGTAAAGGCTTTGTAGCCTATAAAATTTCTTTACTAGCTAGCCACTTAATTATTTGAGAGAGAAAATTTTATTGCATGTGATATGATAAAGTAGATTTAGGAACTTTTACAATGTCCGTGCTTTGGGGGCGCGATAAGCCGTCGGTCGATAGATGATAATCGTTAAATCACTCGCGTTCGCAATCCGCAATGGAGCAGCTCTAAACCTCTATGATTGGAGGGAGATTCGTATTTCACCAGCAACTTGAGTATAGGTTGATGAGATGAACGATAGACTCTTTTCACAAAATATATTTTCAAGTAGTTGCTCGATATATTTTTACCGTTTCAAACTCATTCATATCACGTAAAATGTTTCCAGATAGTCGTCGTTTTATTATTGAAATGAAATCAACATGATATGCGAAAACTAAAGATAAAACCCGTAAATCTCACATGACGTTAGAACGAAATGCTTTATTCTCATTAGGCAGGAGTTCAATCGGCGGCAATAAGCGCTCGATTAACGATAAAACAGCGATAAAATCCATCTGAATGAGCTACTATTGCCTCTATTCAATAGGACGGTCGTTACAACGTGCCGACTTTCGGATGAAGTAGCGTTACGAGTGGCCTATTATACGAATGGGTGGCCGGTTCTTTACGAAGTGCTGCAACACCTGCAGACTCCGTAAATTAGGGGAGTGGTACGCCCACTCTGTGTTTGTGAGTACTCGCCTGTAGGAAGCGGCGATAAAATCTCCAAACAAATATTTACACGGAAAAATTATCAGGAGGCCTTCCCTTTCTTAACAAAGTGAGTCGACGGAATCCCCGGCGGCAATTTGAATAGACTTGGGCTTTACTGCCATCTAGCAATACGATGGCTTAACGATTTGGTTTTGCTATTTCAAAACGTGAGCTAAGTTACAGATTCAGAGAAAAATATTTATACGTGTTACGTCTTTGAAGGATATGACTTACTATCGATTTTCTAACTTACGCATTTATTATTTAAGACCAAGTTCCAAATGAATATCAATTACCTACTCGTAACTTAATTCAGATACTGAAGAGGAATGATTAAACAATTTACGGTTTCCAAATGATATAGGTAATCCTGCTAACATAATTTGCCTGATTAGGTATATACTCGTCGATAGAACATCCGGCTAAAGAAGTTTGCTTATAATTTCATACACAGATAGAGTTAATGAACGTGAACTGTATAAAGAAACTGCCTATTGACCAAATAGTCCCCGGTTCAAATCCTGGCATGTACCACTAGATTTGTATTTTCAGATTTATGTAATTATCACTTGCTCGGCGGTGAAAGAAAGCTTCGTAAGGAAACACGAACGTACAAGAAATTGTATTTCGAAATACATACGTGTGACCTAACCTAAGAAAGGATTGGCTTTCCCTCCGGGTTGTGAGGTTTCCATCTAAAAATCATTATCTTTCCCAAATCCCGAGGCTTAGGGAGCGGACCCTGTCAGTCCTAATAACAAAGACATGTTCATGCACACGAATGTTTGCCCTTGTGTAGGAATCGAACCTTCTAACTTCGTCTGCTAACGAATCCACCACCGGACTCGTCAAATGTTACCTTAATAATGTGCAGTGCTGGTATAAAAAAACAAGTAAACCTATAACCATAATTTTAGTACAAACAACAACAGACAAAGTGGAGATCTATCTATGCGTCTAACTTGGATAAGAGATTAGAATAGACACGCATATAAACCAGGTTAATGAGATTGACAGACGTATACGTTTCGCTTGGGCTTCCTGCATGTTCTCTCATAGTTTGCGTTGAAAATGAACATACACATATAACATATACGTATAACAAAGAGCTTGCTACGAAATAAAAACTTGGATCAGGCCTTACAAAAGAGCAATAAGCGGGTAAACTATATACTCCATCACCAAATTGCAAGTAGCCCTAAGTGGTATAAAGGTGTAAACAACACGCGATCGAAAAGTAATATAATTATGGTTGAGACAACATAGCAAGGTCTTTAATGTCGCCAAGAAAATAGATTAACTCGAGTGATAGTACGTCCACTATGGTATATAGGATGACTGGTGATTAGTTCCCGACTCTTAAACATGGGATTGTGTTCATGATATCAAATTACTTTCACTTTGTAGGTAAGGTAGCCAAATAAATTGCTTTCTCATTTAAATAAAACGTCGAGAGGCATACAAACGACACTCCTAACGTAAAGTGGTTACCGTAGCCTATCAACACTTGCGATACATGAAGTATAGCTCGCTCGTTGCCAGCCCTGCTGCTAACACAGCAATTCCTTAGGAGTTTAAGTAAAAACTCACTCAATCGCAGAAACAGAAGAATCCTCCAGAACGTTGTTATTTAGTTGCGATTTTCTGTGAGGTGTAGGTACTTCCCCAGTCGCGCTGCTTTGATGCGCCCAACCTCTCTTAAAGACACTCAGATCAAGACGAACAGACAGTTCATGTACACAAATGTTTGTCCTGTGTAGAAATCGAATCCACGAGCCTTTGTGTCAAAGTAGCATTGCTAACCACTCCACCACACAGTTCATTCATAGATACGTGGACGCAAACAACTGATCTAATAATCTATACCTTCATAATAAATTCTTGCGGGCTATGTACAGAGGACTGAGCTCCACAAATTATTGAAATGGGGAAGCAATTTTTTTTTTATACAATTTAAAGAAAGCCTCACAGCGCGAGTTCTGCCCAGCAATTGTAACTTTTATTATGTTGTACAAACATGTTTTCATATTCCCCAAAGCAGTAGCTATGTAATCCTGATAAATAAATGTATATTTTAATGCTAAAGTGTCGAGCTAAGTACGGTCTTATCATGCAAATGAAGTGACAAAGTAACTCTTAATTCCACCCCTAAACTTCTTTTTGGTTATGGCTGGCTAAAGCCGGAATACAAAATGACTCTATGGGGAACATGGCACAGCGGCTTTTCATTTTGACTTTATGACATTTATTTCAGTAAAGTTAGTTGACATTCTTTCATAAGATATCACAATGTTCTTATTTTATCAAGCAATGTACAGCAATTATATTAGGCATATATAATTGCTGTACATTGCTTGATAATATGTTCCTATTATTATATTTGTATGTATGTATATCTTCACGCCAGGTCACTTACGGGGTAGGCAGAGAGAACCGAGCGCGACAGGGTGGTTAAGAAGCCTACATCTTGCCTGAAGTGAGACAATTACAACACTGTGAGCATAACTTGCGCCTTGCTAATATAGCACCGCCCCAGGAACTTGCTGGTGACCCGAGTCACATCCAGGACAGGAACACAAAGTATAAGAACACTAGTAATAGTTCTTTGGCTGCTGTCTCAGTCAATCACTTTGCCCTATCCCTTTTAAATATCTTAGTTTGCAGTTTATATAGTAATAATAATAGGTAAATATAGTAGCTAAATATTGACCTAAAGTGTATAGGTAACAGTCTAATCGAAGGCATAAAAAGAAAATATAATCTTGTTTAGCTTTTTTGTTTCGCCGCTGAACCTGAAATTGATTTAATCCCAACAAAAATTGATGAACCGTTCCGTTTCAACCAATTTATCTTCCGATGGATTAAGGTGCGCGTGTTTTGTCAAATATTTGTAGTGGCCTTTTGGTACGGGCGGCGGCGAGCGTCGAGCAGCGTCGACCGTCGAAGTACACAAGTGTGAAAATATATCTCGTGGCGCCGCGGCGAGGCCCGCACCTGCCGACTCACACGTGAGCTACTCGCCTATATAAATGCCCCCGAGTCACATTTTCTTTTTCTACGCCGCTGAAACAATTCCTTCGTATTATTTTATTGTTCTTTTACCTATGTACTTACAAATAGAGTCCGTTTATCTTTTCCTGTTCTTTATCCCGCCTTTCCCGTACGACTGACGTTCATGAGGGATAAGTCATGTAATGAACAAATTCCACAACGTTTTGTTACTGCCGCCATTTTTGTGAGAAAATGTGTGCGATGTAATTTTTCGAAAGTTTAGGTAGGCACTCGAGTAATATTGTATTCACGTCACAACTGGCAATTTTTTCGAGTCCGGGGTAGCTGGCTGAGCGAAGGTGCGGCGACCTGCCACCTTGTCGACGTGATAATGATAAATGTAGGGTACGCTAACCTCTATCAAAAATACTTTTCCGATTCCGCCCTCCGCTCCGCCCCAACTCGCAAATCCATATAAAACGGATTTGCATTGTTCTAGTCCACAAAAGGAACGCTATACACAATTCCAGATTCACGAATCTTTTACAACGAATTTTTTCGAGCCCCAACCGCATATTTACATTAATTAATTGCTTTCGCCTCGTCATCTTTTTAATATTTCTGTGTAGATGATGATTTATTTTGACCGCTCCCGCTTTGTACCGGAAAATCCCTTGTACAATACAAACCTTTTTGTGGACCACTATAATGGACGTAAACACGTGTGAACTCAAGGGGCCGGCATTATTGGATATCGCTTACAAGGGGTCGATGTTAGTTGGCGAGATTGGCGCCGCCGATCGCTCTCTTTGGCTTTGCGAAAGGAAGTGAGTCGCCGAGACAGCGGGAAGCTCGTTCTGTAAGGAGATCAACAAAACGGTCGTCTTCCATCCAGCGACAAGTAAATAGATAGCAAAGGGATATAAGGGGTGCGGCGGGACGGAGCGGGCGCGGGCCGCGGATAAAAGTGTTTCCTCCAAATCGAATCACGGGGGGAGCGGCCCATTATGCAGATTTTCCATTAGTGAAAAATTCAAACAGTGCCCGAGTTCCTTAGCTGTGCTGTACAGCGCGTTATCGTGATGTCGCGACGGCTCTTGACTGCTCCGAACGATCCTTGATCGTTGGTAATTTCTAGGGCTTGTAAAATTATTTAGAGTTAATAAAAGGAGGTACAAAATAAGGAAAAATAACTCTACTTTCCTGAAAACAACAGCACTATATATTAAGATTTTATTTTTGAATGAAATTTTATTCGTTAAGCTTGTCGAGTTATAATTTTAAATGAGTATTTTTTTTTATATCCAGATTTTAGTTGTACGAGACGATTTTTTTTTAACAAATTAAATTGGCACTTATTATTGAAAACGTTTTAATTGTAACTATACTTAAACATTTGCTTGAGGCACCCTACCTTCATTAAGTGTATTACAAACTCATCCCTCATAAATTAGGTTGATTAAAGAAATTTTAAATAATCGAATCGCTTAGTCCTGAATAATTTTCCCATTTGTAAAACGTTAGAGCGCAACCCTACCAGTAATGTCGAGATAGAGAAACGTCGCCTTATACTTAATCGATGTCTTTCTTCCCCGCGTCTCCTTTTTGTGCGCTTAGCTTCGTAAATTTTAATTTTACGGATTGCTAGTTCGCGTCACTGTAATCATGACAAACGCATGTGTACGTTGTAGGACTAACAACGATACAGACGCTCGTTGGGCGGGCGGCCCTTACAAAAATCGATCAATGACACGTCGTCAATTTGAAAATCGACCCAGACCCGCGTGGTTGGAAGGATCGTACTTTGCCTTGCTTCAGCTTGTTGGATTTTTAAAACACTAATCGGACAAATCCACCTATAATATAACGCTAAGTTAAGAAACAATTTCTTAAAGCAACCGTTTACGTATTTCACGTTAATTTGTCGATAGATTAGGCAATATTGTAACATGTGATGCGTGATGCGCGTTATCCAAATAATCTTCTACTACTCCTAGACGCTGTAGAAGTTCTACGAAATTGGCTAAGGTTTGACAACTGTCGCAAAAGTTTAAATTTAACTTGTATAAGAAATTAAATTATTTTTTTATAAGCACATTTAGTTCTACATAGTAGTGACTTGCTGCTGCGTCACAAGATCTATAAATCAAAATACAAGGCGATCTTTCATTCAGACACACAGCAATGTATCAAACAAAGTTCGGGAAAAAATGTTGCCATTTCCCGGTCAGTATGTGCATAGATATTATTACTCAAAAACTATGGACCTTATGTAGTACTCAAATTTTATTACTATACCTATTAAAGTTATTGAAGTCTAAAAAGTATCAAATAAACTTTATCACTCTCATCCTAGACCATGATGAGCATAATGTCGAATGTCAAATATCCAATATACTAGAATTTTCGACATCTAAATAAAGACATAGCAATTAATTGTAGCATTAAAAAATCTTAAAAGGGATCCAATTAGGTAGCAATTTAATTTAGGGCTACCCCTGTGTCGCCAATAGACTTGAGATCTGACGGATGTACTTCAATTAATTTAAAAACCAATTTGTTTGGGTTTTCTAACTTGGCAAGTTTTAATTGGCAAACTACGATCAAAAATTAGACTTATCCTTTACAAATCATGTGGCTACAGTAGGTAGTTATTCCTAATTGGAGGACTCGAATTTAATTAAATGTGATTGAACTTGTTATTTCAATGTTAGAAGTGAGCGAGAGGGGTGTATGGATCGCCTCTTGTGGCGCCCGGTTCACTCTGCCTACTCCGCATGGGGCTTGACGTGAAGTTATAGACTGATAAACCACGTTAGAATATCGATATCAATAAAAATGATAAATTGATTCTTAAAAGTATTAAAGTGTATTGTATATTCCTATAACTATGACCTTAAGAACTGCTATTGAGCTTGTCTCCCGCTTTTATTTGTGCTACCGACTACCCCTAAAGGTACTTTCTTTCGAACTTGGCCCTTTGTTCACATTTATATTTTTGTTGGGACTGATGTAATCTAAAACCATTGTAAAAAAAAAGGTTTTAGATTAAATCAATTACATCCTGTTAAGATAACAGCGGTGGTAATGTAACAGCGGTGCAAATAAAATAAATCGAAATGAAGTAACAGCAATAGTTCAGCTTTAGCGGCGACGCAAGCGGTAGTTTAAGTTATAGTGGCCTACCACACGACGATAAGTCACCGTGGAGATGTGTGGGGGAAACAGTCTTATGGTCGCTGTGCGGGCTATAACAGTAAATCTGGAGAAGGCCCAGATTTACGCTGGCCCAGAGTGCACTCGGCGTTCGGCTCAACACTTAATTACCGCCCGCCGAGATTAGTTCCCGCGGGGCGGCAATCTCCGCACATATTGCGCCGTTGCTTAGCAACTGACAACTTTTCACTATCATCAACTATCTGCCGGCGGTTGGATTACTCTCGCTTTCGAAAAAAGTAACTCTGACAGAATTATGTAAGGGATTCAACGCAGCCCGCCCGGTCTAGTCGCAACTCGTGCCTATCGTCGTATCGTTACATTTATCGTGTTTATGGCAGCCCTGAGAATTCTTTAGGGGTTTTGCTCTGAGTGTAAAGTACTCTGGCTACTGATCTTGTTTATCCTTTTTTTAGGGTTCGTTTGTTTAAGTAATACAGAGAACAACACAAAAATGTAAATATGAATATACAATTTTCAATTATAATGGTACATGAAATGACTAAATATGGAACACTGGAATTCTTTAAGTGCCACTAAATACTACTTGGATAATACTTTTTGTTACAGATACCCAGTTTTTTATTTAATTGTTACGCCATTATTTCATTTGGAAACCACGATTTGAAATAATTAAAAAGGATCTTATTGAATCTTTTATCACGGGCATCTCTCCTCACTTCGCTGACATAAGACGTATTTGAAATCATTAATTTATACGTCTCCGTCCTTCGGTGTCATCTTTATTCACAGTTTTAATATCATCCATTTTTCTTTACATTTTTATGAATAATAATTTCTTCATAGATTTTTCTACGTGAATAAAAAAAAGTTGCATCAATCGTGGTGAAACGTCTGTCACATCCATCTCTTGGTTTAAGTAATAAATGATTACTTATTTAAATTTGTTTTATTAGAAAGTTGCATTGCTATTTTAACTAGGTTTCATGTCAACATTGTATCCCGATATACTTACCTACATACAAGTTATATGATAGAATAAATTTAGTTAAAGCACAAGTGAATCCAGTCTACTTAGTAATGAACTTGTGTTTGTTTTTTATACAACGTCCGGAGGCATACAACCATAGGGCCTACCTGTAGTAAAGCGCTTACCGCAACATATGAACGCCTGCATTGCCCAGAACCTTCCAGGGAGTTATTATTTAGCTGCGGTTTTCTGTGAGGTGGAGATACTTTTCCAGACAGGCTGCTTTGATGCGCACTACGTCTCTTAAAATCTCTCATGTATTTAATAAGTTCAATGACACATCCTGTAATTTTAACCAGTGTTGTACTAAACGCACGTAAGCTCATAAAAATATGAATATTGTTGATCAGCGAGCTAGCCAATAAGAGCTGCGCGTTTTACTTTCTCCCCGAGCTGTAGCGGTGAATCGAGTTACTACATAATATCGGTCTCATTGGCTTCCCATTGGTTATTTCCTTATATTTATATCGGATGCAGTTACATCCTCTGGAGAAATTTGCTGATTATTCAAATTGATCATCTCATGCGATAAGACTTGACGTCGTGCTGTCTGCTACTGATAAGAATATTTTTTTTATTTGTTAATTGACGGACGTTAGTGAATACTGAGAAATATGGGATAGCCTTTGACCTATTACTGTGAACATAAAAATGATTGAGCAAATATCTTATATATTCAAGTAAAGAAAGTGTGTTTATTAAAGTAAGACCAGCTCCATGGAATTGTGCAAGACCGGAGGGTTATGAATTGAATGTACTTCTTGTCAGTACGTGGTACGTATTTTCCGTCGACATGTTTCGAATTGTTTTATGAATATCAATCCATATCTACTCGTCTCACAGCTAAATACAGGCTGCCTTTCAACCTGAGGGGTTTACAGTTTACTTCTACATGGTATGCTACTACCGAGACCAGTGTTTTTAAGCCAAGACCGACCGACAGCCAAGACCCACCGATGGATCTAATCTTCAAAGAACGGAGATAAAAAGACACATTTTTTTATTTAACGTCGAGAGACATACAAGCACACGCCCCTCCTGTTATTAACGGTTACCATAGCATATGAACTATGCAAAACTTTAAGTATCATTCGCGCGATGCCACCACTGCTGCTAACACAGCGGCTCCTTGAGAGCTTGTTTGTGACCTCACTCTCACCACACTATTTGGCTGGGGCTTTCTGCGAGGTGGAGGTACTTCTCCAGACGAACTGCTTTGTTGCGCCCTACCTCTAAAAACACTCAAACCAAGATAAACATACATGTTCATGCACACAAATGTTTGTCCAATCGAACTCACGAGCCACACTAGGTGTCAAAGTAGCGTTATTAACCACTGCGCTGCCAAGCTTGTCAATAGTACCCAAAGATAGGCCGCGTTCCACTTAACTTTCGTGCTCAATTAGACCGATACGTGAAACGACGCCATCAAACATCCCGTATGTTTACTCACTTCTGTAGTTGGACGATCCCTTTGTCTAGATTTAGACTTTAGAATTAAGCCATTGAATTTCAGTGGCTTCATTCTGCTTCTTTTCTTCAGATTTAGTGAACTTTTCATTATCTATACTAGTCATATCTTTTTTCAACTCTTTAATTATTTTGTGTTTGGAATGTTTTTATTATGTTACAACTTCTTTCGATTTCCCGCCGTGTAACATATTTTTTACGTGTATATTTATTAAATTACAAAATGGAAGTGTTAAAGAAAATAGGATTGCAGTGATTGTCTTGCACAAAGTGGCTATGGAGCCGTCGGTCATATGCTTGGTATCAGCCATATGTTCGTATATCGTACTATCGACAGATATACCAACACTTCCTCTGTTGAAGACCATAAAAGATCGGAGCGACCGCGATAAGTTAGAACTAAAGCTGATAAAGCCAGAATTCGCCGAAACCCCATTAGGTAACAAAAAATCTTGTCGCGATAAATGAAGATTTTCGCTAAGACTCTGTCGCGTATAATAAAACAAGACCTGAAGCGCGGCGCTTATCGTCGATATACAGGACATGCCCTAAATCAATCCCTACAGTTAAGAGAGTGGATCGATCAAAACGCCTTCTGTCCCAATACGCAGGTGAAAGGCACAGAAATATCCTCTTTACTGATAAAAAAAAATACGATTGAAGAGTACTACAACAAGTAAAATGACAAAGTGTAAGAACACAGTTCTAAAGTAGCCGCCCAAGTGATCGGAAATGTACAACGTGGTCATCATCCTGCGTCTGTAATGGTTTGGTGGGGGGTTATCTTATCAAGGAGTCACAAAGCTTCATTTTTGTGAAAAAGGAGTGAAGTCAGCCAAAATGTATCAAGAGACTGTCTTGAATCGTGTTGAGAAAATTCTTAGCAATACGCTTTTTAAAAATCTACCGTGTACTTTCCAGCAGAAATCTGCACCTGGTGACACTGCACAAGGCACGAACTACTCAAGCCTGGCACGAAACCAACCAACGTTCCGGACTTTATGAGAGCTGAAGACTAGCCCTCGTCTATCCCAGATCTGAACTCCTTAGACTATAAATTATCAGTTTTAGAGGACATGGCCTGGTCGAAACGACACGCCGAAATTATGCCTCGTAAGAAATCTCTGGAGCAAACTCTGGCTAAATTTCCCATGGAAACAGTGCGTAAATCCATAGATTCGTGGCCAAACATATTAAAGGCTTGTATCAAAGCCAAAGGTGGTCATTTCGAATAGAATATATTTTTTTATTTTTTTCTGAGACCATATATGTACGTACAATAATAATAAATATGTACATACAAGTTTTATTAAGATTTCATTACTTCATAAAAAAATAAATGCATATTCATTTGTAACAGAACTTATGGCCGGATTAGGTATAATGCGGAAGAGTTTGTTTTTTTGTTTATTTGAAAGCGCTAATCTCTGAAACTACCAGTCGGATTTGAAAAATTGATTTTCGTTTGACAGCCCAATTCTTGAGGAAAGTTATAGGCTATTTAACATCACTATACGAGCCTTTGAAGCAGAGAAAAAAATAAGAAATTACGAAAACCGGCCCCTGCTGGATATGGGTACACGCGCACGAAGTGGCAAAGATTCAGCTAGTAACTCATATCGACGTAATTCAAAAATACTAAGGCGATCAAGGAATATCTTTACAAGAACGATGTCCTTCCATAGATGTCCTTGAGTTACTGAAATTAGTTTGTAGCATGATAATTTGTTATATATAAATAATAGTGTTTTCGAAGATAGATTTAATCTAAACTTAACTACTAGAAAGCTACTAAGAATATTTAAATGTAAATCCAACTATAAGCTACCAATATTGTCTATTAACGTTGATGTCTATGCATTTTGATTATTTCCGGTTCTAATCGCATAGTACAATGTATGTTTTAAGGTAGGTATTTATTTTTAATGTAATGAATTGAGTAGGGAAATGTATCATATCTAATTGATGAGATCTGTGACAGAGTGGTTAGTAATGGCTACTTTGACACCAAGTTTCGTGGGTTCGATACCCACACTTGTGTGAATGAACATGTCTTTTCATTTTAAGAGAGGTAGGGCATATCAAAGTAGCCGGACTGGAGAAGTACCTCCACCTCACAGAAAGCCGCAGCCAGCGAAATATGAACTCACTGGAGAGATACTGTGTTGCTGCTAATGAATGAGGGTTGCAATAAACTCCTAAGGAGTTGCTGTGTTAGCAGTGTGGTGGCAACGCACGAGCAGTACTCCCTGTATCGCAAGGGATCATAAGCTACGATAACTTTACATCAGGTGGGTTATATAGCAATGAACCTCCCGACGTTATATAAAAAAAAATGTTATAGTAAAAAAGATTCGTGTCCCAACAACGAAATGGAGAAAATAACAGCCTCGTTTTACAATCGCACAGCTCGCCGACGGGAGTTCATGCTCATACACTGGAGCCGTAATGGTCGCGTACTGTGCGGTTCTAGAGAAGTTTTCTATCAAGTTGTGTCTAACTATTAAGTTGTGGAATGAGCCGAGGTTTTCCCAAGGGATTATTACAACATGGGGTTCCTCAAGAAGGGTCTTCGTGAATAGTTTCTTACAGGATCGGCAACGCAAAAGTAACACTCCTGGTGTTGCAAATGTCCATAGGCTGAGGTAACTGCTTACTATCAGGCAGGCCGTACGCTTGTTTGCAGCTTTTGTGGTGTAAAAAAATAATAAATAATACACGTCCAATGATATTATTTGTACACATGGGTGCATTGTGTATAACATGCGTCATGCTGTCATTTGTGACAAAAATGAAACATCCCCCTTATATTGTTTTGTACAACTAACGAAATACGATTACTATTAAACAAAAAGTACATATACTTCGAATGTTGGTGACAATAGATATCGTAATGAAATATGGTTTTGAAATCACGGCGTACGATGCGGCGACTTAGAATTTTACCACCAGAAACAATATGTACGCACAGCGACACCTTAAGCTAGATTGTTTGATCTTTGTACCGTTCTTATGGCGCAGACAATAAGAGTAAAATGGTGGTGCAAGCGTCTAACATGACTTGTCGCTGTGTGTACATACTTATTCTGGTTCATGAGGGCGTAAGGACGGTTTAATAGGCGATAAACCCTTTTGTTAACTGTTTTATTTATATAACAAAATGTTTACACAGTGGACCTATACGTTTAATATAATTTTCACATAGTATGATAATATTTACCAAGGTTCTTGATGTATTTGAAATAACTTGCCAGCCGGTGCTAAATCTTATGAACAAACTAATGGCGAGAGCTCACAAAGTACATACGAGTAGTACTGATCAAATTGTCTGTAAATTTCGCTTCCGCAGAATCACATCTAAGTCTAAGAGCTATTTATCATTAATTAAAAGAAAACAAAGCACAAAAATGTGGTGGGCACAAGATTTGACTTCGTTGTATGAAGTCAAATCTTGTGCCCACCACATTTTTGTGCTCAACTGTAGTAGTCAATGTTGATTACCTACTCGTTTTTGTGTGTTAACAAACCAATTTAGGTCAATAGCTATTGATATGGTAATATCATCAGAAAATGGATAAGATATTGTTAGTATCACGCGGCGCTAAATAAGTTATTCTCTTTGTACGTACACAACATATGTTTTACGTACATGTGTGTACATAACACAATTGATGTTAATTATTTAGTTTCGTTCTAGTATTCATTTATGGGTATGTGTGTAGTAATACGGAGCGTGTAGTATTTTGTAGACTCTGTTCTAATTACGAAGTCCCGTTTAAAATATTTCGAAATGTTGATTTAGTGCCATAAACTGTTTATTTAGTTATATATGGGTAGAGTACGTTAGGTACTTCGCAATAAGAATGGAATATAGAGGATTTTCCCGATTAAGACAATTTTTGGGAGTATTGCGAGAACCTATTCTGGAATGTACGAGTAGTAATAACCTAAAAATATTTTTAGATATGTACTGCTTTAGAAAAAATCAGTTTCAGTGAAAACTATTTGATTCTTCCATGAACGATGAAATTCTATGTTTTTCTTCGAACGGCTATTGTTAATTACCAGTCATAGTAGTAGGTCCGTTAACAATCGTAGCAAAAATACCTGACTATTGAGCCAGCCTATGTTTGTAAACCTAATTGGAATGCAACTGATAACAATGCGTTAGCTTGAAGTACGCGGCGCGGCGATGGCGGCAGGTTGGCAAGCACGCGTCCCAATTTTTGCTATGGAAGAGTTGCATCCCACTAAACGAAGGTAGTCTTGATGAAATTAACCCCACGGTTACAATCAGAAATACTTGGCGATAAACCTATATCGTGGGACAACTATTTTTAGGAAACATTACCAAAAATGCTCTCAAACAAATGGACCGAATGGAATGGAACATCCAGAACCGACGGCTTGACGCGCGTCAGACTAAGGAGGGAATCGAGATGAGTAAACGTATCCATACGACAGGCTGCGGACCGTTTAGGAAGCGTGATAGCCTAGTGAATAAAGAACCGGCCATTTGACCAACTTGTCTCCGATTCGTATCCTGGCATGTATGTACCACTAAAATTCGTGTTTTCGAATTTATGTACATATTTTTAATTATCACTTGCTCAGCGGTGAAGGATAACATGGTGAAGAAACCCGCACGTCCAAGAAATTATAATTCGAAAAACATGCGACTTTACCGAAGAAATGTCTGGTTTTTTTCTAGTCTAGAGGTCTGACGGAAGTCGCATCCATTTAATTTTCGCCAAATCCTTACGCTTAATTAGCGGATCCGGTTAATGTTAATGATTTAGGAAACGGAATAACTTTAAGAAAAGAAGAGAGTTTGGGCACGATATTGCTTAATTGTGCTATTCTTACAATTTAAAAACTGAACTAGATGACATCTGCGTTGTTTGTCTACACCGACTACTCCAGCTCCCAACGCCTCTTAAATTGCAAGGGTTAAAAAATATAAATGCCGGTTCATAGGTTAACTGTCCCGCGTCTTTCACTAACTAGTGATATTTGTGTCGACGTTCCGTCGCTGTCTCCGCTGCGCCTAAGCATTCGATTCTGACCGCTCGCAACACCGTTATCACCAATGCGATCACGCGGGCGGGAGTCGCGACGCCAGTTGATCATCTCTGTCGCAGATTGTAATATTTCGCGCGACCGACCGCACGCCCGGCCTGCTCTGTTCACATGTGTTTTCTAATCATTGTTAAATAACTTGGCGCAATCTATGTCTAATTATGTGTGTTCCAGCTATTTGGCTGCCTGACAATAAATTCTAACATTTTATGTATACGTACAATTCCAACGTACAATCAAGTTCATGCTATATTCGTAAATTAAATAGGTGTATAATTTTAAAACTAATTTAGAGAATTATTGATACCATCTTCTTCGGCATAAGAAGTGATCGATAGTGAAGTGAACGGAAACTTGCAAAATGCGGCTGTTAATGCGCTTTGTGGTGGCTGCGGCGACTCTTCTCTCAGCATCTGTGTTGTTGGTGTGGATGTCGAATGTGGAACCTTACCGGGCAGGACGCACGTCGCGCTCAGCACCCAATAATACGCTTGAAAGACTTGGCGCGGAAGACTTGGCGCAGGATAATTCACCTGAAGTTGGAGCACAAGATCAGATGAACAACACTAACCTTAAGAAATACCATGTTGTCCAGGTTGGAGTTGTTCAATTGACGTGGCGTGTATAGAAAAAAAAACATAAAATTTTAAGAATATTTTTATTGCATGGTAGGAATAACTGCATTATTTTAATTGGCAATTACCAGAATGGAATGTAACCGTGTTTTTCGTCGAGGGTTCTTTGAGAACTTCAGTCGTTTAGAAATGAATCCTCAGTACCATTCAAATGTAAATTTTCATCTTTTCGCGTCTATTTAAACACTGTAATTGGTAAAGTCTCTAGTTTTTCCAAGTCATTGGCGACTTTCCCGCGAAGTTCCCGGAACCTAATAATAATTAATGGCCCCGACGAAAGTCCGATATCCTTTCATTAGTGTCCCGTCTCCTCACGGGCCGGCCGAGATTAAAACTTGTTCCCGGGCGGGGTTCCCAGCCACTCTTTCATAAAGAGTTCGTTCAACGCTCGCCTTTGAGACGTGAAATGTGGCCGGTGCTTATGAAAATATTTGTTTACATAAACATCTTACGGTCGGGCTGGCGCTTTCGACGCCCTAGTTCTTGTTTGTATTCTTCGTTAATGTTTTCCGTTTTGTTTGACAGATGATGCGACACGCGTGGAACAACTACAAGTTGTACGCTTGGGGCAAGAATGAGCTGAAGCCGATGTCGAAGCGAGCCCACCTGTCCAGCGTGTTCGGCGGCGGTGACCTGGGCGCCACCATCGTTGACGGCCTCGACACTTTGTACCTGATGGGGATGATGGACGAATTTCGCGAGGGTCGCGACTGGGTGGCTGAGCATCTGCACATTAACGAAATTGTAAGTATATAGTAATGTCCATTCATCCATCCATGGTCCATTTCACCACCAAATATTGATATTATATGCAAATAGTTGTCGTTAATGGATGGACCTAGTTCATGGTACTTCTCTGGGACTTGTCTATTATTCGAAAATCATGGCTAATTAGTAATTACTGATTGATTAGATAGTACATTTCTTGTATCAGTCTTCATGCGTACTACTTAACCGTGTTCTTGATGTATTTTAAAATGTTATTCTCTGGGGAGTTTGACATATAATTACCACTCGCAGTAGCTTATAGCTCGATGAAACCTAAAATTCTTTAACGATTTAACTAAAAGACTTGTTATATTAGTGTTTTTTTTTTATTATCAAATGTAAAGGCACAGCCATTAAACTAATTGTATTAAGTTCTTATCGACACTAAGCTATTATTATCCCATTCTCACGCGTGTTTCCTAGCGTTAAAATTGATAAAGAAATATATGTATATGCTAAGAAACGAACGTAAAGCGCTTTTTACATTTTCGTTAATCTTATTCGCTGCTGATAGTTTAATCCCTCCTGAAAATGAGGTATTTTCAAACTTAAAATGCTATGTCTTATGACTACTTTCATTGAAACGAATGATTTTCAATGTGTTTCGGCCGACTAGTCATCCGCAGAATCCAAATTTGATCAAATTCGTTAGAGCCGTTAGCGACAAATCCTAATGTATAAATATGTTTGTATTTCATAGAAATTAGTCTTCTTCTTCCCAACGTGGCGGTGACCACTACATAACCCCAAGTCTTTGGCGAAAACACTGATTTTTACATGGAGCTGCTGCCGTCAGACCTACAAACCTCAGAGGGAAAACCTTTTCTTAGATTAGATGACATATTTCGAAATATTACTCCTTGGAAGTAGGGGTTTCCTCGCGGTGTTTTCCTTCACCGCCGCGCAAGTGATAATTACAAACGTGTACATTAATCCGAAAACATGAATTTAGTGGTACATGCCTACATAAAGATTGGAACTTGGGACCAGTCGGTTAACAGGTTGGTTCTTCATCTAGGCTACCTACCACTGCTCTCATAGAATATATAATAATAATTGAAATTAGTGTAATTTTTAAGTAACTTATATATACGCACATAACAACGATTGTAGCTAAAATTTAGACATTAATTGTCAACTAATGTTAAACACAACGAAGGGAGTTTTAATTATGAGAACGCTGTTCGCGTGATTGCATACAATTATAAAGTGTTTTGCTGAGGAACATGAAATAAAGCGCTTGTGAAAACTTGCAAACGTGGAACTTGCCGAAGCATTGCATTTAAAATGTACGTTATTATCTTAGTTACTGTAAAACATTAGTTTCGTTCTTACAGCAACAAATGAGTTGCTATCTTAGTTGTCTGAACAGCAACTAAGATAGCAACTCATTTGTAGTTATAGTGTTTTACAGATTGGAGTGTAAAAATAAAACCGTTTATGAAAGGCAATATTGTTGTCTTCTATCTTGTTCACATCGTCATTTCTTTATAACCCTCGTTATGCTTACTTGATTATGTTAACTTATTATTATGCTCATATTATGGGATTCAGACAAGCCCTTTGCGGTTTGCGACGCTGTCCAAAATTACTCTTGAAATTGACTTAATTTGTGATAAAAAAGCCCACAGTAATAACTACTATTTTCTTTTTGTTTCTTTACATTTATCTACCTATACTCCTTGGCAAGGATTTGTGTGACCACAACTCAAAAACACAAACAAAAACATCTACTACTCAAAAACATTCGGACACCGTGAGCTATTTTTGTGTGAATCGGAACACATATAATTAATCCATCCATGTCGGTAGATGTAATAATTAAATAACCAATGTAAGACAAATGTCATCTTAATCTTCCTGCGACCACGGATGCTGCAAAGCATTCGAAACGTCAGGTTCAACAAAATAAATAAAACACGCGATACTGCCGTTAAAAATTGTTTAATTCAATGTATAACAATCGCGAAAACCTAAGACAATACTAATCGTAGTTTAGTAACGTAGAAAAAGATCATATTTTAAGCAATCGTATGGCAAACAAAAAACACCAATAAAAGAAATTAAAGTCGCTATGGCAATGCACTACGCGAAATATTTATCTATCTTAAATTTTGAACATGAACATACATTCAGAATATTGTGAATATCCTTTTTCATTGTTTGGCTTAAATAGTTGGAATAGTTTTATTTATATTATGTAATTGTGAAATTTATATTATTTTTTCCAATGTAATAAGGTTGTTTTCCGCAATGTTTGAGAAAAAAGGCATTTTAATTTATATATAATTTTATTTTCGTTGTAGGTTTGTAAACTGCTATACTTGCTAGATCGTTATTATCTTCTCTGTCTTTTAGGTTTATATTGGCGTGCATATATTAAAAATGTGTGTTATTGCAGGACTCCGAACTGTCCGTGTTCGAGACGACCATCCGTTTCGTGGGAGGACTGTTGTCTTGCTACGCGCTCACCGGAGACTCGGTCTTCCGGGACAAGGCGGCCGAAGTAGCGGATGCACTCCTGCCGGCTTTCGAAACTCCCACGGGACTGCCAATGGCACTAATCAACCCCTCTACAAAGGTAAAATTGATACTTATTATTTGGAAACCCTGAGCAACATATTTTATTTACACAAAATGCGGCACTCCTGTCGTGCAGTGGGTAACCGTAGCCTACGAACACTTACATTACAGGAAGTATTGCTTGAGCATTGCCAATGCAGCGACTCGTCAGGAGCTCAGTTATCTCACTCACTCAACAACAGCCCACGGAGTTGTTATTTGGCTGGTAACTATTCCGGGACCGTTTCTTTATCCACTCAAATAAATATTATGCACATTGTTATACACGAATACGGTAGTAACAGCGTCAAATCCTGACATGTGTATGAATATGCGAATAGATTGCGCTGCACGCAACAGTGGGTTCCAATGAAAGTGAACAAATTGTTGAATTTAATACACTTATACAATAGGCTTTCTGTAAGTTAGACATTTATCTTTCTATATACCACTAAGGTAAACAAGAGTACGGCCTGGCTGAGGATAAGCAGTTACCTATAAATATTAGGAAAATCAGCGGTGTCACTCATGCCGACTCTGGGAAAACTTCGACAGGGTTCATTCTCCAATTAAAAAGTTAAACAAAGGTATACAACCATTGCGATTTCAGCGTGTGAGGATGAATTGCTCGTCGTTGGCGATGCGGTTGCAAGGAATCAAGGCGAATGGCTCTCTAGCGGGAATGGGGATGCCTATGTTCAGCAGTGAACAAATACGGGCTTGAATGATGATGATGATGAGAGTTCTGTGGGTACTATTGGCTCAACTGTTCATTCTGTGTCTTGATAACTATCTACAGAGAATAAAACCTACGAAAACTTATAATCGCCAACAAATTGAGCCAGAAAGCACAACTCGCTATACACAACGTGGTTCTATCCCAACAACGATAACATATAGAAGCGAGACCTGCGTATGCTAGAGCGCGAAAGTAAAACGTGGTCGAGATTCGAGCGTTGCGCAAAACGCTTGTAAACCGAGTTCGAAATAATAATATGTAAGACAGAGAGTTGGACTGAAAGAGAGTGTCGGTGTTTAAATAAGAAGAGCCGTACTCCGTTGGTTCGAACATATAGATAGAATGCAAGAGGAAAGAATAACGAAACAGATATACAACGGGAAAGTATATGGATGTAGGAGCCGTGGAAGATCATGACTCTCCATTTATGACTAGATTAGACCTGTTTTATAAGAAGATGGTGTCAGGAGGCTACAGAGAGATAGCTTAAACTGTTTTTTTTTCAGTAACAATGAAATCTTTTGTTTTAACCAAAAGCTATTAAAAAGTAGATATACATTATCTATTCATCCTAAAGTAATTTGGTAATACAGAAAACGATACTTGAATTACTTTGAATCCACATTTAGAGGGCCTACTTAAAAGTTGGACAATTTCTTGTTACTAAATATTAAAATTTTTAAGCTTACTATTTTATTTACAACGTTGGAAGGCATATAAGCATACGGCCAACCTGATGTAAAACGGTTACCGTAGCCTATGAACACTAGCAATACATCAAGTATCACTCGCGCGATTCCACTACTGCTACAAACAGCGCTTGGTAAACTAGACAGTAAAAGGTTGAGCCAGGTGGCACAGGTTACATAAAATTAATGCATAGAAGCGAGAACTGGATATGGGAGAGAAAGAAATAAATGTCAAATGTCAGCGTAAACTGCCTTCACAATGATCATTTAAGAAACAGTTGGTTTGAAAGAGAGTTGATGGAAAGTTGTTGGAAGAAGTGAATGCTACATAGCTTGGATGTACTTTCAGCAAAGATTGAAGTTGATGTGTTTTATCAGAAAGTATCAGGAGCCCTAGGAACTAGCGAGTGTGCATGATAAGAGTTATGGATATTAAAGAAGCGGGTCAGGACCGAGCCATATAGCGCTTGGTTTTCTTTCCCCACCTCACAATTCATGAAGCGTGTGGATATAGATAGGTAGATAGATAGACTTGCAAAAATTTCTAGCTGCAATGAAGTTCTATATAAGAAACTATATTCTACATCGAATGTCATGCAAGTCGTAAAATAGATAACATTAGGTTATCTATATTGTCCTAATCGTATCATAATCTAGAGTCGTGTATTACAATACATTCCGCTTAGACGCGTTAGTTCTAATTTAAAACATCTATATTTACATGTTATTGTTTAAATATGTTTTGTTTATATACCTAAAGTCTAAGGAGTTGCTGTGTTAGCAGCAGAAGTGGCATCGCGCGAGTGATATTTTAACGTATTGCAAGCGTTCATAGGCTACGCTAACCGTTTTACAGGAGGTTAGTGTGCTTGCATGCCTCCCGATGTTGTAGATAACAAAAAACATGCCTCATGTGTTGCTAAAGTTAGGTAAAGAAATTGCTAGTTTTATGTTCGGTAACTTAGTTAACGACCAGTCAAATTAGGTACAGAGTGTTCTAATCACACCGAAATTACGTTACCCGCGGGTCAGAGCCGATAAACTTTGCGGTAAGCGGTGACAACAAAACTGTAAGTCATTCAAAATGTCGAACAGGCTCGTTGTTTGAGAATGGGGTCGGTCATATTTACGGCATTATTAATTGAAGTAGTTTGGAAGTAGAACATTCGACTGCTTGGCTATGTTACCATTGAAAGGAAAATGAACACCATATTACGGGTTTCAGGGAAAAGTCGTCGATAGAGAATCAATGAATAGAATCTTTAAAAAATTAAGATTGTAATTCCTACAATTGATGATGAAAAATACTCTACCTACAGTGTAGTAGATTGGATGATAGAATATGTCAACAGTGTACAAGTATAAGTATATTGTCTCAAAATATTTACTACTATAGGATATTATGTAATATTATATGTGGTAACCCTACATGTAAGGCAATAGAGTCCATTCCCACGCAGGCTACGTGTCGGATCACTTTCAATTTTCATGTAGTAGCTCTACTAACGCTCCTAAACTGTATTGAAGCAGACGTTTACATTTTATGTATAAAACTAAAGTAAAGGTAACAAACATTAGACAAAAAGTTAAAAACTTTATGGTTTACATAAGTTAGGCAGGCCGTAGACAGGTAAATAAAATTAGATGATGTGGTATTTTGTCTATTGAATTGTAAAGGCTTCATTTCAATGTCTAAAGATAGTTCCAGGATAAAATAATCAGCTCAATTGCTTCATGGGATAAGTGGATCAAAAACTTTTGTTCCTTTCATAAATGGCATAGAAAGCTCTCAGTAGGTAAGTATAATTGAAACGTGCACATATCAATAAAGAGCCCACGTTCACACACGAGAGAGCCATAATTAAAAAAATGCTACAGAATATCTCAGGAGTCAAGAAGTCTTGAAACGTGCTCGATTCAATAACATTTAGATTTTGACCTTGGAGCAATTACAAAATCTTACCCTAGAAATTTAAATTTAAAAATTTGCTCTTTACTCAAACTAAAAGAAACTTCAAAAGCTTGGTATCGGCCGTATGTTCGTATCTCGTACTATCGTTGAAGACCATAAAAGATCGGGGCGATCGCGTGCTGTTAGAACTACAAATACTGTTGATGCTGTTAAACCCAGAACTTGTCGTAACCCCATTAGGAAACAAAAAAATATATCGCGAGACATGAAGATTTTCGCTAGGACTATCGTGTATAAAAAAACAAGACCTGAAGCTTGGCACTTATGGTCGATATACAGGCACGCCCTAAATCAATCCCTACAGTTGAAGAAAGTGGATCTATCAAAACGCGTCTGTACCGATAAGATGAAAGACACAGAAATATTCTCTTTACTGATGAAAAAATTTTCAATATTGAAGAGCACTACGAAAGCAAAATGACAAGGTATACGCACACAATTTTAAAGGAGCCGCCCAAGTGGTCGGAACGGTACAACGTGGTCATCATGCTGCGTCTGTAATGGTTTGGTGGATGAAGTTTTGTGACACCCCGTCTTATCAAGGAGTCACAAAGCTTAATTTTTGTGAAAAAGTGAAAAATTTGAGTGAAGACTTCAGCCTAAGTCTATCAAGAGACTGTCTTGGATCGTATTGTTAAACCTCTTAGCAATACACTTTTTAAAAATGTACCGCGGACTTTCCCGCAGGATTCTGCACTTGGTCACAAGGCACGGACTACTCAAGCCTGACTCGAAACCAACATTCCGGACTTTATAAGAGCTGAAGTCTGACCCTCGTCTAGCCCAGATCTGAACCCCTTAGATTACAAATTATGGTCAGTTTTAGACGACATGGCCTGCTCGAAATGACACGCCGTCATCGTGTCTTTTAAGAAATCTCTGGAGCAAGTAGTGGCTAAATTTCCCATGGAAACAGTGCGTAAATCCATAGATTCGTGGCCAGACAGAATTTAGGCCTGCATCAAAGTCAAAGGTGACCATTTCGAATAGAATCATTTTTTTTTCTTATTATAAATATGTATATAAGTTTTATTAAGATTACATTACTTCATAAAAAAATAAATGGTCATTCATTTATAACAGAACTTATGGCCAACTAGGTATATAAAAATAAAACTGACTAGTTTAACGCAGAGCCCAATTAGCTGAGACTAGAAACTTGAAATTTAATACTGATTTCGTTAAGGATCATGGGCATTTACTCTTTAAACAGATTTTCAAACATTGAAGGACCTGTCTGACAGGTCTTGACAGGTCCTTCAATGTTTGAAAATCTCTAGATCATCATACATACCAGAATAATATGAGATAAATATGAAAATGAGTTAGAAACATAAACTTTTTAATTACGTTATCTATCACTATATTCATATTCAACATACTCGTATATATTTTATTTACGTTATCATTCACCATACTCATTCATATACCTACATATTACTCAACTGTTGCCATACCTTATCGTGGATGTAGGTTATAGACTTTTGTGTATCTTCTTGTTTTTCAATATCTATATATTGAAAAATAAGAAGCATATGTATGCATAATTCCACAAGCTCTATAGAAATATTTTTATACACAATAATTATTTTAATACGTGAAGCAAAAACTTTGTACCCCTTTTTACGAAAATTACGCGGACGGAGGAGTATGAAATTTGGCACAGATTATATGGAGAAGTGCAGAAAGCTAAATTTTTTTTCATTAATTTTGGAAAATACATTGAATTAATAAAAAAGACATTACACACACTACCATGGCTTTGACACACAAACACATATGTACCCAAGTATATACCGTCTTACTGAATGTCAAAAATACTTTTGTTTGCGGTTGAAATCTGTAGTCAAATTGAAAAGAGATTAATATTATTGGTATTTAGTATTATATATCTATAATCTTACTGAATGTGTAATAGATATTTAGGCTTCATATATTAGTTATTCAAACGCTGAAACTTAAAAATTAAATGTATTATGGTCGAATTTCGGCCACTTGGTCTACTATTCAACACTAGTCTATACAAATATATGAAGCGGATGAGTTTATATGAACGCACTAATCTCTGGATAGTCGCATTTGAAAAAAACATTTTTGCATTTAACACCCCAAATCTTGAGGAATGTTATTGCCTATTAAACATCACGATACGACCCTTTGAAGCCGAGGAAAAAGACAGAAAGGAAGTCAAAGCCCCACGTGGCAGCCCCACGGTAATCCGGGATACGCGCGGCTGAAGCCGCCGGCTGCATTTAGTAATAAATATTTACATCAGATCCGTCCGCCGATATCGCAATGTCACACAATGGTCAACCTCCAGTGCGCAGCCTAGAAAATGACTTCGTAATTACACGCTGTCAAATTGCATATCAATTTGTATTTTTCCGACTACATTGACTTGAACTGGCGAACTTTTGACAACATTCAGATGAAATGCCTTTAATGCGTCGTAACAAAAACATTCTACACATCTTTTAACAAATATATAGACCCAGAGTTTGTTTAAAAATTTACTATATTTATATTTTCCTTTTTGTGCGTTGTTGCCACAGAATTGTGCTCTTGGGGACAAGTGCGTGACGACAAAAGGTTTTTATTTATGGTGTGCTCATAAATAATTGTTGAGAAGGCACTGAGCTGGACGTTAATATTTCAGGCGAGCAGGCAGTACCACTGGGCGGGGCCCAACAGCATTCTGTCCGAGTTAGGCACTCTTCACATGGAGTTCACCTACCTCAGCGACGTCACAGGACGAGATGGTGAGTTACATATTTATAATAATGTTAGTAATATACACTCTACAAGTTAAGTTTTGTTTGTCCAGACATCGTATAGAGAAAAGTTATAAATTTTCGTGTTGTACAAATGGCACTTTGTATAATAATACTTTTATATTTGAATACTATATTTGATAATATATAATTTTGATAATATATATATATATATATATATATATATATATAATTTGAATAATATATTTGAATAAATCAAAAAATGTGAATGCAAAAAATCTGAGATCTAAATACGGAGCTCTCGCACAGGGCTATATGCAAGTGGGATTTGTACTCGGGCGACTTTTTTAATATAATTTGAACTTTTACAAACGTGCTTATGTTTTGAACAAAAGACATAATACGTATGTGAAAATAAAAGAAATAGGTTTTCTTACGCATTAAAATTTAGGTAGGTCTGAAAGAGAGTGTCGGTGTTAAAAGAGGAAGAGGCATGCTTGGTTCGAACATATGGTAAGAATGCAGGAAGAAAGAATCGCGAAATAGATGTACAAGGCGAAAGTAGAAGGATGTAGGAGTCGAGGAAGGCCAAAACTTACTATAACCAAATTAAACGTGTTGTATCAGATAACACTGCAACTAATTGCTCTTACTTAATTGTATACATATATTAACAAACTGCCGAATAATATAAAATGTTTAAATAAAAACAAATTCAAAACTACTCTAACGAATTGGTTACATGATAAATGTTTCTACAGAGTCAAAGAACTGAACATGAATGATATATTTACTGCATAATTAAAATTTAACGGAATTTATACTATTATATATTACAATTATTTTTATATCATTATTTCCCTATATTCAACTAACTATATCGAAAATAAAACGAAGAATAATAATTTTGACATACGAGTACTATAAAATTACAGTGACTATAACATAATACTTTATTGACTAAATTTTAGACTGTTTAAATGCTTGAAATGTTATATTATTTTAATTATATTATTTTAATCTTGTCAAGTCGTGCTTAAAATCCAATTAATATTTGTACGCCTGCGAGCAGGCTGAATACATTAATTACATTATTAAGATCATTATATGTATTGATGTACTCATTGCAAATAAATGATTATGATTACTAAAACAAGAACTTACACTCTTTCATGGCCAAATATTTAGTTCATATTTATTCTATAAGACCTGTGTGATACTGAACTGACTATTTCTGTTTATAACAGTTGACAGACAGACATGCAGTCATTAATATTCCTTCATGAACGATTTATTTTTGGTAGGTGGGAAATTCATTCGATTTTATTTTATCATTTTTATGTGAAAGGTAGTATAGTACGGACGAGTATGAAGTGATGGTACCCATATCTTTTTATACAGCCACAGCCAAAGATGATAAACAAGGGTAGGTATAGCTCGTTAGATAACCCAGAGAGCAGTGATAGCCCAGTGGTTAAGGAACCGGCCTATTGACCAACCGATCACCGGTTCGAATCCTGGCAGGGGTGCATGTACCACTAAATTCGTGTTTTCGAATTTATGTACATATTTATCACTTGCTCAGCGGTGAAGAAAACATGGTGAGGAATCCCACATGTTCAAGAAATTATATTTCGAAAGACATGTGACCTAACCTAAGAAAGATCTAGTATCTCTCTGGTTCTTCTGGTCGCTTCATGTAAAAATCAGTGTCTTCGCCAAATCCTTAAGCTTAGATAGCGGACCCTGCCAATCCGAATTGATTAGGAAACGGGATAACGCAAAGAAGTGGAAGGTGAGTCTTGGTCTTCCTCAGCTCCCACATCCTTCCAGTTTAGCATTGTTTATTTATTTCGTCTTTTTTCCTCCTACATTATTTCTACTTGCCCGAACCCATGCAGCATGCTTTATCACTATACCGAGTATTTTATAAACTATGATAAAATAGGTGAATTTCCAAAATCTATCGTAAACAGTCATTTATAGATGACAGCGCACTGCCACCCACGTTATTAACGCAGCTCAGGAACTTGCTGTAAAAGTTAATCAGTCGCAAAGACCGACAAACCACCATTAAATTGTTACTCGTCTTGGTGATTCTCAGGAACTCTTAACTTTTACTCAAGGTGATCGAAAATAAAGAAATAGAATTGGAATAGTTTGCACTCGAAAAAAAATCACACAGATTTTGTCAATTGTGTATCTCTATCTATATCTTCACGCCAGATACCTTGCGGGGTAGGCAGAACCAAGCGTCACAAGACACTGTCCTTATAAACTTCGCTCTTTAACATTCATAGCCCTTTTCATGCACGCTTGTTCCTAGGGCTGAGGCAAATCCTTAGGCTTAGGTAACGGACCCCGCCAATTCTAACGGTTTATGAAAGGGCATATCGCTAAAGCGGAAGGTGAGTTTTAGTCGCCTTCGGTTCCTACATCCTTCCAGTTTCGCATTTTTTATTTGTTTCGTCTTTTTTCCTCCTACAGTATTTCTACTTGTTCAACACAATGAAGCATGCTTTATAGAAGTTCCTTTACAAAATCTATCGTCCTCCCGACCAATACATGAATCACCTAATAATACGATCGCCATGCAGGCAGATAAGTTTAATGCATTATTCAAATAGCAAAAATTTAAAAATAACTAGGACAATATATGCTAATAGTGAATAGATTTTCCTTGTATACTAGTATAGTACTGCGTACATAAAAAATCTGTACCAACAAGATAACTTGTTCTATTTACATGTATACTAGTCAAAACTAAATAAGGGCCAACATGTTTTTTCAGTGTTCTCATGAATTAATGCGATTCAAAGGTTGATTAATGATTAGATTGGATAAATTGTTTAATTTTTATTTAAAGAGCATAAAATAATGACAGAAACAATTAAAAAAATCTTTTGATACAACTTTTTCTAAAAATGAACATTATTGCAAAAAAAGACACCAAAATAATCGGTTGAAAAAAAAAAAGATGTTGGTTGCTTTTAGACGTTCTTCAATATCTGGTGTGCCCTCCTCGTTTTCGAATGCAGTCTTGAAGCCTGGAAGGTACGCTCTCCACAAGGTGTACCACTGTTTCTTGAGGAATTTGTTTCCAGCTTGATTTCAGCACGTTGATTAGCTGTGTTTCATTGTGCACGGGTTGGTTTGTGCTTCGAACACTGCGTTTCAGTAAATCCCTCAATTGTTCGATGGGATTTAGGTCCGGACTGTTTGCAGGCCAGGGCAACACCTGTATACCAGCCTGCTCAAGGACTTCTCTGGTGGCTCTAGCTGTATGAGCGCGAGCATTATCGTGCATTAGATGGAATCTTGCACCGATTCTCTGTGCAAATGGAACCACATGGGGTCCTATGACCTCCTCGATATAACGTTGAGCTGTAATTGTGCCTTCATTGAGAATTACCAGCTCGGTTCTGCCTGACATAGAGATTCCTCCCCACACCATAACATTAGGGCCCCCAAATCTGTCACTTTCATGAATGCATGCATCTGAAAATCGCTCACCTTCACGCCTCCACACCCTAATGCGACGGTCATCACTGAAAAATTTTACTTTGCACTCATCTGTGAATAATACTGTGCTCCAATCCCTCATATCCCAGGCCAGATGTTGCCTTGCGAACAGCAATCGGTTTGCACGATGAGCACCTGTCAATGGGATCCGTACTACGCGTCTCCTGGAGAACTGCTGGTCCTCATGTAACCGATTCCTAATGGTTTGATCACTCACACGTGTACCCGTCGCCTGCCGCAATCGGTTTTGTAAGGAGCGGGCTGTGATGAAGCGTTCTCTACGGGCAGTCAAACGTTTAGTCTCCCAGTCTCTTGAAAGAGATTCCACACATTTTGAATCGCTCGTCGAGAAAAACCCAGCTGCAACGCCACGGAACGGTGCGAATGGCCTTCTTGAAGTAATGTTACGGCCCTGGTTACGGTTGGTAAGTCCATATGTCGTCGAATCCTCGGCATAACGTTCTCAAAATGTTAATTCAGCCACTAGTTGAACAAAACTTAAACTGTTCTTGACAGATCTTCACTTTGAATGAGTTTAAAATCCGTCTTAAAATCGGGTAGAATCAAGTGGTTACAAGAATATATCAAAATAATAATAATAATAATAAGGATTTTTTATTTACTACTCACAAGGTTATCTTACATATGTAGGTATATAAATTGTTGCGGTAAGAATCTTATATATTAGTTAAACGTTCCTTGTGAGAGTCTGGAGTCCGAACTAGGTGTAAAACCTGTACTACAGAGCTCCAGGCTCTCTCCGAGGATCTGACATAACATTGCAGCGATAGGAAATCAAAGAATAGAGTAGAGTTGTAAGGTACGTTAACAGTACAAATATTTCAAATTGTATATATGTGATTGAGAGACGTGTATGATTGGGGTGTGTGTTACTTACGTGTCTGATTCTATACTTTGTATGAATTTGTTAACAAAGTATATGGTTTTTATTGAAATAGTTATACAATTGAAGCGTGCGATTTACATTATTTGAGATATATATACATGTGTTCAACTTTAACTTTTGTTCTATTTTAATATCGTTAAAACATTTTCTGTATCTTCATATGACAAGGTGAGGAGCCAGTTTATAATCCTTATTTTGCAATCAAATTTATTTAAATTAAATATCTTTATTTGTTTGTTTACTTTATTGTATAGATAGGGACCTAAAAAACAATAAAATCTCTGGGCAAATGATGTCCGGAATCCTATTTTTTGCTTACAGATGTTATGAGATTGTCGGACAAGCGTAAGTGTAGGATCAAATTTTATGTCTGCGTGTTTTTTGAGTACAGTGTTTAGTATATGTAGCTGTCGAATGGTTAATACCTCACAGTCCTTATATAACAGTCTAAATCTACCCACTTTAAAAAAATATGCAGGTGGAGTACTCAAAAAGTGTTTGTAAACTTTACACTTACTTGTAACTTTAGGTAACACCACGATAAACCACCAGCTACTTGAGAATGCATAAAAAATAAATTATCGCTTCTGACGTCAAAATAAACAAGTGGCCCTTATTTTGTTTTGACTAGTATATAAGGATTACAAATGTTACCTTCAAGCTCTACTGATTCGTGAGTCATTCAGAGTCATATGACGCTCGATTCTGTCTGCCCACTCCGCAAGGGATGTATTTGTAGCAGTAAAATATTTATAAGGTATAAAGACGCAAATTAACATTACTGTACAAAGCCCGTCGAAACATTTATCCTGTTCGCTGAAAGTTCTGACATGTTACGAGTAGCTTAATTTATTCTATGACACTGACTCACTCACTGATTTATCGCCGGTATTATATGTTAGAATAAATATTATATCACAAGTTCAATGACAATGAAACACACACAGATTAAGCACCAAAGACTGGTGTCTGCCTATTGCCGAGTAATTTTACTTCCATTAGTTAAGAGAACCATAGACGTAATAAAAAAAACCGCCCAAGTGCGAGTCGGACTCCCACACGAAGGGTTCCGTACCATTATCTATAAAAACGGCAAAAAAAAAATTACGTTTCTTGTATGAGAGCCACCCTTAAATATTTGTTTTATTTTAATTGAATTATTTATTTTTAAAGTGGATATATAACTAAATATTCTGTGAATATTTCAAGCGTCTACCTGTTGCCGTTATCAATATCGAGGAAAAAAATCACGTTTGTTGTATGGGAGCCCTCTTAAATATTTATGTTATTCTATTTTTTAGTATTTGTTGTTATAGCGGCAACAGAAATACATCATCTGTGAAAATTTCAACTGTCTATCTATCACGGTTCGTGAGATACAGCCTGGTCACAGAGGGACGGACAGCGGAGTCTCATTAATAGGGTTCCGTTTTACCCTTTGGGTACGGAACCCTAAAAAGAGAACCATATTTTGCAGGGAAATAACCAACCCGTAAAGAAGCATCTCAATTTAATATTTAATTTAAGAGGTAGGTCGTATCAAAACATCGTGACTGTGGGAAGTATTTCCCCCTCAAACAAAACCGCAGCCAAATAACAAAATCCTGGAGGATTATTGTGTTTCTGCGAGTGAGTGCTGTTACCAGTTTGCTCATAAGGTGTTGATGCGTTTAGCTGCAGGGGTGAGAAGACAACGCATCTTCAATATTTTTTGTATTACAAGCGTTTATAGGCTATGGTGACCACTTTACATCAGATTGGCCGTATGCGTATATGCTTCCCGACGTTGTTTGTAAAAGCAAAGTCTACTCTTTGCCCCTTCTGTTGATAGAAGACCCGTAACCCAACCTGTAAGTGCACCGACTTTAGCTTTTTGACTATAGGTTCCTTTAACATTCAATTCACCAGCTAGTAAACATTTCATTCTTATTATTATTCTTGCAAGGTATAACTTGACATATAGATAGATAGTAACATTTGTATCTATACATTTTGTGTGTGTAGATATTTACGTATAAATATCGACTTGTGTATACTTTGAAATGTATTTTTTTCTCTTCTTTCTTTGTAAATATAATATTTGTTTTATATTACCTTTTACATAACCTTTTTATTTACTGCTGTTATTCATTAGGTACTTCATTCAGAAGCAATAGTTGGCTGGAAGAGAGACTCCGTAGGTACAAGCTCGCCTTTGCAGACCATATTCTGTTACTTTATGAGTGTAAAATATACTTTCTATAAAGCTGTATGTACAACAAACAATCCCTTGGACGATTGACGTCTTCTCGACGACCTTACTAATGCAAGTACTTGGAAGCTCCAGAGGTGGTATTCCGTCAGAGTGAGGGTACAATAGAGTGCGGCAACGAACCAATAATAATTATTGTTATGCAAACGCTTATTAGGCAACTGCAGCCATTTCAAAAAAGCTGTATGTTTGTTTTTTGTACAAAGTTCCCATGTATACGACCCTCCTTTTGTAAAGTACCGTAGCCTATGCACAACCCTCCAGGGTGTTATTATTTGGCGCGGTTTCTGTGAGTTGGCAGTACTTTCTCTGTCGCGCTGCTTTGATGCGCCCTACCTCTCTTAAACCAGACACGTTTGGCACTCTACGTAACATAGTATAAATAAAATTCCAGTGGCGGGATTATTATAGGTTGATATTTTCATATACACTGTTCTCCATAACTCTGTTTTAATGTGACATATTTATTATAGAAGTACTCGCACGAAGTAATATTTTCCCCCTTTATGTAAACTGATAGCTGTCATAAAACATGCAAACATAGCCGGGATAGCTTGTTAATAAATAAAGGGTGTACACCCGCAAATGTTTTAAACGTCCCCGTGTGCCGGCCAAGCGACGATGGCTGCGCCGCCGCTTTTAGACCTGCCCCATAAACTTTAGTATACACTCGCCTTTATTGGAGTTTTATGCACTAGGTATGGTTTATGACACTTTATAAAACGAAATTTAAGTTATTGCAGAAGGCGAATTGCTTTTGACACGCTTTTATTGCGTTCACCTGTATGCAATTATATGTAATGAAATCTATGAAACTAAACCCTTATTATGGTTGTTCATTCATTATAAAACAGTTGAGTAAAGTTCTGATAATACAATAACATGGTATCAAACTTCAATCGAGCTTATCTCACGATGCAGATCTGAGTTGGCCATAGCGACTGACTTCTATCTGTCTATATCTTCATGCAAAGCCCATTGTGGGGTAGGTAGACAGAACCGGGCACCACATGACTTACACACCTCACTCGCTTCCAAACGACTGTCTAACCTAATGCCAATATGTCTATCTACTCTTTTGACATGTATTATATTTAGCAATACAGTGCAGTTACGTTTAGTCGTCATGCTGTCCTATCCTGCCATGCGTCATGCTCGGCTGCTATGAATTGATGATCAATGTTAAATCCATTCACTGGTATTATGCGATCCAAAAAACTCTACCAATATGCTAGTAAGCGTGGTGATGGTGTCAAAAAAAAAATCTCTGCCAATTTGCAAATAAGCAGAATGCGTCCATCTTTTCAATTAACTGGAAATCCGTGCCCCAGCCATAGAATGAACATAGATGGATTTGGTTTATCTAGATTTATTCTCGATACACCACAAAAACACACACACACACGCATTAATTATATAAAAATAATAATAGTATAGTTTTGGAGGAGCGAAAGCCTCCGAATACAGACAGTTTTATGCCTAAAGGGAGACTTCAAGTACAAATAATGTATAGGTACTCAAAAATTTGTGATAAATTTATTTTAAAAAATAAAGTAAAGTTAAAAAATAAAGTTATTTTAAAGTGAAAATTTCTTTAGCGGCGTTGTGCACTTTTTGGGATGACTAAAAAATGTTAAACGCGCGTCAGGACACGTGACCCTGACCGTAAGATTTTGGTGAGATTAGAACTTAAGTTCGCTGCAGCGCTAAAACATTAGTTACCTCTAATTAAACAATTAAAACATGAAGCGCTAGATCGTTCGTAGGGCATTATTTTCTCGCGACCAAAACGTTGTAAACGCCATGAATTTCTTGGCGTTTACGCATTTCGTTCAAAGTAGTTTATCAACATCGCTGTTTGTTTTAAGCGACGCAGGGCGCTTGCGCGAATGTGCGTGTGTGTTTGAGTTTTAGATATTGACGATGATGATGTTGGTAATGATGATGGTGAAAGATTCGTTGAAATTATGGATGAAAGTTGATTTTTCTGAGAGATAAACTTTTTAATGTAAAATAATTGTAATAGTTCTGAAGTGTTAAATTTTTAATGTAATATAAATTGTCATGTTTGTGTACGAAAGCGCAATAAATGAATATTGTATTTTACCACATACATGATAGTACTTTTATACTGATAAATAAAGCAATTTGTGCGAAATTATTCCCTAACCATTCCAAAATATTCAAAAAAGCACAACGTTAATGTTCAAGTTTTCACTTCTGCCGGCACTCCCGGAGTGCAACCCGTTTTTTTTTATTATTTTTAGATAGTTTAGGTAGATATGTAACGACTTTGTAATTATTATTACCTATAATTACATAATTATTTACGGTACATAACACACTGCACATACGAGTTCCTATGAGGTAAAACGATGGGTGATCTGTAACATGACCTTGTTTTGCGTGGCAAATATTAGGTATAATATGTCATTATCTATTTTACTCTATGCCAAACAGTCAGCATTCTGTTAATTAAATAAGACACTCAAATTGTGGACCTTTACCTCATTCTTCTTAGCATTATCCCGTTTCCCAATCCATTAGGTTTAGCGGAGTCCGCTACCTAAGCCTAAGGATTTGGCGAAGACAGTGGTTTTGACGTGGAACGACGGCCATCATACCTCCATAACCCAGAGGGAATTCAGTTTCCTTAGGTTAGGTAACTCTACTTTCGAAATATAATGTCTTAAACGTGCGGATTTCCTCACGATGTTTTCCTTTACCGCCGGGCAAGTGATAACATACACCCGAAAACACAAATTTAGTTGTATATACCAAGATTCGAACCCGGACCGATCGGTTAATAGTTGGTTCTTTATCCACTGGGTTATCACTGCTATGGTAGACTCTACCACGCAATCGGGTTCAAGCTATGTCATTAGGGTAGTAGCACAGCATAAGTTACGCATTAATGTCGGCTGGTCGATACAATTCGCTACAAGTCGCTTTGGAGTAATCATAGAAACCCCAATGACATCCTGCGATCTCTCCCATACGTTAATAACATGCCTATTCAGTGTCAACCCTGCAGCTGTACTCAATCAGAACACAGGATCCAAGAACTAGAAATATTGGGTGGTTCAATCGAATATTTCTAATTCCGGTGCTAATTCGATAGATACTCGTAGTTATGGTGAAGATGCAATATAAAAGGAGACTAAGGTATATCAAATATCAACGCACAATCCAGACTACGAGTTTTAAAACTTGGTATCGTGCCTGGAGATTTACAATTAAAATGTCTGGTTTTTAATATGATTTTTTATCGTTTTAGTTTACAGACAGAAGGTGGACCGCATCCGTGAAGTGCTCAACAATATAGAGAAACCCAACGACCTGTATCCAAACTTCATCAACCCACGCACAGGGCAGTGGGGACAACGTAAGTGCCATTAAGCTATCAAATGTACAGAGCGACGATTTATTCCTCTGTAATACGTAGGGAGGTAAATACACTTATGATTAATAACAACTTTTATTATGGGGAAAATTTCGAAAGGGGAAAAATCACTGTCTCCGTAGAAATGATTTGATCAGCTGTTCATTTTTACATGGGTTTTTAGAAGATTTCGATGTGACTGTTATTATTATTGAATACGATATGTGATGTATTAATTGTATAATATGTATAGCATGACTATAGACATGAAATATAAAATAAGTAAGGGTAGTAGTAATTTCTGATTTTAAAATCGCTCAATAGGGTAAAAATCATCATAAATAAACTACGACGTCAATCATGAAAGCTCTAAAGAATATACCGAAGAATATAGGAACTTTGTTTTGAAGTTACCATAAAATATTGTGGATATAAAGCGGAAAATATTTAATTAAGTCGTTTCCCATCTCATATTTACAACGAGTTAATATTCAAAATTTAATAACACGAGTATAAAAAGTCGTATCCATTTATCTTCGATGATTTGCTTTCTAATGAGGGTATCACGTAGGGCCTTGATGAATGAACGAAATAAATAAGAAGGCAATTCCATAGGCTTCAAGTAAAGAAGAACCGGTTGTCGGCAAAGCCGCATCTGCGACGGACCGCAAAATTTGTCAATTCCTCTTTACAATCACACCATCATCGAGAGTTTAAACGTTGAACGGTAAGCAAGGAGTGATCACAGTTTAGCGTAACATTGTCGAAATTGTACAGACCATGTAGAGACACCTGTTTATTCACTTTGTGCATATTATTAACCTGAGGCCCGATGCAGATACGGCTGCGGGTCGATACGAATCATCTGCTCGCAATCGTAGTGCATTCAAAATGAGTGACTGGTAGCATCCAACTAATTTGCTATTAATTTGTTATTATTGCTGTGACATAACTTTAACTGCTACATGAACCGTTTGCGAACACAATGTAAGTACTTGCATTTCAAAACGTTAGATATTAATCATGTGTATATAAATATGTTTTATTTCTAAAACTGTATTGATATAAACTCTTAAAAACGGGAATTGAGTTTACTATCTGTCATTTAGGAACATCTATGTGACAAACAACGATGTACTTACAATGTATATTGAAAAACATATAAAAATAGTGCATATAACGTTATGTTCTTAAAATTTGGTTTAAATTTGTTCATAGTAACTAAAAATGTTAGCTTTATATCTTATTGTAGAGAAAAATTGATGAAAGTCTATATGTTATTTATTTTTAACGCATCACTCGTCTTTCTGCATTTCCGATAACATCTCGTTCTCGGATAACATTTTAATGATCCTCTTACAACTAATACAAATCGAAAGTTTACTGTTTGTGTGTATCATATTGCTTGTTGTGAGCAGTTCTTGTATATAATGATATTTAAATGTAATTCGTAATAAATTAAATATAATTTACACATAAAAACACAAAAATCATCGATAGTTCGCCCAGGTACTTTTATAACTAAATCACTGAATTTCTGTTGAAATTTCGGAGATAATTTGAACTTGTGGAAAGGACTTTCGTACTCCACACGAACGAAAGCAAGTTATGAGTTTAATTTAGAATTAGTCGATATTATTACCTACTGATAAAAAAACTATGTGAGTGTGTAACCTACTACTAATCACTATAAAAACATATGATTATTAATATAAACGTTACACTCAGCTCAGTACACGTTGATCGAAAGCTGCTGTATAAGATAACCTTACCTATGAAACATACTTACGGTGGGGTCTACCTATCATTTCCGAGCCCTCAATGACCAACATGCGTGACCCATCGTACGAGTGACACCAACTTTCGATACAACTTTCAATTTATTTTTACTTTATCGCATGTCTAACAAACGTACGGCTCGCCTGATGGGAAGCGATTGCCGTAGTGAGTACACGTTAACTCTAAGAGGAATTCCAACATACAAGAATGTCTTATCATAAATTGTCCCTTAATATATCCTTACGCATAATATTTAAATAGGTCTGTTAAAGACTGTGGATATACAATTACTTCTAAAATATATTTTTTTAATACAATTTCAGCATATTGGCTCCTCTTTGACTGATGATTAGCGAAAGAGGAGCCCAAATCGCAACTGCAACTGACAAAGACTACACAGTATCCTGTCATTTTGCAATCATTCAATAAAATGCTCCCTAATAATGTTTCTGTCGGGCAAGAAGAAATCCAGCTTCTCTTAACTAATTAGTGTTATTTAATTGAGTAGTGTTGTATAGGGATTATGCTACGGAATTAATAGTAACACTAATTAATTCAATTTTGGGAAATTGATGGCCAACGATACGGTCTTTTAACATGGAATGATTCAATTTATCCAGAAAATGGCAGATAAAACATTCTTTTGAGTCTTTCTAACCGAACGCGCAACACAATCTCTATCTGCAGTAGACTGTTGATGGATTAATTTCGAGTTTTCGAGAGAGTTTGTTATGGTAAGATAACAATGGTTACGTTAGTGATCTTGGCTGTAAAACACAGGCTCAGCTAAAGCACTAACCTTCAGGCAGAATCCAGAATCGTGCGCAGTGTATTCCAAGTCCTTTCGGTTGACAGAAAATCCAGGTCCTAAAAATTTAATGAGAACGAGTGACTGAAATATGATTTTTTCCCCCAGGTCACGTATCCCTGGGTGCGCTCGGCGACTCATTCTACGAGTACTTACTGAAAGCATGGCTGGTGTCCGGGCGGGCAGACGAGCAGGCGCGCGTAATGTTCGACACGGCGATGCAGGCCGCGCTCGACAAAATGCTTCGAGTGTCCCCCTCGGGACTTTCGTACCTCGCCGAGCTCAAATATGGAAGGATCTTCGAAGAGAAGATGGATCATCTGTCGTGTTTCGCTGGTACGTATCGATTTGTTGTCGTGAAACAAATTCTAAAAAAGTTTTTATATAGGTCACACATTCCAAAACCACAACATTCTTCGCCAATGTTTCCCATGTGCTTAATTGTGTTTTCAGTTACACCATCAGAAAGTCCGCTGGTGTCATTAATGGCAAGTATTACATGCTTTCGCGGAAACAACCCATTTCTACGGTTTTTAATAGAACCCCGAGCTCCGCAGTGAAAGTGTAGGACGCGACCGGATTTAACGCTCGGATGATGATTATAATGATGAACCCGTTTCTACGATTTTTGTAGAGATATTTTTTTTTAATTTCAAATCAGAAAATAACAAAAATATATTGTAAAGTATAACTATAACCATCCTTAAGAATTGAACTATGAAATGTAAAAAATATTTTTTTTTTTAATTCAACTAATACCAGAGATCACCGCGTTCAAACAAACGAAATTTTCCATTTTATATATTAATATATATATATCGATCGAGAGGTCAATGGCGTCATTGAGTGTGCCATTCTAACCGAACACGCAGGTTAAGCAACGACGACCGTAGCCTCTACACCCCATCGGTTGAAGGGAAACCCGTATCCCTGCAGTGGGATGAAAAAGGGTTAATGTGGCGGTATAAGTAGGTATATAACTTATGTATACTTATGTATATAACTTATGTATATAATTTTTAATTACTAAATTATGATATTTGAAAAAGTCTGCAACATTACATGTTTAATTTTTTATATTATAATCTTAATAGGTACTGCATATACATAAACCCTGCAGAGTTTGTCGGGTTGAATATGTTAGACCTTGTATAATGTAGTCTCTAAATTTGACGGTTTCCTTAACATTTATGTATCAACAATTGCGGGGCAGAACTAATTGCTTAACGCGCTTCGTAGAGTGCTGATCCAGACGAGTAAATTAAATTAATTAATAACTAATATTTTTTTATTCTATTTAGAAATAAAAGCTTTTTCTAGAATTTATATATTTATTTTCATATTCCCAAAATAGCCTTTTTTAAATTATTGTCTGAATATTTTCCGTGTTTAATCTTGGAAAGGATTTCCGGAGATAAGCTTAACAACAACCAAGGAAATTACGGTACTAGTACTAGTAATGTCTTTACGGAATAACGTTTATCATCGTTAGTTTACGGTTATTCTAATTTGACATGAATCCGATTCTTTACCGTGGTACGTTTTCTTCGAAAAAAGGTCGGCCCCGCGGCCTATTGTGTGAACACTTTCGGCAGTAACAATATGTGGAATGCACATGATGTTCTCGCAAACGTAAAAAGACCTTAACCAGCACGTTAGGTGTCACGAATGATTTGTTAGTTCCGCTTAAATTACAGTTAGTGCTCCTATAACTGTGTCGCGCGAACCGTTACCAATACTGGCTTTGTTATCGTCTTATTTATTTTACGGCGTGCTTTTCGTGTTCGTTATAAATTTATAACATGATTATATACCTAGAGTTATACGTCACCTTAATATTTCTAATTACGTTCAGTCTTGCAGGGAGCGGATTGTATTATTATTACGAAAGCATATTTTTTATGTTTACGTACATATACTATATTACTATATCTTCACGCCAGGTCCCTTGCGGGGTAGGTAGAGGGAACCGAGTGCCATAAGACGCGGTCCTTACATCTCATTCACTTTTTAACATTCGTACTCATTTTATGCTTTGTTTTACGTAGATTCTCAAATAGATCGATGCCGATGCAAAGACCCGTAATATATCAGTTAACGTTATAATGATTGGTGTGGTAATGGTGGTTTTATTATCGTTATAAATGTATCAAATCGAAGCGAAAACAATTTATGTCCCTTAATATAGGGATCGCTAGCGAATTCTTGCGAAAGCACGCGGTAGTTTCGTAATAAAAAGTACCCCAGATTGTTCCGTGGAAAATCGTTTAGCTGCCAATGAAACTTCCGTTAAAAGCGATTTGAACTTTCCAAGATTAAACACGGCAAATATCCAGTCAAGAATTTAAAAAGGGCTGTTCTGGGAATGTGAAAATAGATATACAAGTTTTAGAAAATCTTTATTTATTTTTTGAATTTCTCTACCATATCTCACCTTTCAAACCGGAACATAGCTACTCGTATGAATGACTAAGAATAGTGCTATCTCTTTTGTCATTGATTAAACAAGATACGAACAAAACAAAGTAAGTCTATTATTTTCTAATTTAATTCTCTCATTCATTTTGTCGTATTTCTAAACGGGGCCAACTTTTAGAAAAGTATTTTTGAAATTAATTTATTAATTAAGCCATGAAGGTGTTAAGTAAGCGAAAATTACAAAAAAAATGCATTGTTAAATGATCTCATGTAATGACATCAATCAATTCTCATTTAACACAAAAAAACATGTAGCTGCGGCGAATTAAAAACTGAAAAAAATGTATATATGTATGTACTGTTATACCTATATTCCGGCATTACCTATCTAATTCTGTTATTCTGTCTATCTATAACTTCACGCCAAATCCCTTGCGGGGTAGGCAGAGAGAACCGAGCGCCACGTGACTCGATCCTTACATATCTCACTCGCTTCTTCAACATTCATTGCTCTTCTCATGCACGCTCGCCGGTTTCTAGGGCTCCTGACATCACCTTCTGATAGAACACGACCAATTTGGTCATGGTAGGTAAGTCTTGGCCTTCCCCGGCTCCTACATCCTTCCACTTTTGCATTGTATATCTGCTTCGTCATTCTTTCATCTTGCATTCTTTCTACATGTCCGAACCATCGGAGCATGCCTTTTCTTATTTTAACACCGACGCTCTCTTTCAGACCAACTCTGTTTCTAACATCATCATTGCGAATACGGTCTACAAGCCTTACGCCACAAATTTTGCGCAGCGCTCACATTTAGACCGCGTTTATTCCGGCATTACCTATCTAGTAAATATCTGTTATTCTGTACCAATTATTATTAAATGTAAATAGTCATTATTGTAATATGAATGTAACAATATAATTGTCTTGCATTTGTATGTAAATACCACTTCGCCCGCTTTGAAATTCAACGCCGCCGAAGCCACAGTGAATGTGCGTACTCAAACGATGTATTATGATAATTGATATATTATGATAATTTGAACGGCTCTATATGCTTGTTTTAGTAAATGACATGACATGAATTGTAGACGTGTAGTTATAACGTAATAATCGTTCACTCACTCTCACGCATCAAGCGGTAAGTCCCGGTTGTATCCTCTACGGAGCCCGTTAGCTATGATCATGATGTGGTGAGTCCAGTTATTACATTAGAGCGACTGCCATCTGATCTCCGTAACCTTTAAAGAGCAACCAGACAAGACAATCATGATTACACATCCAGAAGATCTTCATGTACAGGTTTGCTCGCGATGTTTTCGCTCACCGGGAGCAAGTGATAGCCGAACGCAAGTAAATTGTAACTACTCGTAAAAACCTAGTAGGCACCCGCTGGGGTTCGAACGAGGAACCTTACGCTTGTTAGGCGTGCTGTTATACTGCGCGGCCACCACCGCAACTTAATCATTCACTAATACGTGTTTTGTAAGGGCGCTGTGTTAGCGAATTCGAAAATAGACTTTTTACATTCCCCATATCATTCTTCGGTTTAGATTAGTGGTAATCTTCTTGTATAGCGCTAGAGCTCACTAGGTAGAGCGCCAGGATTCCTGTTGCCTGAGCATAAATGTCGCAGATACTCCATATATATATCGTCTCTATTCTCTAATAATATTACGTCTATATGTAGTGTTTTGTGTTATATTCTGTAGATCTACTAATACGTAATACTATTATTAATACACAAAATATGTTTTCGTGTCCAGCGTATTGTCTTGTTTTGCCATTTTTTTTCTACGAGACTTCAATTACACTTCGACAATTGAGTAATATAAAATTACAATTTATAGTACTTACTAATTTACAATATATAACTGGCAAAAAGAAAAAAATACAAATGGCTTCTGTTGAGTATTCGTGAAATATTGCCCTGTAAAAACATGTTTCGGTCGCAGCTTAAAATATATTTTTTATTTCAGGGGGTATGTTTGCGCTCGCGTCGACAACGCTAGAAAACTCGCTATCTGAACGGTACATGGATGTCGCCAGGAAGCTGACTCACACCTGCCACGAGAGCTACGCTCGGTCGGAGACAAAGCTTGGACCGGAGGCGTTCAGGTGCGTAACTTAAATCCTTCTACACACTGTCCATCTTATAATTAAACTTTTTATAGGTAATCATTTTAACAAGTCAGAAAGAGACAGATAACTATTAAGTATTGCGTATCTCTCAAATCCGAAAGAGATAGAATGATCTGTCAAGAGTAGCTTAATAAAATGGACGCAGTATAAATGTTAAACACCTGTAGGGGCCAATTCTACCAAAAATCTGCGTCTGCACTGCTGCGCGTCGTGTGTCAAAATGTGTACATTTTGACGTTTCGTTATTCTGTTAAGCGATCTGACAGCAGCGATGTTGCAGCAACGCTGCAGTAAAATGACTCGCTATTCTGTTAAAAAAACCTACACTGGTCTTGCACGTTTCCTGCAATATAATCGTATTCTGATAAATTGTTTTGACATTTGTATACCGGTGTCAGAAACTTTGAAGGAGTTTATTTGCAGTTTTGCTAACGTTAGTCTTATGCAACTTTTGCTACGTTAAATTAATGTTACATTTGTTCTGTTTTGGGAGATGTTTGTGGGAATATGTGATTAAGTAAAGCTTCTTTTCAGTCATAACTCCACGCCAGCAACCAAGGGCAATCGTATAGTGGCTTGAACCTACATAAGTAAAAATTCAATTTATTAGATTAAAAAATGGTAACATGACAGGTGTTAAGTAGTTCATTTGCAGGATGCGCACAGTTGCAGCGTAGTTGCAGTGCAGGAAATTTTAACAGAATACACGTATTGGCACTGCACTACTTCGGCACGACTCGAATGACAAGCGTAAACGTGCAGCTGCAGGTTTTTAGTAGATTTGGCCTACTGTCGAAATTACGCAACAGCAATTCGGCTCGTAAACTTGCAACGATCCTTGCATTATTACGTGAAGACTTCTTTTTTTGGCGTAATAGTTATAGTGTGTTATAGCGAGCGGCAACTAACAAATCATAACATTAGTGGAATCTATGATTCTAGTCGTTAAAAGATTGCGTTTACATTTTCGTCGATAATTACTCAGGACTCTATCGGAACGTTTGGGAAACTCAGATTTTTACACATAAGTAACACAAACGCAGTAGTAACGTAGATTCTTGTAAAACTGAGGCCACAGATTTACCGAACGACCGGTTTACATTGTTTAAAACATGAGGAATGACGCCGCATTAAATGGATGTTATTATGTATGTATTCATGCGTAGTTCATAGCAAACAAGCTACCTGAAATTAAAAAAAAAAACGGAACCTGTTTAACATCACAACATTCTCTATTCCATAGCTCTCCTTTCTCTCTTTACTTATTGGTAGTTTTAAATTTTAATATCTGTCAAAGTTTTTAATTTGTTCCATTACCTTGAAACTTTTCAACTATTTTCGTCTAAAATTCTCAGCACATTTTTTTTAATATTTTCAGATTTACGGGCGCGGTGGAGGCGCGAGCGCAGAAGAGTAACGAGAAGGTATACTTACTGCGGCCTGAGACCTTCGAGACCTACTTCATCATGTGGCGGCTTACCAAGGAACAGAAGTACCGCGACTGGGGCTGGGAGGCTGTACAGGTAATTAATTGTTTGTTGCAGAGTTCGTACAAACAAGATCAATAATGTAACGAAGCTAAAAATGTGATTGTCCTCTCTGCAAAATTTCCTTTCGCCTTATATGATTTGAAAGTCTGTGGAGCAATGTGAAGGTGGTAGGTGTGTCCTTTCTGCAGTCTCTCATAAGACGATACTTAAAGAGTTTCCTTTTAAAGTGGAGGGTTGCAGTCAACCCTGAAAACATCCGTTATTCACAATAAGTGAAGCATAAGTAAACAAGGACATTTTGTAAGTTGACTATTTGACATTTAATTGTTTTATTATCTGCTTAAGGAACTCATCAAAAATGAGTACGATGAAGCGCAATCATCGTACTCATTTTTGTCCGAGTACTATTTTTCTTAATAACGTTAGTGATGCAGACTAACGTTGTCACGTCGCTATTCTTTCTCGTAACATATAAGTACCATCATTCTATCTTCATGCCATCACTCTATTTCAAATATATTTTGAGTGTCATTTAGAGTCATAGCTAGCCTCGTTACATTGTTCCGTTTGGTGAATGATTCCTGGCGAAAGATGGGTGGGACCCCACGATGTTTCTCATATGTTACTACCATTTTAGTAACAATCCCTAGGGTTTACATGTGGCCCTGCAAATTACGAAATCCGTCAATAAGTACCTTATTAGATAGTGCATTTTCATTATATGCTGGCGTGGTCGTCTCCGCTAAAAATGTAGCGACGTACAATTAGTACGTAGTCAACTGGCCATTGAAATCGCTGTTCACTTTCACAGCGATTTAACATGGTGAAAATACTCGTATTAAACCCATGTTTTAATTTAATTATCTAAATCTTAGTTCAACTAACACGTATTTATTTTACCACTATTGTACGTACGGGGCTTTGTTTTTTGTATTTACCTGTTATTTCGGCGTTGTTGCAGACGTCAAGGTCACGGGCTGGTGATGAGTCATCCCGCATCATTTCGTGGCCATGATCTCTGCAACGTTGCTGAAATATCAGTAAAATACAAAACCAAATCTTATCCTTACAATAATAATACAAATAACTGTGAAAGTTTATTTAATTTCGAAAATTTTATCCGATTTAAAATATTACTTTTATTGGAAAGATTACAGTTTTCTATGAGTCGTATGTAAATATGGTGATGTCAATAGACAGTTTTATAAATTTTGAACATTTGTAATTATGAAAATTTTGTTTTGCTGTGAAGCTCCTAGCCTTCGATTAGTCTCAAATACGTTTTGTGAAATTACAACCTCATTGAAGTTTGTTTTCTTGGTATTTATACCTAAATACCGTGTAATAAAAAACAAAAGTAATCTAGAGAACAAGTATTTATAAAGATTTTGAAGATTATTAAGATAGCATTATTAGCAAGAGCTATAGATCCTTTACATAAAAACGCCTTAATTCGCTATTCAATATTGGTGACATATATTTGTACATATGAATTTTATTGAGTGTAAACAATATTTTCATTTCATATTATCAGAATTTTTCAGCGGCCAACATCATGATATTTATCGATTACTTGCAAAAGTCGTTCCTTCTAAGAGCTTTCCTACGGGATATCTTGATTAAGTTACTTACAAATATCGTGCAATGTACACGTATATATTACAGGCATTAGAGAAACACTGCCGCGTGGAGGGCGGGTACACGGGCCTGGTGAACGTCTACCATCCCAACCCTCAGGGCGACGACGTACAGCAAAGTTTCTTCCTCGCCGAAACACTTAAGGTAAGTGCATAATAACACCCGAAGTTGTCAGTCACCCTAGCCGTGCAACCAGAGATGAAGTAATCGTCGTAAACAGAAGAGTTAGGCTTTGCAATCGCAGTGTCGCCTTTCATACCTATGTTTATGCTCAGGCAAAATAAGACTTAGAACTTGATCGGATAGATTTTGCTCACCATCATCTTAAAGTTAAAACCAACTTCACCTGCACGTGGTGCGGCCTGCTTTTATAACAAACGAGGTTCTCATAAGAGAGGTAGGTCGCATCAAAGTAGCTCGATTAAAGCCTTACAATACAACTCCCTGGAGGTTTGTTGTATTCCTGGGAGTAAATTAGATAACCAGTAAGATGAAGTGTTCCTGTTTAGCAGCCAGGGTGGTCACGCGCGATCGATACTCCTTGTATGAAACGTACTTATAGGCGGCAAACTCTTCATCATAAGTGGGCCGTTGTTTGCATGAAAACGTACATAAAATAACGTAGTATAAAACAATCAAGCGGAGGACGCTGCTTGCATTCCGGTGCATTTTACCTTTACGCTAGAAGATAAATTGGCAATGTAGGTGGGTTTGCCGCTCTTAGCTTAAAATAATCGCAAGAACTTAACACGGTCTCTCTATCTAAATTACGTTCATTTGGGCCACCTAGATGATAATTTATTTGATCTATAATAATAAGTATTCAATGGGAATGGTGTGAATGAAGCGTTGGGAAAACTTCTTGGCAGTAAAAGCTCGAGTCAGAAGGCACAGCTCGCTATGCACAATTGAGTGCTGGTCCATGCTTACTTATAAAAGCCAGAGCTGGATATGGCAGAGAGAGCATGAAAGTAGAATAAAAGCTGTCGAAATGCGAGCGTTGCGCAAAATTTGTGGCGTAACTCTTGTAGACCGCATTTGCAATGATGATGTTAGAAACAGAGATGGTTTGAAAGAGAGTGTCGATGTTAAAATAAGAAGAGACATGCTCCATTGATTCGGACATGAAGAAAGAATGCAGCAAAAAAGAATTACGAAACAGATATTCAACGCGAAAGTAGAAGAAGAATAAGTATGTAGGAAGGCCAAGACTTACCTACCATGACTACATTGATCATGTTTTCTCAGAAGGTGATGTCAGGAGAGCCTTAGAAATCGGCGAACGTGTATAAGAAGAGCAATGAATGTTAAAGAAGCGGGTCATGTGGCGCTCGGTTTTCTCTGCCTACCCCGTAAGGGATTTGGCCTGAAGTTATAGATAGTATTCAATACTGAATAGCGTGCTACAATCCAGTTCTTGTTTTCTTTGCAGTATTTATATTTGCTGTTCGCGGATGACACCCTCCTGCCTCTAGATGAATGGGTGTTCAACACGGAGGCTCACCCGTTCCCGATCAAAGGCAAGAACCCCCTGTACCGCGCTGCAGAGAAGACGGTGTTGGCCGAAGTACCCAACGACGACAATCGCATCTAACTGACCATACGGGCTGATGTAAGCAATGTGTAATACATGTCACGGTAGCAGTATATCAATTATCATAGGCCTGACTTGATTTAAGTACTAGCGTTACCATCCAACAGACACAGTGTCGAACTAGTTGTTTCAACGAATTGTACTGCTAGTTACTTGTGGTGGCCATGTCCATGTTTATGGCAGCTGACTGCGGAACAGATTATACCGACGTGCTTCTACTTATTCTTATAAACTTATAAATCCCTAAAACTGAGGTCACTTATAAACGATGCTTTGTGACACCACATCACGCGCTCCGGACTGTACACGCAACAATAATGCGTGGAAAGGGGTGACCATAATCGTTGCAGCGGGAATGCGCAGCTGCCGCGTCGCCATTCAGAAGCAGGCAGCACTTACTACATCATCTTCAGTTTATTACTGTGAATATAGACGACGTTTGTTGGAAGAAACCGATGAACCATTCTGACTAGCGTTGCTTAGTGTGTGGTGTTGCATTGCAATGGATAATTTAAGGGTGTGGCCTCGGCGTAATTTTTTTATTTAATGACAAATCCATTCATCCTGTCCATTTCAAGTTACAGGAGGTTAACATTTACTGACTAAATGCTGCGTTAAACAAAAAAATGTGTGGGTTTGATTTTGCAGCTATTATAATTTATCTTATTGTATAATATTCTTGTCTCGCTACTATTGTAACTGTACGTCGTCGTAAGACTAAGTCGTTTCCGTTAGTCAAGTTGAATAGTAATTTGTTAGTGGGGCTGTTATACGATAGTGAGTAGTGCAGTTTAATGTGGAAACTAAACGTTAGTTTATTTATTTATTTATAATTTACTTAGTAAGTTCTGGAGTTACGTAGAGTTGTATTCAAACCTTATGACTACTTATTTGTAGTACAAACGTCGGAGATCTGGTTTTATTTAAAGAAAAAAATAAAGAAACAAAGATTTGACACTTTTGCATACAAAAGGCACCGCGCACTAACAAAACTGTGACATGTTTGAAGCTGAAATTTTATACAGTTGCAGTAAAATCATATTGCAAATAGGTGTAGTGCATACAAATATAAGTTTGTAGGTTGAATTGTGCTTGTTTATTTATTGCTCATTCTGTTAGTATAATATGGTGTACTGCTTGGTACACGACGGTGAACTTACGGAGCTCCTTTTATTTGTGATAACTTGTCGTTTCGTAGAACGATTTTCTTCCATTGCTTGAAAAGATTTATTTTTGTTGTTTTCATATAAGTATATTTTAATTAATATCAGATACACGGATAGTCTGTAAATGTTAATGCTATTGAAAAGATCCGTGTTGACTGTTAGTTATATGGACAACGTGAAATATTCAAAACACCAAGTTTATACAATTATTTCATGGTAGATTCTACATCGTAATGAATATCACATTTTCTTATTGAAGTTACATGAAGTCATCTTAAGTTTGACAAAAGGATGCTTGTAAATATATATCGCGTTATAAATATAAAAGTAACAAAATTTGTAACATGAAAATTTTTGTAATACTTTTGTAATTAATAGATTCAGGCGTTATTTTGCGAATGTCAAATTTACATAGGCCGCATGAACTAATTGGTGGCGGAAGCACACAAAGCAGGTTAGATCAAATTGCATATAATACTTTTGTGTTACGGATTCACGCCCTTAAAAATGACACTCCACAGATGTGTTCATGTATTGACTACCAGTTGATATTACGGGCGTGATATTATTTAAATCAATTGTAGCAGGACGCCTGCGAGTCTAAACACAGCTACCTGCGATAAAAATAGCAAAGTTGTAGCGTTGCGATATCGAATGAGAAGCCGCATCTGCTTGACCGGGTTTCAATATTCTCTTCCATAGATAAACTGTCGCTCTTACTTCATATAGTGAATCATTGATATCAAGCTGTAAGTAAACGTAGGGTAGGTTCTCAATATATTCACACTAGCAAATATCACGGGGTTTTGAATAGGTATATTTTATTTCGGAGAGCGTACGCGATGTTGGATATTTTTCCTTTATTGGACTGAAGTTAAAATATGGTGTTGAATTAACTGAATTTCGAGTGACAACGTGGCATGAGGTGAGGTTAAAAATTGATATTAATCTGATTAATACCCAATAACATAACTTAAGCGAATCTTTAGACCACTACTCTTATGAAATATATTATATAACTATCGTATAACTTATTTATACAAGTATGTAATTTCATCCTGAAAATTTTGGATAATAGCTTAGGTAAAATCCGGCAATACGAGTAAGTACATAGGGAGAATAATGAGATTATAATAATTGTGTTTATGAGAAATTGTTTGATTTATGACGGTTTTGTAGAATGCGATTTCGTTTGGCCGTTTATTCGCCCAGCTTTCTGATGTTTTGATTTAATAATTGTCTATTACTGTGAATATATTAACCTTTTTTGATAAAATGCTCTAATTTCACGAAGCAGTCTTTAATTCGCAGACTGCCTGCCACATCTTTTTATAAATTTATACTAAAAGTTTTTTAAATAATTATAAATGCGGTTGCTTTCATTTTAATATTTATTCGATGATACGATCAAAAAAGAGATTGCTTTAGTCAATTGTTGAAAACTAAGACAGAATACAACAAATTCATTTCGTTACGTAGACTATATTTAGCGTCACAGAAGTAATCGATTATAAAATTGTTATAAAAATAATCGATTAGTTCTGTAACATGAATTATTTTTAGTGTTGCATTTGAATCCAATGTTAAGCTGATGTTTTGAAGCCAATGTTTTAAATTTTAGCATGTGAGCTCAGTAATAAAGACCAACGTAAACGTAAAAACTTATGGGCATTATTAACGAACGTGCACAAAGTAGTCCATCGTTGGAGACTTAGGAATAGTACACATCACATATAGACTCGTAAATGTTAACTGTTACTAGGTCGTCACATTCACTGACAATTAAGGAGCCTTCGAGAAAGCATGTGGACAGTTTCAGAAAAATAATGACGCGTCTATTGAGCTATGGTTCCGTAGTCTAAATTGAAAACAAGCGGACAATGGGTTCGGACATCGCGTGATTCAGATCGAATTTTTTGGTACCGAAAATGGGTCGTCGGTACATGTTAGTGAAACCCTGAAAGTGAGCTCGCTGAACATACTTTCCCATACAAATTACTGCTAAATTTGTGTGCCAATTTGAAAAGGCACCTACGAGTGTTCCGACACTAATTTGAACAATGTCATTTCTATTACTAGTGCAATAGCGCTCATGGACGCTCACATATCATTTTCAAAACCTACAGCGCTAAAACGCCTGTAATCAAATGGACAATAAATTTATTTGACAATAGCCATTGATTTGTAGAGGCGGGAGGTAGTTTGAACCAAAGGCTGAAAGAGATCAAAAAATTCAACCTGTATCGTCTTCAATTTGGGCTGTGGTCGTGATGTGCAACGAATTAATGATATGCATAGAGGCTCCTTAAACGTCAATAATCGAAAATAACTGAGGTAGAGCATTATGAATGCTTTCATTAGTTTCTTTTATATAAAACATATAATATTTTTTTATTATGTATATAGAATCAAATGATGAGACTTAAAAATATTTGTAACTTACTGTAACACTATTTAAGTATTTATACTATGTTTTAATTTTCTCTAACAGATCTCGTATTCGTAAACGGAACATTTCAAATTGTATCATAATAATTTGATTTTTAGAAAACATATCTTTGGAGTATGTAGGATATGTTAAAGTCGTGTAGTATGTAGGGATGGAAGTAAATAGGCACGTTATATAACAGTTATACTGGCCTATATAAATAACAATAGATATTCACTTGAAATTTTGTTGGTGTTGTGTATGTATAACGTTATGTAAATTGAACGGCAGAATTTAAGACACCTAATATGAATCGATGATTTTTCAATCAGAGTGATTTATCAACTCGTATTAGCGGAAAATTAAATAAAATATGTTATTACTACTAATTGACTCAATATACGTTTCTAAATTCTCCGTTCAATCTTAGCAAATCATTTTGCTTTAACTAAGTGTGATTTAATATACAAAGTTACATAATATATTTTTTAATTTAGTTATCTGCACCTGTTAATGATGCATTTCAGATGATTTACCGTTATATTTTTCTGGGTTTGATGATAACAGCAAAAGTAATAGGCTCAATTTCACACAAAATTAAAATTAGTGTACACAGCGGGCGTCGGCGGAACGTGCACTTCGATGGATATCGAATTCGTACTAAACGTGCAAACGTTTTAAAGACTAAAACGTTTCAATGTTGGCCGTCGAATCCCGCTGTTGGCCATCACCTTTACCATAACAACAGTCTCCTTCTGAGACAACAACATGTAGTTAAATACCTGTAAATTATGTATATAATAGTCATAGACAGTAACATTAGTTATAGTTTTATGTGTGCATTGTTATTTCGAACTTAAGATTGTGTGCGTGCATAACTGCATATGTTGAATGTATTTTTATTATTTTGTACGTGTTTATATATTATTAAAAAATACACTGCCGCATGTACGGTTTACTATTTATTATCTTCATATTGACAAATTATTACCCGTAACGTATATATATTCGAACTATTCTGTTTGGTTGCGATTTTAAGACCCTTAAAATTATAAATATTATTACCTGATAATCACCTAAGGTGCTAGATAGATTGGGTGCGACAGTTGCGACATCCCGTCCAAACGAAAAGTAGCCAATGCAAGCTTATATCAGGGCGTACAGTGCAAACACGGTGTAATATACATGTACGACAATGAACTCTTCCACTTACGAGTGATTTATTAAATACAAATAATAGTTCACAGTCAAACAATACATGATTATCAAACCGTTACGTCAAACAATCTGATCGCAGTATAGCAGCATTGTTTTGGCGGAACCATTGTCAAACAAACTACGCTGCGGCATCTGGGTTCTGTCTGTATTCAGAGATTTCTCTGCTCTGAGGGCACGGATCCAGCTGGGGAGTACCCAGGCAGGAATTTGTATATAAGTCCAGCTATGAAACTGTAAAACTTTCTGTCCCTGTATATAATGACAATCTGTAAATCGAGCCTTTTCAGGAGGTTATTCTCCTTTTGTCCTTATGGACAAACATTGTAAAACTACATTTTTACAGTTAATTTGTGGGTATGTAAATTTATTCTCAAAATTTTATATTCAGGTTTTTTTTCTTTAATAGTTTTAAAGAAAAAGTCATAATTTTGGATTATTGCCTTAGGAAGTTCTTGCAAAATTACATTTTGCAGCCGTTGCAATAAAAAAATCCGTAAATGACTATTTGCATTCATATAAGTTGAATTTGTTGTTTGGTGTAACAGACTTCGCCAACAACATTCATTTATGTGTACTTGTCATACATAGGGAATTAGGGAGTAGGGAGAAATGAGCTCTGTGTAACATCTAGCTGGGTCTTGTGAATTCTTCTGGACTTAAGATGGCAACCCTAGGCCGATGCGACGGGACACACCTCTTCTATATAGCCTGTACCTACACACTACATAACACTCCTTCAATTACTATGTAATAAATACGAATTATGAAATAATTCGAAATAAAATAACCTTTACACAATTCAATACTTCTCTCACTAAATAATGCTAGAAACCTCCACCATATACAATGTTTTGCATAATATTATGTTAAAATATGATGTACATATAAGTGTATTATTCATGTTAATTATTGAATTCAACAAGTGTCTGCCTCTCTCAGTACTTGACAAAACACACGCTATTAAGTATATATAAAATTGCTCCAATTAAATGACATAATACTTATTTTATAATACATTATTTGTCACATTTTTTTCGAGAATGATTGTATATGTTTCATTAATATGAAAAAAAGCAAATAATATATAAATTAATTAAGTAGGTATGTGTGTACTGGCGCTGAAGCTCAATGTATGAAATCAGAACCAATTTTTATTTTAATAGATATGTTTGTTTGATTTGTATAAAAAATATCGAAAGTACCTTATTTGCCTTTGTGATAAGAATATATTTTATTAAAAATGTGTCATGTGTACGCAAGACATTTGTGGTCACTTAGATTCCTTACTTTTTTTTTACATATTCTTTTCTTTACATTCTTATTTCATTTTAAAATTTCTGTTTTTAATATATATCTATAAAAATGTTACTTTTATTCATTTGTACTGTATCCGGCGAGTGATTTGACACATTCAGAGCTAGAAATAGATCAGTATCGAAATAGCGCTAGATATCAATATTTGAAGTGATAAAATTAACTCGATGCTAAGTTGTCCCATTTACGTAAAACATACCAAATGAACGGGTCACTAAAGGTCAATGACCATTGCTCAGCTGAGTATTAGCCGCGGCTGGCCACTGGACATTAATCTTAGGTGACATATTTGTTTAAAAAAAATTATAGTTTCGTAACAGGTACAACATACACATTACCCCTGCAGAGGTTTTCGAGTAAATTTTGTTATATCCTCTAATTGACGTGCAGTTAGTGCTTTTTAACTTCTATGGTTGCGCGGCTACCGAATTTACTCGAAGATGCTTGTTAACGGAGCAGATATGGAGTTGCGGGGTGAAAGGTAGAGGCCCCGTGGTCTACTATGTGTTTACAAAAAAGAATTTACGTATTTTATCAGTTGCCTGGAACAAACTTTGCTTGGTTTATGTCTACATGTACTGTGAAATTCGTTAGGAAATCTCTTTATTGTAAAAATTTTCAAATTGAGTTATTAAAAGCACTATTTATTTATGTTGAATGTATGTCTCTCACCAACGTGCCAAAGTGTCAAATTATTTGCCGGTTTTGCGTACTCATACAACGTATCGCGAGATCGCGAATATAATCCGAGTTGTTACTAATGTACTGCCTGTTATATTATGTAATTTATGTATGAAGTTGTAGGATTTTAAATAAGTAAATAATGTACATTTTCGGTTATCAATAAAAAAAAGTTTACTAAAATTTAAGGCATTTATTTTTTGTCATTCCTTTCTTCCAATACCTTACTACTTTAGATTAGACTAACCCCAAGGAGGTTGGCTACATTTCTTGACCATTTTAAAGTTACTAAACACAGGGTAGTTGTTTGTTGTCATGAAACCAATCACATGTTTACAACGGTATTAAAGTGATTTTGTATTGACAAATTAAATTAATTGGAGTAAATTATTTATTCTTAATAGAACCCTACCCACACACTAATTGGTATTAATAATCACGTCTTCCAATCACGAACTCGAAATAGCTACACCTACGTAACAAACCGCAGCCTAACCATTATTCATAATTAAAAATATCGTCCATTTTGCTAATTTCTAAAAGTGATCTCACGAAAGGTAAATCTTTGTTTCGTCACTATTCATTAATCAAATGTATGCGTCTTTTTGTGTCTAAATTTAAACAGCATATAAATATTTAAGATTATGTCTGATTAATAAGTACATATAGCACAAAGATCTTTACAATAATCGGACAACATTTAAAAAGTGATTTAAATTAATCAAAATTGATATTTATCATCATAAAAAAATATAACTTTAAATAAACCTTTAAATGACCCAAAACTATGTCTAAAGATTATTCATTTGAAAATGCCGTAATTTGACGTATACTTAACTGGTTGGTATGTATACCATCAATTTCCTGGTCTCGTGTAGGTACTAAATGTAAGTTGGATATGAAAAACTCGAGAGAATTACTGCACTGTGAAAAAACAGGTCCTAATTAATACCAAAAACTGATGCTGAAGGAAACTTCATTTCGCTGCCTTTCGATTTACATGAATTACGGTCAGAGAAAAACACTGGTATAAAATATTTATTAATTGTATATTTCTAAAGAAACAATGCGTTTCTGTCTCTTTCTGAAAACCTCTCGATTTTTTGTAAAGGTACTACGTACGGCAAAAAAACATGCACAAGATCCGCCCGATATAAAGCTGTTACCATCTATGGTCTACACAAGGAGAATCATCCGAAGGTTGCCATCCCCGATCTCTTTTAATGAACCAGCTGCAAATAGGGATGGTGACTACCAGAGTTTTCAATGATTAATAGCTTTAATCATTAAAGGATTGAAGTGTTATATGCATCTAGCAGCACTATTAAAACTACTTTTTTTGGATCATGGTTGGTGTACGCTACGAATTAGCTACTGGATATTTATACAACTTTATGATTGTTTTTTTTTTTTTTTTAAATCTTGCACCTCTGTCATGGGCAAGGCTCTTTTCTCACATTTTCATTTATTAAGCTTAATTTTTTTAAATATTCCATTGTAAATAAACACATTCATTCATCATACTCTCTTCCATTCCGCAATTCATTCTTCCATTCATCATCTTTCAGTTACATTTTCTAAAAAAATTTGATTTCGCCCATTTTTTAGAACGCCGGTGAAGTATCTTCATGTGTATCCAAACTTCCCGCCCCATATTGCGTCAGTCCAGACACAGGCGACAGCGAGCTTCACAGCTCCACCTAGCCACCGCGATCCCATCGGCTATACAGAGTATAGCCGAGGTATACAACATTAGTCCTAGGTGGAGCTGCTCTGCTTGTTCCTATCTATGACAGCCGTGGCTAGACTGACGCAGTATCTTAAACATTTTGTTCTACCTTTCCCCACCACTATTTCGGAGACCGTTGTTTCGGTGACCCGCATTCCCAACTCCTGCTCCAAATCGTACCTCTGTTTGGAGAATGCGGGATATCGAAACAATATGTGCTGCACTGTCTGGTCCACGCCGGGCTCGCAGAAGCACGATGGGTCCTCCGCGCACTTGAATCTGTGCAAGTACGCGGAGAACCCACCATGCCCCGAGAGGACCTGCGTACCGATGCTCGACGGCACCATTTTGCCCACGATACTGTAAGCCGCCGCCGCACTCGGGAAGAACATCTTCGTTGTCGAAGCTGTTGTTCCCGATTGGTACCTCCTGTCCCATTCGTCAATGGTCCCCTTGCGGTTCATACCTTTGACGAATGAGACAGGCAGACAGGGCAGCGGTCGTAATCTGGCCGCCGTGCAGATAGCCAGGAGTTCCGCCTGGTAGACGGTACAGTAGGACGACAAAGCAAGCTTGACGGCCTTGGTTTCGGCGTCGCCGTTCCATATGGACACAGCGGCGCCAACCCGGCCCCCAATCTTGCTGCCATCCGTAAACATTCGCAGGGCAAAGTTGGAGTGTGCCCTGCATTGTTCTTCGTCCACCAGGCTGCTTTTATGTCTATGTTAAATGGGATACAAATTCAAAAATATTAGAAATTACATGTTGGATTTATTTATTACTAACGTTCCCAGCTGTCAGGCGCACTCAGAACCTGTGCCATTAGTGCCTATTGATATGCAACATCAGCATTTCCGTTCTGATGCCGATGCCTATTGGTGAATATTTAACTGTACTGCCGACTGCTAAAAGTGCAGTATCCGTTTTTTATGAACTACTCTTCTCTATTATCAAAAAACATGTTCCTGTAAAAAGTAAAAGTTTTTACACCTGATTTGATTTTATTTATTCAAAAACAAGACAAAAAACAAGAAATGGAAAACGTACAACAACATATCGGACTATGAGACTTCGAATATGTAGGGTCAGATTTAAGGTACAGGCGCACGAATGCTACAAAAAATACATAGCGTCAATAGAAGAAAATATATGTGATAATGTAAACTACTTTTGGACGTACCACATCAATAATCGGAAAGCAAATGCGGGTATACCTACTTCCGTCACTTGTAGGGATAGATCTGCAGGTAATCCCATTGAAGTATGTAATTTGTTCTCGACTTTCTTCCACTGAGTCTTTGAACCATCTAGTGTGGATAATGACTTCGATGATTCTAATATTTCAGACACAAATAGTGCATCCGTAGTCCTCAGTAGTATACGCATGACCCAAGAAGACGTACTTAAGGAATTGAGAGCCCTAAACATCAATAAAGACTCCGGGGAGGACTGCATCCCTCCTTTATTCTTCAGGTCTACTGCGGATTCAATATGTCAGCCATTACATTACCTATATAATCGTTGTTTTGTACAGGAGGGATTCTTTTACAACATTTGGAAAAGTGGTCGCATAGTCCTTGAACACAAAAGTGGGTCCGTATATAATGTGGAGAATTACCGACCTATCTCAATTCTTCCCACTTTGTCAAAGCTTTTTGAGAAGTTAGTATATAACATTATATATCCACCATTACATAATATTATCTTTGAACAGCAGCGCGGTTTTCTACAAAGACGTTCAACTTCTACCAATCTACCTTTTTATTTATACTATTTATATTTTTGAAGACTTATATGTAGATAAACAAACGGACAGATTTACAGAAGACATTTAACAGAGTGGATCAGAAAATACTCCTCCAAAAACTCGCTTTTAACTCACTATTCGCGGTAATCTTTGGAGATGGTTTAAATCTTATATTTCTAATCGCACACAAAAGTTCGCTATAAATGGACACGAGTCAAATTACGTATCTATCGCTTCTAGTACCCGCAGGGATCAATAATGGGTCCACTATTCTTCATAATCTATATTAATGACATACACCACTGCTTTTATTGCAATTATCTTTTATACGCCGATGATCTGAAGATTTTCCAAACGATAGACAATGTTGAGGATCATCATAAATTTCTAGATGACTTCGACAGATTTTCGGACTATTGCGAAAATAATAAATTGCGCCTCAGTATAAATAAATGTAAATCCATAATTTTCACTAAACAACGTAATGTAAGTCACCATTCGTACAAGCTATGTGGCACCCTTCTCGAACCTGTCGAGTCTATCAGAAATCTTGTCGTCATTCTAGATAGCAAATTGAATTTCGACATTCACATTGATACAATAATTGAAAAGGACTACAACATGTATGGATTTGTTATGCGATCTGATTCTGACTTCACCCGACGCACTATCTTTCATCATATGTATACATAGAATCATTGGACCTTGACTGTCACAATTATTTAAATCATAAAACGCGGCAACATATAGAGCTAGGTGGCGCTGCCGTTAAAAACGCGACTTTGACACCAACGCTCGTGAGCTCAATTTCCATACCGGATAAACATTTGTGTGCATGAACATGTCGTTTGTCTTGGTCTGGGTGTTTTTAATAGAGGTAGGGCGAATCAAAGCAGCCTGTCTGGTGAAGTACCGACCTCACAGAAAAATCGCGACCAAATAACAACTCCCTGGAGGGTTGTTGTGTTCCTGCGCGTGACTCTTTAGAAGCTTACAGGTGACCTCACAGTAAGCTCCAAGGAGATCGATCGATCGATCGATGCCTCTTCTGCTGCTTACACAGCAACTCCTTGGGAGCTTACTGGTAACCTCACTTACACGCAGGAACACAACAACCTTCTAGGGAGTTGTTATTTGGCTGCGGTTTTCTGTGAGGTGGAGGTACTTCCCCAGACGGGCTGCTTTGATGCGCCCTACCTCTCTTAAAACATCCATACAGACAAATGCAAACATTTGTGTGCATAAACAAACAGATATGTTCATGCACACAAATGTTTGCCTTGTGTGGGAATCGAACCCACGAGCGTTGGTGTCAAAGTCGCGTCATTCACGAACGAGCCACCGAGCTCGTCAAATTAAAAATCTCGTTATAAAAAGTAGCTGTCGGCATCATTTCGAACAATTCTTCAGAATCTATCATTTAATATACGAGTAATCTAATCTATATATATCTAGATGGAACTTAGTCCTGATTAGACTATCATTTTAATCGGTTCAGTTTGTAATATTAAAAAATATATATTTTCCAAAATTCTACTTTTGATATTCTTACCAATGCCATCTTGCCTAGTTTTAATTATGTTACATCACAATTTATGGGTATGTCCACTTCCAGGAAAAACCGATTTAAATGATGGTTTTTTTTTTATACTACGTCGGGAGGCATACAAGCATACGACTCACCTGATGTAAAGCGAGTACCGTAGCCTATTAACGCTTGCGATATATTAATTATCACTCGCGCGATGCCTCCTCTGCTGCTTAACACAACAACTCCTTGGGAGCTTACTGGTGATCTCACTCACACGCAAGAATACATCAACCCTCTAGGTAGTTATTTTGGCTGCGGTTTTCTGTGAGGTGGAGGCACTTCCCCAGACGGACTGTATTGACGCGCCCTACCTCTCTTAAAAATTTGATGAGTTTATATTTTCAAAGTTTAATAATAGACGTAGAATACGACTGAATATAAATTATAATGACATAAAAATTGACGAAGTGCACTCTACTAAGTTCCTTGGTGTCTGGTTAGATTGTAATTGTAACTGGAATGTACATATAGAAGACGTATGCAATAAATTAAATAAATTTGTCTTTGCGCTCAAACGGCTTAGAGAGGCTGCTTCCGTTGAAGTTGCATTAAATGCATATCATGGATATGTTGCTTCAACCTTGCAGTACGGTTTGATGCTCTGGGGAAACTCTACAAATATTGAGAGAGTGTTTCTAGTTCAAAAGAAATGTATCAGAGCTTTATGTGGTGCACATTATTTGACTCCATGCAAACCACTCTTCAAGAAACTGAGATTGTTGACGCTAACTGGCATGTACATAAAACAAATATCAATATTTGCGAAGCAACATCCCGAATTCTTTCCGAAAAATAAAGACGTACGGTCAAGAGAACAAAGAACTAGAGTAGGTAATAAACTATGCGTACACGGAAAGAAATTAAGTATAGTCAATAAAAATGATTTTCACATGGCGATACAAATTTATAATAAGATTCCGAGTGATATTACAGAGTTGCCCGTCACACAACTTAAAAATAAGCTACACAATTGGCTAATTGACAAATCTTTCTACTTCCTTAATGAATTAATTAATGAGTTCATATAATAACAGTTGACGACTTGAGTTCAATCTTGAGTGAATTAAAGTATAATCGGAATTAAATTTTGTATTTCATAGAATGCTTGAACTTTTGCATGCCTAATTGTATGAAAGGCAAAACATAACGGATTTTATTTTGATACACACAACATCTCTATTTTTGTACTTATGTTTTTGCAAAATAAATAATTTGAATTTGACAAATAATTAATATATCTTCTATTTTATTAACTTGATTATTTCTTTGAAATATTTTTTACAATTTATCACTTGTTATTTAACCTCTTGACTGTTTGTAGCATTCGCCATGACCCCAAGCGGATAACAGATAAATCGACCAATTTATTAGTATAATAAATACGACAGAGCCAGTACCGAAATTTTCTAAAGCACTAAAGCAATATTTGTCGGATAAACCCAAATTTGGCGATAATAGGTCTTAATATAAAAAAGTATAACTGTATGATGGTCTCTCCTTGGTTTTCACTCTTCAAAATGTGAAAAGCAAACAATAAATAAACTACAATACTTAATATACTCGTAATACTATTTTATGAAAGACTAGCAGAAGCCCGCGGCTTCGCACGCATGAGATTTGGGCTTTTAGTAGCCTTTATTTCTCTGTAGACATGAAATTGTTTGTGTTTAAAAAAAACAGAGTTCAGGGTCGTAGATGCAACCATAGAGCGATTCAATTTTCATACAGCGCATACATCTATTGACCTTTACGGGAGGGACATTAGTTACTTTATTCTTATTACATAAAAAATGCGTAGTTATTTTATGTCACCAAAAATACGTATTCTATGAAAATAATAATAAAAATAAAATTGCAAAGTCCCCCGAAGGGGAAGATATTTCCCCCTAATTTTAACAGTTTTTCATTTTTTACGCAGGAACCCTAAATATTTACGGGATAAAAAGTACCCTATATTCTGCTCTGAATAGTCCTCTACCTACCAGTGAAAGTCCCGTTAAAATCGATTCAGCCATTTCGAAGATTAGCCCGGACAAACAAACAGACAGACAGACAGATAAAAAAGTAAAAAATACGTATTTAGGCTTTGGTAACGTGAAAATAATAATATGAGCTTAAGATAAAGGCTTTATTTTGAAATCACAGACAGACACTTCAATATTATTTATATGTATAGATAAATTGGAGCACATAAAGCAGGTTTAATGAAATTAATTGCATATACCTACTTACGGACAAATTACACAGTGCTATCTGAGTATCCAAATGTAGACCCAATCTAAGGGAAGCTTGCACTTTGAACATGGACAACTGACAAACATACGTTTTAATTGTAAATACATACATTTTATATATATAATATATATCTAACAACTTACTATAACATGCAGACTAAGTAAACCAGACCCCTTCAATGTTCGTGCACACAAATGTATATATTGTCGTACGTGTTATGCGGGAATCGAAACCACGATCCTTCGTTATGAAGTCGTAGTAATGTCAATTAAAATTTATCATCATCATTAAAATCTATTTGGTGTCATCCTAGCGTGTCATCTTGACCAGTTGTCACCGAGTTGTCCACTACCAAAAACCAAATAAAATATACACATATACCTGCATAGGTATACCTATCCTAAGCGCGATATATTGCAGGGTCGTAAACTCAACGTAGGTATCGCTTGCCTATTCCAGTCCAGTGGATGGCCTATAAAGGGGCTGGCAAAGGTAACGACGCGGCGGTGGTAAATGTCGCGCCATGATTGTCTCGCGCTAACATTTGCCGCGGGCATCCAATTAGGTCCTAGGGTGGCCCTGCTCGTGTTTGCAGGGCTACAAATATGGACCAAGATGCTATTTCGGAAAGGTTCATTGATTTACGGCTACGAATTAGGACGTTGTGATTGATAAAACATAGATACTATACTTCTTTTTCTAGATCTGTTTAATGAAATCGTGTCATGTGCACAATATATTTACGTTACGTACTTCAAAAGGAACGTACTGAAAATAGGATTACTGTGTTGTTCTTCTGTCTATCAAGGTATCACAAATTGTTATGAGCAGTCAGTAGGCTGTTAATAAATGCCTCCAAATAAAGATAAGGTCAAAAATCTTATCTTGTATGTGCGTTTCTCAGCGATAAGTCTGGATCTATTTTTTAATAAACTAGGTAGGTATATGTATTAAACGTACATTTCAAACAGATCCCTCTATGTCCGACACGTAATTAAATGATTTTTGTAATATTGCTGTTAAGTGAAGGCGTACTATTACTCTATATAGCAGCCAGGACATCTTTAAAATATATGTCGGGCTAATGTACATAATGATATTAAAGATCCAAAAACGAAATTCAACGCAGACGGAACCGTACGCTACTGCTGGCGTAGTAAAAGTATATAGTCATACATAGAAGCTATATTTGTTATATACGAGTACAGTATAATAATGATATACCCGGCATACACTATCTTACACTAGATATATACAAATATATATCCATTGGCCACATCATCTTCAAAATTTACTTCAAACAGATTGTGTGGGTACTTGTTTGGTCCTCAGTGTGGTATAAAGGAGTGAAAAAGATTAAATGAGCATCGTACTTGGTGACAACATGTCTGTTTTTAGGCATAGATAAGTATCGCAGAATGATTAATTAAAAAAAAGAATTTTCTATGGATTATAACAATCTCAATGGGTAATAAATTTAATCCTTCCGCGTGCCTCATACAGACGCTGTGAGAGTGACATCAGAACGCATACTTTACATACATACTTACTTCGAATTGTTACTTAATAAAAAAAAGCATTTCCTGTTTATATCACAAAATATAAATGTAATAAGTAGCATCCAGCAATTAACCTCGGTCTCTGATTGACTTGCGGCGCTTAATTTTCTATTCGAGGCAAAACAAATATTGTTTCAATTAGTGGAGTCAAGACAGTTTTCTTTATGGGCCCGGACGCTCCCTGTCCCCATTTTGGCGCACCACAGTAAAGGGTGGTGGGGTTAGGGGAATACCGCGAGGAGAGCTGCTGAAATGGTTTCGGGGCCGGCAAGTGTCGAACGTAGCACGCGGCTTTCAGTCCACACCTGACTGAAGTTTCACGAGTTACCAAGGGTAACTTTCGTGGGTTATTTTTTGAGTTAGCTTTATTCTTGTATCATACAAAAAATTAAGAGAAAATTAAATTATTTAATTAAAATTATATTTAATACGTAGCAACAACTACTAATTAGTCAGAATATCTTAGCTAATAACTAATATGTACTAGTTTTAACGTAAAATGTTAATAATCGTGTTACAATTTAGTGTCTTCGGGAGATAGTAAGGTCCATATGTGATTCGTGGACTTCACGAGAATGAAGAATAGAAGAATGGAGATGGGGGCACGAATCATCACGCTGGCAACTTGCATCGCAAGTAAGTGGACCGATCTTGAATTTTTGTAGCGTATATGTAAGCTATATTTTATTACCAAATGAGCGAGGCAATTTGCTCCGACAGCTCTACATCAACTTCTCAAATATTCAAATATCCTTTATTTTAATTTTTTTTAATAACCATAAAAACACTCCTCCATAATTAAATTACCCATAGTTATGTCACTGTTAGGATGCGTTCCCCAATGGCTAAACGGAAGGACTCTGGTTGAAATGATCTAGTGGCAAAAAGTAGTGTTAGTACACTATGAAGAACATGTATTTAATGTTTTAGTAATAAAGTCAATGTAAGAGTGACATCCACGAATTGGAATGTCGGGCGGGAATAAACATCTGGTTCGCCTGATGTGAAGTAGTTTCCGTAGTCCATAAGTCGGCAAACGGGTTGCTACCACTACTACTACTAGGAAACAACATCTCAGAAACAGAACTGGTAACCATCCTCATTCACAAAAATACAACAATACCAATGGAGCCGGATTGTTTATTAATTTGATGACAAGAAACACAGCGAAAATAAAAAAACCATTATATATTGAAGTGGAAGAAGAAAAATAGAATCGCCGTAATTAGACCGTAAATGACTCATTATCTTTTGAGAAATAAAGTCAAGTAGTTTTTTTATATTCGCTGTGTTTCTTGTTTACATTTTCAATATATCAGAATAGGTTTTACTGATTCGTATTGTTCAAACTGCAAAATATTAAGACTATATACCGAGGTAGTCTCATATACATTTTTCAGTAGACATTTAGCGCGTCGTTAAAAAAAGTAATTGTAAAAAAAACTAGTTATCTAATTTACTTTACAATTTAACTTTTTTTCGATTTTGATATCTTTTGCACGAGTATAGGTACAAGTCTGACATGTAAATTTGGTGAATATTGGATGATCAACTAAAACGTTATGAATCAAAATACGGAATTACAAACTGACGACATACGAACCAACGACTGAAGGAATCATAGTTAGTTTTCAAAAGCTTTAGACCGCAATATTCATAATAATTGAAGAAATGTAATAATTGAATTACTGGATAGAAAAAGATCTATTCTTTTTATAAAATTTTATTAAAAGTCGATTATTAAGAAATTATGAAAGCATACATTACATGATACAAGGACAAACAAAGATAAGATTATTTTCTTTGTTTTTTACAAATTATCATACAAATAATTATTAGTACATATAGTGATTATACAGAACCACATATCACTCAAATATACGGAGTGATCGCGAGGGTACTACATTAATATAGTTTAGTTAAGTTAATTTAAATTAAATAATGTTTAACCTAATATATTGGGTGCATGGGACTCTACCATGGAGTCCAAGTCAACCTCACCTGCAAGTTGATGCATCTGCTGGTCGACAGACGAGGCTCTGGCGCTTGCTCTCCCTTCGGGATTAGGAGGTCGACGACAGTCGCTCCCGTAAAAGCCAAAATTCAAGCCATTTATTATGGAAAGAAAGAAAAGATCTTGTGCCACGGATAGAGCAACGCCGCAAAACAGCGCGCAGGAGCCTCGCCCGACTCCTGTGATAACAGGACAAGGGCTACCGTACAATGGGCAGGCACGGCTAAAGACGCGAGCCAAAAGGAAAATTCGTTTCGCAATGCGAGCTGACCAATGTGCTCACCAGGCAAAAGTGGCCGTGGCGTTTCTGCAGGAGACTCGGTGGAAAGGCAGCAGATCCAGGCTTATTGGGAATGGCTACAAGCTGATACACACCGGTGTACCTGGTGAGGAGAACTGGGTGGCCGTAGCGCTCTCTGAGGAGTTTCGGGACAGTAACTTGGAGGTGAACCGCTTGAGTGACCGGCTTATGGCCGTAAAGGTGCTTATCGATGGAATTGTGACCCGCTTGACAAGTGCTTACGCGCCGCAGGCCAGTTGTAGTAAAGCTGATAGGATAGCGTTCTAGAATCGACTCAGTACAGTGCTTTGTTGTATCCCATTGCCACAGGGGATCATTTTGGGTGGTGATCTTAACAGTCATGTGTGTGAGGCGTGGGAGAAGTTAAAGGAGGCTTTGGATACGGTTGTCGTAACGCGGAGGGGGAGGATATCCTCCGGACGTGTGCGGCTGCCGATCTGGTTATCGTAAATACGTACTTCAAGAATCAATTTATACATTTAATCACCTACAGGAGCGGAAGGCATGCTACCCAAATTGATTTTATTACTCACCAGGAGATACCACAACAGCAAAGTAGCCAACTGCAAGGTCATACCCGGTGAGAGTTTCACTGTACAACATCATCTCCTCGTCATGGACAGCGCGAAGCCCAAGGAGAGTTGCTTTGAGCACTACAGCCGCCAGATTAGGTGGTGGTTGCTTTATAAAGTAAAGTCTCAGGAGTTCCCCTCGGCTACCTGTGATATGTGCGCTAGTATCGACGGCAAACCAGTCCAGCACCACTTGGATAGGATTCAGGCGTCCATCACCGGAGCGGCCCGAGCAGTGCTTGAAAAAACCAAGGGTGGGCGCGGATGTAACTAGGAGACTTGGTGGTGGAACGACACAGTCCAGAGGGAGATTAGGGTGCAGGAAGCCTTTAAAAAGTGGCAAGCGTCCAAATCTTCGGACGACCATGACGCGTATTGGACCGAAAAAAGTGTCACTAAAATAGCTGTAGCCAGAGCTAGGTGAGACTACTTACAACCTATGTACGATAAGTTGGAATCGTTTGAGGGGCAGAAGCTCATATATAAGTTGGCACATTCCAGGGTCAAAGCGGCACAGGATATATCCAAGTGCTGTGTAAGAGACCTTCGCGGCAACCTATTGTGCGAGGACCTCGTGGCGAAGGAGAGATGGAGCCACCGGCGCTCCCTCCTAATCAGAGACTAATGCCACTTTTGACGAGCTCGGTGGCTCAGTCGTGAAAAGTGAAAAAGGTAGGGTGCATCAAAGCAACCCGTCTGGGGAAGTATACTCCACCTCACAGAAAACCGCAGCCAAATAACAACTCCCTAGAGAGTTGTTGTGTTCCTGTGTGTGAGTGAGGTCACCAGTAAGCTCCTAAGGAGTTGCTGTGTACACAGCAGAGGAGGCATCGCCCTAGTGATAATTAATATATCACAAGTGTTAATAGACTACGGTAACCGCTTTACATCAGGTGGGCCGTATGCTTGAATGCCTCCCGAAGTTGTATAAAAAAAAACGTATAACGCCTGAAGAAGTCCAATGGGCTCTTCATCGCATGAAGAATGGGAACGCAGTCGGAGTCGATCGAAGCCTGGAAGGCAATGGGGTCTCGTGGTGTGAGCATCTTGACCGACCCAAAATTATTGGGTGAACACTAGTGATGTATTTTAAATACTATTAGGTACGTAAACTATATTAAAAGATAGTTGGTGCCCGCGTGAAATCTAGGGTTTCGTAGGATCTTTAAACATTACCGCTATTTCCGGTAAATAATCTCAATGCCTCTTTATACAAGCTTTTAGTAAACTCCATTACAATTATAAAGTCCCATTCGAATTTCAAAATATGTTGATTTACTATAAACTCAAATAAATTTCGAAATAAATTCATATCGTGATTTATCACCATCAATAAAGACTATTTTCTTTGCATTTATTTATATATGACACATGCATAGTACTCGTACATTCGTGTAGAGAGTCGTTATGAGATTACGTAATTAAAATGGCGTGTAATACTTACATAAAATTACTAAACGTACTTTGATGAAATTTTTTCACAAATTTGAAGCGCGCTAAACGACTAATAGACAGAAAGCAAAAAATGTTACTTTTATTTTTTCACAGGAAGTCTTGCAGGGAGAATTGAGCGCCACATGACTCGGTTCTTAAACACTTAAATTATATCTGTTTTCATACACGCTTACTGGTTCGTAGGACTCCTGACTCAACCTTCTGATAACACACAATCTAATTGGTCGTGGTAGGCGAGTCTAGACTTTCCTCTACACCTACATCCTTCTACATTGGCGTTGTATTTCGGTTTCATCATTGTTTGTACTTACATGTACGAAGCAGCGGAGCCTATTCTTATCTTAACATAGATACTCTATTTCAGACCAACTACATACAACATCGGGAGGCGTACAAGCATCTGGTCCACCTGATGTAAAGTGATTACCGTAGCCTATGAACGCTTGCAATACATTAAATATCGCTTGCATCATCATCATCACTAGTCGTGCAGAGAACTGCGAATGCGAGCTTCGAGTTATTTACTCCTTGCTCGAGTGAGGCTCGAGGGATGTGCCCTTCCCTGCGGATTATTTTTTTAATTTCGCTATACGCGTTATTTGTATTGCGTGATGGATGAATAGGGCGCCATCGTGTGGTTAGAGTTGGTATTTGCCGTGCCATGCCGCCAAATCGCTTGCACAATGCCATTCTGCTACTAAAAACAGTGTCTTCTTAGGAGTTTACTATAACCTCGCTTACTCGCAGAAATACTTCAGGTTTGTTTCTTGTCTGTCGTTTTCTGTGAGGGGGAGGTACTTCCCCAGACGGGTTGCTTCGATACACCCTACCATATTTCCCTTAAAGAATCTCAGGATAAGTACTAATAATCTCAGCTTTATATCTGACAATTGCAAATGTAAATACTTTGAGTTATAATAAATGTATTATTTAATTAATAATTATTTTATAATTTTGTAGTCTAAGCGAAGCGTCCTTTAAATAAATAAATTTGCCAATACTTAAATAGTAATTTTCAAACACCGTTCCTATATGAAATCTATATGTTTGTCTGTGTGTTTGTCTGTCGCTTTTTTTCTAATATTCGAATTTTGACTTCAGATTCGGATTCAGTAAAAAAGTAGAATAGGAATGTTCAGGAATACCGTTCCTATCTCTTAAGGAACATGGTCAAAATGGCCGACAAAAAAAAATTTGATTTGTTTTATAACTGACGAGCCAGGTGTTCCTCTGGCAATGCAAGCTTGTGCATTCTCAACTGGTTGTACGTGACATACTTTATCTTTTAATATATCAATAACTTCTTAATTTATTTGGCTTATAAGATACTGGCAATTACATATTAACTCGTAGAAGTGGGAAAAATCGAAATTTAGGCAATCAAGCAGGCCGTATGCTCGTCACCTTAGCGGTACAATATATATATTCAGTTCCATCTGCCTGCCCCACAAGGAATTTGGCGTGATAGATAGATAGATTTTCTGTTCAAGCGTATTAAGTGAACAACCTCGTTAATTTGATAGACGTGTAGTCAAGTTCCCACCGAGAACCTATCAATTTGTTAAATAAAGCGGGTGCGAGTCGCGCTTACGCTTTTGGGTCACTTCCGACGTCGTATCCAATAAGGAACTGAAAGCACTGCTGGTGAATAAATATTTATTCCCCATAACTACAACGGCTCCGTGTTCAATTTTAACTCAATAGCGCAAAACGATGATGTTATGCGTATGAAACATTTGTCTCGTGTGTTTCACATCTTCCGACAACTGATTTAATGTCGAATTTCAATTGTTTTTTTATTCAACTGAGACGGGAAAGATGTTGCCTTGTTGAATCGGTACAGAAATGAAGGAATAAAAATATTAAATCGAATAGTGGCATGTGACGAAAAGTGAATTTTTACGATAACCGTAAGTGAAAAATGCAATGGCTGACCCCAGGTCAAATGCCGCAACAGTGCCCTAAAGCAAAGCTTACCAATAAAAAGGTAATGGTAACTGTTTGGTGGTCTCTTCATGGCGTTATTCACTATAGCTTTCTCAGGTCTGGTCAAGCAATAACAGCAGATGTTTACTGTGCCGAACTTCGAACAATGATGGCGTGAATCGATCTTCACCAATACTGCTCCATAATAACGCAAGACCTCACACTGCACGAGAGACCGTTGTAACTCTACAGGAGCTGCTGTTAGAAACCATACGTCATCTTCCGCACTCGCCAGACCTTGCTCCAACTGACTACCATTTTCTTCCTGATTTGGACAATTTTCGTTGTAAAAAATTTGTTTCCCAGGAGGCAATACAAAATGCTTTCACACAGTTTGTCGAATCTAGATCTCCAGAGTTCTATTGCAAATGCATAAATAGACGGCTGATTAGATGGCAGCAATGTAGAGATAATGAGGGTGAATATTTTGATTAAATAAATATGTTACATCTTAGAAAAAAACTACTCGTAGTTTTAATTTTTCAGTACAAATCGGCAATTTCATACTTTAACCCCTAATAGATCTTTATAACATTAACATTAAATAAATGCAGGTTTCACATTGCGAACAAGGGCGAACTTATCATCATAAGGGATAGCTGTCTTATTAGAATACTGCACGTATGAACTTTAATTTTACATATACGTAGGACACACTGAAAGTTTCTGGAACTAACCACTTATAATAAAAGAAATAGAACTTTATGTACTTGCGATTTATTTTTCATTGAGGCGTTGTCTTGAAAATTGTGTGACGGAATAATAACGAATTTAATTCGAGAAAATATTCATGTTTTGCGACGGTTAGAGAATTGCCAGAGACCTCAGTTGGCATTTGGCTATGAAGGCAATTATTATTTGCAGTTCTGTGTATGCGTAGTTCAGTGAGTACAGACGTGGACGTAACCATCTCCATAATGATGCACACGATTACCAAATCTAATAGCAATATGTACTGTACGTCAATTAATTGAGACTGACAAAAAAAATACTTATCAGCAAATAATACTGTTATAGATATTCGAAAGAGTCTACAACAAAATATTTTACATGTGCGTCTGAATGTACACTAGCTTTGCACTCGATGGATATCGCACGATTTGACGAAAGACCAGAATCGACTGCAAGTAGAGTGAAGTCGTAAAATGATAACATAGTTTGATGAAGGGAATTTGGCTGTTTATAATATTGTGATAGCCTCCATAGCCTACGGTAACCGCTCAGTGTACCGGGGATCCTGTACTTATTTATTATACAACGTTGGGAGGCATACAAGCATACCTGATGTACAGTGATTGTCATAGCCTATGAAGGCTTGCAATGTACCGTGAGGTGGAGGTACTTTGATGCACCCTACCACTCTAAAAACACCCAGACTAAGCCAAACATGTACTGTTCCACGCAGGGTAAACACAAATGCAACATTCTGTGTGGGAATCGAACCCACGAGTCTTACTGTTAAAACAGTATTGCTGACCGCTCCGGCACCGGACTCAATTTTGTGCCTCCGTTGTGATTTTTAAGAAATTTTATTATTTAGATATATAGATATATCGAAATTGTTTTCCAGGATAACCTACAGGTCGGGCCTAATACATAACGGGCGTAACATAACAATGTATAGTTTTAGGCTTCCACACCCAAAGGTTACTAACGGAAGCCTATTACTAAAGCTCCGCTAACTGTTCGTCGTCCGTTTGTCACCGAAATGTATCTCAGGAACAGTAATAAATGGACACTTGAAATTGTCACAGAATGTGTGCCGCTATAACAACAAATAATAAAATAAATTAAAGATAAAACTAAAGGAAGTGTTCATACAAGAAACGTGTTTTTAGGGTTTCGTACCTCAAAAGGAAAAACAGAACTCTTATAGAATCACTTTGTTGTCCGTCTGTCTGTCCGTCTGTCAAGACCCTTTTTCTCAGGGACGGGTGGAGATATCGAGCTGAAATTAATTTCAAATACTCAGATCTGCAATCCAGGAGTAGTGAAAAAATCAAACTTCTAAGTCAACGCAATCAAAGATACGGCTATTTATGCTACGTTTTTGCGCATCCAAATCCAATCCAAAAATCAAAACCTATAGGGTATTTCCCATTGACCTAGAATTATGAAATTTGGCAAGAAGCAATGTATGTAGGTATGTAGCAGAAGTAAAGGAAAAATCCAAATTAAATTTGTAGTTACATCACAACAAAAAATTTTTTTTTTCGCGTAAATATTTTTTTATGGAACCGAGCCGTCAATTGCAAGTCGTGCAGAGTCGGACTTGCACTTGACGGCTTTTTTTGTTGTTTTCTAGACGGTGGTGTGCCCTTCCTGCTCGAATACGATTCGCACTGCGTATTCTTTTTCTATCTGCGGACGTGGCATTGTGGTACGACGGAGAAGGCAATGAGGAATATCTATCCCCTTGTCCCTCGGTTCACAGATATTTTCATTCAGATTCACGTGTTTAAATACAGATTTCGAATCTGGAGTAGGTACTATCCATTATAAATTTACATCACTATATATGTGGGATAGCAGAAGAAATGTATACATTTCTTAAATTTTGCTCACAAATAACGATATTTATGTGCAAATCTTAGTGTCCATCCCAAATTTCAACTTTCTAGTACTACAGAAGTACCTGTAAGAAATGTTGTATACAGAGCTGGTTCCCTTCACGTGGAGTTGAAAAGTGAGATTACTGATTTCACAATTTTTTCATTAGCTGTTTGCAAATCCTAGACAAAATATCAAATTTTAGCGTTCTAGGAATTGTTTTGATGACTATGAGTGAGTTAGGGACAAAATCAATATACATACTAATGAAATTGTATCGTAAAGGTATTAGCATAAAATCGAAATTACGAAAGCTTGACATAAAGAAACTTACTGTGTTACTTATCTACTAACTACATTTATCCTCACAATTAAAATTATTTTTATCCAGACCAAAGCTATGAGGGTACGAAAATAAGACGAAACGATTTGAGGGAAACAGTTTGCCCTGTTTTTTTTTGTCTTTTGTCTCGGTTATTGTTAGAATATTGCCTTAACTTTCATAAAAATAATAAAATCAATATATACCTATTTTTTTCTATAACAATAAAAATGCATTTCTTTTAAAACTGCTTACTGATATTATTACAGAATTTATCCTATAAATATTCTTGAAAATCTATTTTTTTCTTTGGTCCATGAGAAACCCGACACCTGTCCTGCATAGTATAAGTCCTTGGCAGGTAGCACTCATAAATAATAAAATAACCTACTGAAGTAAAAAATAAAAATCTTGTAACTCGATATCCGTTGAGGTTCCCACAATACAACCTACGAGTGTGAGTGGTGCATCCCAGGGATTAAAAAGGGACAGCGAAGAGATCCTGGGGGCTCGATGGGTGCGAGCGTGAGAAATATGGGATGCTGATATTCCTTAGTTATTAGGAGAACATAAGTTGTAATGAGTTAAATTGTAACTACGAAGAAAGTAGGCGGGGTTCTAGGGGTGTTTTCGAGTTCGATGCACGTTCTGTCTTTATTGTCGTGTGGTCTCGTTCTTTACGTTCATTGCGATTATTCATTACTTTATCATAACAAGGGGAAAATGTTACTTTATCGTGTAGGAGTAGTGTGTATTTACCAATAAATTAGATAGTGTAGTTTATTGAAACTGTGACCAATTAAAAATAGATATTACTGTGTTCCCTCCAAATTATAATATGTAAAATTATACCATTACTAAAAACCCACAATGACATTTTCATTTGCCACGGCCATATTCCAGGCTTTAACGATTGGAAATAGGCACCTATTCCCTTTTATTGTGCGCGTAAAGCAAGTCATAAGGCACGAACGCTATAGGCGCGCCCGGCACTCCCTGACATTTATCCGTAGCCCATAAAAAGAAATATCTACCAGGGAAGCATCGCGGCGAAGGCTCACTTTGTAAAGGCCTCGCCGCGCCCTACAACTCGTTACGCTCAACTGACGCCCTACTAACCCGTTTTGAAGTTACTTCCTTTAGATTTATTAAAATGACAGTCTAGGACCAAAATCTTTGATTTCTTTAGAAATCTAAGACCAGAGCATTGGCTTTTTTTCTAAATCTGTGGACCGAACTAATCAAAAATTGCACGCTTATACTTACTTAAGTAGTCGAGTTCAATGACTCTTAGAAATATTCTAGGCAATTTTTCCCCTACAACGAACAGAAGTGGCATCACGCGCGTGATACTTTAATGTATTACCAGCGTTCATAGGCTACGATAACCACTTTAAATCAGGTGGATCGTCTGCTTGTATGCCTCCCGACGTTGTACCTATAAAATATATATTTATATATCTGCCAACAATTCAAATTCACACCGTTTATTTCTCTCTCTCTACAATCTTACACTTAGGTGATATGTATGAGAAATAGTGTGAGTACCTGGAAACGGTACATAAATTGATGTAGTGCGACAATATGACATAGCTCAGTATATCAACACCCTTATCGCGAAATGTTTGTGTGATATCGATGGAATACATTACAAGGAGGCAAAGAAGCACTAAGCAATATGCTTTTCCTTTTATGTTCTTCCATGTTTTTAATGGAACTTTTCCGTTGAAAAATCCTAATGTAATTAGTCAAAGTCAAAGTCAAAATCTTTTATTCCGTAAAAATGGCTACATTTGTTTGGAATCGTCACAATTTTTTCCCTACCGTGCAGTTCATGACTAGGTGAGCACTGATAAAAATTCTGCCAAAAAACTCAGTCATCCCTCTTTTGGTATCCAAACAAATTTACATAATTTATTAATTACATTATAATTGGATCGACTCAATTCCAGGCATTTTTATCATTAAAATATTAAATAGATAATTAAATCATAACGTCTACAAAACTTAATAGGTACGTATTTATGTATACAATTACGCTACCGAAACAACTGAACAAACAGTAGTATAGTAGTATTACCAGATCGGATAGAAGAATAACAACAACATTAATTGTATTTCATTATAATTATACTAATTGTAATATTATAAAAATGTTTTAAAATAATTTAAATTGAGCAGTGATAGTCTAGTGGATAAAGAACCGGCCTTGTGGCCAACAGGTCCCGGGTTCGAATCCTGGCATTACCACTAAATTCGTGTTTGTTTCCGGAATTATGTACATACTAGCTGAAGCCCGCGGCTTCGCACGCATGAGATTTGGGCTTTTAGTAGCCTTTATTTCTCTATGGACCTTTTTCATACAGCGCCATCTATTGACCTTTGTAGGAGGCAACTTATATTTATTTTATTTTTATTACATATAAAATGCGTAGTTATTTAAAAAATAGGTATTCTATGAAAATAATATAATAATAAAAATAAAATTGCAAAGTCCCCTGAAGAATAAGATTTCCCCCTAATTTTAATAGTTTTTAATTTTTTACACAGGAACCCTAAATATTTACGGGATAAAAAGTACCCTATATGGTGTTCTGAACAGTCGTCTACCTACCAGTGAAAGTCCCGTCAAAATCGGTCCAGCCGTTTCAGAGATTAGCCGGAACAAACAGACAGACAGACAAAAATTGTAAAAATATTCATTTTGGTATATGTACCGTGTATACATCCATATGCATTTAGTAAAAAGCGGTTATTTTAATATTACAAACAGACACTCCAATTTTATTTATCTGTATAGATTTGTAATTATCACGTGCTCGGCGGTGAAGGAAAACATCGTGGGGAAACCCGCACGTCCAAGAAATTATATTTTGAAAGACCTCGCCAATCTTTTTAAATTAGGAAACGGGATAACGCTAAAAACGATGACAATTATTTATTTTATTGTCCATTAAATATCCTCTTTGACAAGAAGATGCTCAAAAATCAGACTCAGAACGTTTAGCTCTGTTTTCGATTCCGTTGCGGTATTTTAAAATAATCTGACCCATCATGGTGAGTCTACGGGACCAACGTGAACACTAAAATGGCAAACAAACGAGGTCACAGGGGTGCGTGAGTCGTCCGGCTGGAAAGAGGGCGGGCGGGGTGATAAATGACCCCTATTGTCTTTATTAACGAAGGGTTACCTCAGCCCGGATTACAACTCAGCATTTATATAATCCATCTATGGAACCATCATTACGTCATTCAACGTAAGTGCCTATTCAAATTTTCTATTCTATGCTAGCTGAGACTGTAGCCAACACGGTGTAGAGACATCTGCGCCCACGACTATATGCACGGTATATATTTCATTTGAAATCTTAAACAATCGTAGTTCCAACCAATCTCAATACCTCATTAACAAAACAATTTACTAATAGTAGTTTATGCTACTAATACTGTCATATAATAGAGGGTATTAAAACATGAGTGTAGTTTTTTGAAACGAGCCGCAGGCGAGTTTCAAAATAAGATTACACGAGTGTTTTAATATCTGATTATATGCAGTTGCATACACTACTTTATTTAATCTCATGGCTATAGGTAGCTACATTAAATAAAATGCAATATAAAAGAAACAAATTATTTATTATAATAATTATTCACATTTTGAATATTGCAATTATGAAACTGAACCTGAATAACAGGCTGGGGGGCGCTATAAGAGCTAGTCGTTGTCGGGGTTGACAATGAAACGTTTATATTAATTTCATTTTTAGGTATTTTCTATGTATAATAAGTATGTATTTACAAAAAAAAAAAAATGTATTTACGTATGTTTATCAGTTGTCTAGTACCCATAACACAAGCTTCGCTTACTTTGGGGCTAGGTGGCGCTGTGTAATTTGTCCGACAATATTTATTATTTTCTATGGAATTGAGTATCGAATTGGATACTAAGATTTTGTTAGTTATAGAATCGTCTATGTAGCCTTCTGCAGCTGTTGTTGACTTCCACCCTCCGTGACGCTTTAGTGCTGTTATGTCTCTGCCAGCATCGATTAGTAAGGTTGCAGAAGTTCTGCGGAAGCAATGTCCCGTGTACGAATCTGAGTTTGGAAGATTAAGATAACTGGCTATCGTTTTACCCAACATTCCAAATTTGTTAATACCAACTCTTTGTTGGGTACATTTCCCAGATATGTAATTCAAAAAGAAGGAAGGATTGCTACATGGATTTGGTCGTAGTTCTATGTATTGTTTACATAATTGGTAATATTTGCCCGTTATGGTAAAAGATCGGTCTATTTTGTTTTTTGTGTTCCAAATTTTAACTAAAATTGATGATTCGAAAACTTCGACGTCTTTGAATTTAATGTTGTTAATTCCTGTCTTCGGCAGGCACCCATTATTCCAAATATTAGTGCAATCTGTAACAATATTATAAGTACTTAAGTAATATGAAGCCAGTAAATATCTATGTATAAAGCCATTACTTAGTGAGATGGCGTTTAGTAACTAATATATTCTATTTAACTTTTATTTATCTATTTAATAAATCAATACTTCTTACCTTCGTTGAAAGATATAATTTATCGGGCGCTTCATTTAAAAATTTATTTAAGTGTTCAGCTGAAAATGTCTTGGCTTTCTTCCATTTATATCCTTGCGATTTACGTTTCGGAAATGATACAAGTTTTGAATATTTGGTAATATCAATTTCGTTGTAAATACTCAGTGTACTTTTAATCATAGAATATTTAGACCATAAGGACGAACACTTAAAGTTATCCGATAACTCTTGAAAGTAGGCTAACAAAACATTTTCGGAAAATGAGTTAGGTAGCCTTTTTGTTCATTTTCCAAGTTACAAAGTCTTGGTAACATTTGTCGTACGCTTTTCTTGATTTTTCTGGCAAAAGACTATTCGTCAGTTTCTTGGCTGTTTCTAGAATGTCAGGTGGAGTTAAATTTTCATCAGTATCATCGGTGTTGCTTGACATTTTTGCTACTAAAGTTTTATCCAACAAAATATTACTCAAATTCGTATATACGAAATAGCGCCAAAATGGAAAAAGTCTGTTATTGGTTTATTGGCTAGGATCCAGCACGCATGCGCGTTGCGCGCTCACCACAGGTAATGTGTACTTAAATTGAATTGAAACCTCCTTGGTCGGGACACATGTACTCTAATAATTAAAAAATTGTTTTAAAGCATTGTTTTCTTAGGAGAATAATGCTTTAATTTAATTTTTTAATTTTCTTAAAGAAGTATGTAAATAAAATATACCAATAAAATTCTGTATTTCATTTCATAATAAGAATATTACCGAATGAGATTATATAAAAAATTAAAAAACATGCCTGCCGTTACTTGTAATACAAAACGCGTTCTAACTAATAGGAGATAAATAATATATAGGATTAATGAGTATAATATTAGGTATGAAGTTCTATCTATATTTTCACGCCAATTCTCTTGTAGGGTACATAGCATGCAGGGACTAACCTATGGAGAACCAGTGAGATAGATTCAATCCGCCACTACGGGTCGGGAGATAAAGTAGAACGTGCAGCTCTTATTGGCTAGTTCCCGGGCCAACATCACAACACTTATCGGCTTATTGGTTAAAATATTCCCTCGACTCGACTGAGATACTTAGGCGCTAAAACACAACGTTTCAGTGAACGTGAGGTGCTTTAATGCGCAGTCAAGTGGTTTCTGGTTTGTGATACGCGGAGACAACCATGACTCGGCCCTTACATGTACGCTCGCCGGTATCCAAGTATAAATTTAATTGATTATACTTTATTAATTAAAAAGTAGCTTAAAACATATACTCGTTGTATATTTATTTGAGAACATCTTTAAAAGCCCTTTATTTTCTTGATAGGTTTGGAAGATTTTCTTTCTACAGCCGGCATAATATTGAGTACATAATGCACCATATTGTTTTTACCATCTAATCCATGTTACCCGGGATGATAAGAATTCTAATGATACCTCATACATCTGAATGGGCAATTCATTCAGTACTTATGTTGGAATAAAAAACTCACAAACATACATACTCGTACATAAACCCTGAAAACATTACGCTCCTTTTTGGGGACGGCATAAAAATTATGTTCGCATTGCCTTGTGCCAGTGGAAAACAGTCTAAAAGTTTACTATTTATTATGCATATGTAATATCACAGGAATTAAGATACTATCATGCTTGAACACCAATGCTTGCATTCCACAAGGCTCTGTGTTATTCCCGACTCTATTTCAGATGTACGAGTATATCGACGATATTTTTATCTATTGAAAAAAATCTTGCTATGAACATGAATAGTTTGATGGCATTGATGCGCTTGTTAACTAATTGAAACACGAAAGTTAATTTATTACATATTTCAGGTTATCCTGTGCTCAGAGGACCCGTCAAGTGATTACGAATGTTATTACCAAAAGGCGATCGTAAAGTCCTATCAGTGGCTTTCGGACAGCTTAAAATTGCTGGCTAATCCGCAACTGAATATCGTGATGGAATATGATCTGAACTCTTCAGGTGAAAGCAAACTCGTATAGTAGCAGATCAGTAGAAACAGATGGACGTGATTGTTATGTATACGATAGCACCGCAGACACTTTTATCGTGTAAGCGTGTAAGGTTTATCCCTCGTTCAAATATAGAGGAAAAACCGTGTATGATTTATGTCTGAAAGAGAAAAACTCTGATTACCCCATTAGGAATAACTGATTCAACCCTAACACAATAAAAGTATGTATCACACTAAATAAAGTTTTCCATTCTGAATTCTCAATTTGCTGCGGCTCCACACTCTCAGAACACACTTGCAATAAGTAAGCTAAGTTTGGGATCCCTAGTATCGAAATCTGAAGCATCCGGTTCCAAAATCTAATACAAACTAGCACGCAAGGAACTTGGTATGCTGAACAGGTAACTTTGAGCTGGTACATCTTTTTTTTTATACCACTAAGGTGGCAAACAAGCATACGGCCTGCCTGATGGTAAGCAGTTACCGCAGCTTATGGACATTTGCAACACTCTTGCGTTGCCGACCCTGAAAGGACCTCTTCACGCCTTTCTTGAAGAACCCCATACTGTAGTCCCTTGGGAAAACCTCGGCAGGGAGCTGATTCCACAACTTAATAGTTCTCGGCAGAAAACTTGCCAGGAACCGGACAGTACGCGACCATTGCGGTTCCAGTGTGTGAGGGTGAACTCCCAGCCGTCGCCGAGCAGTGCGATTGTAAAACGAGGCTGTTGTCATGATATCGAACAATTCCTCAGAACACAACCCATTGTATAATCGGTAAAACACGCAAAGGGAGGCGAAATCTCTCCTTAGACTCAAGGGCTCAATACCGTGTGTGAGTTTAGGATCATCGACAATTTTCACAGCTCGTCTTTGCACCGAGTCACAAGGTCCTAGCTGGTAACCAGGTGCCCTCGCCCGGAGATGACTACAGTACTCCATATGCGGTCTGACTTGGGACTTATATAATATAAGCCTTTGCCCCGCGCTGAAGTACTGTTTGGCTCTGTTGAGCAACCAAGTTTCTTTGACGCCAGCTTGACCTTTTCTTCCAAGTGGCTTCGGTATTGAACTTCGCTGGAGATCTCGACGTCGAGAATCCCAATACTATTGGCAATGGTTAGTGGCGTGTTCCGGAATTGGGGGACCACAGCAAATGGGGTTTTTTTAGCGGTGAACGCGCAGACTTGTGTCTTGGTAGGGTTGAATTGAACCAAGTTCAACCGTCCCCAGTCGGACACCTTATCCAAAGCACACTCTATTTCAGACACAAGTCTAACGCGGCTTTCCTGCACAAGTGAACGAGGGGTGCTAGCACGGCCTGTGTAATAAGTTTCTACAGTGCTATCGTCTGCATAATAATGAATGCTGTCAATTGACAACATGTCATTGACATGCAGCAGAAACAGCGTTGGGGACAATACAGAGCCCTGTGGGACGCCAGCATTGATATCTATGCTATTGGAGCAAACACCGTCAACCACGGCTTTGATGCATTTGCTGGATAAGAAGCTGGCCACCCATTTGCACAATCCCTCGGATAGCCCGTACGATGGTAACATCGATAGAAGACGGCGATGCCAAAGCTGGTCGAACGCCTTTGCCATATCTAGGCTGACAGCCAATGCCTCACCTTGACTCTCGATCGCCGATCGATGATCTGGATACCAGGTTGGTTTAGAAATGTGCTGTGAGATTTTGTGACGATTCCACGCTTGCACACGGTATTGAGTTCTTAAGTCAAAGGAGACAGTAGTCAAAGTCCTCACTAGGATCGCGCATGGAGGACCTAGTGGTGAAAAGAATGCTTTATGCAAACGATGCCGTGCACACACCATCTGGACCGTAAACAATACTCACAATGATGAATGATGAAAATAGTAAACCAAAACAAATGCAAGAATTAGTCCTCTCTGCCTACTCCGCAAGGAACCTAGCGTGAAGATACTCGTACATACATACAAGTCTATGGAGATATTTTGCCTCTCATTGTGTGTTCTAACCGATTGTACAGTGGGTTATATTCACGACAATTATCCAATATATTGCCCGCAGTTTCATTCTACAACGGCACAGCTCGCCATCGTCAGAGAATTCATCATTACATATGGGAACCAAAATGGTCGCCTACTATGCCGCTCTAAAGAGTTTTATTCCGCAAATCCTTAGGTCAGTAATATCTATACCATCACGCTAAGTTCCTTGCGGGGCAGGCAGAGAGGACTAATTCTTGCATTTGTTTTGGTTTACTATTTTCATCATTCATCATTGTGAGTATTGTTTACGGTCCAGATGGTGTGTGCACGGCATCGTTTGCATAAAGCATTCTTTTCACCACTAGGTCCTCCATGCGCGATCCTACAATCGTAGATCTTATTCTCTGTGGATGATTATCAAGATACTTGACATCAATTTTGGCGTCAAATCAAGACAACAAGCTAGTCGTACCGCCAATACTCGCCCACATGCTGTACAATCATATTTTTTTTTATGCTACGTCGGGAGGCATATAAGCATACGGTCCACCGGATGTAGAGTAGTTACCGTAGCCTATTAACGCTTGTAATATATTAAGTATCACTCGCGCGATGCCTCCTTTGCTGCTTACACAGCAACTCCTTAGGAGCTTACTGGTTACCTCACTCACAGTCACACGCAGGAACACAACAACCATCTAGAAAGTTGTTATTTGACTGCGGTTTTCTGTAAGGTGGAGGTACTTCCCCAGACGGGCTGCTTTGATGTGCCCTACCTCTAAAACATCCAAACCAAGACAAACAGACATGTTCATGCACATCAATTTTTGTCTTGTATGGGAATCGAACCCACGAGCGTTGCTGTCAAAGTGGCGTCATTCGCGACTGAGCCACCGAGCTTGTCAATTGATGTGATGATGATGATGTGATTAGAGAATACAGCACGCAGTATCTACTTACAGTTTTTTGTTTATTGTAGTAAAATCTCTTCACCCGAATACATGTTCGATATAAATAGTATTTATTATAATCGTATCTACTATATTGCCATAATTATGTGTTACCCATCATCGTACTCCTTTCTACTTGAAAAAAAAACGAGTGTGCTTTAGACCACACGACTGAAGTAAAACTTCTTTAGCCCCATAGTGTGATACAGACAATTTGCCTGCACTGTATCTTAAATATACGAAACATAACTCGCTATGAGAGATAGAGGGAAAGAAAATGTGTGCTCGCACCTCTCTCTCTTGCCCCTACAGTAATATACGAAACGCAACTCTCTCTCTTTCTATCTTCACTAACTTATATCTCCCTCTCAACTTCCGTTCGCCTCGCCCGATCACACTTTTCGTAACGCTCTCGTCACGCATTCACCAGCTTACTCCCCAAGTCAAGCGTGCGTAAAGAAGTTTTACTTCAATAAGTATAACTCCCACTAGAACTGAGATATTGTTCCTGTCACTAGGAACTAAACTTCGACACTGTTACTTCATCAGCTATATTGTACAGCATGCCGACTCTACGGAGCTCAGTTATATCCGACAGATAATAGTGTGATTAGTAATAACTATACACTTAGATATATGAGCGTGTTTGGATGCTCTAAGCGACGCGTGACGCACAGCCACAAACTACTGTAAGTGCCGCCACACCCGCTGCGGCAAACTACCACCCGTGACCACTAACAACCCATTTGATAGTATTGGGTGTAAATCTGCGGCATTAACACAAATACATTTTTTTACAACGTCATCTAATAAACAAGCCTACGGCTCTCCTATTGTGAACCGGCTGCGATAACATTATGAATGTTTGTATACGAGTGTTGTTCGAGCGCTGGCACCTCTGTTACCGATGCAATTCCTTAGAGACACAAATCATTACTCTAATCGTTGTGCAATCACACAGCCACAATAGTGCGATTCCATCCGACTGATTCATTAACTTTGAAATTTAGTACACAAAAATTATTTTTATTAACTAACTTTATTTTTTATCAACGTGAACATAGCATATGTCACTCGTTAATAACCTCTGTTCGTCCCCGTGATACTTGTTGATTAACCTACCTTCCAAAAGTGTAATTTAATCGGTTCAGTATCTTCAGAGATTATCCGCTACAAACCAACCAACGAAATAAATTAAAAGTCTTTCTTCTTTGTAACATAAGTGTTAACTTATAAGTGTAAACTAGGTACGCGTTTTAATCACATTCATTATCAAACAAGAAACATAAATAATGATATACCTTACTAAATTGGACTGGTCTGGTATTATCATTATTACTTGCGATTGATATAGTATTTGAATTATGTTTTTATACAACGTCTGGAGGCATACAAGCATACGGTCTATTTGATGTAAAGTAGCTACCGTAGCTTCTGAACGCTTGCAATACAGGTAGTACTCGCGCGTTGCCATCGCTACTGCTAACACAGCAACTCCTTAGATGCTTACTGGTAATGACACCCACTTTCAGGAATACAAAACTGTCCACGGAACTTTTATTTGACTGCGGTTTCTTCTGAGGTGGATGATCGACAAAGTTCACGGTTGACCCCCGTTGATTTTTGCCTGCTGTAGTGACCGCAGTGCTCGCCCACCATTAGCATTTAAGTGTTATAAAACAAAAGACTTTTTACGGACAAAACTTAGTATGGCTTTATACTTATATTATATACTTTATTATGCCAAGTGTGGGTTGAACTCATGCTTTGGGTCCTGTGCAACCGTAATATAAAAATGTTGATAAAATACCTTTTTTTTTGTTGAATCCTTTAATTTTTAACTTCACTAAAAAGAAGTGAATATGACAATTTATGGGATATTATCGTAGGTTGATATAAATACGAGTATGAAACATATAGTGTTTAAATTTCTTTTTAAGTGTCTACCTATTCACTCATGAGACAGACGAACAGGCAGATGGATAGACAGGCAGACAGCAAAGCGGTTCCGTTATTACATTTGTTCATGGCACCCTAAAAATGCGAGATAAAAAGAAAAGTGGATGCAAAATCTGGCAAATTTGACAACACCGAAGAATGCAGTAAAAAGTAGGAAAATTAACCAAATTTTCCGATTTTCCGCTCCCTTCATTCATTTTCATTATAACCTACTTACATACTTTACAAAAAAAAAAAATACAATGCGCTTCGGTTTTTTTCTGGGAAAAGCTCGACTTTGGCATGCGACCTGAGAAGACTGTACTGCTACATCTTTCATTGTATTTTTCACCAGAAAGCAGAATCTTTAAGGCACTCAGATTTTGCATCTTATTTTCAGTTTTTTAGTACAGCATATTAAAGTAAACATCTTAAAAATTTGGTTCCGTTATTACCTTAAACGTACTTTAAAATATCAATTAATGTTATGAATATTAAAAATAATATCTCCATAACATAATACGTTACAACATACTTTGCTCACGATTGCTTTAACTTTGAAACTGAAATATGACAACATCATGACTGTTCTAAACGCACACAGCCTGCCGACTGTGGCTGTGCCAGGGCAAGCCATACACCAAAGTGCATTCCCACCATCGGCGGTGAATGCACTCTGCAGTTGCATGTACACCGCCTCGGTTGACTGCGCGCCTGGTACCGTGGCCGCGCAACGAGGCCCGCCGCGCCGACCACTTGGCAACGACGAACAAACAAACGCACACTTGTAACTTCACAGTGCGCTGACCACTACAAGAACAAGTAACCAGACTCTCCTACCGCCCACACAAACCTCCCCGCTGCTTTTGTAGTTGTTGAAAAAAGTGAAGCTGCAATTGCAATGTGTAGAGCGAGTAAAATTTGACTTAACTTGACTTTGCAAAATTAAAGGGTGTATGTATGTAAGAAGAACCTTTATTTTACATTTAAGAAACATACTGCCGGCGTACGGTGAGTACTACCGCCCCTTGTGATTTTTATTACAAGTTTCATCTACTACACAGTGAGGGTTTATTCGAAAAAGTTGTAAATTTCGTACAGGGTTTTCACAAAAACAGGGGCTGGCTCTACACATAAAGATCAAGATATCGCTACAGTGGCAGAATAACCATCAGGAAATTTCCAGGCCAACCATGATGTAAATGTGAAATATATTTTGTATGTCAGAATGAAGAATCACAAAGATAGAAGATAAGTACCGAACAATACAAATATAAGATGTGGTATATATAGACATATACCTTCATGCCAGGTCCCTTGCGGAGTAGGCAGAGAGAACCGACGTAACAAGACACGGCCCTTGCACACCTCGCTCGCCTCTTTAATATACATGGTATAAGAAAACGCAATAAATTCAAGTTTGCAGGGCAGGTTGGAGCGAGCTGTGAATTATTAAACTAAATTTTGAGTGTTGTGGATTGAAGACATAATACCTCCACGTCTAAAATATTGAGATGCCGAGAACACTGGTTGTTGGCACAATGAAAGTATCATCATAAAGAGAGATAGACTAGGGCGCATTAAAGAAGCTCGACTGGGGAAGTACCTCCAACTCACGGAAAACCACACGCGCTCACGTGCAGGCACACAGTAGCCCTGGAGGGTTGCATGTGTTAGTAACCAGCAAGCTCCTAAGTGACCAGCAAGGGTACTTTCTGTTTTGCAAGCATTCATGGACTATAGATAGATTCATGTATGCCTCCCGACGTAGTAAAAACAAAATCATCAAGTTCAACTAAATGATAAAAATATTTTCTAAGAAAAATAGGACTGGTTGGAACCGACCAGACAGTATCTGATTATCGTGTAGTGTAAGCGATGTAGTACTTACGTGTGCATTGAATGCAATTTGAAGTTAACGATTTGATTATGTTATATAAATTTTAATCCAGCAGGACCCCTTGAATGATAAAACAGGTAAAGGGAAACGGTTCTCCGGTTTTGTGTATTGATTGTGTATTTATTAACAGTCATTGCGATCTATATGTCAAATTCAAAGACTTCTATGTATACTACGGTACGGTAGTATACATAGAAGTCTTTGGTCAAATTTGTCGAAAATGAAATACTCATCCATCCGTTGGTCTGCCGGTATTTGTGATTATGATTCTGGGCTAAATGGGTAATGTCTTAATTGTTTTTGACAAATCTTCTTTTTATTGATTTGAAACTTATGACATTGCATATGTAACTAATTATATTGAAAATGAATTGTCTCATAGTGTAATTGTAATAAACATTCATATAATACAGATAGGTACAGAGAAAATTAATCAGTGAGGATATATGGAAATATATTGTGCTTATATTTGCATTGACCCAGTAGCCATTTATATCTAAGAAGTATTTATTCATTTTCAAAAATTCATTATGACTCACTCAATATACCTATAACATAAATTATACTAATATGAATTGAAAAATAGGTCGCTGCGCATGTGGAAATGTAGCCCGAATTCAGCACCGCCACCACTCTAAGATGCAGGAGGACTTACTACCATTTTTCCAAAAAAATATTATTCCCCTAAACCCTTCCGCTATTTAGATCAGTAAACGATTTGGATTCGCGTATTAATATCGGTGTATATTTCTAGAACACGAAAGAATATTTTAAATGCTCCCATTACATACATACTAAACGCACAAAAATCAGTGCGATCTGAGTCACGGGAGGAAATTATGTCCTATGCTCCCCGAACTCAGATCGTAAGCGGCACGTGCCAGAAGAGAGTGAGCGACATCGAGCCCTATCTTTCTATTGTTTGTTTTGATTTAAATTAGTTCCATTACCGGTGTAATGAACATTCATGTAATATTCATTCATATCAATTCACGGATTTGACCTCCGTTTCTAATTCTGATTATACACAAGAAAATGAAAACTTTAAAATGATTTTGATTGATCACTCCTACAATTACAAAGTTTAGTAACGCTCTGTGCAACAATCCTCATTTTATATCGTTAACTTGCATGAAACATATGACAAAATTATTAAAAAGCGCACAAACATCTGAACGAGCTCACGAATTGATCGTAAACAAATTTCCTCGATGAGTAACGCGAAAAATCAGCCATATTCATAAACGTTACTTAACTTCTAATCAACATTTTAAACAAAGCTTATGTTATTTTTGCATTCATAAACGCTGTTTAGACCTAATTGCCATTTTAAGCAGTTACTTAAGCAGCTGTCAAATTAAACAGCCTACAACCCTTGTTTAACTTCATTAATCAACAAAATGGCGGACATAGTCGTTTTTCATTTAACACCTGATTTATAATTATTGATTTTTATGTTGACATAAAGTGACAAAAATGGAATATTTTGGTGATGATTTAAATATTTGGGAGCAAGATTTAGCGGATATTAATGAATTCCGGCCACCTCGTACTAAAATATAAAAACTCAGGCTGGAACCCATGATGGAGTACGACGAAGAGGAATTTAGAAAAAAGTACTTATTATTCATTTTGAATCATAAGTACTTTTTTTCTAAATTCCTCTTCATCCATCCATTAGAAATTATTGTCTCCGCAAAACAAACACTGATTATTAAATAAAAGAAAACTAAATAGCAATTTCAAAATTAATTCGTTTGCACTTCTTGACGAATGAATGACATGACAGCTACAATTGACATCTAACAAGATGTGTTGCCCAATTTCTACCATTTCTACTAATCACAAAAAAGTTAAGTAATGCTTTACTAAGAAACGTCAAAGTTCCGTTTATGAATACGAAATTTTTAAATACTAGTGAAAACTTAAACCATTGCTTAGTTAATGTTTAGAACGTTGATTAACAATTTTTTATGAATAACGCTGTACAGGTACAATCGACTTCTGTAAGTAGATGCAAAGATAAAGGCCTTGGCAAAAAATCGAGAAACCGCATTGCGTCTGGAATACCTAAATAAATTCACTTGATGTCTAAAAACATTAAGAAAAACGTTCCTAATGCTCGATATTTTGCTAACCTATGTTCAATGAATCCTCTCTTAATTTTCTTAATATACCTACTATCTATCAGTAAATAATACAACTGTAGTTATTTTTATTTCTTTCAACAGTCACCCTCTCCTCACCATTCTACACACATCTGTTTTTTTAAGTCCGTAAAGAACGTAGTCAGAGAAGCGGTAGGGATTCATATCTAAAATGTTACATACTGTGTTAGTAATCACTCCCGCAGTACAGAACTCAAAACGAGGTAGTATTTAAAATTGCTGTCGTGAAATAAACTGCCGTAATCGTTAACGTATCTCAGAATGGGGACTCTGACTACTGGAAGCATGTCCATATACGCTACGTCGTTAGTTTCTATTACTCGTTTTCTATGCGACCCTAGTGGTTTCGATTCGGCAAAGTTTAACCCTTCCTTCTTCATGGCATTTTACGTCTTGTGACGTTTTTCACTAACAGAAGCCACAGCGAAAGAAAGATCCTTGTCAAATAGGACTTGTTCTGAGAATATTAAAAAAAAATAATCATATCAATAATATCTACAATAATAATTAATCTTTTTGAAACAATTCTTTAAAAAAATCATCCTCAAACATTTAAAGTAATACAATTAATAGGTAATATAATTATCATAGCATTTACCTCTTATCTATACCGATATTTTTTTTCTTACTTTACTTAGAATTACTTTAAAGAAAGATCATAGTCACTTGACTATGATCCTTTTTACATTTTTTATTTTATATATTTTTAATATAACTGAATGCGAATAACATATCTCTTTATACATTATTATTTATTGTTTAAAAAGTTTAATATTACATCTTCTGTTATGAGTGTGTAAAATTAAATTGATAAAAAAGATCAAGATCAATGAATGACTCTGATCTATCTTATGACAAGTAAAAAACCTCAAAATACACACAGATAACATGGGACTCTATATTAACGGGGTGAGACCCTGTGTTTTAGAATTTTGAAGAACAACGAGTGCCTTATTGTTATTTTATTTTTTAGGTAATTGTGCATAAAAATTTTGCGCATCAAGTTTACAAAACTTTTTTAAGCATTGTAAATCCGCATACTCTTCTTTAGAAAATTCTTTATTTTTGAGACTAGGCCTTCACAGGCGCTTTCTCAAGTCATTATTACAATAAAACAATATGTAACACACTTGCATAAAACCTAATTTACGTAATTATACATATATATATTTATCTTCATGGCATATGAAATTGACAATACACTTTTTTCTTTCATTCGTCTGTCAATTTTTGTTCACACGAGGGCCATGCGGATTTTTCGTTGAAATATTCATTATAGTGTAAAAAGCTTTGCTGACTAAAAACATTTTGAGATAATTTTTAAATTTGTTACTTGAAAAATGTAGCATGTAATCAGGGATTTTATTGCGTACATCTACAAACTTGGATTCCTGAAAGACTAGCTAACTTTCCTCAATGTGTGTTTAGGGATTGCCAATTTATTTTTATTGCGTGTATTATAAATTTTATAATCGTGTATATCACTAATCTTTTTAAATAAATGAAGATTCTTGTGTACAAACATAATGTTGTCATAGATGTACTTACTGCGAAGCCACGGTGAGAATATCAACGAGTTTAAAAGTATTTCGAAGGGAGTCTCGATAGCCTAATTTATAAATAAAACGTACTGCACGTTTTTGCAAAACAATAATTAATCCGATATCTGCAGCATTGCCCCTTATGAGAATTCCATAGGACAGTTTACTATGAACATAGCTAAAATAAACTAATCTGCCCGTTTGAACATCAGTGAACTGCTTAATTATTTTAACGTAATATGTGGCGGCGCTCAGTTTACTACCCAATGTTTCGATGCCACTGTAATTATTCTTCTAACACTATGCCTAAGAATATGATATTTTATGTGTACGTTCATAGTAACGTTTTATGAGTTCCATGTGAGTACATCGATCGCTTTTAACATTTTTTGGGTTCATTGCGAAAAAGCTTTTTGAATTTTCTACCAGATGGCATTGTTAACTCAATATTGAGAAAAATATGAGTATGATCTTTCTGTCCCTGTACGCTTTGGTATTATAAACATTAAACAGGCAAAGGCAATACTGTTGTGTGTTAAGTACCGTTTTCTTCTCTGGTATATGAATAATGAAATGTGTTTCCAACTTTTTTCTTTTTATTTTTTTTTCGTTCATAATATTGCAATACAAAAAAAAATTGACGAGCTAATTAAAAAGCATTAGTAGTAGACGCAGATACACGACGGTTTTATGTAAAATAACACTTTGCTGCATGGGGTAGACATAACAGGTTGATTCCCTTCAAAAGATTGATATACCTTCTAAAAGCTATTCTTCACCAGTAGATAGGCAATGTTGTTTCTCTGACGACACCCACGTCCGCGTATTTCTCCGCCCATAAAAAGGAAACTTGAATGGCGAAACAGCAGAAATCCTAATATACCGCTTTCATTCTATGCGATCCCAGTAACTTCAGATTGCAAACTTCAGGAAGGGAAGCAACGCGCAGTTCTCGGCGCATTTTAACATCAACGAACACGTTCGAGACCCAGAATCGAGAGTGCGTCGTACCTTCCTTCGGCTCTTGTGTGCCCATGTCCTTTGGGCCATGAATACGCTACTTACGAAATATGCTGCCCTGTTACTTCTTCGATCTAATTATGTACGCATATCATTATGATTAAGGAGTGGTGAGTATGCTAAGGAGAGGAGATAATGATGTAGTTAATTAACAACACTATTTCATTAGTGCTCTTCTCTATTCTCTTATTCACAATTTTGAGTTTTGACCTTACGTGTCAAAAGAAATAAATCTAACCTATCCTAAACTCGAAGAATGTTGAAAACTGAAATTTACCGTGTTTGAAACAGAGACATTTTAATAGTATATAACATAAAATTAATAAATAACTTAAAACATAAACTTCAGTAAATAAATCAAATGGAATAAACATCTAATAGAGGTTTGCCCAGGTGAGACAGTATGGAATACGGGCACGTAAGAAAAGGTTTTTCAGGCTGAGCAATGTGGATGTGGAGCCAGACTCTAAATGCGGTATCTGTATGGCAACAAATCAACAACAATAAAAATATTAACTCTTTTGATATAAAAAATACTGAACTTTCATCAGAGCCGTAAGATTAAGAAATTAGCAGTACTTAGACATGATTATTTAAAAAATATATAGCAGAAATTTAACTGTAAATCGGAAGCTTAATTATAACGTTAATTAAAAAAAAGAAACGTTAATTAGGAAAAATATTTTGTAATATTTTTTTATTAATGATCTGAACCAAGAAGTTATAGTTACATAAGTTGTAATAGTAAATGTAAATAAATATCAAAAAGGCAAAGAAATTTGCGACTGTAATTTTCACTAAATGTTATTCACACGAAAAACTAAACAGATTTGATAATATTTTTTTAAAATGTGAACGCGCATGTGCGTTATTTCTACGAAGTTCCCGCCCAATGCAGTTCATTCTCTATTCCTCCATTCACCTGTTTCCGAACCAATACAGCTCGCCTATAGCTTTAGATTTGTATTAATGGGATATCGATTTCTGGTCAAGCTAACTTCTCGCTACCCATGTTGCCTTGGTGTTTTTCGAACGGTTCGACATTATCGGCAATCGCCGATACGTTTCCAATAAATACGTTATCGACAACCATTGAAAATATGGTATACACCCTCAGAAATATTTATTAGAATTATTTACGGGCACCCTTCGCATGACCACGTATTGAAGTTATATTAATTTACCATATATAGGGTTATTTAGGCAACTGAATAAATTGAAGAATGCGCAGGTCAAATTTACTCTGCCTACTTTGTTTCAGATCTATAAGTACTTTTTGTTATAGATATCTATGTCTTCTCTTCCGGTCCGGATATTGATTTTTAGAGCTAAGTGACAACCATCGCCTTAGCTTCCTGATATCCTAGCATTTACTGAAAGATTTTCCGGTTTGTTTCAGTCCATATCCGGTGTCCCGGAAACGGATATAAAATTTTAGGTTGCGAAATTAGATTAAGAAGCCCAAAGATTGGAGAAAAATCACACTACGGAATATATTTAATGCGCGGGATTTTTTTAGCGACGGACGTAGGATAAGTATAATTTTTAAGCGATATTAAAAGGAAAATATCAGTTCAAATTTGTGTTTTATTTATGTTACTCAATACCGCCCTAAACACAGTAGTACCGACTTATTTGTAGACTGTTCAGTAAGCTCATCAAACTTATTCTTCTTTCTCTTCGCGTAGTAATAGTAAGTTGTTAACCATGGAAATAAAGATAACAAATTCACTTGAGATACATACGTTCCTATGTTCGGGGGTGTAACTGAACATTTTTCCCGAGTAAACACTAATTTTAATTTCGATCGCGAGCAAAAATTGTCTTAATTTGTAATTACCCAATGAATACATGATACTTATCTCACTTTTCTCTGTTTTTTAAAGTTCAGCTCTACAGAGGCTTCATGTTGATTGGTTTTTTTAACACTGAACATATTCCGTTAGAAGTATTGATGTAAGTTTATACATTACAAATACCTAGTAAATTTCACTGTTATTTGACGAGTTCTTGTAGCACTACATGAAACATTGCAAATTTTTTTCACATCTTCATAGCGTTATCCCGTTTGCAAATCAATTAGGATTGGTGGGGTCCGCCACTTAAGCCTGTGAACTTGGCGAAGATACTGATTTTTACTTGGAGTGACTGCCGCCAAACCTCCACAATTCAGAGCGAACACCAGAACTTTCTTAGGTTAGGCCACACGTCTTTCAAAATATAATTTTATGGACTTAAGGGTTTCCTCACGATCCTTTTCTTCGCCGCCGAGCTAATGATAATTACTTAATTCGCACTTATGTTCACATATCTCCCTGATATTATGTAATATTTGCTGATATTATATACATGATCCCTTGCATTAAAATACATTAGCTGAATAACAATAAATTATTAGGATTTGATAAGAATTTTTATAACCAAATAAAGTGGAAAAGCAATTGTGTACTCCCCTTTGTATGAAAAATAAATTGTTTTTTGAGATACAAAACAGGCGACATGAAAATCTCATGCCACACATATGATTCGCTTCTTTCTACGTCTATATTTTATAATACGTATAACAATGAATTTAACAGAACCAAAATATATATTCTGTATTTAGATATATCTAAGCATCAAAATAAAGAAATGTTTTCAAAGCACAGTGATTTGATTCGATATCCATTTAAAAAGGGTTGATTCAGAAAAGTCAGTTTTAGGATACTGAAAAAGTTTCCAGGTATTTTTGTATACAATCTCTGTAGCCGTACGCTTGTTTGCCTCCAAACAGGCATACGGCTCACCCGATCACACATTGCCACTCCCCTGCTAACGCAACAACTCATGGCATGATTACTGGTAATCCCACTCACTCGCAAGACACAGTTATTTATTATTTGGTTGCGCTTTTCTGTAAGAGGATACTTCCTGGTCGGGCTGCTTTGATGCAACCTAATCCGCTCTTTTACCGGAGCCTCATTTGTTACTTGGCTTGGCAGCAGAGGCGTAGCTACCGCCGTATTTGCCGTATCAATTATACGGGGCCCCCGGGCCACGGGGGCCCCCAAAGTGTGTAAGGAAAAAGAATAAAAACTTTCTAATTTATTTTATTTTACAAATGACAAAATTCTATAAAGCAATTCCTTTTTTTCCCGCCTTAAGCGTGCGTTCAAAAGTTGGCAACACTACATCGTTATGGCGGGCTGCGGGACTTCCCCGTTTTACTTACTTCATCTTCAACTCAGCGGGGAATCCCCGGGAATCCTTCATCGATATCGCGATGTACGTGTACGTTGTTGTACTTTGCATTGGATGTTAAACCACGGAGTGCAGTGCACTGTTTATTTACGCGCTTTATATAAATGTGCATTACATTGTAATTCAGTACAAACAATATTGTTCTTCTGGTTTAGCAGTATTAGTAGCGATTTGTAAAAGAAATGAGTGAAAGGAAAAGAGATTATCCCAGCGGCGCTGAGAAAAGAAAAATTAAACAGAAAAGGGACGAGGTTATAAAAAAAGTGCCCAAAATTTCTTCATTTTTTCAGAGACAAGATACTGTGAGTGATTTAGATTGGAAAGGTAAGTACTACACTACTACCCAACCCATTTATTAGGGGCCCGTAGTGATAAACAAGGAAATCTTTTAATTTCGGTCTGTCCATCTGTCCGTCACAAAAAGTTGTCTCCCCCCTCGATTTTCACAATTATACTGTTTTTAGGGTTCCGTGCTTTGATTAAAAAAAAAAAACAAAATTCTAACTTATCTATAGGATCGATTTGTTTTGTTGTTTGTCTATCAGTCCGTATCGTATCGTTAATTGCGTGTTGAGAACTTCAGATGTGCAGACTCGCTTTCGGGTTCTCGTTTTGTATGGCCACTACACTACGCGCTGCGTTTAAATAGCACGCAGGTGTATAGTAATGCACGGACGGGCTGCAGGTGATTTTGTATCTACTAATAGGTACGAGCACATTCCGCGTAGAGTCTGTGTGCGTCTGAACTGAACACTCTCTAACTGTGACCCGTAGTAACGTTATTTATTTATATATGACTCTTTTTAGTTTAGTATCAAAGCATTCGTATTTATTTTTTAACAATTACTCGTTTATTTTTAGATTCTTCTGAAGCATGTTCTTCGTCACATATCCATCCGGAAATAGAAGAAAGCCAAGCACATACTTTATCGGATGTCCATCCAGAAATCGAGGAACCCCAAGTCAACGATTCTGATATATCTGCAGATAATGCAGATTGTAATATAATTTCATCAGATAGAGGAAATTTTGGTGACAATTTAACTGAATGCGAACGAAAAATAATTTTTAAATTGGGTCCATTTAAACCACAAAGACCATTTCCAAAAGTTTCAGAAAATAACCGACCTTTTTCGGCTTATTATTATTCATATTTCAATCAGGCAGGCATAAAAATTATAAGACCATGGTTATGTTATTCTAACGTTTTAAACAAACCGTACTGTCACTTCTGTTGGTTATTAGCAGATCGTCAAAACAAATCGTACTCCTCTGCTTGGGAGTTAACGGTGTTTCGGTTAGAAGCAATTTCACACAAACTATTCTTGACCATGAAAGTCACAGCAGCATATTAGTGCCTCACTCTCTTATAATAATTGGTTGCAAGGAAATACCATCGATACTCTATTGAAAAGTGAAATCGATAGTAAAATTACATTCTGGAGAGATGTACTGCATCGTATAATTAATGTTATAATTACTTTAGTATCTTGTAATCTACCTTTGAGGGGGCATGATTCTGATTCTGGCAATTTTATGGCAATTTCACGTCTGCTATCTAACTATGATGCAACTTTAAAAGAACTTCTTCTAAAACCGAAAGGTGAAATAAATTATTTAAGCCCTACGATTCAAAACGAAATTATTAGTTTGCTTGGTACTAACGTTAGGAACAGTATTATCTCAGAAATTAAAAAAGCTCCATTTCTGACAATAATTCTGGATACAACACAAGACTTATCAAAAATTGACCAACTATCTGTAGTTTTTCGATATATCTCGGTTACAGAAAATGATGATAATGTGCCTAAAGAAATAAAAATCTGTGAGTCCTTTTTAGGATTCATAGCAGTAACCGATTGCAGTGCTGCAGGTCTGAAAACTGTCATTTTAAATTTGACTAAAGAATATGGAATTGATTTGACTAAATGTAGAGGACAGGGATACGATGGAGCAAATGTTATGTCGGGTGTGTATGGAGGATTACAAACCCTAATAAAAGAGCATGCTCCAAATGCCGATTATGTTCATTGTGCTGCGCACGCTTTAAACTTGGTTTTGAACGATGCTGCGGGACATGTTCGTGAAGTATCGACTTCTTTCGATAATTTAGAAAAAATATATACTTTTTTTGGCAATAGTATAAAACGCTGGGCTATGCTAAGTGACGATTCATCTGAAAAATATTTGATTACCCTTAAAAAGGTATGTCCTACCAGATGGTCTTCTAGGAACGACGCTTTATTAGCAGTAAAGAAAAATTTTTTACTAATCATGAAAACTTTGTACCAACTAAATTTAATTTCAAATAAAAAAGATGAACGTGAAGAATGTAAAAGTATAATTAACATTTTAGAGAGTTTTGATTTCTTAGTGCTCGTTACATTTTTTTCTTCACTATTTGAAATTATTAATCCTGTTTCTAAAGCTCTACAGCATGAAAATAATGACTTACAGAAATCTAGTATTTTATTAAGTAATCTTTTAAATAGACTGTGCCAATTAAGAAATCAGAATTCATTTAATAGTTTGCTAAATGAATCCAAAGATTTAGCAAAAGAGTGGGGGGTAACAACTGTTTTTAAAAACAGTAGGCGAAAGATAACGAAGCGTTTTTTTGATGAGTTATCACAAGATGAGAGAATTTCCGACCCGGAATCCTATTTCAAAGTCAATGTATACTATTGCTGTTTAGATATATTAATTTCTCAAACTAAAGAAAGATTTCAGAGCCTTTGCAACCTGAGTAGTATATTCGAAATATTACAACCGGAGAAACTCCTATCTTCTTCAAGCGAAGAGATATTAAACGCTTCCGGAAAACTGTCTGCTAAATACAGTAAAGACATCTCACTTAATCTTTGTGACCAATTAAAGGCTCTAAAAACATGCTTAAATTCTGAAATTAAAAAAAATTATTCCATTAAAGAACTCATTGAATTATTGCTAGTAAAATTCAATAGTCTTGCATCCAGTTTTCCCGAGGTAATCACAGCATGAAACCCTTATACAAAAAAGGAGATAAAACTGTAATGAAAAATTATAGACCAATTACATTGACGCCAGTTTTATCTAAAGTAGTCGAAATAGTGGTACATGACAAACTATATGCATTTCTAACTAAATTTGGCATATTTACACCGGAACAATTTGGATTTAGAAAAAATATGTCAACGAGTTTGGCCTGTTTTCATCTTATTAAAACAGTTACGCAAAATCTAAATGACAAAATACCTATTATGGCTATCTTCCTAGACATGACCAGTGCCTTCGATTTTGTTTCACATGACATTTTATTGGGAAAGCTTTGGAATTATGGTATACGAGGAAAAGCATATATGTGGATGGAAAGCTATCTTCGCTGTCGTCAACAATGTGTTGAGATTACAAAATTGAGAGGGCATCATAAGATTACATATAGATCCAAATTTTGTCACAATGGCAGTGGTGTACCTCAAGGTAGCATTTTGGGACCACTGCTTTTCCTTATGTACATTAATGACCTACCAACTGTTACTAACCATAAATGTATTTTGTACACTGACGACACTACATTATTAATTGAAAAAAGAAAGGACATCGATTTCGAAATGGACATTAACAACACTTTGAAAAATATAATTACTTGGCTCAATCAAAATAATTTAAGCATAAACATGACGAAAACAAAAATAATCCATTTTAAAACCAAAGTTAATCAAACTATAGTACCATTAAACATTACATATGATAGTATTAAATTAGAAGAAGTGGAATCTACGGTATTCTTGGGAGTGACTATAGACAGTCTTTGTAACTGGAAAGCTCATATAGACACACTTTGTACTAAACTAGATAGATTTGTTTATGTGTTGGGAAGAGTAAGAAGCATAGCATCAGAGCAAGCTGCTCTCATGGCATACAATGGATATGTGTCATCCATCTTAAGATATGGTCTAATATTATGGGGCAACTCTGTTGACCTCACTAAAGCGTTCATATGCCAAAAAAAATGTATACGAGCAATAAGCAATGCGGAATTACTGGACAGTTGTAAACCTTTGTTCAAAAGGTACTCAATTTTACCTCTGCCATGCTTGTATATTTTTGAACTGTGTCTCTTTGTACAAAAGAACCAAAAAATATTCAATACTTATGGACAAAATGTAAATTCGAGGACAAGACACAAAAATAGACTGGTGACACCTATAATACGACTGGCACAATTTCAAAAAAATGTTTACTGTATGACTATAAAAATATACAATCATCTACCTGACAGTCTTAAAGAGCTCAGGTTACGAATTTTCAAAAAGAAATTGCATGCCATATTGTTAAATAAATGCTATTATTCAATTGACGAATACTTACGTAATAAATTGTAAATTCACACGCCCAAAATTGGGTAGAATAAGAGCAACATGACATATTAATGTAACATCTATATAACCTTATTTTAGTGAATAAATGAATCTTTATCTTTATCATGCTTTTTATTCTTGACCCTTCCAGTTACAACCGCAACGGCAGAAAGAAGTTTTTCAAAATTAAAACTAATAAAAAATTACTTAAGAACTTCGATGGGACAAGAACGGCTGTCAGACATCTCACTATTGTCCATAGAGGCAGAAACTTTAGAAAAACTAAAATCATCAGCCATAAATGATTTAATAAATCAGTTTGCCGAAAAAAAGGCAAGGAGAGTGAATATTTAAAATTCGATTTTTATTTGTAAAATGGGTAAATTATGTGATAAATAAATATTTCTTCTCACAATATTTTTTTTCTTTTGTGAAAAATCTTTACCTCCATATAAGGGCCTCCAAAAAAATTTTTATACGGGGCCCCGACAACGCACGCTACGCCACTGCTTGGCAGGATGCTCCGCGTGCAGGTGAGGTCTTTGAGGACTTTGACTCTAAAGACGACAGTGAGCTGACACTTACACCCCTAAAATAAAGAAAAAAAAATAAAGTAAATTATTTTTTACAATACTTTTTTTTTTCATTTTACCTGAAATTGGACGTTTTTCTCCAATTCGATTCTGGAAAAAGTGTTCGCAGTCGGTTATTGGTGCTGAATGTTCGTTTTTGTTTCCGGATATTTCGCGATTCATTAAAGTTTTATTAAAGTAATTAGTAGTGACAATTTATGATTAAATGAAATCACCATTTTGTAAAATACGTATTTTATAAGTCAATATATATACTAAGGCACTTTTGTCATTTCTATGGAGATTCATTGAAGTCCGTTGTAACTAGGTCTAGTGAGTATGGTGTGTGTTATATTGAGAGGTTAGGTAAAGCTCAGAACTTAATTGCATCTTATTTAAATAACAGATTGCAGACAGTTGACATCATAGATAACAGAAAGGACGGTCGTTTCTGTTATCTATGGTTGACATACATTGGGTTAAAAAAGCTGTAATGTTAATGTCGGGGTGCCCCAGGGTTCTATTTTGGGTCCCTTTTTATTTTCAGTATATGCAAAAGATCTGCCCTACATGGTGCAGGTTATTTTTTTTTTAATGTAGTAACATTATAATTTTTTTCACTTAGACTTCTAAACAGAATGAACCATATCAATGTTACATCCTACACTAGCCAGAATTAAAAATCGGTAATTTAGCAATGCTTATACGTTTCCCCGTCTCTTGTGAGAATCAAAATGTTTTATTCACATTTTACAGAAGAACTATAGCGGTCATACCTACGTATTTTAATAGATCTTAAGAAAGATAACGTACATTTTTATCATTATTATACATCATATTTATATATCAAAGTACTATTCATGCTGATGGATGCGCCACCACATACAAATACAATACAAAAATGTATGAATTATTTCAATTCCAGTATGAATTCTAACAAAATACGTAGTACTTATATAGACGACGTATAAGTTTGTTGCATAGAACCAGGAATTTTACACAAGTAATTTTAAACAAGCTAAATTGATAGTTACTCTGCAATCGTACAAATACAAACTTTGTTTTATGTACTCATAATTGCATAAAAAAACAAACGCTTATGCAGATCAATGTGCTACCTCGTATGGATGACAGTAACAGACTTAGTAGGCACTATAATTAAATATTTTAATTACATATTCTGTTACACCATATTACAAAAGTAGGAGGTGCCATGTGCTTATCTCGTTGAAACATCAACGCAAATCAAAACGTATTCTACTCTACCCTTCCTGTTGTATGCTATTTGTGCTACATTAGGATAAATAATAGTAGATTGTCAAAATAATATAAGGGCAGTGTAAAACCTACCCTAATAAGACCCGTGGCATGGCACCGGGCCGGGCGGCATGGGCGCGGCGGAGTTACGTCGGCTTCGTATCGCCTCGCCCTCCATCTTGGTTGCCGGGAGGCGGATCCGCCGCAACACCTCGCGCAGATGTACCAGGCGAACATATTTACACAGAAGCTTTCATATTATATGTGTCGTTAGCGATTTAGGAATGAATATCTGTCAGCGGTAGAATAAACTCAAAGGGCTAATTTTGTCTGTGAAACCGGGAGACGGTTTTTGCCTAGAAAACATCTGGAAGTAAACTTGGCTTTTGAGTTTTTAATACTTGAAATGAATTCCGGCAAACACACAGTAGCAAAACTAAACCAAAAGAGAGAATATACACCACAAGTTCAGGTCAATCTCAGGGGAAGACGCCTGAAGATGAATTTGACTAACACTCATTAGGTATATACAAGTTTAATGACTAAAGAACAATTTAGAAGTGGTTGAAATGTATTTTAAAGCGCAAATGACTCAAACCTTTGGAATCAAAGCGAACTCTAAACACTCAGCTGCATAATGTTGCACCCTTCTGATTAACTAATGAGATTATGGCAAAAAATAGGTAGGGCGCATCCATGAAGGAAATAACTCAGTTCACCGTTTGGGTAAAGTAGGTTACTTCACGGATCAAGATCGTGACACTTATCGAGTTATTCTTTATCGTATTATTTTAGAGCATACTTATCGTATTATTATAGAGTTCAAAATATACTCCTGTTCGTTGTATATTATATATTTATTTAGTTACAACCCATTTTTTTGTGAGCGCGGGGTACCTTCATGTGCGGTCAACTGGTTTATTTGTTTTTGTGCGAGTCGCTGTATTCAGCAGCGAGCATAAAAGCGAGCGATAAAATTAGCAAATTCCTTATTTTATTTGCTAATTCTAATGCTAATGCTAATTCGCAAGCGACACTCCTTTTTACATCAAGTAAATCTTCTGCTTGTTTGCCTTTCGATAATAAATGGTTCTAAATTCGAACTCCATCAGAACAGCTCAACGTGTCACATTATTTATTGTATCGTCACCTAAAATCTAAATTCCACTCAATTTAATTCCATGAAGCTAGACCAGTTAGAAGCAATCGACCTAATAAGAACTTTTGAAAAACAGGCGACTTTACTGTACACAGTTGTCAATATCGACAAAACTATGTGACGAATAATTTGGAACACAATAGGGTTTTGTAAAGGTGGTATTTCAAACGATTTTTCTGTACAACGAAGAGAAGTATATAAACATACAGCCCACCTGATGGTTGGTTATTGAAGCATATGAACGCTTGCAATAGGTATGTGTTGCCAACACAGCAACTCTTTAGGATGTTATTAGTAACCTCCCTTAGGGAGTTGTTATATGGCTTTTTATTTTCTGTGAGGCTACTACATCCCCAGATGGGCGGAAATGATGCGTTCTACCTCTCTTAAAAAAAAATATAAATTTACGTTTGTGACTAGTAGGTAACATATGTATATATGTAGTGTAGTCATATGACTACTCGGTACACACTGACGGATGCACGTATAGTTTTCCTATTGCTAATTTATATTATTTATATTTTTTGTGTATTTTACTTCGGGATCTCCTAACACATGTATTTATACTTAAAATGAGACCTTAACGATAGTAATCTACATACAAAGTTTGTTAAAGACATTAAGATATTTATTTATTTTATTAATTGTAAAACGATTATAATTATAGATAGGAGAGATCTTTCTTTCCTAAACAACAAGAAAAAAAATTTAAAAGTTGATTTCTTAAAAAACAACTACCATCTTATTCCTAGCGTTATCCCATTTCCTAATCCATTAGGATTGGGTTCGCTAAGTAAGCCTAAGGATTTCATAAAGATAACTACATTGAGCGATTATCGTCAGACCTTCATAAACCAGAGGGAAAACCAAACCTTCCTTAGGTAGGTCACGCGTCTTTCTAAATATAATTTCTTGGACTTGCAGGCTTCCTCACGATGTTTTCTTACCGCTAAGCAAGTGATAATTACAAATTCGTTATGCTAAAATAATATTTAGAGATGAAATTTGATTATTTGTTTTCATTGCCTAGATATAAACTTCAACTTTCATCATCAGTTCGGCGGCTAGCTAACGCTAGTGATGATAGAGCTATAAACATCACCAAATTTGGTAATTATGAAAATTGAAGTGTTGTTGCGGTAGTTTGTATAAACAAAATTTCAACATGAAATTACAAGTGGTCGACCTACAAATTTATTTTTGTATGTATGTATGTATGTATATCTTCACGCCAAGTCCCTTATGGGGTAGGCAGAGAGAACCGAGTGCCATAAGCGAGTGAAATATGTAAGGACCGCGCTTACACATTTCACTCGCTTCTTTAAATTTTAATCCGATAGTCCGACTCGAGCACCGAGGATTCCGTAAAGAAATATTCTCGCAAATTATATTCGCAAAAAAAAAAAAATATGATGTAACTACAAATTTACGGTTTTCGGATTTATTCCTTATGTTACGTGACATTGCTTCTTAGCAAACATGATTCTTGGTCAACGGAAAGTACCCTATATGTTTTGATTCTTTGCGAGTGTCAAAATACCTATACAACATAAACGGGATGCAAACGGCCGTATCTTATGATTGGATAAGTAATATAAGATATAACAACAAAATATATATTTTTTAAAATAAATACTAACGAAATTTATGTTTTCGGTTGGTGTAATTTTCAATTAAGATAAAAATCGTACAACATACTTTTCAAATGTTAAACCTCGTTTTATATTACAATTGTTAAATCTAACAAACCTTTGGTATACAATTATGTTGGTATAAAATTCACGAAATCTGTATGTATAATAAACTTTCTATAGATATATTATTAAGCATAATCATCATTCTATAAGAATCAATTGGTAAAAGATTCTCAATATGTAGTTATCATTAGATATAAAAACTTATTACTATTTGAAAAATATTCATTTATCCAAGTACTTCGTTCGTCAAATTTGCGATTTTAAAATACACGCTGCCCTAACCAAGAAAAATAGGTAGAATTCGGTTCTGGTACTCGTCAGCCGCTCCCGCGGCACGCTCGCTCGTTGTGGTCGCAGTTCTACAATTTTTGTATGGTACCTATACCATTTGTATACCGCACAAGTTGTATAGCAGATGATATTTAGTTTACATACCTAAACGTTATAAAATGATTTTATGTTTTTTGAATGAAAATCTTATGAATATTATAGCTATTAAAAATAATACCGTAACGATTATTGCAAACCAACATTCTGTCTCATGAACATTTTTATTGAAATGAAAATACCTATATTAAATGTTATTATATTAAATGTTATTATATCAAACAATTTGATTGCGTTGACTTAGAAGCTTTTATCACAGCTCGAAGAGATTACAGATATGAGTATTTAATATTAATTTCAGCTTGATAACTCCCGTCCCTGAGAAAAAGGGCCTTGACAGACGGACAGACAGTCAGACGGCTAGACAGACTGATAACAAAGTGATCCTGCATGGGTTCGGTTTTTTCCTTAGATACGAAACCCTAGAAATGGTCCCAGTTTGGGTTAACTTAATTTGGTTTAATTACGGAATTCCAAGGACTCTATCCAAGCTATAGGTACGACTCAATATTATGACGTAATTAAAAACGTATATGTCTTTTTATACCACTAAGAAGGCAAACAAGGGCATCTGTCTCTTTATCACTTCCGGTTATCTTAGAAAGTGTTTGATATAACAACCTCGAACATAGTGAGGTAGGTACAATATGTTGACATCCATATACCTAGTCCGGCCTTAAGTTCTGTTACAAACGAATATGCATTTATTTTTTATAAAGTAATATCAATAAAACTTTTAATGTACATATTTATGGAAGTCTCAGCAAAAAATAAAAACAACATTCTATTCGAAATGGCCACCTTTGGCTTTGATACAGGCCTTTAATCTGTCTGACCACAAATCTAGGTATGGACTATGTCGGCATGTCGTTTCGAGCAGGCCATGTCCTCTAAATCTGACCATAATTTGTAGTCTAAACTAAAGGGTTCAGATCTAGGTTAGACGAGGGCCAGAACTTCAGCTTCAGCTCTTATAAAGTCCGGAACGTTAGTTTCGAGCCAGACTTGGGTAGTTCGTGCCTTGTAACCAGGTGCAGAGTCCTGCTGGAAAGTTTCACAACACAATCCTAGACAGTCTCTTGATACACTTCGGCTGAAATCTTCATTTCTTTTTCATAAAAATTAAGCTTTGTGACTCCTTGAAAGACACCCAAACCATTACAGACGCAGGATGATGACCACGTTGTACCTTTCCGACCACTTGGGTGGTTTCTTTTGAACTGTGTGCATACACTTTGTCATTTTGCTTGTTGTAGTGCCCTTCAATATTTAACATTTTCATCAGTAAAGAGGATATTTCTGTGCCTTTCACCTGTGTATAGGGACAGAAGCCGTTTTGATAGATCGACTCTCTTCAACTGTAGGCATTGATTTAGGGCATGTTCTCTGAGACCTATGTTCAAATACACAAATTTTATAATATAATAATATAGATCTGATTTGCATAAAAATAAATATCGCACTCGTAGGTATATTCAGAAGGGCTTCAATGATCGGAGCCGCGGCTGCGTAAGTTGCGTAAGATGCCCTCTTCTTATTGGTTGAAGACGGCCACGCCCAATGCGTAGCCGAACCTTGAATTTCGACAGGCCCTTCGGCTGCCCTTTTCACTTCTTCACCATCTTTGGGTTCCTAGTAATCTGTGTTATATTATAAATAATTTAAAGGGCTCTTCAGTAATATTATTGACAACAAACATTATTTGTAATAATAATGCCATTGTAATGACTTAACAAATTATTTTCAATTTAAAAAAAGTTTGCTGTTTCAGATAAACCTATGAAATATTGCTTTCTTTACCGAATAGTGCACTTACTACATAACGTAACGTAAAATAGAATTTGGATTCAATACAAACGACTGACAGATTCAAATTAACAGTAATTATAAATGTAAATACTGAGAGAAAACGCTGTAGGGCCTTTACGAAGGTGTAAATGACAGAAGGGATTCCGTGGAGCAAGAAATAATGGGCATGTCACTCCCAATGACTTTGTGTACTAGGATAACATAATCAATGAGGAATTCGTAAAGGGCCTTCTTTCTCGAGTGGACCTTTTATACCTTCAGTTTTGAGATACCAAGTTCTAACGGAATGAAAAATAAACAAGGTAAGTTTTACCTTACCTTGCAGTAAACCTTATAGAATTGTGCCAAATATTTGCATCTACGTGAGTCATACGTAAGTATGTCGCATACTATTAGGTAGAAAAGTAATAAATGAAGCTTTTGTTACCTAATACGCTCGTGTATACCAACAATTTATTTTTATGTCGCCGTAAATCAGGAAATCATTATGAACATTAGAACAAAGGGCTTATCAAGGTGATCGGCCGAAAGGTCACGGGTATCTAATATGAAATGGATTGTAGATAATGAAATAGTATGGAGTTTTAGAGATAAATATCTGGTTGGAAGTCAGAGACCTTCTTGGTAGTGTGTTGAATATAACCCAGAAGTTTCATAATCGGATGAACGATTTTATAGTCTATAATGGACATAGGTAAGTACAAATATTTTTTGTGTTTTATTATTAATATCCAAACGATGTCATAACATTATTAACATGCTAACTAGGCCTCGCGATTCCTTGGAAAATGATTTTCTCAATCGTTATCGCAACTAAACACAAAGATGAAAGAGCTAAATATAAAGATTTAGGCCAAGATGTAGTGTTTATAGAGTTAGAGCTTGTACTCGTATATACTCCGGTGAGTATAACTACCGAATGAAAGTATATATTTGTAATGAAGATTTACTGCTGGTGCTGGAACCTGGTGTCATGTGAATAACGAATTATTATCTTATAAAACAAAACTAGTCATACAACATTATTTTTGAATTAAAAATAAATATGGGGTACCTAAATGCCTATATGAATTTATGTTATTTGATAAACTAAATGGATAGTTGAGGAAATTGTTTTCTATTTTTAGGAAATTGTTTTGGTATTTGATTCTCTACTTTAATTGTAAACCAATAGTTTTAGTGTATAACGTTATTAATCAGAATAATTGTAATGTAATGCTGTAGTACATTCAGAGGAGGTGAACTGAAACTTCGGGCAAAGGCTCGAACTTTTATGTTGCAAGCTTTTAAAAAATATATAATTTTTTAAGTTTTTAATTGATATTACTTGAAAATTTTGACGAACCCGGCGGCCGGGTGGTTAGGAATTGCTATTTAAACGCCAAGGAAAATAATCACTTATTTTGACGAGCTCTGTGGCGCCGCGGTTAACAACGCGACTTTCACTCCAACGCTTGTGGATTCGATTTCCACACCGGATAAACATATATGTAAATGAGCAAATCTGTTTGTCTAAGCCTGGGTGATTTTAGGAGAGGTAAAGCGCATTCAAAGATCCCCACTACCTTCTAGAATACCTACACCAGAAAACCATAGCCAAACTACATCTTTCTTGATCGAGAGTTGACTTTTTTCCTGAAAATGAGTTGCGAGAAGTTGCTGTGTGAGCAACAGGGGTGGAACGTGCGAACGTTGAAACCTTTATTGCAAGCGTTCATAGGCTACAGTAACTATTTTACTGTCGTAGATTTGTATACGTCCCGACGTTGCATAACAAAAATATTTTTAAAAGAAACACCCATCTGACCGAAAAAATCTGAGTTTTATTTTTTCTTTCTATACACGGTCGTCATTCCTCCAATCTTTGGAACACCGCTCCAACAAAGATGGCCTCACTTGAATCTCAACTACCAGGACAACATAAATGCGTGGCATTCTACAGGAATGTTGCTGCAATGTTTTTATATTTTTACCGTATTTAGAAGCTTATTTATTTTTATATACCTAAATGACTGGCAATCTTTGTATAAGTATCTATTATTTCCCAAGTTAAAATTTAAAATAGTTTTTAAGCCACTTCTAAGTTTTCGATCAAGTTGAAGTCATTCATATATATACAGGGAGCTTCTTTTTTATCTAACCAGTCTAATGTTCTGTGTTATCGTTTCTTCAGATTACGTCTGTTTTATCTACAGGTGAAATGTTATTATTGCAGATAACAGCGTTAAGCGTTCTCTAATAAATAAGATATAGGCTTTAATAATATATCCATTTTCAAGGGAAATAAATGCTTATAAGATAAAATACTAAATCCCGTAGATAAGGAGAACCCCCTTGTACCTATGTAAATGTATAAAGGCATCTTTTATCTAATCAGAATTACCTACTTTTTATTTTATAGGTATATGAGATTTCGAAATTTTCTCATCATCGTTCAAAATATTCGATTGTTGTATCTATGATTATTTAGACAATTGTATATTACTAACCTACTCATACATGTTATATACTGAATATAAAATAAACAAATAAAAATCAAATAAATACATACTAGTTACCTACTCATTTCTAGTCATGAACAACCATATACTTACTGCAAGGAGAGTTAAGCTACTCGTAGCTTAAAATCCATATTCAGTTCATCTCTATAGCGAGTTACGAGCCTGAGGCTTATATTGCCAGAAGTAAGTCGTGTATATAACCCAAACCTTGGAACTCTCATACTCGCTGTAGAGATTATTTTTAATTCATTTTGTTTCGCCGTGAATCGCCCTTCATTCGAATACGTTTTGGCAGATTTCCATTGTATATTGAACTTCCAGCGCATTATGTGTAAACTAAAACCCATTTCATGTCAAAAACTTTGTGTAAACTTTCTACTTTTTTTATTTGGAGTCTAAACATTTATTTCGAAATTTTAGTAACGACTTCGATAAGTAGTTTTATTTCAATAATTGTTTACCTTAGAAGTAAAACACTTCCGGAAATAAGATCGCAATCTAGCTATAACAACTGAGTTATATGAGTAAAACTAAAAAGTACATTGTCACATAGAGACGAATTTAGGTTCTCCCAATTTACAAATCGTAGCAACGTGCTACGATGCTTTGCTACGATGTGTAGTAGGACCAATTTACGACGCGCTTCGCCTATTACGATTATAATGGTTCCACAGAACATGTAAATTTTTGCATAGGTTGTACAATACTTAATAGATAAGTTAGGAGTGCAAAACACACGCATAATAATAATGCACTCACAACAGCTGGGTGCGTCATACATACTTATACCATCGTGTCTGCATTTTGTATCGTCACATGATGATTTGCACAAGCCTGCATGTGTATTCATTCTATTCATACGTTGATCACCACATCGCACAGACTTCCCTCGATTCAACACATACGCACCGCACCCCTAACTTCGAAAGGGGAGATACACACTCTAGCAACATATGTGACATTCGACCTCTACGTGCCCTATGCATTCCTGGTACACATAGCCCACATGCGCAACCCTTTCAGACACGTGGCCGTGGGACCCACACACCACACGTTCAATGTGTGTTGTGTGTAAAAAGTAAAATAAACAAAGCCTTAGATTTACAATTACTATTTATTTGGTTTAAGACTATCATTAACTTACCTACCAAACATTTCCCATACATAATATTCATTTGTAGCTTTGTGAGCAAGAAAAATTATAAATCAAGGGAGAACATACAATTTGTATGAGATTCGATTACTAATTCATACTATGCTCATGTGAAGAAACGACGGCAAAATAATAACTGACAAGTGCGTTGTACTTACCGTGTCAACGACCACGGCTGGCGGGCACGCTTAGACACGGTACACGCCCCATGACGCAGTGACATACGTCAAAGCCGAGCGTTGCACCAGAGGCGCAGCTGGGCAAAGAGATGCATCGCCCTTCATATCCATTCATTTCACCAACATCCACTATAGTTAGGCCTCCGGCCGTTGAACCAGCCACCGTGCCTTGCATTTTCTCCGCTTTATATTATGTACAGTGTGATAGAGAAAGGAGAGAGCTAAGAGGTCTGCATTTACGTACTGTTTGATTGGATAATGTATTTTGTAAACCTCGTTGTTTGTTTTTTGTAGAGATTTATGTTTACAAGAACATACAACATAATTCATCCTACTAATATTATAAATGCGAAAGTTTGTATGTATGGATGTTTGTGGCTCTTTCACACTTAAACGGCTGAACGGATTTGAATGAAATTTGGCACGTAGATAGATTATGATCTGGATTAACACATAGGCTACGTTATTTGACTCCACGCGGGCGGAGCCGCGGGCAGCAGCTAGTAATTTAAATGTAGTCACTTTCCCTTTTTGGTGCATACATACTATATCTGTAGATACGTATGAATTAATGAAATGATCTGAAATAGCTATTTACAAGATATTTGAATTGGAATTAATAAAATTAATACAATGTAATGTTTAGCTACCTAGGGTATATAATTCTCAGATTCTCCCTGTTATAATGATATAGACAATAACTGATAACGTTATGTTATGCATTTCATTCACTAATCAGCGTAATACGTGTGTATTTACAGATATTTTATACCTTCTCGTGTGCAATAGTTACCTATTACTTAGTTTGAATATCGCCTACCTTCTTTGAGTTAGGTGCTCCTAGTAAACAGGGAACGCCGAGAGCAAACGGGTTAATGAAATATATAGTGATAGGAAATTTCACAAACGTCGCCGCTCTTTCTATCTACAGCCACGCAAAATTCTAAGCGGGATACCTCCACGCTTCCTATTTTTTACACGATGGCAAGCAAGCGGACGGCCGGCTCGATGGTAAAGCTAAGTTACCTTAGCATATGGACTTGTAACATATTCATACTACAAGTACATTTTATATACTAGTATTTACGTATAATTTCATATTTTTATTCAGGCACCATGTGACTAAATTAGTCGAACTAACAATAATACTAACTAGTTACATCTCTCTCCGAACTCATAGTATTTGTAGCATAAAAGGTAGCTTAATCGGGAATATATTTTATTTGTGTACAAATATCATCCAAATTCTTTCTGTCGTTTTTGTGAATATAACCTCATTACAATATTCAATTATTAGAATAAGTAGATAAATAATTCTATCAATAGTATAAATCAGTTATGGACAGAACTCAGTTTTGGAAAACATTTTAAATTACCGGTCAATGGGTTCACAAAATTTGAAGTTTAAACCAATATAAATAGCGCTTTTATTTCAAAATGTAGATTGTCTTGCATGCCACATACTTAATGCATTTTCTACAACTAATTTATCCTACTCTACAATCAGCCCTGCCTGATCCACCCTTGGAAGTAGCAATAACTCCTTGTAAGTGATGAAGTCTTAGTTGTATCTGACGTCACCCGACACAAGCGCCACGTACGATCACCGCCGCAGTCAGTCACACTGAACTAAATCGCCAAAGACATACCGAGTAACTTAACCGCGATAGTCTGTCGGTTGTTTATATATATTTATCTTTTTTAAAGCAAAGTATAAAACGTAAATATAAGGATTCGTCCACTGAGACCATTTATTTGTAAGGCATTCGCTATGTCTTTTGGTCGAGGATGGTAACTCTTTTTAAACACGCTAACATGAGTTTCCTTTGTAACTATGTATATGCTCCGAAACAAATCTTGAAAGTCATATTTAACCAATTCCTAATTATATTATTAATCTGAAACATCGCAAATGTATAGGATACCGGTAACAATATAGTATAATGTTTTTTTATACAAGGTGGTAAACAAGCATTCGACCTGTCTGATGGTAAATAATCACCGTAGCCTATGGATATTTGCAACACCGGGGGAGTCACTCGTGCGTTGCCGACCCTCTAAAAACCTCTTCACGCCTTTGTTGAAGAACCCCATGCTGTAGTCCCTTGGCAAAACCTCGGCTGCGATCTCATTCCACAACTTGAGTTTTCGGAAGAAAACTTCTCTGGAACCGCACAGTTTGCGACCATTGCGGTGCGTGTGAGGGTGACCTCCCCGCCGTCGGCGAGCGGTGCGGTTATAAAAAGTAGCTGTCGGCACCATATCGAACAATTCTTCAGAACATAGGCCGTTGTACAATCGGTAGAACACACAAAAGGAAGCAAAATCTCTAATTAACCTTAAGTTAACTTCAATGCCATCTGTAAGCTTAGGATCCTCGACAATTCTCACTGGTCTCAGGTCTCTGAAACGAATCACATGGTCCAAGCTGGTATCCAGGTGCTCCCGCCCAAAGGTGACTGCAGTACTTCTACAAGCGTTCATAGGCAGTAACCGCTTTACATCAGGTGGACCGTATGCTTGTACGCCTCCCGACGTTGTACAAAAAAGAAAAAAAAAAGAAAATTACGATGCCAGACTCAATCGAATGCCTTCGCCATATCTAGGCTAATATTTAATGCCGCACCTTAATCTTCTAGGTGTACTGGAAGGCGCGTGTTTATAACACGAGTCATGACACAGAACTTAGGTCAAAGCCATAGACCGTGTGTTATATCCCCAAATAGTATTATAAATAGAAGAATTTTTATGCATATAAACATTGTCTATGTCCAAGAAGTGTGTTGAAACCCTCGATCGGTCGATGATCATTTATATCTGGTCCTCAAAGGAATATGCATTTACTCTTTTATGAAGTAATTTAATCTTAATCAAACGTATATGTAAGTACATATTTATAGAAGTCTCGCCAAAAATTATTCTATTCAAAATGGCCACCTTTGCCTTTGATACAGGCCTTTAATACGTCTGATCAAGAAACTATGGCTGTAATGTTTCCATGGGAAATTTAGCCACTGCTTGCTCCAGATATTCCGTAAGAGACACAATGTTGGCGTGTCGTTTCGAGTAGACCATGTCCTCTAAAATTTACTATAATGTGTAATCTAAGGAGTTCAGATCTGGGCTTGACGAGGGCCAGTCTTCAGCTCTTATAAAGTCCGGAACGTTGGTTTCGAGCCAGACTTGTGTAGTTCGTGCCTTGTGACCAGGTGCAGAGTCCTGCTGGAAAGTCTACGGTAAGTTTTTAAAAAGTGTATTGCTGAGAGGTTTCACAACACGATTCAAGACAGTCTCTTGATACACTTTGGCTGAAGTCTTCACTCCTTTCTCACAAAAAAGAAGCATTGTGACTCCTTGATAAGACTCTCAAACTATTACAGATGCAGGATGACGACCACGTTGTACCTTTTCGACCAGTTAGACAGCTTCTTCAATTTGTCACTTTGCTTTTAGTGCCCTTCAATCGTTTTTCATCAATAAAGAGGATATTTCAGTACCTTTCACCTGCATATCGGGACAGAAGGCGTTTTGATCAATCCAGTCTCTTCGACTGTAGGGATTGATTTAGGGCATATCCTTATCGGCGATAAGCGCCCAGTTTCAGGTCTTGTTTTGTTATACGTGCCAGAATCTTAGCGGGACTCTTCATTTATCGCGATAAGATTTTTGTTTCCTTTTTTTTATACAACGTCGGGAAGCATACAAGCATAAGGTCTACCTGATGTAAAGCAGTTACCGTAGCCTATTAATGCTTGTAATATATTAAGTATGCCTCCTCTGCTGCTTACACAGCAACTCCTTAGGAGCTTACTGGTGACCTCACTCACACATAGGAATACAACAACCCCTTAGGGAGTTGTTATTTGGCTGCGGTTTTCTGTGAGGTGGAGGTACTTCTTCGTATCACAGCCACATCTGCAACTTGTCTAAATAATATCTTTTGCAATTGTGAGCATATCAATAATTGGCAACTTGCTTTCAGATCATTGCAGTTAATTGGTAGAATACCAATGTTGGAAGAACATAGATTTAAAAAGTCATGTATTGTATACACCACTGACCACCAACAAATTTATTAAGTACAACAATGTATTGGGGGGCAGGTTGCTTTCATTGGATTACTCTGTAGACAATCCTGACTTGTTATACATACAAAATTGTTTCATATTATATCCAGTGAATACCAAAAAATATTCAAAAGTAAACAGATTAATACCACAAATAAATTTAAGTTAAGGCAACTACAGGTATATTAATTAATGATTAGATTAAGATACAATATGATTTAATTAAAAGAATGTAAGACGTGTCTAAGTGCCCTTAAGAGCCTTGGCAAATAAATGATTTTTATCTTTATCTTCCCCAGACGGGCTGCTTTGATGCGCCCTACCTCACTTAAAACATCCAGACCAAGACAAACAGACATGTTCGCGCACACAATTGTCTATCTTGTGTGGGAATCGAACCCACGAGCGTTGGTGTCAAAGTCGCGTCATTCACGACTGAGCCACCTAAAGGGGTTTCGGCGAATTCTGACTTTAACAGCATTAACAGCCTCTGTAATTCTAACAGCAGGCGGTCGCCCCGATCTTGTATGGTCTTCAACAGAGGACATGTTGATATGTCTGTCGACAGTATGATATACGAACATACGGATGATACAAAGCTTTTGAAGTGTCTTGAATATGACTGACGGTTCCATACCCACTTTATGCAAGGCAATCACTGCAATCCTATTTTCTTTAACACCACATTCCATATTGTATTTTGATAATACACATGGTAGAAATGTTTAACAATAAACGCATTCCAAATTCAAAATAATTAAAGAATTTTAATTTACAATAAATAAATAAATCGACTGTTAACATAGCAACTCCTTAGGAGCTTACTGGTGACCTCACTCACACGCAGGAACGCAACAACCCTACAGGGAGTTGTTATTTGGCTGCGGTTTTCTGTGAGGTGGAGATACTTTCCCAGACGGGCTGCTTTGATGCGCCCTACTTCTCTTAAAGCAACCCAGTACCAAGACAAACAGACATGTTGGTGTCAAAATAGCGTAACAGCGCGTTTTACCACTGCGACACCGAGCTCGTCAAAACATATACTATAAAATTTTACCACGTGTAACCACTATGGACTTTTTTTCATTTTAGAATGAAAATCTATATCGAGCAGTTATAGTGGGTAAAGAACCCGCCTATTGACCAATTGGTCCACGATTCGACTCCTGGCATCGTGTTTTCCGATTTGCGTAGAGTACCTACTTATTTGAAATTATCACTTGCTCGGCGGTGAAGAAAAACATCGTGAGGAAAACCGCATGTCTAAGGAATTATGTTTCAAAAGACCTTCGCTAAAGTCTGATATTCCCTCTGCGTTGTGAAGGTCTGATGGGAGTCGCTCCATGGAAAAATTTGTATCGTCGCCAAATCCTTAGGCTTCGGTAGTGGACCCCGCCGATCCTAATGGATTAGAAAAAGGGGATAACGCTTAGAAGAATAAGTGTGGAAATATATAGTAATTTATATGTGATCACAAATGACTAATAAACATTATTAAATTATGTAAAGAAAAGAAAACCATAGAGCGCGAGTTCTTCGTGCACTAGTCCAGTCGTCTCTTAACTGAGTCGCGCTCATAAGCTAAAACTGGTAGCCATAAAAACAACCAAATGAGGATTGTAAATAACCCTGTCTGTATTTGCATAGTTGGAAAATGGGCTTAGTTAAAACTACTCGACTGAATTAAAAATTGTGCGTCGAGTGACTTGACAGTATACATTTTCAGTTTCAATTTATTGTGCAAGTGGGCACACGATGTAGGACTGGTTATTAATACCCAAAAGACCAAAGTAACGCATATCCACTCGCCATATTTAAAAGTAACAAAATCACCAACTATTTTATCCATGGAATAGAAAAAACAACTTGTTTTTTCTATTCCGGGATTTTATCCCATTCCCATGACTGTCTTCATTTTAATAAAAAAAGGTGTAGATGTGACTGTTTGCAGCTAGTTGCATACATATCTAGGGCTGTTAATAGATGATAAGTATAATTGGAAACCGCATATTGATAATGTTTTAATAAACTTAGATCGGTTATGTGAAAACTTGCAATTTTGAAGCATGAGTTACCACACGTATAATGCTTTAGCCCATGCAGTTTCGATAATCAACTATGGTATAGGTAGTTACGAGCGCACCTTCAAAACATACTTGAATGAGATTTATTACTTACAATTACGGATTTTGAAAAACATTGTACCAAATCATGTTAGGAAGAAACACAAGGATAAACCTATATAGTTTTATATACTTTTGCCAAGTTGTGAATGTTGCAGATAAAGTAAAACAAGCAATGATTTACGAACATTATGATAGTATTTAATCCATAGAAATAAGAAAACGTGCAAGTAATTACGTCGCAAGCCTTCCTACGTACATACTACCTAGTTATAGCAATATGTATAGAACGAGGGCATGGGAATATATGTTACCGAACTCCTTGAATGATCTACCGCCACAGGTATTGAGTTTGGCGATAGATTACTCCGGATCAATCCATACTCGAAATATAGGAAAAATCTAAAACACAATTATTTTTTTAAATAAGCCATAAAGAGCAACTTTAATTCATAGAAAATAAACATTGTTTCGTGTCGAGCATGTGATCCCACCACGATTCCTTTAGCAGATAAACCATTGCGAGTTTTTGCTAATGGCCGAAATATAATTTTGTATGTATTTGTAATTATTGTGCATAAATAAACCTAAAAACTTGCAGCCAAGATTTAATTATAATAACTACCTGACCTGTATATTTCCAACTGCATCTTTGCATACCTTATAAGACTTAGATCAATCTCCCATCAAATATCTTCACAAAATATAATACAAACTCAACACTGGATAAATATTCTTTCTATTTATTTAAAATGTTTATAAATTGTTTATGTTAATCTACATTAAATTAACTACCGTTATTTTTACACTTTACTAATGGGTAATTATTAATATACGCAAGTATGTAATATTCATTTTAATTATTACATCACCAAAACAAACTATTACATGGGTATGTATGTACGTACATCAGCTTGGTTTTGAAAATAAATAATATGACAAATTTTACTAAAAGCGGCCAACCAACCGGGCACCTATTTTTTCTCCTAAACCTTCACCAAAATATGTACTACTGACTGACTAGATTTAGCAATGACCTCAAAATATAGTCAAGAAGATCTTTATAATAAAGGTTGGAATTTCTGCGTTTTGAACTCTTTCTCTTGATTTCTCTGTCTATAGTGTTAATATATCTATATGTAGGTGTGTGTGTGTATTATAGTCTTATATTAAATGGATTATTTAAATACGCTTTTAAGCTATAAGTTATGTTTGTGACACTAGTAGATATTATCAATGCTTTTGTATATTCTGTGTAAAACAATATACAGCACAAAAAAAAAAGCATTGAATGTTCTTACATAAGGAGTGTTAGCAGTAATAAAAACAAGCTGATTATCAGATTATTAAAAATATTTGTAAAAGGAATGCCATCCACAATACGATATCATTGTTAAGCTTGTATATGTTCTGTTCCCACCTCTGAGTTTCGTTCACCCACGCACACTCCTGTACAGGAGCGTGTATTGTGGGCGCCGCCATTATAATGTACCCCCACACAATATTGTTCGCTCCTCTCGAAAGTGCTATCTCTACACGACCCATATATCCCTGGTATAAAAAGGGGGCAAACCATTGTTCTCACGCACACGCACTTTTTTTATTCCTGTGCGTTAAATTCGATCTGAGTAAAAGATAGATACAATATACAAGACACAATCAATTATTTAGGAAATGAACGTTAAACACCATGTAATTGCTAGTAAGTGATATGCATCCAGTGTAGAATCGGATATCTTAGTGGTCACAAGTCACAACACAACACGAGTATTATTGGTATAATAAAGAATGTTTTATACATTTTTTCTAAAACTCTACATATTTTGTTTGTTACAAAGCTACTACCGTACAGCCCCTTTTGTGTGAAAGGGACACACAACTTGATGTAAAATGGTATCCTTCGATTCATGCTCTCCTAACGAAGAAGTTTGGGAAGTTACAAGCAGTTCGTTCCTTGACATTGGATTTGGACGAAGTGTCGTCATCCGTATAAAAAAAAAAATGTATTTGTCTGTGTTCGAAGTGTTCATTCCTGTCGCTATGTTATCGGGTGAAATTAGGGATTGTTTCAGATGACAAATCAAATACATTTTTACTTTGAGTGATCGAACCCACGACCGATTGGTATTAAAAATAGGTAGGCATTAATTACTATAGTCGACATCCGGACTTCAAATGATAGGAAGTAGTTTTTTTTTAAATTTTGATAAAAATAGTTTACAAGGATTCATAGACTTAAAAGAAACAATAAAAGTGTTAGCCCGTTTCAACTATTGCAATTACATATTAAACCAGTAATGAAATCTTCATTGAAAAATTATATAGCTTCCCTGTAAAATCTAGAATGATATTTTGGAATATTTTCTAACACTAATATTTTCTCAGAAATAGGTATGTTTACCTATTGTAATAAGGAAGAAATAATATTTTAATAAAGATAATTATTACATATTACATATTTGTTTCTGTTTGTGCCAAGTATTAATTTAAAATTATATTAATTTCTAGCATCTCTTTAAATTTTGATATTGTAAGAGAGTTTTGGACCATACCAATAAATAAATTGTAAACAAGCACTATAAAATAAGGTTGTTTTCACCTTAAAGAAATGTATAGTTTTAACGAATTCTTTAGGTTACATACCTATTACTTAACTTGTATAGAATGGAATGTAAGTGGTTTAACGTCATCTTCAGAGTCAAAACCGCACCTCTACGTGGTGCACCCTGCTAATTAACAAACGAAGTTCTGGCAGAGGACAGGTATATTTAGTAATTATTGGAGTTTACTCCGTGAAACGATTTTAAGTTATAAGGCCCGGTACGGAAATTTTATGAGGTGTAAAATCAAGTGAACGCGTTAACAAAAACGTTACGCTCGTCTGCTTAAAGAGACGTATATATATGTATATAACTGTAGGATTTAACGTGCGAGAGAGTGAGATAGAAGTATCTAAAGGATTTAACGGAGTTTCGTTTTTATACAACGTCAGAAGGCACACGGCCCATCTGATGTAAAGCGATTACCGTAGCCTATGAACGCTTGTAATACATTAAGTATCACTCGAAAGAAAAATCAAAGACAAACTTGTGTGTGCGCGCCTGCGTATTACGAAGCTTGGTACATTTTACGTATATTTTTATGTACTATTAAACAAATCATCAAGTAATTAAAGTTAAAATAACATTGGAAAATATGGAAGAAATTGATTCGAGTCGTATCGAAGAAGAATCCGAAAAACACGTAAATGCGTTCAATTCGTAAGCCTGTAGGAACCATAGTTCACATTTGTGGATATTCAATTCTTATTATTTCAGAAGATGCATTCATTTACCCTCTAGTTCTATTCGGTATGGGTATGTCATAATTATCATTCGTAAGGAGTAAACTCCATTCGTGCGCAGCTGACACACTTTTTTTGTGTTTATTTGACGAGCTCGGTGGCGCAGTGGTGGAACACGCTGTTACGCTACTTTGACACCAACGCTCGTGGGTTCGATTCCCACACAGTACAAACATTTGTGTGCATGACATGTCTGTTTGTCTTGGTCTGGATATTTTCTATGTATAATAAGTATGTATTTACAAAAAAAAAATGTATTTACGTATGTTTATCAGTTGTCTAGTACCCATAACACAAGCTTCGCTTACATTGGGGCTGGATGGCGCTGTGTAATTTGTCCGACAATATTAAAGAAAAAAAATTAAAGAAGCATTTACACCTTACAGACGGCGTCTGTAGCTTCTGTATTCCATTAACAACTCTTTGGAAGGTCTCTGTAAGTGAGTTCCCTAGGAAATTCTTGAAGAACTCTAAAACTTTTTTTTTTCTAATTCAATTCAATTAAACATGTCTATTACCAAAGCCTAAATGGTCAGTCGCCATCCGTGTGGCGGTTGCTTTTCAAGTTATACACAGAAATCTTATTAAAAATATCTTATCAGGTATTATTAGGTACTCAGGGCTCTAACATGTATACATTTATCACTATTAAAGACAGGCTTTCTCAAGTGACAGTTAATTTTGTGTGCAACTCGCCTGGGTAGCTTTGTTCTCATCTATAGTACACAGATCGATGCTGACTCAGCAGAGCCAGTTCGCAGACTCGCTCACAGTGACAAGAGACTGCTGTCTGGCCGCGACCCAGAGGTATTTCTGATTTTTGACCAGCCCTTTCTTAGGCTAAGTAACACGTCTTTCAAAATATAATTTCCGGGACGTGCGGGTTTCCTTATATTATTTTCCTTCGCCGACGAGCAAGCGATAATTACAAATATTACATAAATTCGTAAACATGTATTTCTTGATACATGCCCACACCAGAATTTGAACAGTTGGTTAATAATCCGGTTCTTTATTCACTAGACTATCACTGTTCATGCTAGCTTTACGCAGTTTCTTCTTATGTCACTCGCAGGAACTCTACAAGCCAAATATGGGTTCCCTTAAAAGCTTGGAGGGTTAAGCCTCTAGGAATCAATCTACTACGATGCTATGATCTTCTTTAAGATGTAGATAATTCCCCAATATGGCTACTCTCGACTTATTGACGTTCTTTAACCCTCTTCTAATTCTATCAGTATGATCGCAATAAAGTACGTGGAGCGTACGATAGCAGTATCGGTATATATTATATTTATTTATAGAATATTTGTATTATAGGAGACTATTTGTATATATTTTAATTTGATGAATTAGTTTATCATGTCTGTGTTTATTTTTGTCGTTGAGCATAAACTCATTAAATTAATTGTCTTTGTGCAAATACACTGCACCGCATATTTATCTGTGACGTTGCCGCTGCACCGCTGCGCTCGAGGTGACCGAGTGAATGGCCGACGCATTGCGCATTGTCTGCGTCCGCGGCCGATGCTTGTTATCCTTGAATATCCTTGCTGAGGACTATGCGTCACAGTCTAACTCTTATCTCATTATGCTGCCTTGGTGTTTCGCAGGATATTTTGTCCCTTTGGGAATACGTGATATCCTTAAGGGCACCACGAGCTCCACTTGTTTTCTTTCTTTTCATACATTGACTGTGTTGTGATTTTCTTTGACATTGTTTTAATTTGTGATGTAAATTTAAAATACTGGATGTGTGACATAAATATATTAATATTAATTATACTATTAGTTAATAGCCTTTATTATGCATTATCAAAATACAAGTAGTCTCTTAGTACTAAGGACCTCTTTACCTTTGTTAAAAACTTTAGTTTCTTTTGGTTCTCCCGAAAGTTCCTCTAGAGAAGGAGTTTCCTTTGACTTCAAGATACAAGGGATGCGTATTAAAAGCTCTTGAAGGCTATACCTTCCTGGTGATGCCGAACGTCATCTCTACCATTTCGGCGTAACAAATTGCTGCGTTTCTCAGAATCGTCTCGTTTACGGCCAATAAAACGCACTGATATCATAAAATAAACATAAAAAGATAACGCCGCAAAAGGGAAAGGACGAAACAGGCTCCTTGCAACCTCTGGAATCCTGCTAGTTATTGACGTCATTCCAATAGAACCCACATCCCTTGGGTACCTCTCGGATATTGACCTCGGGTAGAGGTTGCTTTTGGAAATAAAAAACAAAGGTTAACTTGCATTTTTAATGATTTTCTGTAAACAAAAGAAATGTTTGATTTTCTTTGTTGTCACAGAACCAATAAAAATATAGCACTGTTAGTGATTGGTATATGGTTCTTTGGTTATGGTTATGGTTCTTTTAATTAATCACATTACAAAAAGCCCATAATACACACTAATAAAAACTAAAAACAAACAGGGAAACTTTTTGCCTTGTGGTATTGACGCCCCTAAGTAAAATGAAAAGTCCCATCGTGCACTCTAGTCAGCTTTAGGAGGGTGCTAACGTATTTTGTTATCCTTGTCGCACCCGTGAGCTTTTTGAAAGCTCCGAGACTATAACCTTCACCACTGTTATGTCGCCCTGGTATATTCCCGCGCCACAAACGCCGCTGTCGCTAGCCGCTTTCTCCTTCTGATGAACTCTTTTAGGATTGTACTTCACGAAAGAGACGCACAGAATAATGTTTTCTCACTCTTAGTAGGGAGGAAGGGCCGTAAAGTGGAAATAATTGGGAGAAGTGCTAGAGAAGTGTATCAATTTTTCAAAGTGGAACAAAATTGAACGTGAGGTCTGTGAGGCATTTGTTTATTATAATAATAAAAAAGTCAAAATACGTAATATTTATCTAACTATGATATGAAAAGACATGTATTTTATGGTTTAATTTTATTTATTAATAAAAGTGAAACTGTTTTTATCTACCAGTAATAAATATATCTAGGTACATATTATATTTTTTTAATGGGTTTTCCCCGACTTGTGTGCATCGTGTGCGTGAGCATGCGGGCCACCTGATGTATAATGGTTCCGTAGCCTATAAACGTTTACTCGCAGGATCACTACATCATTCCAGGGAGCTGTTACTTGGCGGTGGAGATACTACCCCAAGACGGGCTGCATTGATGCGCCCTACCTCTGTTAAAACATCCAAACCACGGGTAGAACGTGCCCTAAATGGATTCGAGAAAGAAGAATGCATTTAATACATACATATCATACAATCGTGTTCGGATTTCTCTGCCTGCCTAGCAAACGACTAGACGTAAAGATATCGATATAGATAGGTAGAGTCTACATGCGTAATGCTGATTTAGTTCAATTTAAGCCACAGAACAACTTGTACACGGTAAAAGGAATCCGCCATAGTCTTTTGTTAGTCTATGACGCAAGTGTAGAAAGAACTTCAGACATTACTAAAAATATATCTTCAGCGTGAAAGAGTTTTGTGTGATGAAAGAATGGGTTCCCCACGGCGTCGTTAATTAAAATGAAAACTCATCTTTTCACTGAGATTTATTGTTAACGATATAAATACGCATTATAGCGCAGTCTCGCGGAAAGCCGATTTAATTGCTGATGTTGTGGGTAAACTTCCGTAGACCAAACAGAAGTCTGATGTAGTGAGATTACCAGTACTCTTTAGGAGCTTAAAGAGTTGCTGTGTTAGCAACGCCGGTGGTAAAGTTCATGAGATATCTATTCCTTGACTCGTAACTATCCACAGGGGTGTGACAATGTATTCTTATCTCGCGGAGTTGTATATGAAAGCTACCTCACATTCATCCCACCGTCATGTATTTAGGATCCACAGTCAAAATCCCACAGAATCTCACTACTTTAAAGGAGCTGCAATTTTCGAAACAAAGAACTTCGCTAATCCTAATAGTTTTCTAGTCAATTAGGTTTGACGGTACTTTTTTTAATTCCGCAAAACTGAGTGTCCCACGTAAGTACTTGTGGTACATACATGACCACACCAGGATTCAAAACCGGGACCATCGGATAATGAATGGGTTCTTTATCGACTCAGACATCGCTGCTATTTAACTGGACAGGCCCACCACTCATACCCAGCACTGTGTCTCCTGTGTAGCCAGAATTAACAGCGGCGACCACAAAAAGACTATGAACAGTGAAGTTCATTGCTGTCCCGGGGGTTAAACTACAGCTGACTTGGGAACTCACAACGAATTTAATCAGAAGAAATTTGTAGGAGTAAGAAGTTTTGGAATTGACTTCCCCTCTTCGCAAAGTGAGAGACAGCAATATGACAAATACGGCATTTAAAAACCTCAAAGAGATGGCTAGTCAAGTGAAGCTCAATTGCCGTACACCATGGCACAGATTACTTAATAGTTACTTCGTAAACCACGGTTTATCAAATATCTAACACTATTCGGACCTAAACTGTGAGTTGTTACCTAACATATCGATTCCAATAATATAGATTGCAGATCCGTCTAAACGCCGGGTAATTCTACCTTGTTGCTACCAAATCAGAATAGTATACTACCCCGGATGTAACACGCAAGGAATTTAACATATCGTCCCGCTCCCGACGCCAGAGATCTCATTCCCAGAGAACATGATGTGCTGTTTGCTAGAATTCATGATTTGTCGTAGAACACTCACATAAAGGCGATGACTCAAGTCTAAACGAAAAGATCTTCGCCCTAAAGTTTCCATGCCCTTTTAAAAATTGCGCAATAGGATGATCCGCTTCTAACCACTCTTTACTTAATCTGTCTCGCACTGATTGAAAGAACAGGTACAAGTGGCGTCCTTTAATAGAAGTTTCCCATCTTTCTTGCCACTCAGACAGCAAAGTTTCAAGTACCTCGTCAATTGGTTTGAACAGTCTAAGTATTTTATTATGATCGCGATGTTTTAGAAAATCAGGGTGCATGTTTTTAGAGGTGGTAACACGCCTGCCAGCACTGGTAGTGCCTCGGTGCTTACAGTTCTATACGATTTACATAAAAATTATTAAAGCGCGACGCTGACTTTGCAGTAACTTGCGGCGCGCAGCACCTATGGTAGCCCTATCAGCACATGCAAGTGAACCGTACGTAATACATCCTAAATATGTGACTGCGTAAATAATTTTTAACGTTTTAAAAGTTAAGCCCCACGTCGAGGTGGAAATTCGAGTTAACGCATAAAAGTTCTTTTTGGCTTTTTCTCCAACCTGCTTTATGTGTTCAATGAAATTAAAACCTTTGTCTAACAGTAATCCCAAGTAACAAACCGAGCTTTTATTTGTAACTGATACTCCATTGAAATGTAATCGCGGTGGAACCTGTAAATTTCCCTTGAGTAACAGCTGATATGTTTTGCGGGGCGCGAAATCGAGACGGTTACGATAACCCCAATCTGAAATGAGGCCAAGGCAAGTACTGGCTAGTTTTTCTATACTTGATCTGGAGTTAGCTTTTATTAATAAGAGGCCGTCATCGGCGTAGCCAGTTAACGAGCACCCTTCCGGTAAGGGTAGGCTAAGAAAGTCATCAAAACCGATATTCCAAAGATACGGCCCCAAAAACGAACCCTGAGGACATACCTGCGTAAGCACCATCGAGGCAGCATTATGGTCAAATTTTAATTTAGTAGTACCATTGAAAAAGTACGATCGAATAAGAGAGTATATGTTGCTATGGCAACCTCTCGCCTTTAGTTTCAGCAACAACATTGGCCACCAAGCATTATCGAAGGCACCTGAAATGTCTAGAAAATACCTACATACATCGCTGCTATTATTAAATATATTTCCTGTATCACGGAAACGGCTCAAGGGATTTGGTTCAAATTGTATTTAGATATGTTTTGCTTTGTAAATTTATCTATATAAGTGTATTTCCAGAATAAACGCGATTATATACCGAAAAAACAAAAATAAAGTCGGCGAGAAGTTCGGTCGCTCAGGTAGATACTACCTAATAAAATCGATGAGGTAAACAGAAGAGATTGAACAAAGATCATTTTGAGACTTTGTAGTAGAAAACATGTAGTAAAACATACTGTGGCTAATATCATTTATCAAGCACGTATAAAGTAACTCCATTATGGAACTCTACAGACAAATAACAATTACGGCGTAAACATGAAACCCACGCCAACCTTTTCATAGTTGTAATAATGGGTACCTATATTTTACGTAATCAAACTGGTACCGTTATATTAACCATCGATCTATTAACCAGTATCTAAAACATACATTTCTAAATACGTTGTAGCCTTTGAAGTTGTGATAGTATGGCTATTTGCATAGCTTTGGCGGGCAGGTACTACATGCTACATTACTTATTCGTATTAATGTACAAATTGCCGACTAGCCATATTGAGCGGTGATTTTCTTCGGCACCAAATGCTTAGCAGTTTGGTGAATTTCATGAAGTGTAACTATGTATTTTATTAAGAGAGAAAAAAATATATAAATGATCCTTGGCTCAGCTATTTAGTAACACGTAGCTACAAGTATTTTTATGAAGTTTAAATCATGAATTTATTATGTTACAGTATGCCAAGGAGTGCGCATGATTCCTACACCTGTACCGACTACTACAACGACAACGTCGTTCACGCCAATGATGGCTGCTTTCAGCACCACATCCACCGAGCAAGTTCTGACAGGGATGCCAGCGACATGCACCGACGGCACCAATATTATGAGCCCGTTGGGCAAACTACGTAATGCAATGAAGAACAAAAGATATACACAGATGAACGTGTATTTCGATGCATTCCTCATTTTCTTCAGTGATGAACATTTGGTAAATCGTATGAAGTGCTATACACATTTTGTAGTACTTATGATGATTATGATTATTAATGATTACGAGTATGATGCCTACATCCTCGTTTTACAATCACACAACGCGTCGACGAGTATGCGGCTCTAGTGTATGAGTTTATCCTCATACACTAGAGCCACAATAGTCGCTACTTTGCGGTTCCAGTGTAGTTTTCTGCCGAAAACTATTAAGTTGTGGAATTAGCTCCCTACCTAGGTTTTCCCAAGGGCTACTACAGCATGGGATTCTTCAAGAAAGGCGTGAAGAAGTTTTTACAGGGTCGCCAGCGCAAAAATGATACTCCTGGTGCTTCTTTGTCACCTCAGTTTTATAAAGAAAATGCATGGCGGCGTTGTTTTATAATTGTGATCGACTGTGCTGAAAGATTAATTAATTGAACAAAAAATTAAACATACTGCAACAGGAGTCAACATGATTTTCTTGCACTTACTCTGACTGTTTTTTTGAAGTGAAAACTTCTTTAGCGGCGTTGTGCACTTTTTTGGATGAGTAAAAAATGTTAAACTCTCGTCAGGACACGTGACCCTGACCGTAAGATTTTGGTGAGAATTAGAACTTAAGTTCGCTGCAGCGCTAGAACATTAGTTACCTCTAATTAAACAATTAAAATATGAAGCGCTAGATCGTTTATAGGGCATTATTTTCTCGCGACCAAAACGTTGTAAGCGCCATGAAATTTTTGGCGATTACGGGTTTCGTTCAACGTAGTTTATCAACATCGCTGTTTGGTTTAAGCGGCGCAGGGCGCATGCGCGAAAGTGCGTGTGTGTTTGAGTTTTAGGGATTGACGATGATGATGCTGGTAATGATGATGGTGAAAGAGTCGTTGAAATTATGGATGAAACTTGATTTTTCTGAGAGATAAACTTTTTAATGTAAAATAATTGTAATAGTTCTGAAGTGTTAAATTTTTAATGTAATATAAATTGTCATGTTCGTGTATGATAGCGTAATAAATGAATATTATATTTTACCACATACATGATAGTACTTTTATACTGATAAATAAAGCAATTCGTGCGAAATTATTCCCTAACCATTCCAAAATATTCAAAAATGCACAACGTTAATGTTCAAGTTTTCACTTCTGCCGGCACTCCCGGAGTGCAACCCGATTTTTTTTTATTTTCAGAGTGAAGAACCATCTCCAGAGGAATGTCGATTGGAGTATTTTAGCGGCTGGGATGGAGCAGGCACCGCTGCCGTGCTCAGCGACGGTGGTGCAGCTATTTGGGTGTCTAGTGGCGACCTGCGCCGTGCCCGCGCCGTGCTGTCCTGCGCCTGGGAGGTACTCGATGGCGATGACATCAACCAGCCTACTATTCCCGAGTGGATAGCGGTAAGAACGGGGTTTTGTAACAGTAGATTGTCGCCTATACATTTATTACATATTTGATTTAGGAATCATGTAAATTGGTCTGAACCGTTGGTTCGGACATGTAGACAAAAATGCGGGACGAAAAATGACGAAGCAGATATACAATGCAAAAGTGGAAAGTAATAGGAACTGAGGAAGACCAAGACTAACCTACCGTGACCAAATTGGTCGTGTTTTATCATAAGGTGATGTCAGGAGCCCCAGGAACGCGAGCGCGCATAAAAGAGCTATGAATTTCACAGAAGCGAGTGAAGTATGTAAGGGCCGCGTCATATGGCGCTCGGTTCTCTCTGCCTACCCCGCAAGGGACCTGGTCAATCATATAATAGTTACTAATAACCGTAACCTCGTTATGTATTTACGAAATGGCTTTATTTGTTAAACGGCATCCAGAGTTATATCTAAAACTTGATAATGTAATTTAACGAACGAATAGACGCAAATTTAATTTAATTTATCCAAATACGAAATTAACTTACAGAAGTCAAAGTTCATATTGTATGTGCATTAAAGTATATAACAGACTGCCTCATTCACTAAAATGATTGACATTATATAAATTTAAAAATAATTTATTGAAATTCCTATTCTCTAGTTGCTTCCATACTGTTAATTGTTTTTTAAATTATAAATTTTATATTAAATTAATATGTTGCATATCTTAATCTCTATTGTGAATTTAATTTCCTAAGATCTTTTATGATATGATATATACATTATACGTTGATATATTTTGTATTTTAATATCACAATATAACTTTGTATTATAATGTAAATATTCACATGCCAGAACTTGGTGGGATATGCTGGCAATAATTTTATTATTTATAAGATCTTTATGTACAACCATATTCTGTGAATAAATATCCATTTGTGAATATTGATCCATTCAACTATAATGAACCATTTAAAATATCTCACCGCAGGAGCGCCTTGGACGCAACGGCAGAGTCGGAGCTGATGCGCGCCTCACGTCTGTCAATGAGTGGCAAGTTTTATCGACGAATTTGCAGCAAGTTGGTCTACAATTGATGCATATCCCTGGCCTCTTAGATGCCGTGTGGAATGAGGAACTCGACCCTGTCCGCAGACGCCCAGATTTTTCTAAGATCGTGGCTAATTTACACACTGTTGAATACACAGGTTAAGTTTCACACATTGTAGTGCAATAAATCACAAATATTTTACATGGTGTTACATAATAATATTAGGTAGGCACTTTATTTAGCCGACATATATCAGCATGCAAAATTTGAGTTTAAAAATTCCTGCGTTCTATAGAAACTGTGAGCGACCAGCCATTCCCGCAATTTCCTCGTCATCAACAATACAGGGCCGGCCCACTTTAAATCTATCAGGTATTTTATTATAGATTTAAACACACGCGCAGCGCAGTAATAGCTTATGCTTGACATAATGAGGTTTTAGGATCAAATCCTGACACAAGTCAATCGCTTGATCTAGTATTTAGTAAATTTACAACAGAGATTGCTTCACTGTTGTAAATACTCGATTCTCCCCGAATAGTTTTTATATGTATACGATAATTCAGGAGTGGTTAAAAACCGTGAACGTTAAAAATTATAATTTATAACTTTTACGCATTAACTACTTCATTAATACGTTTTTCCTTGAAGATGTATTACATTAAACTTCTTCACGCCTTTCTTGAAGTTGCTGTAGCTCCTTGACAAAACCTTGGCAGGGAGCTCATTCCACAACTCAATAGTTCTTGGTAGAAAACTTCTCTGGAACCGCACAATACGCGACCATTGCGGGTCTAGTGTACTAGTGTAGCGTCGACGGGCTGTGCGATTATAAAACGAGGCTGTTGGTATCATGTCAAACAACTCCTCAGAACAAAACCCATTGTTCAATCGGTAGAACACGCAAAGGGAGGCAAAATCTCTTCTCAAACTCAAGGGCTCAATACCGTGTGTGAGTCATCACCGATCCTTACCAGTCGTCTTTGCACCGTGTCAGGTATCCAGATGTTCCCATCCATAGATGACTTCGGTACTCTATATGCGGTCTGACCAGGGACTTATAAAACATAAGTCTTTACCCTGAGTTGAAGTACTGTTTGACTCTGTTGAGCACACCAAATTTCTTGAACGCCAGCTTGACCTGTAAAACTACGGTATCGACGGACATCTCGACACCGAGAATCCCAATGTTCTTGGCAAAGGTAAGTGGTGTGTTCTGGAATTGGGGAACCACAGCAAATGGGGCTTTCTTAGCAGTGAGTGCGCAAATTTGTGTCTTGGTAGGGTTGAATTGTATCAAGTTCAATCGCCCCTAGTCAGCTACTTTACTCAACGTACCCATAAAAATTTAGACACAAGTTTAAAGCGTCTTTCCTCCACAATGGTACGAGGGATACTAGCAAAGCCTGTATAACAAGTGTCCACGGTGCTGTCGTCCGCATAATAATGAATTGACAACATATCATTGATATGCAGCAGAAACAGCGTCAGCGACAATCCTGTGGGACACCAACATTGATGTCCATGCTATCAGAACAACTACCATCTACCACGGCTTTTATGCACCTGCTGGATAAGAACCTGGCAATCCAATGCAATGTGCACAAATCATCGGACAGCCCGTATGATGGTAGAAGACTCCGATGCCAGACCCGATCGAACGCCTTTGTCATATCTGGACTGACAGCCAATGCCTCACCTTGACTCTCAATCGCCGCGGTGTTTAAGATACACTAGAAGTGGCATTCGTCTTGACGGTCGCTGATCGAGTCGTGATCATTTAGGTACCGCGGGAGTCGTGTATTCGTCACACTCTGCATCATCTTGGAGAGAAGGGAGGTTATGACAATAGTCAAAAGAATAATGTCTCCAGTTTGAAGAACTGTGACTGCGAAATGTGATATGATGAAATATTCTTAATGCACTCGACATCTAAGCTATGCACTTGAGCTCTTTAGACGTCTAGATTGTGTTACCAAATTCTTAGAATATGGATTTTTGCTACCTTAGTGGTATAAAAACAAAAGTAAATATTTATTTTCTAAAATACTACAGCGCAGCACCCCACAGTCGATAAAGTAATGGAAGTGTATATTTATCTACGCGGCGGCAATGAGGGTCGGTTTACAGGCATCATAAAGTTAATAATATCCAGGGTGGGTATATTGCACTTATGACGAACATTATCCCAAATTATGTCTTTTATGTGTCCCAAAATTGTTTAATGGGTAAAGAAAAAGCAATTGATTTATCAGAGGGATTCAAGATAGAACACATACTACTTTAATTTAAAAATCATATGTAATTTGATATTTTTAATTTTTGTGCTTCCGCCACCAAACAAACTTGATTGCCTAAGCACACAAATTATAGTTTAGATCAACGTGATTTTAATTAAAATTTTACTTTTAGCAAATGACGCCTGAATATATAGTGCCAAAATTACGAACATTCTTATTATGTCACGCCATATTTCTTATTCTACTGTCGTGAAAGGTGACATCTTCAAGCAAGTCGTAACTTCAGATCATGGAGATATGCGGACTCTCATTTATTTTTGAAATTTTATTATTATTCTAACTCAAATCCTAATTGAGTGTCACCATCTAAAACATATTAAAGGAACATTTACGCAGTTTTACAATTCCTTTTTTTTTTGTTTTTCGCCCAAGAAAATTGTAGACCCACAAAAGAAGGACTAACCCACACACGCGGGTGTGCATTAGTCATTCTTCCGTGAGGGGCACCCTCCGGAACACGGGACGGAGGAGGTGAGATCTTGCATAAGATACTGTTTCGTGCGAACAAACTAGTTATGTCAGATTCCTACTGACTAAAACATCCCCTGGGACCGCCTTTAGCCGGGAAGGCGTCAAAGGCTCCATCGAATGCGATCGCCCCAGGGAACGGGACGACGCAAATTTACAATTCCTAAATATATGCAATTTCATAGAACCTGCATTGTGTACTTCCGCCACCAATTAGTTCATGAGAACTAGCGCAGGTCGGCACCCACTCACTACTGTTAGTAGATGCGTGCCTCGGTAGCTGTGGTTGTACCCATGATTACCCGTCATCTGTATCAGAGACGACCGGAGCAGCCATAGCAGCGACGGCATGCATTTATGGTAGTAACTGGCTGCCGACCGGTGCTAGTTCGCAAGAACTAATTGATGGCGAAAGTAACAAAGCAGGATAGATCAAATTGCATGTAAATTTTACTTTTGCAAAATAACGTCATGAGTCTATTAACAATTTCTAAATACTAACTCAATTCGTCTTATATAGCCTTGGGGATACTATAAAGTAGCTTTTTGGACCTCGAAAGCGTATCAAAAAGGTACGCAATTAAGCTTCATCGATCGCGGCCTATCTATGGATGGGTTTAGGGGTTATTATATTACATAATATTTTCGATCAATCAGCATCTGTTTTAACTAGACCATACCATTGTAATTTGTAAACGAATTGGAAATTCGATTGAGTTTTATAAAATGTCACAAAACTTTCAGGTATTACTTGGAGAGATAAGGTATCAACAGTCCGCAACGAGCTCACTTCCCTCGGTGCTGATGCGATGATAGTAACTGCTTTAGACGAGGTGGCCTGGCTACTGAACGTGCGTGGGAGAGACTTACCTTACGCTCCCTTGTTGAAAGCTTTTGTTGTGATTAGCAGTAAAGAGGTGCGGGTGTATGCCCCTCCTGGAAAACTATCCATGCCTGTGCGCGATGCTTTGGCGGTGTACAATTGTGACTTCAATAATAATAATAATTGCACAAGGTTTGTTGTATTCTTCTATATCTTTTTTTATTATATATAGTATTGCCTATAACTTCATACATTTTGCTACAAGAAAGGATTTTTACCCAAATTTCCTAATGTCACGATAGGACATTTTTATGCTACCTCGAGCATATATGCATCTGAAGTAGTCAATATTACACACGTAACAACATGGAAGTTCCCACCCTCTTTGCTAACAATAAACGCTCACCAGTTTCCGACTGACCTTACACACTCGAAGAAACCTATAATAATATATTAATATATACGTTTGTACGAGTATATTAAAAGGGCTCTAAGCCGTTGTTCAGTATACCAGTTATTATTGAATTGACATATGTCAAGCAACATCCTCATCATCATCATCTGAGCGTTATTCCCGGTTGCGTCTTGCGTTTTCTCTTCGGAGCCTGGGGCATTGGGGTCCGCTTTCCAAGTTTTATTTCTCCACTTCGCACGGTCTTCGGCCTTTCTTGTGGCTCGCGTCTTGAGCCGTGCTCGCCCATTGCACGGTAGCTCTAGTCCACTTGTCACAGGGCGAGGCTCCCGCGCGCTGTTTTGCGGCGGCGCCCTACTCGTGGAACTTATTCTTTTTCTTTTCTTACTTTCCATTTGATTTGACTTTTGTGGGTTTCACGGTAGCGACTGTCGTCCTACCTACCAACCCCGAAGGAAAAGCCTGCGCCAGAGCCTCGTCTGTTAGCAGGCGCACCAACTTGCAGATGAGGTTAGCTTGGGCCCCTAAGAGAAGGTTTCCCTACGATGTTTTCCTTCACTGCCGCGGCCCAGCAATTGATGAATATGTACGTACATATATCCGAAAAAACTAATTTAGTGGTGGGCATACCGCCAGGATTCGAACCGGTGACCAATTGATCAATACCAATAAATACTATCTGGGCTATCACTGTTGTGTGGAGTTGCTACAATGTCTTGTAAAATTCACTACATGGTCGGTTGAGAGTTTAAGCACTAAGGCGACGAAGGACGAATTTATTTTAAATGCCTTAATATATCCTTTGCGCGCAACAGTAGCACTATTATTCAACACTACGTCTATATATATTCAAATAAAATGAAAAATTGGAACGCAACCATTTGGATTTGCAATGTTTGTTGGTTAGTCAGATCAAAGTTTCGTGCTTGTCCGGGCTAATCTCAAAAATTACTATGCGGATTTTCATACGATTTTCACCAAGAGAAATAGCGATTATCTTAGGTTATATGCTTCGATGTATGATCATTTGTGAATTTAAAAAAATATATATCTCTTAAAATGTTTTAAAAAAGTGTCCAAGAAAGTATATTTTGATTCGAAAGATAACCCTAAGAGAGGCCTGGTTTTCTGGTGATGGCAATTGTCCATGTCAAAATCAGCATTTTTGCCAAAGGATTAAGTAGCGGACCCCGCCAATCCTAATAAATTAGGACACGCAATAATGATAAGAAGAAGATAGATGCTGATATTAGAGCATTCAAACATTTTTATGTTTGAATGCTCTAATCTCAACCATTCACCATTACATAAAAGTGATTTAAAGGTAAACATACATAGGTCACGTTCCAACCGTAACCGCTCCCATGCATCCACCAGAAATCAACCGGCCATAGATATTTAGTACTACAAGTGCAAAGCTGGGCCAAATCGCTAATTTTTCATAAATCTGTCCATTTTCAGCGTAAACGAATACACTAAAATTTACTCTGATTTGCGGAAAGCTCAGGAAGGAAAAATTCTTATCCCAGCATCAGGCACTTTCCAACGAGGTGCGTCTGCAGCCATTGCCCAGGCTGTACCGCAAGCCAAGCGACTTTTTCTTCTATCACCAATAATATATCTAAAAGCGCAGAAAAATGAAGCGGAGCGGAAAGGAATGAAGAAAGCCCATTTAAGTGATGCAGTCGCGATGTGCACTTTGCTTAGTTATCTTGAGCGACGCAGGGTAAGTTGAATCTAACTATATAATAAAGATAAAGACTTATTATTATATGTCTTTTCATTCAGGGTATATTTATCCCGGGCATTTGATAGGCGTGCGCGGAGATCCAATGCGTAGAGGTCCCTTTGAGAAAGTTGATGTTATGTTGTATACTCGTCGCGACCTGCTCCAGGGGATATTAATAGGACAATGTACCCGTGAACCAGGTCACGGCAGGTATTGGGACTATTGCGAATGTGTTGCAAAATTATTGGGCTATTGGAATGAGATCTGGAGGGCTTATTGGTACTGGGCTATTACACAAGAAGGACGGACACCTGCCATAACTATCATAGTCTGATGTTACTTACGGCTGACGGTGGCTCGCCACTCACTGGATGGACCCTCGAAATGCCAGAGACTACCTGCTTGGGGGCAACACCGTTGTGAGCGAGTCAGGTGTGTTGAGAGGTGTCCTGCGCTTTCGTCGAAGTTGCTCGCGGCGTTATTGCCTTTAACACTTCCACCCCTGGAAAAATTCATATTGCTCCATCAACTCTTCTCTGGACTCTGGACTGCCAATGAAGGCAATCCAGAGCTGAAAGTCCTGCAGGCCTTCTTGATTTTCTACTCCGAACGACGAATTCACGCCGGAAACGAAAGCCTCGAACGACTCTCTGGAGCATTCGGGTACCCGTGGTGTCGTTACGCACCAACAGCTTGCCACAAACTGCCCTGCGGGGTTTATTATTATTAGAATCTAACTAGATACTGCGCTGAAAATACGTCTTGGTCTCTGTTGGGCAACTGTTTTATACTTTGTTGGGTATATTATAAGCACGATATAAGACGGTCCGCCTGATGTATATCGTAGCGTATGGATACTTGCAACACAAGGAAAATTAATCAGGTGCTGCCAATCCCCTTGCTTATGCCTTATTCCTCCTGAAGAATCTGTTGCCTCCCTTACTCACCAGAAACAAATCTGCATTAAAACGTTATTTGAGTCCTTCTGTAATGTGAGGGTGCTTCCCTACATGCACTGCTCCCATCAAATAACCCTGTGCTCTATCTCTTCTTTGTCAGACGTTTGCAAATCGACAGGATGTAACCAGGTGGGAGGGAGGTAGTTGTTCATGAATAGTAGTTTTCACTCCTAACTTGATTTTGCTATCACCGTTAATGAACCTAAATGCTACTCTAACCTTAACTCGGTCGGCACAGAAGCATACGGGACAACCCGCCTTTGATAGAGGCTATCGAAGCCTAGAGCTGCGTTTTAACGTTCCCAAAGAGCGTAACAAAATATATGAGAAAATTGTTGGCTATCGTGTTACACAAAGCTGCTTCGTACTGAGAAATTTCACCGTGTTCTACCTCCTCTGCCAGTCTTGGCGCATGTCTCATAATGTCACTGTATCCACGCACATATAATATTTTGTATTTAGTTGCAAAGTTATGTTCTTTTTAATAAGCAAACTTAAGTAGTAATCGTTCTTCTGAGGCATTTAATAATATTATAGTTTATAAACAATATATTTCACAGATTATCTTAAATTCGACCCTGAAAAAAGTTATACTTACTAGAAATCATTTAGAACAAATACGTGCTGGTAAGCAGTTACTGTAGCCTACGATATTTGGAATTTTCTGGCTTCTTATCGAAATAAAAAAATTACTAGTATTTTTAAGCACTCAGTTAATACTTTTGCAAAAGATGAGAAATAAGCAAACGCTTTACAAAAAAAATAACATTTCAACATTCTCAATATTGTAATATCAGGGTCTCAGTTACTTTCTTCCGAAAATCGGCATGAATTATTTGTAAAAGACATTAATAACGCTTGGCATTCATATATCAATCATTAGTTCTTAGCTTTAAAAATCTCTTTGTTAGAGAAATAAAAGGCTTTCTCTAATTTGTTAGATCTGAGCAACGCGCGAGCATTATAGACTATAGTTATTGCTTCACAACAGATGGCCTAGACGCTTTTTTATCTTTGTTAATGTACAAATTAATGTATTATTTATACAGGTTGCTGGAATGACAGAGATATCAGTGGCGAGTGTCGTGGACATGACGCGGGGGACCCAAGCTGGATTTGTGAGTGCGGCGATGAAGACACGCGTGTCTTTCGGTATCAACGGCGCGGACCCCTTCTACGTGGCTACCAACGTCACCAACCGGCGTATCCTCACCAATTCCACTCTTGTTATACGCTCCGGGGGACAGTACGATGGTAATGTAGTAATTACTATCATACCATTATATCATATGTATAAAAACAGAAGGCCCACCTCGCTGTAAATAAGGCAGTGTCGGTCTCAAAACGCTAAATTATGGAAACGAGAGCTGGGTATGGCAGAGACAGCATGAAAGTAGGATAAACATGATCGAAATGCGAGCGTTGCGCAAAATTTATGGCGTAACACTTTAGATCGCGTTAGGCGAAATAGAGTTGGTTTGTAAGAGAGTTTCGGTTTTAAAATAGGAAGAGGCATGCTTCATTGGTTCAGAGATGTAGAAAGGATGCAGAAAGAAAGAATTACGAAACAGAAGTAGAAGGATGTAGGAGCCAAGTAAGGCCAAGACTTACCTATCATGACCAAATTGTCATGAGCCCTAGAAACCGGCGAGCATGCAAGAAAAAAGCACATCATGGATATGAATAAGGAAATCGTATATTTACAGGTTCTATTGTCGTAGTCTACAGTGTACAGTAGTACACAGTGCGTCTTCTGCGAGTCAGTATATGAATACGAGTTCCATACTATCGTGCTATTCGTCATAAATTACGATTTCCTTGCTCCTTCTTACCACCATGATGTCTGGCATGCTACCACAGCACCTACGTTTTTGAAGGCATTTTCTACTGACCAAATTGTGGGATTATATTGCCTCAACGGTATTCCCGAGCAACATTATCCCTGGTTTGAATCCTGGTGTGAGCATGTACCACTAAATTCGGGTTTTGGGATTTATGTACATATTTGTAATAACCACTTGCTCGGCGGTGATGGAAAATAACCCGTAGGTACGTCAAAAAAAATTATATTTCGAAAGACATGTAAACTGAAACATTTAGAAAGGTCTGGTTTTCGGTAACGGGATAATGCTAATAATAATAATGTTTCTTATTTCTTTCGTACGTATCATTTTTTTATCTCATAGCATTTCGAAAATATCCATTGGTAAAGAACAGATGCCGAAAGAAATTTCCCAACATAGGATCTTTCTTTAAAACGTCAATTAGATATTTTTTAATGATAATAAGGTAATCCTGAGCAAATACAATCGTTCATTAAATATTTTTTCGAAATGAAGATCTTTCTAGAAACGTCTTTGTTTTCCAAAAAAGACTAGTAACAAATCGGTGATAGGTGGTGATCATAAAATATCAGGAGATATTTTGCACCCTGTTATATAAACTCTTTCTCATTCTATTCTTAAGAATTTTCTTTTTTTTTCTATATATTTCTAATAATTCTTATTGAAACGATAAAATTCTTTTAAATTGTCTCTCGCTGGCACTTAGACGCATCTTATGCCGCGTCCGCACGCTTGGCACTGACCACAAACTCATCTCAGCAAACGTTTGACTTGATTTTAGGAATCAAACGTCGCCATTCACACGCTTGCGAGTCCATTAGTTTGTTCTGTATAGGCAAATATGGTGGTCACCGAGGTTATTATGTCGGCCATAGCATTTGGCTCAAGTTATTTTGATTATGAAACAAGAAAACAAGTGAAAGGATACGAAAAATACGACAAAGAAGATAATGGATGTTAAACATTCATAAAAACCGCACCAGTTTTTGGTTTTCAGTTCCTTTACTGGTTTTGAGTTACTAAGACGACTTCATGCATCGGCTACTTTTTTATTCTTATGATCACTATTGCTCTGGTCCCAAATGCATGGCTTTCCCTGGTAACATTCCAGGAAGTTTAAGACGTATTCCTTGACCGTTCGCCCCCACTGCACTGCACAAAGGAAGGAGACTAGAGAAGTGCGCACAAATGCGTGAACACGTCGCAAGCGCTTGCGGTAAATTCCCTTTGATTTGTAAACCAACAAAAACCGACACTCGATCGGATCGGCTACAAGTGCTTGCAAGCCAAACCAAGCAAAGCACTCTATCCACACGTTTGAATTTGTGACTGCTTGTTGAGGTTTGCCAAACGTGCGGACGCGGCATTACACTATTTAAATAAAATGTTATTGTTTCTTATTCCTCTCGTACGTTTCATTTTTTTTATCTCCTAGCACTTCGAAAATATTGACGAAGAACAGATGCCGTATGATATTTTCCGATACAGAATCTTTCTTTAAATCGTCTAAGATATTTTCTTATTCTACATTTTCTATAATATATCCCTATTCTATATATAACTCCTAAAACAATTATTACTTAGAAACTTAAGTAATATTTATTTAGAAGTAGCCGATATGAGAAAGTATCTGCTTGCTTAGTACAGCAAACCTAACAATATAAGATGGCTCAATTCACGTGTACATATCTGTGTATCAGCACATGTACTAAATTTAAACAACGTTAGGTGTTAAACAAGCATACGGTCCACCTGATGTTACATTAAATCTTGACATTAAATCTATCGCGCTTTGCAGCTCAGGTATATAGCGCAAGGTAAGCAGGAATGCAGAACTCTTCAAATATTTGCCCTTTGACTGTAGTCTACTATAAAAACTTCTCTAGTCGGGTCGATCTTAATTGTATATTACTGGTTCTTACCTTCTTCGCTTGCCCCTCGACTGATGTATACGAAGTTGCCTTTGGCTTCAAATATTATGGTAAAAATGATCATGATTAAAATTTATCTCAATTTTTTTACGTTTTTCGGGCGGCGTTATAAAAGTGTGTTACGAAAAGTCTTTCTTCCATTAAATGGACATTCGAATCTCCCAAGAGCAGAGAACACTGGTATAGGTAGATAATGTTTGCCTGCCTTTCATCAACAGAGGGAACAACATTGGTTTCTCGCACCGTCCATTACGGAAAACCGACGAATGAGGAGAAACATGCGTATACGACTGTGCTTCGATCCCTGGCTGCCCTAGCTACCCTACAGTCTCCGTCGACACTCCCCGCTGCCCACGCTGATCCCGTGGTGAGATCCCCATTGTGGGCTGCCAGTCAAGACTACCCCCACCCTACTGGGCATGGGGTAGGCGCTGCTCTCAATCGACATGAAGGTAAAAGTAACTTTGTTATGAACAATTGTGTTATGAACATGTGTCTTTATCTTGGACCGTATTGTATTTACTTATTTACTAGCTGAAGCCCGCGGCTTCGCACGCGTGAGATTTGGGCTTTTAATAGTCTTTGCTGCTCAAATTCTTTCTGTTAAAAAAAAAAACAAAGTTCAGGGCCTTTCTTTGTAAGTAATTACTAGACTTCATAGCGTGGCATACATATTAACAAACATATATAAAATATTTACACTAATGCTTCTTTATAAACGATGTTGGGCGTATTTTTCCCATTTGCTAGAGCAACGACATTTGCGGCATCACTCATTCGTGAACATGCCATGTATAAGTTGTCCATGCGTAAATCAGCCCTTGCTTAAATCAATGCCGGCTTTGCTTAGTGTTCGGCCTTGTGATTTATTAATTGTCATTGCAAAACTGACATTGATCCGGAATTCGTCAAAATCGGTTCAGCCATTTCGAAGATTAGCCCGGACAAACAAACAAACAGACAAAAAAGTTAAAAAGGCTTTGGTAACATGAAAATAACAATATAAGTTTAAGATAAAGGCTTTATTTTGAAATCACAGACAGACACTTCAATTTTATTTATATGTACAACGTGAAGAGGCATGCGTATATACAGCCCACCAGCAAGGTTATTCACATTGACACGGAAAATTCTCATTCGAATCGAAAAGTTGTTACACTGAGTCGGGATTACTTCCAGTATGTATATGTATTTTAATTTTATTCGCATTGACACGGTACGCAATATACGTCACGAAATCGAAATCTTTTCAATGCAATTTAAATCCATGCGCATTATGATTTCGGGTCAAAAATAGGGTAAAAACGATTTCTTCTTCTTAATTCCTAAAATTACGCCATTTTGAATGGAAATTGGAACTGGAATTTTGTCTGAAAATTTTCCGGTGTATTATTCAGCAGAATTTCTGAAGCTATAATCTAGAATTAGGAAATTTTTCAAAACGATTCTAAACTTAAGACATGTGACTTAAGACCCTTTTCCAGTGGCACTCTGGATTAAAAATAAGAAAAGAAATATGTATGTTGCCTCACTTAGTGTTACGACTTTTCGATTCAAATGAGAAATTTCCATGCCAATGTGAATACCATTGCTAGTGTAAAGTAGTCACTGTCGCCTATAGACGCTTGCAACACAGGAAGTATCTATTGTGCGTTACTCTCCCTGCAGTAACATTGGACTCGTTAGCAAAACTCACTCGCAGCAATACAACAACCCTCCAGGTAGTAGTTATTTGGCTGCGCTTTTCTGTGCGGTGGAGAAACTTTCCCAGTTAGAAAAACATCCAAACCAAGACAAACAGACATGTTCATGCACGCAAATACTTGCCATGTGTAAATGAATAAATTTTAATATATACTTAGAAATAGTATATAAGTATGTATATATAATAACACCAATTACGAAATCTGAAAATTGAATTCTCTGGGAACATGTTTGGCATAACGTGCAAATATTGTCATTTGTATTCATGATGGATTGTGCGTCGGAATTACATGGAATTGAAAAATACATGTAATGAAAAAACAAGTATCCAATTCGGTTTCCAATGAATAAAATAGTCAGCTCTTGGGTACTTTTTCATCGTAATAATGGTATTCCACGCGGGAGAAATCATAAACTATTCGTAAATGTTAAACAGAAACTTCGTTAATCTTTTGTTTTCACTTCGTCTTTTCATTGAACATTTGCCGTTTTTCAGATCCAGTAGTTATTGATTATCGACAAGACGTAAATTTGCACACATTTAGAGAAGGATATTACATCACTGTTGGTAAGGTTATCAAATAATAATCCCATAACATATCTTCCTTTTCTTGTGTCCTTCCTACTTATTTAAATAAGACATGGTTTATTTTTTACGTATTTATAATTAACACTTACATTTCTTTTATGGTTTGTTTTGATATTCCAAAACATTGTTCAAGATAGTTAAATTCATTTTTAGGCGCATTTTTTGTTCTGTCTGTTTCTGTGCATGCAGTGCTTTTCTTTAAGTAATGAGACGCTTAAGTTTTATTTACAAAGTATATGTTGCATATGTAATGGTGTACTCGTTGTTGCAAAGCCAAGTAAGTAAATAAATAAATCTTAATAACAGTCGATTATTTCCAAAATTGTAACTAAGCACTTTTGTACCTACCAGGTGACCACCATCTTCTCCATATGCATGATATATTTTTTTAATAACACGTTGCTCTTTCGCTGACGTCCATTTATTTATAGGTATATTGTACTGTTATTAAATTTAAATCATAATATTTTATGGTCATATTGAGTGCTTAAAATATTTTTATAAGCTCACCCTTGCTTTGTATATATGGGGGTCAATATAATGACAAACAGTAATGGCAAACTTCCGATCTTTTACTTTGTGAATGAAAACGATTTATCTCCGCAACCGCAACGATATTGTTAAAAATATTAGTAAATAGAACGTGGGCCATTTTAAAATCAGATCTGCCATCTGATTTTAAAATGGCCCACGTTCTATAGTGGCCAGCACGTCAGTATGAGAAATATTATTTCCCGTAATTGTCAAGCAGTATTTTCTTTTTTTAATTTATATATAATTTACATTTTTGATTTGATTTCGTTCCAAACCAAAAGTTTTTATTCCTCTCTCTGTATCTACTACTAAAATTTTATTATTAAATTATACAACAATTGTCATAGTATATAGTGTTACTTTTATTATTTTTTAAATTTGATTTTATTTTCAATGCATCTTTCTATACAAAATAACTTTAATTACTGAATGAAAAGTAGGCCATAAACCTACATACTTTTTTAAAATTGAGTGCATAATTATAATAATGAATAACGAATTTCTCAACAGAACCCGGATGGTACGAAACAGGAAAGTTTGGCGTACGTTTAGGAAATATTTTAGAAGTCGTTGGCAAGGTCTCAAATGTCAACTTCCGAGAGGTTACTTTGGTGCCCTTCGAGCCCAAGCTCATCGATAGGACCATGCTCACTGATTACGAGGTAAAAGCTACATGTTTTATCAACTTCCATTTTATACTTATTAGGTTATGTACATGCTGTGAATGCAAAAATAAAGAAAATATTTATTTATTATTAAATCATTGTTTAACATTAAATAGTGCTGCGCAATTCATGCGATTGGCGGTTATGCTATCCTACCGAAACAAGAAGGAATAGATAGGTATATTTAGAAAAGCTTACTTCTTAAGTTTTACCGCTTTCATTCCGATCAAGACCCACAGATTCATCGAAGTTAAATATTAGCTTTTGAACTCAATCAATACATATAAAAAAACCTTCAATTGAATCTGGTAGAAAGGGTTGCCACCTTTATTTTTTTTTAAAGCAAGCATACCTTGTTTGTTCAGAGTTAGTAAAAGCAAAAGTTGCTGAAATGGAAATAAAAAGCAAATGATTTTAAAAGTATTTGTTAAACTTTTATCTGTACTTTTGATTGTGCTAGCGATGAAAATATAGTAAGATGTTATGTATATATTATAGTAGGGTGGGAACTCTACCGGTAAGATATGAGATTAGCACAGCTTTATATTAACGCAAAAAAATGCAAAAGTCGAATTTGAGGACGAAAATTACCTTTATTAGATAATAAAAGAGAAACACATTTATAATCACGTGTAAATAATAAATATATGGTAGTAGTAATAAATAATGATTATGTTATAGTTTTTATTTATCATTTTAGACACCATAGTACATCATTATCAACACTTGCTCGGTTTTGTTTAGAAGTGAGCACGTTACACCTGAGCACACGGGTAGATATAATACCTACAGAAAGTAGGACACAATAATATTACAAGTATGAAGTAATTATATCATTGACATTACAAAAACCAGTTGAGAATGCGCAACCTTGCATTGCAAGAGGAACACCTGGCTCGTCAATTATATAACAATTCAAAATCAAATTCGGTCAAAATGGCCGACAAAGTAAACATTTTTTTTTACTTTGACGGCCATTTTGACCATGTTCCTTAAGAGATAGGAACGGTGTTCCTGAACATTCCTATTCTACTTTTTTATGCGGAATCCGAATCTGAAGTCTAAATTCGAATATTCGAAAAAGAGAGACAGACAAATATATAGATTTCATATAGGAACGGTGTTCCTGATAAGGTACCTGTGTGAATTCATGTGATATCCAAAAATATGCTTGTTTATGAGATATATTTCATACAGATTTATTAGGATCAAAACATTTTGTGTTAATTTTAAATTTTGCCCAATACGACTAGACTATTAATAGGATTAAACGAGGTCACGCCATTTTTTATATTACCTATCATATTTATCATTCCAAATATGAACAAAAGGTACCATATTCATGTGATTTAGCACAAAGTAGTACTTAACTAATCTGTAGCGTAGTTAACAAAAAATACATACGGTATGTCTATAACATCTTTCTATTTTCTAGTTCTTTGTAGTAGGCATACTCGATGGTTGCTACTTATTGTTTTCAATACTGATTATACTTGGGTATAATGTAAACTCATAGTTATTTATCCATGAAAAATTCTGAGTTGATGTTCTGGTAAAAAAAAAACATAGTAATGTTTTAGTACTGCCATCTGTTGGCATTAAATTAAACGCAACACACACCATACAACAGCAAACAAACGTCAAATTGAGCAAAACAACAAATAGCGACATCTGTTGTGAACATAAAGAATTAGTGAAACACAAGTAAGTTGCATGATTCTGATAATGTGTTAAATCAGCTTGATACGGCTAGATGTCACTGTGCTTTTAATTGATTATTTTATATCGCGCTATGAAAGTTAATTTTCCCGGAATGACCCAAGTTCGGCCGCCGTGTTTTGTTATCGCTTCTCGGCCTTTTGGCTAAGATCAAAGTGTAGTATCTGTTCTTTTCAGCTTAATATCTGAAAGTTCCTCCATTGGAGGACCAGTATATTAAACTGATTTTTGGAAATAGACGGGATGTTCGGGGCTCGCTCCACTCCCGTCACGGGTCGGCCCGGCATTGCAGTGCCGCCGGGATTGGCCCACATAAAACGAAAAAAAACTTCCTGTCTTAGGACCAACAAAGTATCACTATTGCGGAGTTTTTCTTCGTGTTCCTGTCCTATTTCACGCAAAATATTTATTTATATTTTCTATATAAATAAAATCAATTGCCACCATGTTGTATGTGAGAACGAGTTGATTAGTTTGCCAGATTTTTTGACATTATTTATTATTATGTTCGTATTTACCAGGACATTGTGTTGTCTATAAAATTTAAAGATTTTTCCCCAAAATGGTATTTTTTGTACGATAATCTCAATGAACAACTTCATTGAGATTTTCGTACAAAAAGTACCATTCTGGCGGTCCATTTAATAGTTCTGCTGTGACGTTTTTATACAACTTTCTCGTTAAATATGGATGTTTTGCGAAAAAATAAATATAAGAGCATTTCAGTAGCAAACTTACCTTGGGTGCATTTATGGTATCGTAATAATAAATCGTAAAATTCATCAATTTTCTGTCACAATGGTAGGATTTATTTTAGTTCGAGATTTATTTTTTTGTGAAACATTGAGGCATCGAAACATTGGAATTCAATTGAAGGAAAATTTCGGATATATTAATATTTTCTCTACAAAACGATTGGCTGCCTGATAGACACCACACATCCTACTCGTAGATCACTAATGATGATAGAGACATGTTATTTTTTGCTGATTGTATTTCTCATTATCTGCATTAACAATATTGGCCAGTCATTCATTTTATTAATTATACTTTGTTTTTCATGCTACTAAGAAGACGTACTTACGTAGCCTATGATCATTTGAAACACTAGGGGTTCAGTCAAGTGTTGCCGACCCTGTAAAAAGAACCTCGCGCCTTTTTGAAGAACTTCATTCTGTAGTCACTAGCGCAAACCTCGGCAGGGAGTTAATTCCACAAATCAGGAGTTCTCAGTAGAAAAATTATCTGAAACGACACACCACGTGACCATGACATACTAGCTAGCGTCTCAATTTTTTATACATCAGAAGCCATATGGCCCATCTAATTTAGGTAGTTACAGTATCAATGCTTGCAATACAGGAAGTATCGCTCGCGCAATGTCACCCCGGCTGCTAAAACAGCTGGTAGCCTCACTTACTCACAGGAACACAACTACCCTCCAAGGGGTTGTTATTTTGCTGCAGTTTTCTGTATGGTGAAGATATTTTGATACGTATGTACTACCTGTAGTTTTCATGATTTCAGTTAAACATTTTTTTACTTTGTCTGATGACGATTATCTACGAGTATGGCCCGGTGCCCACTATCAGCAGGGCTTGTCAGCTTTCGGAGTGTCAAGGTGTACTTAAGGACGCCTCGGTAGCCTTCAGGATGCTTTGGCTGTTAAAGACGCCGAGGGAGTCCTCGGGTAGCTTCGGCAGTCGTTGGGTTACCTTGATAGCCTTCGGGTTGCTTTGATAGCCTTAGGGTTGCTTTAACAGCGAAGGCATACCTAAAGACGCCGAAGCAGCTCTCGAATAGCTTTGGGAGACTTCGGAAAACCGACGCAAAACTGGGAATGCACCGCACCCCGCGCGCGATGTCATTTGCTTGATGACACCCTCACTGATCACGCTGTGTAGGTGCATGATTTTGAAACGATGGCAGACAAAAAAATAATTAATCTTGACAAAATCTTGACAAAAAATAAATCAATCACACGAATGTTTATATGAGACCCAGCCTGTAGCGATGGCATGCCTAAAAACGTCTGGGCATGGCTAAGGACGCCTCGGTATGCCTCAGGACGCTTCAGTATCCACAAGGATGCCTCAGTATGCCTAAGGACATCTCGCTATATCTTAGGACGCTTCGACAAGCCTAAGGACGCCTCGAAATGCTTAAGGACCCCTCGTCACAGCTAAGGATGCTTCGAAAATTACACCTCGGCCTTCCCAAGAACGCAATTTGCCGTCAGTATGCGCCAGCACATAGGTTTGCCGAGGGATCCCTTGGCGTAGCGTACCGATAGTGAAGGTATCGTATTCACTTGGGCTTGAAACAAAATGTGAACAACCATTAAAAAGGATATTTTAAATGTGTCTTTTATCTAAAAATGCGATAACGAGTTCCGTGTTCCGTTTTTACACTAATACACATGTATATTTTTTTCTATGATGATTTCATAATTGTGGGCCTTATAAAAGACCCATTAACGTAGTGAACTTTAAAGCTTGAACCCCTTATTATAGTTTCCAATGAAAGTGAACAGTTAATACATAGTACGAAGTATCAAGAATTTACAACTTATGTTTTCTTTGTTTACACTTTGTCTCAAGCCCGAGTGAATGTGGTATAGGACGGTATTAAAAAAGGTAAATTACATATAAATAATATTGAATTGATACCTACCGCCTTTCAATTTCAGATAAACTGGCTGAACGCGTACAATAGCCGAATAAAGGACACTGTCGGTCCAGAGCTGAAGGCCCAGGGCCTCTTCGACGTCTTCTACTGGGTAACCAATAAGACTAAACGGTACGAGTTGCCACCCAAGAGGCAAGTGGTCTGGCCATGTTCTACCGCCGATAATGTGCGCTCGTTTACTGGAATTTATGCTTTTATTTTTATAATCGTAACTATATTTCGATAAAAATAAAAATTAATTTATAGATCTTAATATATACCGACTTATTTGGTAATAATTTTTTAGTAATTTGCCAATTCGATATTAAACAAACATGTCATGTAGGAATGTAGTTAAATGTATACCTAACTGTTATTTTAGTTCCAAATATGTAAAGAAATAATAAATATAACGATTACTGCGAGACATAATTTGCATGCTTCTTCTTTTATCAACTAAGAGACTAAGTGCCTGCTAAGAGATTATTCTCTTTTTATTTATGCGTTTCAGTTGTGAGGTCCGGTGTAGATATATAGAGTAAGCGCATGAATTAAACATTTAAAGCTCCAAATGCGTGTCGCATCACATAGTTAAGATTGATGATTTACCTCCACACCGATGTATGTTTTGAGGCTAAGAAACGTAACAAATTTTACGTTGGAGAAATTAACATTAGACTGTCAAAGATCCATGTTTGACCCAAGACAGCATGTTTAGTATCAACGACTTTTCGAGGTTAAAATGTTTAACACTCCCTGAGGTGCAGACGAATACGGGTGTAGACGTGTGCGTTGTCACTGGTCTACAGATTGAACCACGTAAGGATCAGTTTTTATTTTTGAATAAACGTAAAATAGCCTATTGTTAGTAATAATGTATTAATTGAACTTGTGTAGGTACATATTCAAAAGTTTGTAAATAAGTAGGTACCATAGATAAAGGTAAAAACTTGTATTTCTTTATTTTATGTACACGCAGTACCTGTATTATTTCCGGATTTCGTACTTACTGCAGTCACACATTAGTTTATGCCTAAGATCATAGAAAGATCATAGGAGGTATGCCAAGAGAGCTTGGATCGGTCGAATTCACACTGTGGCGGTTGCTCACATAATACCTAGCTAGATCATGGTATTACGACATTGTCTATTGGTGTCATTTGGACGATGCTTTCACGTCGCATACCGAAAATATAGGTATTTCACATCATCAATGTCAATAATAATATTAATAATTTCCGAGATTATCCGTTAAAATCATCACTTTCCTACATGTACCTAATACAATAGAATTTAAATAAATCGCTAACAAAATTTCATTTTAGTCGTTTGTCATTTTGGCGCATAGAGCGACCCCACCACTTGGTCCACCCTGGAGCCGGTACTGCACGTAAACTCCGTAATTTGTATATACTGATCTGCATTGTAAATTATAATCGTAATATATCGTAAAATGTTCGACTTCTCAATCTCACCATAAACAGTTTCGAGTGTGCTGTTCATGAATTAGTTTGTGGCGCGGCCACAAGCAGCTTAGAGCTGTGACTGTTATGTCTATATTTGCATTGCATGTCGATGTTGATTAATAATGTTATGAAGTTATGTACATATTTCCTTAAATGTATTCTTAAAATAAATTGCGTACCCGACCCTAATCCTAAATTATAAGTAGGTAATGTACCTTGACACAAATGCTAATTTGCAATATTGCTAGTTACTACGTAGGTGTACCTGTACCTAGATTAGCTGAATATACAACTATTTCTGTAATATTATCATTTAAAATATAGCTGTCTGCCGCAAGCATGTTAATGTTATAAATAATATAATAAAATATAACACAATTATTGTTTAGACTTTTCTATATTATTGTAGCTTTGCGATTTTGATTTGCTTTTTATGTAGATGCCTACCTGTTTGTTAAATATCCTAAATTTCCTACGCAACTATAGGCACTGTTGTTGAAACATTATGTTCAAACCAACTGATGTCTAAACTCTCTGTCGAGAACTACCGTACTTATAAGAAGTTTTAGATTTTACTAACATTACTGTAGTCTCCTTAGGCAATTAAAATAATAAAAGGCAAATATTGATATCAAATAGGATCTTATAATTCGGTTCAGAGACGAGCTGTGAGAATTTTTAGTGATTTAAGTACAGACGTCACCTGTCTACCCATATTCAGAGGAGTTTGCACAGAGCTTCTTTCTAGACCGCATCGCTAGCCATCTGAATTTACACACACTGAAATTACAGTGGTCGTACCCTGTGCGATTCCGGAGGGTTTCATTTGCGAAAATCATGTAGTTGTATAGTGAAATTCCTGCTGAGGTTTATGCAAGAGACTACAGCCAACGGCGCTTCAAAAAGGGCGTAAAGTGATTTTAACGAACGTTGCGGATATGGCACATCTTCCTTCTATGATCTGAAATTGAAGTTCACGCCAAGCTTGGCTCCAATTCTAATGGCCAGTAATTAGATAAGAATATTAACCCTACATTGGATCACAGCGCTTTGCTTAACCTCTCTTACCGCGGGCCGCCTTTCCGCCAAGAAATGTATGGAAAAAGGTATATAACGGGCTCACAGGTTAAACAAAGTGCTTGGACTAATTTGATGAAAGTATCTTCGAGCTAGCCCAAGCACTTTGTTCGACCTTAATATTCCAATCGACGTGATTATCAGATATCATTAAAATATGTGGGGTAGTTTTATAACCTTTTGGTGATCAAATGAGAGACACTCTTCACCGTAAGAAGTCAACTTGACTTACCCCTGATCGTTTATTTGGTATTTCTGCCAATGGATATTTGAGGAATGTTTCGAAATATACTTAGATATACTAAAAAACATCTTCGATAGTTAATTAGATATTTTCTTTTACCTACTATATGTGTTTTATTATTTCATAAGAACGGGTTTCACACGGAATGAGCGCCAAATGTTCAGCGAAAACAAATTTTGCTAAAATCCATATTAACGACCTAGAAACGATAGTACCTATGCAAGTTATAAACAAAATTAATATCTAAATCACATGTATTTCTTACATAAGCACTTAATATTTTACTAGGTAGGTAGCTATCTGTTCATCTGCTCTCGTTCATTATATGCCTATTTGAAGTAGTATGTATAGCAATATTAGAGATATATGTAGAATGTACTAGCAATATGTAATACCTATTTAATTACGTTAGGGTGAAGTAGGATTATCGAAAATGGTTTTAGAATTGCTTGATGTCCAATATGGTGCCTTGAAATAATGTTTTCTGAAAAAAAAATTAAACACATGTCTACCGATTTGTATGGATAGATTTTATATTTAAATATAAATTGGACCTAGGTGCTCTAATATTTTACAATTATCAATGTATCAAAAGCTACATACATAAACATTATTAGAATAAGTGAAAATCTTACCGTGTTCGTTGTACCTATTAGTAGGATAATTATTTGAAATCAGTTGTTAACTAAAAATGAATCAATTAAGTGTATGTAGGTAAGTATTTAAAATTGACAAGACACCACATAGACGTCCCTAAAATATAACTTACTAATACATCAGCGCCATTCTAAGAAATAAACAGGGTAGTTTTGGAGAAATCCCGTACACGGCACATATAGTAATAAACAAGAAAGACAACATTTATCTTTATCCGATGTTTTTACCTGGCTATAATTATAGCTACTGGTTATAGGTAATAACATAATTATATAAATACTGGTTATAATTATATTTTTATATATATAAATATAATTATAACCGGTATACTGGTTCCTTGCGACAGTAGTAGTTTTTAGTTTGTGGTAGATTTGTAAGTAGGCATTGCTTATATTTATAGAGCCTGTACGAGTGCGGAGTTATAGCGACGCCGAAGTGAACCCTATCAGTCTAACTAAACACGCATCTTGAAAATACTAACCACCGCCAATCTGCATTAAAGTAGCATTACTGAATATGCTTTAAAGCCAAGACATTTAACTAGACCTCTTCGATTCAGTGAGACTCATATCCAAGCGTGTGTGTGAAAGAACACGATGGTGGATCTCAGTGATCAAAATAATTCTGCACTCCTCTTATCTTTAGGTAAACCTTATAATACTTATTTTAGGAAGATTGTAATTATTATGAACATATCAAGCACCAAGTGCCTTATAAAACTAGTAGAATGTAAAAATGCTTCTAAATGTTATAAACTGTACTTACGCTTTATAATCTTGTAAATAGAAATTATATATTACGTAGATATGTTACTCTCAGTAACTTTTGTGAGAGTCATTAATGGAATTAAACATTCATTGGTAAAACTAAAAATGATTGCCTTAAATGTCGTAATTAAACAAAACACAAACTTATGTAGGCTTTCAGCTAGATTATCTTTATAGTTTAGTATCATTAACTTTTTGTATGGCATAAGCAATGTTTAGAAATATGCTACTCTCCCGAAATTGCGATATCGATATTGGCAACGAAGAACAAAGCTTTAGTGCCCACTGGCCAGATAATCGCAGAAACATTGAAGATGTCTGTTATTACTTTTAGTAATTTATGTTGATATTGATAGAGTATATAGGAACATACTACGTGATAATAAGGATTTTCGTCAGACACGTTTACAGTGAAACATGATTGGTACTGTTTTCAGTACATTACCAACATACTTTATGACGAAAGTAATTTGTTTTGGGAGTATATTCTTGCAGGGAATCCCAGTGTGTCCAGATCGTGCACGTTTTGTGTGTTAATTGCGTAATTATTTCAGCACTGCAATAAACCTATATGGGTATTACTCCAAATATATAATACACTATTATTATTAGATATTTAATTGATGTTATCATAATACTGTTCACAATTGTGGTAAATATGGCCTTTATCACTATGGACACATATTTGTTAAATTTAAGCAATAAAAAACATATATTGAATTTCATAGTTTTATTTATTGGTCCGTATTAGTAGTCGTAATCACACATGCATAAGACTCCGCTCTTACACTAGCCAATTACCGCACAATGGAACTAAATAATAGTACGTTACAAACACATGAATAACGAATAGAAACTAATTGTGCGTGCAAAAACGTGCCGTTGATACTAGTCGATACTTTTACTAATTTCATAAATAATGCAAATAATTTTTATGGGTAAATGTACTTAAATATACTTAAGTTTTGTCAAGTACTTACACCTATAAAATTTTCATTATTACCTACTTGATGACAGTTCTAAAAAAGCAAAACTCAATTGCATTATTAGTACATTGAACCATAAGGAAAGGATTGTCGGCGAATGTTCCTTATTAGATCCTAGATAGAACGTTCGAATATATTAAATCCCTGTTGTCGCTCGCCCCGGCTGACTTGTATTATCACGGCATTGAATGCGGCGAGGCCATGATAATACAAGGTTTCATTTCTTTTATTAGTTATTCTTATGTTTAAAACTATAATTATTTCGAACGGATGGGTCCATAACACAGAATTACAAAGGTTGATATCATGAAACCAAACTTGCTACTTGCAAATGTGCTACGACTAAAATAAACCATTTGTACTTCATCGATAAGCGCAGTGCCTAGAATTAATTTTATATAGCCATGGATATCAGAACAAAAGGCGATGTGAAATGCGTATACATACGACACACTTTCATATCACATAAAGAAATAAAAGTTGCCATTTTACGCCCACACATTGTCAGTTCCGACGATATCGTCGAGATTGTATACACAAACGCACTTACTACACTAATTAATGTTGGGATTTCACCGAATTAGGGCCCGTCCGCTAATAATCTGATTCTTCTACTGTGTTATGACTGCTCCTATGTTTTTATTCACCGCTTGTACAGAAAAAGTTTACAATATAGTTTTGTCAAAAAACAATTTTATGCCAAAGTAGGAATCCTTCATATTGATTAATGTTATAAGTTAAGACTTTTAATTAGGTAATTTAGAATAATAATATAGGCCAACATAAAACATTTTAAATTGAATATAGATAATTTCCTGAGTACCATCTATTTGTTTTGTAAGGTGTATGTATATTAAATAACAAAGGTATAGAACTTTCGTTTTGGTTCTTACACACTCATTGCTATTTGATAAATAGATACAACTAGAATTATAATGGAATGTTGTGATTCAGTTTTTAGATAGTCTGGCATATTGTATTTATATAATGTGAAAAATATAGAAATTATTATAGATTGTAAACACTTGGCGAATAATTGGTAATAAAATATAGATGTGAATGATTAAGTTCTATTGGCCGTTTGATATACAACTTTTCATAGCAGAAGTACACAAACATGCAGTTTTCCAATATGTGTTGTTAGCACTTAACGTAGCAATTTTTGGGCCACAGTTGAAAAAAAATCATCAACACACTTTTTCCTTCATCTTAAAACACCAGTTCAATCCACGCGATCCTCTTCAGAGTCCTTTTCAGTTCTAATTGTTGTCTCTGAAATGCTTTAATCCTAATCTTCAAATTGCCCAAGCACTTGCGTTCTTCAAACTTCTGTTCAAAGCGTTTGCTGCGTAATCTTTCCCTTTTTCTTACCTTTATTTTCCTCTTGATTTTTACTGCCATGCATGCAATTCACTTAACGCTACCAACCTGTTCTACTTAATTTTGTAGTTCTCTTTTAACTTGAAAGTTGTCTGGAAAAGATTACTCAGCGATAACTATAGTTTTATTACGTCTTACACTGTGTTTTATTTTGGTGCAATAAATAATTATGTGTATTGCACATTATATTTTTTAAGGAAAATCTATCTAATCTAAAATAATTGATAAGCATAATCCCATAAACGTAATAAAAAAGCAGACACCATCTCCCGAACTAAACACTGAAGCACCACCATATTAAGTCAGTTGCTCTACGTACGAGCCGACACGCACACATTCACACCATAGTAAGTCTACCGCCCGCCAATACACACCGACACCTCGCCACGTGATAATCTTGTCGAAAAAAAATAATAATACCGTCGTGCGTAGAGAAGAGCTGTGGAAACCATAGTAGTACAATAAAAAACCAAGGGATTACTTTTCATAGGTAAGCAAGTAATTTTTCTGATTAAATAATGATTTTCACTTAAATTAATTTTTCAAAACAATAAATCGACCGGTGTTACCATAACTCACATTTTCAAATTAGCGTAAATGTGCGAGATCATTTTTCTTTTGTTCTCTTGTAATTCTTACTCAGATACCTAATTTTTTTTAAATAGACATAAACTTACATCCTATAATTCTTTTACTGAACAACTATTATTCATACCTTTAATATTTTTTAGATTTCCATCGTCAAATGAATGCATCATTTGAAAGAATGATTGTGTACAAATCATAAGAGAGTCTAGAAAAGAAAGCGGCTGGATTCCATCTAAATCCAGTGTAATATGCAACATACATTTCGCAAATGCATCTGTTTGTCCTATATAATAAAAGGAATACGTAATGTTATATTTCATGTGTTTAATTTATTTTCATCAATACCTATTTTAAACAAGACAGTAACGAATCATATATTTCTTTTTAGTTAGTTTCTCTCAAGCTGTGGAATGAGCCTCCAGCCGAGGTTTTTCCAAGGGACTACAGCATGGAGTTCTTCAAGAAATGCGTGAAGAAGTTTTTAGAGGGTCGGCAACGCATGAGTGACACACCTAGTGTTGCAAATGTCCATAGCCTACGGTAAATGTTTACCATCAGGCGGGCCGTATGCTTGATTGCTACCTTAGTGGTATAAAAAAAAAATGTTAAAGAAATGGGAAATTTTCTTCCATCTGGCAACCCACTTGACACTCACACATAGTTACATGCCGCCATTGTGGTGCTTCAGTTGTTTCTCAGCGAGATTCCGTCTGACTATTTTATTACGTCTATGCATAATTCACAATAATTATCATGGTAAATATGTCAAGATTTTATCGAATTTCATTACAGGCCATATTACTAAGCAAAGTCATTAAGGGGCATACCTGAGTGACGGCAAAAACAAACGGACGTATTTCAGAAATGATAATTCATTATTTAATTAGATAGATAGATTATTCAGTACTAATAGTTAATAATAAGTAACTTTTTCCATTTATACAAGTTGTATATCTTGGATACGCTTTCAGCAGGGATGGAACGTACACCGCTAATGTAGAAAGACGAGTGAGTGCTGGGATGTTATACAGGTTTTCAAATATATTAGACATAACTAGCACCATTGTCACATTAACATTTATTTATTATTGCGTGAACACATAATGAACGAACAATACTGTTAAATTTGAACGCTGGCAGCAATGACTGTGTGAATTACACACATTCACAATCTTTAGGATTCACAAACATCCCGGATCCAACACGCCGTGACATCATATATACCTAATTTCTGATATCTATGTATTATGAAAATCATGACGACTAAGTAATTGGCAATTTGCGTCAGCTAGTCCATTTAAATCTAGAATTAATGCCGTGGAAATAGAGGTACCACTTAATTCATTTCTTGGTTCAAGCTTAAAGTCATCATTAATATTAATAATAGCACATACAATAACTTTACACGAGGAACGTGAAATGATCGTAGCCAAACGCTATTAGTGCGATTATAAAAGCAATAGCGTAGTGTGCGTGACATATAATTTATTAAACGATTTCTCCTTCATATGCAATACAAAATAATAAAAAAACATCAATAAACCTTATAACAGAATACAACATTACAAATAGATAACCAAGTTTGAAATAATAAATGTCATATAATAGAGGCTCTAACAAATTCTTAAAACCGTTGTTCAAACTTAAATTTTAAGTAATGTATTGCAACTTGGAATTCATTATTGTAGCTTCAAAGTAACATTATACATATAATCCTGATAGTTGCATAAGTAAAGCTTCTAAGGCTTGATAAGATCGATTCGGCCTGTACTTAGACTTAAAGTAATATATACCAGAGAATAGATTCAAGTGCAATCCTCACACATACGTGTATATTATGTTAAATAGGGTGCAAATTGCAACATGTAGATCATATCTACATTGCAACGCTATATCACATAACTTAAAAACCTTTATGAAAACAACATTGATAAATAAATTACTTCGGTAACAGTTTCTCTAACGCTTCAGTCTTCAACTGTGCCTCCCTAAAGGCGTTTGCGTATCGAACATAAGGCATGTAATATCGGAGGGCTCATAAACAAAATGGAGATCGTCGGAGGTAACTTTTTCATAGTCCATGTAAAATTAAATAACGAACCATATTGAATTTTCATATTCCTTACGTTAAATATCTGAATTAGGTATTGCATGTCCCAATCGGCGCATAATAAAAAATATTATATATATACATTTGTGAACTATGACGTAGGTATTAATTAAAGAAAATTATTATAATTTTAAAGTCGCATTCAAAACAAATTTATGTGATAACTTCTGCTCGCGGCTTCTTACGCGTGGGAGATAGTAAATAAAATATCCTACGTCCTCAAAACTTTTGAATCATTTTTTAAGGATCCATAAGGGTTTCATGCTGATGCGGCAATAAACAGATCAACACGGAGACAACTTTTGGGACATTCTCATTTTTGCAATAATTTTTTGTTCATATAAAAAAAAATTAAATACTTGTATTATTTATAGAATTCCTATGTACAATTTATCGAAGTAGTTTATATTAATGGGATTTTAATTTAAACATACACAATATATATATTTTTTAAATTTATCGTTATAAACGTCATGAAAATGTCACCTCCATGTCGCGTTCACTGTCAGTTTACGATAATAAAGACGAATATAAAATAAATTTATATTCGATAAACTTTGAAGAGCTACAAATTTTCATACGCAAAGCTAAACGTAGTCCACCAATGCGTTATAATATCAACAAGATAATTAGTGTTTTATGTGTTATACAGAAAATAGAATAACAAATGTTTAACTACTTTGTATTTGTGTAGCTAAATATAAATACAAATTTAGTTAATGTCTTACAATAATTAAATTTATAACTTCTAAACATTGCCGTCAAGCGCCAATGGCAAAAATGGCAAAATCATTTGATTGTTTTACTAACTAGACTTTCGAGATTTATTTCTTTAATCACGGACGTTAACCCCGGTCATTTGATAGGCATGCGCGGGGATATAGATCCAACGCGTAGAGACCCCTTTGAAAAGATTGATGTACCATACCAGCTGGCCTGTGACCTGCTCTATGGGATATCAATGGGAGAACATATTCACGAACATGAACACGGCCGGTATTGAGTAGTTGCAAATGTGTCGGAAATTATTGAGGTATTAAAATGAGATCTGGATGAATTATTAGTAACTGGACTATTACAGAAGAGGGACGGACACCTATAACTTTCATATCTGATGTTACTTTCGGCAGGCGGTGGCTCGCCACTCACTAGATGGACGGGGGTCCATGCCAGAGAAAGGAGGTTATTATTATATTTTGCTAATAATGTATCATAATCAAGTGTATCACAAAATAAATATTTGCTTTTCCTTAGGGAGGTTTTTCTACACGTGATTTAGATAATGAAATGAATTTTACAAACAGGAGTGATCAATATGAATGAATACACTTTTCTATCAATTAAAAATAATTACAAGTTAAACAAATGTAGCGAAAACGTGTGACAAAAAGCATAAACTTCGCTGTATGCGTCTTAACTAATGATACGTAGCAGCCGATAAACTAGTCATCGGCCGATTGCAATAAATGCAGCGAGGATTTACAATGAGTTGATCATAAGCGTCGCATGGAAGGCTAATTCGGTGGGCCGTCCTGAGTTCACCTCCGCAGGTCGACCATTTCTACCGGCGCGGTGTTATCTATGCGTATATGTTTTACATCCTGAAAATGATGTAATAATATATTATTATTATACTTTTTTGAAGTTTATTCCAATATGATTTAAATTCGGTATAGATATCACATATTATTGTTTATTATATAGGGTGTAACAAAATTAACTCGAGAATTGTCTTAGGTTTTCGCGATTGTTACACATTGAATTAAACAATTTTTAACAGGAAGTCTTCCTGCGACCACGGATGCTGCAAAGCATTCGAAACGTCAGGTTCAACAAAGTAAATAAAACACGCGATACTTCCGTTAAAAATTGTTTAATTCAATTAACTGGAGAAACTTTGCAGAGGCAATTAATGTTATACCCATTACGAATATTTAATAAGTAAATGTTACATGACCGGTAGCAAACGCTCAGCTGAGCGTCGGTCGCGCTATGGCTATTGACCTTACAAAATTTGTGTAGTTAATTGTTTTAGGCCCTATATATAATTGTAATTAATTCATTTTAAACAATTTAGATGGTGGTCATTGATGGTACGGATAATAAGCGTTCCCCATCTGCATCTTTGACTAGGCATTTGTTTTATAGTGGAAGTTGTGCAAGCGATGACGTACGTCATAATGTTGGGGGTCCGCGCAAGAAACAAACAGAGGATATGGTGGATTACATAATTACAAACGAAAGTATTACGAAACACTAGGTATATTCAGCAATGGGCATATGAAGATAAATTCAAACTATGTTAAAAGTAAATAATTTTATTTGCCACAAATCAAATCCTTCACTTTATTCGTAGTTTGAACATCATAATTAACCCTTCGAAACCCGGGTGGTATACGACCGCGAAATGTATGGGAAAACGTATATAACGGGTTCTGACTGCTCAAGCAACATATTTGTTCAGCCTAATTTTGTTTAACAAATCATACATACATTAGGTACATACAGTGAAAACAAAAGACGTTGAACATAATTTCGGCTTTATTATCAAACATGGCTTTTAAGAAATTTATGAAGTAATGAAAATGGTGAAGAGTTTGTGGTTGAAATATTAAAGGTACTTACATAAAACAGAGGCGGATCCTTGGGATGGGGGTGAAAGCCTGTTTGACGGCAGTTCGCGATGTAATCCATTCCATAATCAGGTGTTAACGCGAAATATCCTGTCCTAAAAAATACATATGATTAGTGTTTATTCGCACTATACGAACAGTGAGAGCTATTAAATTCTTCTCAGTATATATATATATACATTCTGTGTACTAAGTATCGGGAATTTGTCAATAAAACAAAAAATACAAATTATTCATCTAAATTTATTTTATCGCCTTCAAAGTAGGCCCCATCGCTTGCAATACAACATCTCCACCGCTTCACCCAGTCTTCCATACATTTTTCATAGGCTATTTGCGGTATGGCCTTTAGCTCATTCAGCGAATTTTCTTTTATGGCTTCTATCGACTCAAAACGTTTTCCTCGAAGTGGTAATTTTAACTTGGGAAATAAAAAAAAATCAGACGGAGCCATATCAGGTGAATACGGTGCTTGGTCGAGAACTTTTGTTGAATTTTTCGCTAAAAACTCTTTCACTATAATGGCTGTGTGTGATGGTGCATTATCATGGTGCAGCATCCATGAGTTGTGTTGCCACAAATCTGGACGTTTTCGGCGGATACTCTCACGCAAACGCTTCATGACGCCTAAATAATATTCTTTATTCACTGTTTCTCCCTCTGGAAGGAATTCGGAGTGAACCACACCACGGTAGTCAAAAAAAACTGTCAGCATCACCTTGATTTTGGAGCGACTTTGCCGCGGTTTTTTGGGTTTCGGCTCGTTTTCGAGACGCCATTCTGAAGACTGTTGGCTTGTTTGCATGTCGTACTCATAAACCCATGTCTCGTCGCCAGTTATTATACGTTTCATAAAGGTCGGATCCGTAGAAGCTCGGGAAACCATGTCTTCAGCGACATGCTTTCGCTGCGCTTTTTGAACAAAATTGAGCTCTTTTGGAACTAGTCGAGCGGCGACGCGTTTCATGCCTAAAATGTCAATGAGAATGTTGTGGACGGACTTAAAAGATATGTTCACCTCACTAGCCAACTCTCTCAGACTCATACGTCGATTTTCGAGCACTAGCTTCTTGATTCTGTCGATGTTTTCTCTGGTCGTAGCGGTTGAAGGTCTACCAGAACGAGGCAAGTCTACTACTACTTCTCGGCCTTCTTTAAAAGCCTTATACCATTCATAAGCCCTTGTTTTCGATATACACGATTCGCCGTAGGTATTTCGCAACATTTTTAGTGATTCACCACATGAAATATCATTTGAAACACAAAATTTAAGGCACACTCTTTGTTCAACAATATTTTCCATTGTAAAAATCGCCGAGGACTCAAAACTATGACCAACAAAAAGTGTAGTTTAAAACAAATTAAATGACAGATCCCGCTCAAATTTTGCGCGCTAAATCAGTACAGTGCTACCAACATGCAGTAAAAAAATTAGAACGACCTCTTTTACGCGGGTCTTTTTATTGACATATTCCCGATACTTTTTACACAGAGTAGTATATAATAAAACCTCAACAAAAAATATTTTACACTAACTACGCATTAACTAGTAAGTAATCACGCGCCTTCTCGACCGCGAGGGTATTTTCAATAATACATACATATCATCACGCCTGTCTCCCATTAGGGTAGGCAGAGACTATGGAACGCCAGGTGCACCGATCAAAACATACCCCTCTCACCTCTACCACACTCAGCAACCTTTTCATGCATGCTCTTCGGTTTCGGATGTTTTCAATTTGGCCCTTTTTCAACACATTACAAATTCGATCTGTATATACGCATAGGGCGGCCCCTCCCGAAATCTCCATAAACTTCTTTCGTAACTCTTTGTCATTAATTCTTTCAAAATGACCAATCTTAGCATACTCTTTTCAATTTTTGTCACTACATCATCTCTCATTCCACAAAGTTCCCGTATCGTGCTATCATTTACTCTATCAGTCATTCTCACTCCACACATACTCCCCAGCGCTCTTATTTCATCAATATTTCAATTGAATAGAAAAGGAATGTTATATCCATATACTTAGGGTTTTTTATCGACATTAGATTATCAGCAAGTCAAAGATTAGCACTTGCATAATACTTCAAAAAGATCTTAATTTGTACCACATAATACTTTCAAGGACTCTGTGCCTCGGAAGGTAACAAGGAACCCTTTTAAGATGGCTTCGTTGTCCGTCCGTATGTAAGTAGTATAAGAAATCATGAATCAAAGTCGTGACGTCTGTAATCAACATTACTTCAGGTCAGCACATGTAAAGTCTAAAATTATTTTTAAGCTTTATAACTTAATGGTATGTAATTTTCAGAGAGCGCATTGCATTCGCGCTTATTTATTTTTATATTAATTAAATATGGTTAACTTACTCATTAAATTTTGGGGCACAAACTACAGCAACAGCCTCCGGCATCATGAGTTGATATGAACACTGGGTGTGAAGATCGACAGACGATAGAAAAGCAGTTTGTGTTGGGTGAGTCTGTTTAAAAAAAAACAATATTTATATAACAGCTATTTTCGAAACATATCGTACCCCAGGTATCTACGACAAAACTCTATAGGTAGTGAACATCGTTGAGATTTGTTTAAAACTTATTCGGTTCTCTCACACAATTGAATACATTATATCATAATAATAATGTAATAATATTCGGCACATATTCGTGAATATTAAAATATACGTATTTTAAATTCATGTATACAGTAGACTCAAAGAATATAAATGCTCATAAACAGCTCGCAGCGCATTGCCGTGCCTTCATAACATCTACATCATGAGCTTATGAAAACCACCACGAAATTCATGATTTGACTTTTTTTATACAACGTTGGGAGGGTTTACAAGCATATGGCCCACCTCATGTAAAGCAGTTACCGTAGCCTGTGAACGCTTGCAATACATTATCACTCGCGCGATGCCACCTCTGCTGCTAACACAGCAACTCCTAAGGCGCTTACTGGTGATCTCACTCACACACACGAACATAATAGCCCTCTAGGATGTTGTTATTTGACTGTGGAAAATTTTCATGATAACGACCTCAAAGCGCTATGGTAGTAGTGAAAATCCATAATTTTCTTCTGCATTCTGAAATCTCATTGATGCTGATGGCATCAACAATTTTTACCTTATAATATTATAATTATTATCGTGTAGGATTACATATTTAACATAAGTTGCTAAATATTAAAAGGTAGCACTATAAAATCCAATTAAGGTAACAATTGTTCAATATTCGGCACGTTGTGATTTCAGCGAGAAAAAACAGCAAACGATAAAAAAATATATATTTAAGTAGCTTGCCGTGAGCGTTTGCAGGCTTAGCTAGCTCTTCCAATAAACATATGCCGGGGCTGCTGGAAATAATGCTCTTGTGAGTTCCAGCGTTTCTGTCTTCCCGTAGAGACCCGGAAACTACGACCTAGATTTGTGTAACTAGATAGATTTAAGAGCTTGGAGACTGTAGGGATTGTACGCTGTTTCGCTTGTTTTTCGTTCGAAATCCAGTCGGTCGATGAACGATATGACATACCTATGCATTTTCATTGAGATTTTTATCACGTACTACATCATGGAAAAGGCACCAGCCGGCAACACATTTTACATAGCCAATATTTATGAAAATATATATTTAAGAATACTTATATTATACTAATACAAGTAGTGCGGAAATCCCTATCTAGATGCATATAAACGACAAATACATTTTTTTATTATAAACAGCAGTTTGTATGACAATAGATCTTGTGAATATTTTAGAAAACGCGGACGCTATTTTGAATCTAGACTAAAAATAATCGTAAGAGAAAAACATAATTTTGCGGCCGAGTATACATTCTACATTTAATTTCATTTATTTGATAATCGATGACTGATTTTGAATAAGCGTGAAATAGTAGATAGAGCCTTTCTCCAAGAAACTAGTAAGTGCGAATAAAGAAGACAGCAATCAACTCTTTGAACCCCTTATTTACATAGACAGATGTAGAAAAAATCTCACATGTATCCATCCAAGAGTAATAAGATTATGCTGGTCTTGATAGTGGAAAATTTCCTCCTCATTGTTGGTACTGCACGAATCTGGTGTACCAGTTTGTTTTGGCACCACTACGTGGGTGATCTTTAGTTGATCTCGCTCCTGTAATGCGTACAGAAATTATTAGTTAGGTTAATTAAAAAAAAAATATTTATTATTATTTAATACCATATCTTTTATCGGCACATCTTTTTTTTTTCGCACGTAGTCAAGCACTCATTTACTTAAATTATAATATGTACATTAAAAATTTCAAACTTACATATTGTTTTTTATTCTATGCGAGGTATTGATTAAGTGCTTACTCTTCCAAAAAGGGAGATAAACGTAGTGTATAAACTCAGAAAGGTATTTTTGAGTTACATTCTTAATTTGGAGTCATTGACTTTAGACCTCACAAGGACTTTGCTCATACTTTTTGTGTATTTACATAATCTATCTAAAAACTAACCTTCGGTTTACACTCCACACGTCATTGATAGTTTCTAAGAATCTTATTTTACAACAGATATACCGTTACATGCGTGAAATTTGTTATTTATCTTGGAGGACAACATATTAAGGTGTTTTCATTCAAAATAAAAAGGATAATTTACATTCATATTTTTAGTTTGGGTGGCTATCAGCACTTGGGCTATTATTATACATGAGAAACTAACTCTGCCAGTATGTCTGTCTGTATGTTTCTATTCATGACTTAAACTGCTCAAATCACAACAATGAAATTTGGTATAAGGGGATTCGAGAGCGCGGACGAAGACGCGGGCAGAATATAGTCTATGTATAAAATGTTACGTAATACTGACGAGTACTCCAGTGAGGATACCGCAGGTCTCGACGTTGCGCGCGGTGTTGGCGGCGGCCAGCTGCAGGAAGCGAGGCAACAGCGTCGCAGGCACTATAACAGTGCGTACGCGCTTCGACGCCGACAGCGGGGGCAGCACCGGCGAGGCTCTGCTGTCGCTGCTACACACATACATACTAACTGTGTAGACTGTAAAGCTAGCATCTGCGATTCGAGTGTAGTGCACTGAGTCTTAGGTGGCACATTTTAAACAGGCGATTATGTTTAATATTTATTTTTAATATTGTAAAACATATGTTGCAGGGCTCCCTGTTTTTTCACACCCTATCAATTGTGTGTCATATGAAGGTGTGTAATAATTTTGGTGTTTAAATAGTTAGGTATTTCTCTAAGCCTTGCGGCAAACTCGCATATACATAATTTCATTCAAATACAACGGAATATCAATTAGATGAATTTTATAAGCTGAAAATGTCGAATCAATGAATTTTCGACTACACTCCTTTCAATATCTCATAGTTCAAAATAGAAATTCCAGATGGCGGACGACAGCACCAGCCGAGGCGCGGAGACTACCGGAGCAGCCATGGCAGCGACGGCATATTGCATCTACTAACAGTAGTGGGTGGGTGCCAGCCGGCGCTAGTCCGTATGAAGTAATTGGTAGCGAAAGCACACAACGCAGGTTAGATCAAATTGCATTAACAAATTATACTTTGCTTGAGTTATAAAAAAAAACCAGTGAAACGATTCTAGATATTATTAACAAGCGAGATTGCAAAATTCCAAATTTTATCATGGTGCGATCATTGGTTTAGCTGAAATCGTTGACAACGTTCAAATACACAGACTTAAATCAAGTTTATGAATTTTTGTTGAAACAGAAATTACATATTCGTAAAAATATTATATTCGTAATAATAGCACTTATTATTTCAGTGAAAAATCAACATGGCTTACTCATGTGGCCTGGAGGGTGGTATAAGTGGTGGCACAGGTTGGTAGTGGTGTGGCGGTGCACGTGGAGGCTCGGCGGCGAAGTCATCCGGATACATGACGTCATCCACGGGGGGTGCGGACGGATTTACCGCCCATTGGTCCTGAAATATTCACAATAACATTGGCACACAGTAGTCAGGCCCGGGGACGTACTTTGAAATTTTAATTCAGCTAGGATACGATTTCGCTTTGTATATCTGCTTCGTAATTATTTCTTCCTGCATTCTTTCTACATGTCCGAACCAGCGGAGCATGCCTCTTCTTATTTCACCGACACTCTCTTTCAGATCAGCTCTGTTTCTAACATCATCATTGTGAATACGATTTTAGACCGTTACGACAAAAAAATTTGCGCAAGGCTCGCATCTCGACCGCGTTTATTACTTTCATGCTTTCTCTGCCATACCCAGATCTAGCTTCCATAAGAGCTGTGCCTTCTGGCTCAAGCTTTTATTGCCAAGAAGTTTTCGCAACGCTTCATTCACGCTATTTCTAGCACTTACTCGGCTTTCCACATCAGCGGTGTACCTTCCATTGCTGCTGAAAGCGCATCCAAGATATACAACCTTATGCACTTGTTCCTACATCCCGTCACCAACTGTAATCCTTATATTGGTTCCGGTTTCTTCTCTTTCAAATTATCTTTGTCTTTTTCGCATTCAATAGTAAGCCTTACTCCATAAAATTGCCTTTCATTATAGTGATCAGCATTTGCAGTTCAGATACATAATCCAGCCATGCTTTCCTCTTTCTTGCTACGGAGGATTCAATCTCCGCATTCCACCAGGCATCTCCTTTCAATGTTTTATACCTCTTTGCGCATCCATACGCTTCTTTTCCGCCATAATTTCTTTCAAAAATTTCCAACATTCATCCATGTCTATGTCGGAAAGGCTTGCATATGCAAGTCTTTCACTTACCAGATGCACATACGTTCTCTTTACATTCTCTTTACACTTTCATCATGCATTTTTTTACTCCTTATCCTTTCCTGATCTCCGATACGCCGTGGCCATGCCTCCACTTCTTAAAAAGTCCCACAAACCGGCTGACCACCAAATAATGGTCCGTTTCAAAAGTGGGACCTCTAAAGGCTCTTGTATCTATGATATATTATGTAAGTTATACATTTACACATTTTGTTATAGGGCGGGAAAAAGTTTTTTCGTATTTTATACAAATAACATTCAATTTAATAGTGAATATAATTTTTACCATAGTTTATTTACATTTGATTATAATATGCATGTACCATTTTGTAGGTAGTGACAGTCATTTTAGAGTTTTTGGGACTTCTAATCAAGCATCTCATCAAGTAGTTTTGATTTATCCTCTCTTGTTGTTAACCTAACACTACCTAAAGAATTTTGAAGAAACCAAAACAGGTCAAAATCTGAGGGTGCAAGGTCAGAACTTCATGGTGGGTGCATTAACGCTTTCCAACTAAACTCTCTCAATATTTGCTGGGTGGTAACTAAAAATATCCCGATCTTGTTCCACTTTTTCAAATATGGCAAAGATTTTATCCGTAACAGGTCGACCAGAGCGAGCTTCACCTTTGACATGAAAATTGCCAGATTGAAAACGCTTGAACAAATTTCATGCTACTCTTACTGACACTGCGTATATGTCACAAACATTTTTTCGCTGCTTGTGTACATTTTCCATTTTTTGTAATAAAACTTAAAAATGTATTGAATGTCTTCGTTTGTTCCACTCATGTGGCGGACAGAAAAGCAATAGATAACTGGCGGGAAGCAATTTTCATTTTTTTCGTATTAAAATGTCATCTATTTAATGGTATTAAAATCAGCCACATACCAACAAAGAGATTTTACTGCAACTTTTTACTTATAAAATACGAAAAAACTACCGATTACCTATACTGTATTATATATTAGACCTATTATCATCCTTACTAATATTATAAATGCGAAAGTAACTCTGTCTGTCTGTCGCGCTTTCACGCCAAAACTACTGAACCGATTTAAATGAAATTTGGTACACAGATAGTCTAGACTCTGAGAAAGGACATAGGCTACTCTATAAAAAAGGGTTGTAAGTGGTTGAAAGGGGAGATGAAAGGTTGTATGGATGTATCGTCATTTTTAAAGCTAGAAGCTTGAAACTTATGTTTAGGCTGTTAATTAAATATAAATAAATATGACATTCAAAGTTTGTAAAAAAAATTCCCTTAAGGGGGTAAAATAAAATAGGGGATGAAAGTTGGTATGTAAATTCGTCATTTTTGAAGCTAGAACGATGAAACTTTTATCTTTGGCTTTTTTGGGTTAGATTATTAAATATTTTTTCTTTATTTGGGTCATTCTTTTGTTTATTTCATTCGTCAAAAGTAGATTACTTTCGAATTTAGTTAGAAGTTATTACGTCATCAGGGCAATATGCAGCTGCTCTTCTAAAAATCGGAGAAGATTGTATACCAACTAACAAAACGATATGATTACACTGAGCCGTGAGTTCTGTCAAAAATATGGGCAATCGAGAATGGCTGTGTGAAAGGGCAATCTTGGCGCCGACTAATTAAATAGTTAATAAAATAAACAAACAAATCATGTCAGACGTGGAGGGGGATGCTGTCGAATACCTCTCAGTAGACAATGTTATGGACACTGAATAAGTCACACCATACCCTATAGAGCACATGTGGGCAACGCCCGGCCCGCTGTAAGGTTTGATCCGGCCCGCGAGACATTTTGAAAAAACCCAATTAAAAAGAATAAGTACACTACTCGTACATATTCACGGAATCTACTTATATATATGCACTACTTTTTAACGCGGCCCGCGAACGTATTTGCATGCTAAAGTTTGGCCCACAACATGTCAAAGGTTGCCCATACCTATAGAGTTTCTCAACTCTTTAGAATTATCAGGAGTGCCTCCCACAAGTTGAGGCTGAAAGTTGGTATTCCAGTCCTATTAACCATTCGAAACCCGGGCGGTCGTATACGACCGCGAAATGTATGGGAAAACGTATATAACGGGTTCTGACTGCTCAATTCGAGTTCATTTAGAAAATAAATGTTTTTCCCATGGGCAACTCTGTGGCATGCACACGTGTATCAAATCCGCAAACACCTATGGTTTGGCAAAAGATGGGAAAACACGAAACGTAGTTTATAAAAATGTACTTAAATGAGCTAATATAAATATTTTATACATTATATATATTTTATAAAGCTCTTTGCAGTGAAACATTGCAAATAGCTTATTAAATAAAGTATTTATACGTATGTGTCTTATTTGTAAAATAATTAGCTTAATAATTAAAAATGCTATCCAAGGTCACTATTCCACGCGGACGCAGTCGCGGGCACAGCTAGTTACATATTTTAAAACAAGAGCCGAGTCATTACCTGAGTGCGAGTTAAGCTTGCGTTTATTGGTTTCGGTACTGATAATGCATATTTAATTTGCCCCGAGAACTTACTTCCGACAGCGCTGTATTACCATGTCTACCGGTAATTGACGCTAGCTTTAAAAATACACTGATCGGGGTGTATCCATGATAAAAAAAAACTACAACTTTTATACATAGTACCAATACTTAACTGGTACTTTAAGAACCTCTGAAAAGGTATGAAAATAGCAATAGTTACAGCGTGTAGCAGGTGTGGTGTCGTAGCGTGACCATCTCGCCTATGCTCGTCATCCTGCAGACGTTGAGCTAGTTTAGCATCGTCACGCTCCTGTTTCCGTCTCTCCTCCTCAGACTTGCGTCTTTTTTCCTGAAATGAGCATTTCAATTCAGTCCATGGCAATACATTTTATTATATTAATTCTGCGCATCAATACCTGTACACTGGCGAACTCGATGGGAAGTGGTTAATAACGTTACTTTGACACCAACGCTCGTTGGTTCGATTCCCACACAGAATACATTTGCGTGCATTAACATGTTTGTTTGTCTTGTCCTGGGTGTATTTAAGAAAGGTAGGGCGCATAAAAGCAGCCCGACTAGGGAAGTACCTCCACCTCACAGAAAACCGCAGCCAAGTAACAACTCCCTGGATGGTTGTTCTGTTCCTGAGTGTGAATAAAGTCACCCAAGTAAGCTCCCAGGGAGTTGCTGTTTTAGCAGAAGAGGTGGCATTGCGGGAGTGATGCTTAATGTGTTGCAAGCGTTCATATGCCACTTCACTTCTATTTCATTGAAAATTCACTTTTCAATAATATTAAAAAGACCGACGTCATTACGATGAATCATATAAAATTAGAGATATAAAAACATTGTCATTTATAAATTCCATAACAGTGTTGTCATTTAATAATTTATTTGACTGTCGCTTAAATTATTTAGTGGGCAATTTATTAATTGGTTTAGGTAGTCTATTGACAATCATAGAGGCTTTACAAAAAAATTTTTTTTTTCATTATTCATTTTCATTATGTAGTCTTGTCTTAGCTTTTCAAGCACACAGTGTCTATTACGTTGGTAGACATCTGACAGGCGAGGGACTAGATGTTGGTGATTTTTTACAAACAATGCTACCCTACCCTATGGTATAAAAATAAAGCGTGGACATGTCATGTTTTTTGAAATATCGTTTAAGACTATCAGATGTTTTAAGACTAAACATAGATATTACACATATTTTCTGTCTTTTGAAAACTATTTCTTTATTAGTTGAATTTCTCTAAAAAATAATGTCTCTAATATTTTATATTACAGGGTCATCTCGCTTAGAAATATCTAATAATTTCGAATTCACGAGACACTAGATGTATTAGATGCTCAAATCCAAAAACATCTACATTCTATGAATTAATTATTACTCTGCATTTCAATTTTGAAATCCCATTCAAAATAAAATAATTATGCTGATTACTACAATAAATTCAATTATTTTGCTGAATTTTAACGGTGAGTTACTATACTACTATAGGTACTATACTACTATTATAATCAAAGATTGTTTCTTTTTTATCTTCAACTGTATATTGAACTAACAGGATCACCTACATATACAAAGTTCGGCCTATCAATTTTTGTTCAAAAATTCAGAAGCGCTCTATGTGTGTGTGACTACATCCAAAACCCTTCATCCGATTTTGCATGAAAGGGTAACAAATATTCATGCACCCTCACATACTTGCACATTCATAATATAAGTAGAACATGCTGACCCAGATACACATATAACATCTGAATTACTTTGTTACCTCATTTTCAATGTATGCTGAATGTTCAGTGGCATATTGAGCTAAAAGCTTCTGTTTGAGTTTCTCTGCCTTCGGTATAATTTCCTTCAGTTTAGTTTGATTGACAGCTTTCACTTGAGCAGGAACTGATGCATATTCTGGATGTTTACGAATTTTCTCCAGGAACAGTGTCATGAATTTCATGTACAATATATATGCATTCTCCAAACTTCCTTCTGCTAGGTACACATTAGCCATTCTCACCATTTCTAAGCCTGATCTGAAATATCTATAAAAAAGATAATTATCTATCTACAATTACACCTTAGATTTACTTTACTTCTTATTTAATTACACACTGATTGGGGACGTGTGAGATTCCGATTTATACACTTATTTTAACAACCTAGACTTCAATGATACTAGGATTGATAAGTACGGTATTAACGCAACAAAGAGTTACTCTTTTTTCAATTTGATTGTAAATTATTATCTTTGGAGCTATACTTTCAGTTTGTAATAACTGTATTTTACAGGTCCTTGTTTGAAATGTATTATATACCGCGGACACGGGGTGGAGACCTGGTGACCTGAAATATGGGCGTTTGCCTAGTTTAGGCACCAATCCTCCACAATGCTCTAGTACTATATAATGATTTATACATGTGTTTGTTATGTAAATTGTGGAAGAAATAAATAAATTTATTATTATTCTTCTTAAATCACGGGTGTTAACCCCGGTCCTTTGATTGGCGTGTGCGGGGATATGGATCCAACGCATAGAGGCCCCTTAGAAAAGATTGATGTAATGTATTATACCCGCCGTGACCTGCTCTAAGGGATATCAATGGGAAAATATACCCACGAACAGGTCACGGCAGGTATTGGGACTATTGCAAATGTGTCAGATATAATGGAGCTATTGAAATGAGATCTGGAGGGATTATTAGTACTAGGCTACTACAGAAGAGAGATTGACACCTGCCATAACTATCATATCTGATGTTACTTTCGGCAGGCGGTGGCTCGCCACTCACTAGATGGGCCCCCGAAATGCCAGAGAAAGTCGGCCGGGGGCAATACCGATGTGAGTGACTCAGGGGTGTCGAGAGGTGTGCTGCGCTTTCTCCGAAGTTACTCGCGGCGTTATGCCCTTTAACACTTCCACCTCTGGAACATATCACCTGTTAGAGCAATATACTCTATCGACTCCTCTCTGGACGGCCAATGAAGGCAAGCCAGAGCTGAGATTCCTGTGGGCCTTCTTGACTTTTCACTCCGACCGATGAAGACACGCCGGAGACGAAGGCCCTGATCGACTCTCGATTATTATTATATACTCTTTCGAATGGATGCCATTTATTTTTCAACATAATTATTCCTTATAGTTCTATACACATGGCAAGACGATGCTGGAGTTTTTTAATCCCCTCTTTGTAGTAATCTTTCCCTCAAATACACCATAGTTTTGGAGATAGCCATTTTTTCCTTTTCAAGATGGCAACATGAGGCCATTTTGCTTTGATTTCTTAAATGAACTGTTCCAAGAGTGTAGCGTATAGAGATTATTATCCATTTATTGTCTTCCCTTTTTGGAATAAATCAATTAAGAACGTACCTTGTGCGTACCAGAAAACCACAGCTATAACTTTACCTGCTGATGGAATCACCTTGGCAGTGGTCATTGCTTAGATTGTTGTTTTGTCTCTGGTGTGTAAAAATGAATCCATGTTTCATCTACAGTGACGAAACAGCGCAAAAACTTAACTGGGTTTGGTTCAAACTGCCGCAAATTAGCTTGGGAAAAGTCACTCTTTCACGTTTTTGGTCAATTATCAACAAACACCACACCCATCGTGCTAAAAGATTGTTGCAATATGTTGGAAACAATTTTTGCAAATGTTCTCGCAATATGTAGGAAACTCAAAATATGAGATGTTTACAGGCTATCTCAACTTCCACTCGTCGATCTCCCAATACCATATTGTGGATTTCCATGATCATTTTTGGAGTGTTTACCTCAATTGGACGTCCTGAACGAGGATAGTCTTCCGAGCTTGTTCTACCACAACAAAACTCAGTAAACCATTTGTGAATCATCTTAAGTGATGAAGACAATTCAACATAATAGTTATCAACAGATTTTTTCGTTTCTGTGATGGTTTTTTGCATAAAAGTTATGTTTTACCAATACTTATAATTTTGACAGCGAAAGAATGAGTTATTCAATCTAAGCAACTGACAAAGCAATGCTATTTCAAATATTAGTATGTAATTTCATATATGAAATTACACAGTATCCTCAAAACAATAACCTGTCCAAACATGTTATAACTCGTATACTAGTATTACGGCTTCATTCATTTTTACCTGACTTATCAATCTGCCCTCGTAAAATATTTTTTTGATGGACCGTTTTTGACAGACTTTTACTGGCACATAGCTAATGTAATAAGGAGTAACTTAGGCGACTTTTATTTTAGAAATTTTATGTATTTTTATTAATATAAATAAATAATAAAAAAACAACTATTCCACACAGATGAAGTACATAATACATATCTACTATTATTTTGCTCTTCTCTATTTTACTCTGCTTATTTAGGTACTTATAATGAAATCAAATAAATAAAATTATAACTTAACAATAACTTTTTTGTTAAATTCCGTGTGGACGAAGTCGCGGGAACAGCTAGTACTTAATACTTCACAAAAGTGAATTTTACTATAACAATATGAGTGAAGGGAATATATTTCTTGTACAATCAATATGCTATCTATCATCAAGATATAATATAATATAAACATGAGATTTTGAGAGACTTTAAAAATATCAAAGGTGTATGAAAAACAACATAAACCAGTTCTGGCTGAACACAAACATATCCACAGACCGACCTTCAATTAGGGTTTTAGAAATCATTGAGAAGTTACATAACAATACTAGAAAACTATTTGTATATTTATAAACATATTCTTAAACATACAATTACTTTTTGATAATGTCTAATAAAACCGATTACTGTTCAAGACCAAATCATTTGTATATAATACTAAAATCATACATAACAGAGCAAACTCAAATAACTAAGTCAAATGCAGAATTATCAAAATAATTCCAATGCTTAATTCATCTTGACAGCAATCTAGTTTAGATAACATAGCAACATATGATGACAACATTGATAACACAGCATGTTTGACAAACACCTGAGAGGTTGCTGTGTTGGCAGCAAGTGAAACAACATGTGAGGGATACCCCTTGTATTGCAAGCGTTCATAGGCTACGGCCATGGCCACTATACAAAAGGCAGGTTGTATGATGTCTACCAAAGTAGTACTAATATGCAATAAAGACCCAAGTACCTACTTGATTATAGTAATGATATTTACCTCAACTGCATAAACAAGTGGTTACACAAGTGGAGAATGAATCAACACATATAATATTACAGAAGTCAGAATGGTAGTGGTGTAGTAGAAGTTAATAGAGAATGCTTCTTTCTAGCATTATCCCATTCCTTAATTCATTACAATTGGCGGGATCCTCTACCTAAATGTAAGAATTTGGCAAAGATACTGATTTTGGACATAGAGACATCAGAATAAATAATGATGAAAAAAATAACTTTCTCAGGTTACGCGTGGAAGTTTGTTTATTAAATATTATTTATATATTTATTTCAGAAACATACATACTTGTAAAATGTATCTACTTCAAGCTCTTGCCAAATTGTCTTTTTTTTTAGGCCTTCTACATTGGCTGGAAGTGACCCTCTTGGCACTTTTATTTTAATCTAAAACTTATTTTGTACAATAAAGATATAACAATAAGAACATTTTTGATCATATGTTTTCTCAAAAGAATCATTGCTAAAAATTATATGAGTCATCATACTTTTGCAATTAAACAGAAGTTTTGACATTTGCTAGTAACTAAAATATGTATATATTAAAATGTTCTTGCCTTCTTGGTGGGACGTTAGGATCCACTTCAACCATGGTGCCATAGGTCGCTAACTGACGAACTCTTGCTGTTGAATCTAAAGAGGCAAGATCAACAAATTGCTTGCTTCGTTGTTCTTCGGTCATTTTATTATGACTATGATCAATTAACACTACCTAGGTATGTAGGTAATTGCCCTCTAATAAATTTTGTAATACGACAATTGACTTTACTCAAAAATATTATTAGAAAAATATTTACGAATTCACATTTGTAAATAGGTATGCAATTTAGAAAAGAAAACAATGACTGAAGTAAAATAAAAACACAAATTCTAAACTCAAAGACAAGTATGTCAAAACAAAAGTTATAACCTAGAGTAGAACCATCAAAATGACAGTTCCTTTTCTTTCATTACCGCATTCATCAGGCTAAGGTTGCTCACTTACGGGTCGTATACAGCACAGCGAACATTATACTATATTATGGTGTTCTTAAATAATATGCCCAAATTAAAATGGGAAATAGTACATATTATGTATGCTGATTATAATAATAAATATATTTTATGCCCCACGTGTTACAAATTCTTTTATAGAAAAAAAAAATCCGTCATAAAAAATAGCTTTCTGTTGTATAAAACCAACCAGCTAGGAAAATACTACAAAGCATGCCATACGATACGGTGTAGTGTATTTAGAGGTCCTTTGTCCGCCGCCGCCGAATGCCGCTCGCGCATGCGCAGTCAGCGCAGCGCATTGCGCGGTAGGACCACCGCAGTCTTTTAACAAGTGTCGCGCATTACAGTACTACGCGTGACAGTAATCATGCCTGGACGTCGTTACTCTAATCAGAAGTATCTCCAAATGGTACTTTGTTATCGCGGGTGCAATAACATCACTGCACAAGCGATGAACTTCTACGAGCAAAGGTTCGGAATACGAGTGAGCCATCACACCATCCTTGGCGCAGTATACAGGTTTCGTGAACATGGCCAGTTTGACCCGCATCCGGTGGACGTGGGTAGAGATCGGTATCCTGCCGAGTTCGAAGATAACGTGCTGGATTTCTTTAATCGTCATCCAATGGCGAGCACGACAGACGGAGCTGCCGTTTTCAATGTGAGCATCAGTAACGTGTGGCAGTTACTCAACGTTGAAGGGCTACATCCATACCACTTCACTATTCGACTTGAACATCTAAGAAAGGAGTTTATATTTCCAGCACGATGGAGCACCAGCCCATTACGCCTTGCGTGTTCGCGAGTATCTGGACGTTACGTACGCCATGAGGTGGATAGGAAGGGGAGGGCCAGTCCAATGGGCTCCCCGTTCCCCTGATATAACGAAGATGGTTTTTTTTATGGGGTCGTGTGAAAGATTTAGTGTATGGACAAACTGGGCATGATATTGAAAGTGTAGAAGAATTAAAAAGGCGTGAAGATGCGTGCTGTCACCTCGGCTATTCATTATATATCTGAACAGTTGTCTTCAGAGAATAAGACACATGAATGTGGCAATGCGAATGGGTGACTCAGTGGTCAACTGTCCGCTTTATGCAGACGACGCGGTATTAATAGCAAAATCACCATCCGAACTGCAAACATTAGTTACAGCAATGAAAGATGATTGTATGAGGAAAGACTTACAAACACTGCACAGCAACGGACCTGGTTTCTGCCCGTCGGCCTGGACTTAGCACAGCTGTATACTGCCGGATTACTCGGACATACCTAAATCCCCAGTTCTAGTAGTGCGATAAGCAAAAAGTGTATATGATATATTACTCGCAAACTTGTACCGTTTAATAAAACTGTGGTGAATAAACTAAGTTCGGATTTTTATAACAACTGAGTGGACCCAACTAACAATACGCTCTATCTATTGTATGCTGCGTAGATTGAAAAAGAAAAAATGGGTGCGTGTACTTATGTACGCGCGTGAGAAGTTATGCTTCTTTGGCATCATTCAATAAATATTTAACATTAATAACATTTAGTATTAATTATATTAAATAATAATATTTTAATTTATAGGAAGGGTTATTGGAGTAAAATTAAAAAACGTCGCTCAAGTAGTAGCGGCGATGTTTAAGGAATATATTACATACAAGTCAAATGTCAAGTACAAATGTTATACATTTGTAACTATAGCGCCATCTACCGGTAATACCGTGAAACATTTAGCAGCTTCTACCTGTTGCTTTTGTGTTACAGTGATGCGCGCACATCTTAAAATTTTACTCTCATATTTTTTTTTCTAACGAGCCTAAAGAAGTATAATTTCAAAACCGGGCGGTCTGAGCCGGAATTGGCTCGTTCGGAAGTGTAGAGGGCCATATCGTCGGCGAAGAGGGTAACTCCACGTGGAACAGTTTTTCGTTCTTCTCGTCGTTGGTGTATCATCCACATGCTTCTTTTACACTGTCCACCATACTTTCTTCCAAAACTTTCCAGCAATCATCCACATTTAAGTCGGAAAGGCTTGCGTTCGCAAGTATTTCGCTTCCCAGATATACATACATTCTGCTTAACAATTTCAAATTACTGTTTTTCGCTCCTCATCCTCCGAAAGGGATACGCACTCGCCTCCCCTTCTTGAAAAGTCCCACAAACCAGGTTACCACCAGGTAGTGGTCCATTTCAAGAGTGGGACCTCTAAAAACGCTCGTGTCCATTACAGTATTTCGAAGACGTCTATCTATTAAAATCAAATCAATCACACTTTTTCAGTCATTTCATCTCTATGTGTACGTGTGATTATCCTTATGATGAAATAAAGTATTCGACAAGATGAGGTTTCCTTCCATACATAAATCTAGAATTAGCTTACCTGCTTCGTTCACTCTCTTATTTCCATAAGGACCAAGAACAGATTCATAACTGTCTCGTTTGGTCCTAACCCATCCATTCAAATCTCCACACATAATCACTCTTTCCTTCCATTTAGCTAAATCCAGAACATCCCTCAAGACTCCCAAAACTTTTCTAGTTCTTGGGCACACGCTGAGCTTACGGGAGGTATGCTGCAATTAGAAATACTCGTTTAATGCCTAGTTTTATACGAACCCAGAGAACTCTAGGCCCTTCCAAACAGGAATCTTTTAAACCAAAGGCTAAGCCACAGGAGAGTACGACACTACACCAGCACTGGTATGACCCCCCCGGTCTACCTCAGACCACAGGGCCATCATTCCACCGGGCAGGTCGGTGTCCCTTTCCTTGCGCTTAGTCTCTGTCTCACACAAAGCATCTAAACGTCTCTCATTCATTACGTCCATCAGCTCGTTCATCAATCATTCAATCCACCTGTCATATTTCACGTGCCTATGCAGCACTCTGCTCTCCTCGACCATCATCACCAGGGGCGGATTGTTGCGCGTCGCCACCGGGGGACGCCCTAATCCGCACATCGGAGCGCTCTTGGTCCAGAATAGCAATCTAATTGATTGGCAGGGGTCGCGAACAAGCACGCTTCTGGCACATGATCCGCGATCATAATTGCTTAATACCCGTATGTTCATGACAATAAGCTCATTCATGATTCTAATTTCAAAATTAGCACAAAATTTTCATACATTTTTCCGACACTTATTACTCTCTTAGCGTCACTCTTCATTTCCTGAATGAAAAGTTGACTAAATGTTGACTCGGGGAATAAGGTATATTATCAAAATGTAGTTGTTGCGTTTGCAGCGACAGACTGACAAAAGTTTCAATAATGACTGTTTTAGATTCTGCATTAGTAGGGGGTTCCAGCTGCAGCTATTTAAAAAAAGACACCACGTACGAACTCGATCCTGATACTATTTTATTACATGTATTATAAAAATTGACAGCATATGATCCAGCATAAATAAAGTAATAATAATATTGGACACCAAATACAGAAACAAAGAATCAAGAAACAATTACGAAAAAATTTTAGTATCCATAACAAGCAATTTTGTAACGGCCACATCCTAGGTTTGTAACATGATACATCTTCAGCCCACATTGATTTATCTGTATTTATGATCTCAGACTTGACACAATGTGCATGGTACTGTAACCAATACTGAAGTTGTTTACAGAGCCATAAAAGTTTATCTTGCAGTAGTCTTTTCTTAAAAATTTGTCTCTTGGGCATATTTGAATTTGATAAAGGCAATAACGGACCGTTTAATTGTGACGGCGGGCATAGAGAATGGTTGTACACTTCGGGTGTATCGCAAGAAGTACATAAAGGTAAAGCGTATTGACTTTTTAGTTTGTCTATAAACATGCTTGACGAAGTTTTCAGCGATGCATTATATGCAAGACTCGTTTGGTGATCAATTTTATTGCGTCTTTTTTTATAATCAGCTAATTCAAAACTAGTAAGTATATTCGAAGAAAGTTTTCTTATTGGTACCCGTTTTCTTTGGTTGGCAGATGAGTCATGTTGTTTCATACAGTCAAGAAATAATTTCATATTTCTTATTCTGTGGCTTTTATTTTCTGAAATTACAAAATGTTTTTCGCTTGCTATGCTCTTGATTCCAGTATATTCTGAATGCTTATGTCTATGATAGAAATATGACAACGATTTTTTGTTATTTGACAATTTTCTTCCACAATAATTATTTCGCTTTTTTGCGACACAGTTATTTTTGAAACCCTGAATAGCATCTGTAGGAAAAATCCTATTACTCCTATTATTGCCCTCATCTACTCGCACTGTCGGTTTTGTAATCTGTCTTCTATTTTTATAAATTGAACTAAATGTTTTTTTAAGGGCAGGAGTGTCATTTTCATGTCGGAAACATTTGAGGCATAACAAGGCACTTGATGGGTTTTCTGGCTGGCAGATAAGTAGTGTCTGTATCCGTTTCCTTGTTTCCAATATCGTGTAAACATCACTGAACGCATTTAACACAGGTTTACACAAGTTAGCAATGTTCTTGATTAATAAATAAGATAGTTTTACATTTGTACATTTATGATCAGAAGTATTATCAGGTATTTCTTTTATAGGGCATAAAGGATATGTTATAAGCCAGCACAAAACAACGGCAATAATGCAGGGCAACCAAACTAATAAAATCAAAATAAATAAACCGTACTTGACAACAGTTTTGATTCGATCACAAAACCACTTTAAAGAGGGTTTAATTCGACTACATAAAACGCACCTATTTTTGTATCCCCTCACAGAGCTTACACCGACGCATGGCTTATTGTTGTACTTTAACATTACGGAGGGTACTTGACACTCCTTTGAAAAACACGAAGCTTTTAAATATGGATTACAGTTATAACGTGCTTTTACTTTACTTCTTGTCGTGCAAATTTTACAATGTGCAATCAGTCGAGCTTTCGAGTTGCTTATGACAGTCGTATCCGATTTTCGTTTCCAGACAGAAAAACATGCATCTTCTCCTATGATCTTTTTGTCAAGACAACTTCTACCGTTTACTTTATTCCTGCCTTTTCGAGCGCAAGCTGGATTGCAAGTATTACAGCTTACTACGCCAGATATTCTAATTGGTGACTCCAGTGGTTTTAACTGTTTCTCTATTTCCAATATTGAGTAAACATCATCGAACGCAATTAATACAGGATTGCATAAGGTAGCAATAGTGTTAATTATAAAATATGATATTTTTCCTTTTCTACTATTGCAATCAGAACTTCTGAAAACATTTTCATTAAAATTAGGCCGTAACGGATACGTCATGACCCAACACATAACAATGGTTATAATACACGGCAACCAAATTATTACTGTCATTATAAATAAACTATACTTGATAATAGTTTTGATTCGACCATAGAACCACAGTAAACAGGGCTTAATTCGACCACAAAATACACAACGACTTCTACAATCCTTCAAGGAACTTATACGGCGAGGGTTATTATTCTTCATTAAAGATGGTACTTGGCACACTTTTGAAAAACACGGATTTTTTAAACATGGATTACAGCTACTATATGTTTTTATTTTACTTTTTCTCGTCTTACGAATTTTGTAGCGTTCCATTAGTCGATCTTTCGAGTTGCTAATGATAGTAATATCTGATTCCGTTTTCCTGCAACAAAAACGAGTATTCGTTCCTATAGTGATGTGGCAAAGGCGAGTTCTGCTGTTTATATTTTTCCTGCTCTTGGATAAATAAAATGGACTGTAATGTAATTTGTCCCATTTTGCTTTAGAATTTGAACTGTTTAGTGGATATGTGTTTCTTTGTAAGCTCAAAATACTACATGGTGAACGAATGTTGTCTAGTGAATAGTCTAACGTACGTACAATTTTTTTTCTAGGCCTCATAACTGACATATTAGATTTTGGCTTTCGACTAATCTTGGACATAATTTTTATATCATTATTACTTTTGCCGCATTCATTCCGTTTAGGGATCGTAATACATTTTCCTACTTTACTGTTCATCAGTCTATTGGTTTCTAGGTGATCTGTGGCATGATTACTTAAATAGTGATCATTAGGAGAGAAAAAGGGTATATTAATGTTACAGGCTTTGTAACGTTTATTCAGGGTTTTACTTGCCGATTTCTTTGGAGCTTCTGAAAAAAAGAAGTTGTGAGATTGTTAATGTGCTATAAATATATTGCTGATGTGATATAAATACATGTCGTTAATTTAAACACTCAATACGTATATATATATATATATTTATGTTAATTTCATACATGTGGACACTATAAAAAACCTATTATTGTAGTGAATTTCAAAGATTGAATGACTTATTATAAGTTTACAATGAAGGTTAACAGTTATTACATACGAAGTATGAGGAAGTATATAAATCCGGATTATTATCGCCATTTTATTTTGACATAGAGGTTGACGAGAGTGTTTCAGTCACCGTCTATACCGTCAATATTTTTAATTATTTTTTAAAAGTTGTAGTTTTCATTAAGTTTTTTAGCAGTAATACGTTTTCATATTGTGTTATTGTTGAGTTTCTGTTATCAGAACGTTGTTCTGGGTGAAAATGAATGAACGTGAACCATGTAATTTTTGCCCTTTAAGAAGAAAAAGCATTTCAAGCATATTCCAATGCATTCAACGAACATGGAGACTGTTATTATTAACATATTAAGACACGTAGAAAAGACTTCGCCTCAGTGCATCGATTCATATGTTTGATAACTTATGTTATCTTTGTTTACATTTTGTCTCAAGCCCAACTGAATACGTTATAGCATAGTATTATAGCGAGAGTTCTACGATTTACGTTACTGCTATGTTTGCGTTTACAACGATACTTCATGAGGGAGGGAGGGAATTTCATTTATAAATATTTTCCATTCGAGGCGACGCTAAGATTTTCATATAAAAAAAATTATAAACGCTGATGTAGTAAACCGCGAGCTCATTATGTTACCTACATTTTTTCTGGTAGAAGTGCAGAGTACTGAAGTATAGATAATAAAATAAATTACACTTACCTCTTGTGTTATAATTTTTATTTGTTACATCATTAAAAATGTCTTGGCCTGTTTTGTAACGTACATTGTTGTATGGTTTAACATCATTGCGTATAATTTTTGGCGCAACTCGTTTTACTGATAATTTTGGGCGTAGAGTCGGAATATGGTTTACTACACCGCCAACATATTTATGGACTTTATTATTATTAAAATTGACTGTATGTAAATGATGAAAATCCATCTTCATATCAAAGTCTTGTCCGTATCGCAGAGAAAAAAATCAAACCAGGCTATAGAACTTAAACGTTAATATTTAAACGTTGGCACGCATTGTAATTCATAACTTACTATAATTATTACAATTATAAAAATAAATCCAACATTAAAACATGAATTAAGCTAGACACTTGGTATAATAATCAAAATAATATGGTTAAAAATCATAGACTATTATAGATAATCAATCTGTGTATAGATAGTATCATAGTATCTAAATTCCATATTCTGTTTGCACGGCACAAATACCACAATTGGTAGGAACAGGAACTCCTTGCACTTGCTCTAGCATAAGTGTAGGGATTACAGGAAAATATATTTGTTGAGACTATTAACAAATCACAATCACAAATCTATCTAACATTTAAAAATAAATAAATACAGTCTTGGCTCCGAGTACAACTTTGTTCCTTTCGGAGTAGAGACCCTTGGTGCGTGGGGTCCAGGCGCGCAGTTGCTTATTCAAGAACTAGCGAGACGTCTTATCGACGTCACTGGCAACCAAAGAGCTGGTAGCTTTCTCGCTCAGCGCATTAGTATTGCTATTCAGCGTGGAAATGCTGCCAGCATCGTTGGTACAATGCCGCGGGGGGCACACTTTTTGGATTTATTTTAGGTTATTATTATTATTTTAGATTTATTAAATTTTAAATGTAAAGTAGTTTTAGTTTTATTGTGTATTTATTTCATTTTAGTTAAGTAATTTGTTATATATTCTAACTTACATAGTTCATTAGATAAATTATTAATGCAAAATAAAATTTATATCTAACTTAAACGTAAATATAATATTTGCTAGTCTATCCACTGGAACGCTTGACAGCTACATGCACGGTGTGCGTGGTATACATGACGGGTAGCGGAATAGAGAAACAGTCTCTTCAGTTATATTTCTGTGATTCTTTTTGCTGTGACATTACAGTTACAGTAGTGGCACGCTATGATGGCCGTTTTGACATATTACAATAGTGATGTGAAATGTCAATTTGCCATCGTCAAAACGTAGGCGTATAGTAAATGACAGTTCAGAACTAAGAATGTATTATCTTCAGAAACACGTCAGTCAGCTTAGGTTACTTCTTACAAGAAATAACAAAGACTTCTCTAAAGCATGGTTATTATGATGATGGAAACATGATGCCTTATCGGCGCCAGAGTTCATGAAGCCTCCTCGTGTTGATTTTCAATCGGACGGTGATACTCTTGCATCTGTATCCATGAAAGGGATCAGAGTCTAAAATAAATGATTTACACAAGATTCAACATCTCGATGATACTGAGTGGAATAGTGGTCGTTATAAAGACCTTGAGAAGAAATATGTAACTAATATTGGTTTTACCAATTTAACCATGAATGACTGATCGTTAGCTTTTGAAACTAAACTTAACCATTTGTGATCTTTGGCCCAGACGTTTGGGGCATTAACAAACACGTAATTTTTGAAAATGGTTCAACAGAATGCATTGAAAGATCTGTTGGAATGGGCCAACGATAGCAGCACTCTTTTGATTCATGAGTCGAGTCAGTCAGATGCATGCATCAGTTTCCAAAAAAGGAAGCTATTTTCTAATACCTGCACTTATGTGGACATTTATATAGGTATTAAACCAAACCGTGTCTACTTGCCGAAGGTAGCCAAGTTGCACACAAAAATAGACTTCCGTATTTGCCTGCCGAGGGCAACCAGGCCACACCGAGGCGGTCAACCGACCCCATGGTGTCCTTTCTAGAATTTGGCTATAACAGACTTCAGCAAGCTTGTGCTTCTGAAAGAGGCAAATCTCACACAGGCAAGCAGAACTACTACTGGTCGATTAAGTCTGTTCCTGCCAGTCTATGGAAGCTCCACCTCATATTTTGAAAATTATTTGGGGGTACCGAATCCTATTTATAAAGAAACCCCCACTACGAGTCACGCACCAGATTCAATCCTGGGTATCAGTTCCGCCCGCCTTACACGCAGAAAAAACCCAGATGTTGAAAAACTCTGTAATTGAAGTAGCACCACACCACAGAATTGTTTCAAGAAACAGATTTGTTTCAAGGCTTGTTTCGGTAAAGAAGATAGACGGTTTTCAAAAGTCTGATCTTGCATCTCAAAATCTTAAACAAATTCGCCAAATCAAAGAAGTTTTCATCGATAAACATGCACAATGTACCTCATTTTCTACAGCCAGGTAATTTTATGATGATAATCGACCTGCACCAAGTATATTTTCACGTGCCTCTGTCAAAGTCACACGAACGATTTCCGACGTTCGTTTTCAACAACAGAACTAGGCATACAAAATGTCCTGTATCCCGTTCGGCATCGCTTGGGCTCGAAGAACTTTTGACATCTTATCCAACTGGGTGGCATAAAAACTGAGGGAGCGAGGTATAAGGGTTACTTGAACGACTTTCTACTGGTAAGTCATTGTCCTCTAACACTCCAAGAGCACAAACCGTCAATCTCATAACCAACATCTGATGGGTAATAAATAGAGGATAGTTATCTACGAGACCGACATAAGAAATAAAGTTTCTCGGTATTCTTTGAAATAACCGTTTGAACACGAGAAACATTTTAAACAGAAAAATGTTGAGACTTTCAAATCGCTTGCTCGAAGCTCAATAGAAGAAGAATCTGATACTACTGAGTTTCAAAAACTTGTTGGAACCCTGCAGTTTTCCAGTTTCATGGTACTCGTAAATCTCAGAACACTGCACTATCGAAACTTTCAGTCCAGTCTGGAACAGGCCCTAACTACAGCGAAGGAGGTTACAATAACCAAATCAGCTAAACAAGACATAAAATGGTGGTTGGAGAATTCTCGCGACATGACCACTATTTGGACATCTCATGTATACTAATAACTCGTCATGGACACTTCAGGCGTTGGATGGGGAGCTTATGTCAACGGCGAACATAGGTACTGACTTACAGCAACATTCGACAGAAATGTCGAATCAAAACAGTCATGTTCCAGAGTGATAACAAAACAGCACTGGCATATCAGTGAAAAAAAAGAGGGACGAAATCAAAAGCTCTACATAAGGATGATCTACATGTACTAAAAATAAAAAGGGTCCCAATATGAGACCTGGGGCACCCCAATATTAACATTACTGCCTTTAGATTTGACATCATTTATGTCAACAGTTTGTATTCTGTTGTTTAAGTAAGTTGCGATCAAATTATGGGCTTTACCTCTAACTCCATAATGACACACCTTGAGAAATAATGTCCGATGGTCGACACAATGAAAAACTTTGGAGAGATCACAGAAGACTCAATAGCATCCTGGGATATCTCCCATGCGCTAAGAACATGCTTGACCAATGCTACCCCCGCATCTGTAGTGGATTTACATGCTGTATATCCGTATTGTGCACTATGAAAAATTTCATTGGTCTTAGAGTTGTAATTAATCAAGTATTATCTTTTTGAATACTTTACTCAATACTGGCAAAATAGATACGGGTCTGTAATTCCCCAGTTCACTTTTTTCATCAGATTCATTTTTGAATAATGAAATTAATTTACTAAATTTCATTAAGTCTGGAAACATACCCATATCTAAATATTGCTTAAAAATAAATGCCTAGTTTTTTGCAATGATTGAAAACCCAAGCCTAAATAGCTCCCTGGAGGGTTTTTGTGCCTGCCTGCGAGTGTATGAGGTCACCAGTAAATTCCTAAAGAGTAGCCGTGTTAGCAGCAGAAGTGGCACGCGCGAGTGATACTTAATATATTGCAAGCGGTCATAGGCTAAGTAGGGCCGTATGCTTGTATGTCTCCCGACCGGGTATATAAGTACAAAAAAGAACTACATACTTAAAATATCTGAGTGTTATGATATATAACAATCTCTCCTTTAAATTACACATTATAACGTTCTGCAATATGTAGAATACGTAAACTTATTGTTATTCTTCTAAAACTTCGCCACGCTATGGAAGCCAAACTACTAAAATTGAAGTATTTTGCACAGAGTCAGTCTTGTCTTGGCGGAGTTCACCAAAAACAACAGTGAAACCTTTGAAAATAGCGCAACGAGCACTGCTTAAAATATCAACTTTTAGTCCTATTCACTAAAAGTTAATTTTACTAGAAACGAGGCGTTCGCGATTAGATAACTACATGTACTGGCCACCGTCCTTAAACAACACAGACTTTAATACGAGTATATTAAACATCGCGATGAGATATGGATCCAACATGTAGAGGGCTTTAAGAAGATTGATGTAATGTGTTACATCCGCCAATAACCGCTCGAAGGATATCAATGGACCAATGCACTCGTGACGTGAACAAGTTTCGGTAGGTATTGGGACTATCACGAAAGTGTCCGAAACTAATGGAGTATTGAAAGACATTAGCGAAAATGGTATAACGAGTGATTGTTCAAGGTGTGATAATTCGAATGTCTAGTGACTACCAGAAGACAAGAATATTATGTTAATTTTATAGTTTCAGCACCGGGTATGAGCAGGATAACTATTAAAGCAGGCTTATAACCGTGTACCCTATCTGATACGTCGTCTTCAGCAATCAGGCTTTACCTGCGAAATGCGAAATTGCGAAATTACACAATAAATCGTACTCTTACATGGTTTCTATGATTGACGATGATTCTTACGAGGGTCCAAAGCGTAGAAAAAAATATTATTTCTTGTTGGAAGAAGACTGCAATTTATTTAGAAATCACTCGAAAAAGGTAACCTGGGAGCAGATATTAAAACAATTAATTAATGTACAACACTTCAGTTTTAAATCATTTTAGCTACTATTTTACCTTTAGGTGCAAGTGACTCCTTTATCATCTTTAGCTTCAAAACCAGCCTCCCTGCACATGTACATAATACATACACCTAACTAATTTACAAACTCTGACGAAAGCGAGGTAGGGCGCATCGAAGCAGCCCTTCAGGGGAAGTACACCACACACTCCAGCTCTTAGAAGACCGCAGACAAACAACAACTGCAAACCTACAGGAGTAAAATGCATCCCTTCCTAATGGGCATGAAATATCTAAGATTTTGTCTCATCTTTGAAATCTGAAATTTATAACATAACAAATGAATGAGCTCCCAGCCGAGGTTTTTCCAAAGGACTACAGCATGGAGTTCTTCAAGAAATGCCTGAAGAGGTTTTTAGAGGGTCGGCAACGCATGAGTGACACCCCTGATGTTGCAAATGACCATAGGCTACGGTGACTGTTTAACATCAGCCAGGCCATATGCTTGATTGCCACCTTAGTGGTATAAAAAAAATACAAAGAGGGTTCAACTATTTTATGATGGTAAAGGGTTTTCCCTTTGCCACTAGTGTAATGGTACCAGAAAATCTTATCGATAATAAGATTGCGTAATATTATTCAAAATTAGAATGGTTTAAAATTCCTTAAGATTGTTGTATGGTCGAACACAACATGGCTGTTCGCACATGTGCAACCCATTATATTTTTTTTGTCTGTTGGCACGGAGCTCGTCGAGCTTATGCAATGAAATTAGGGTTACCCAAGAGTGTAGAACGAACCCACGTAAGATATGTTGATGTTTTGGTGAAATTCAAAATTGATAATGAATACAAGATCGAACCGATCTGTTGGAAATAATTATGACAAATAGATGTTTGAGAATAATTGGATTACAAGTGGTTCGACGCAATCCCTGCTTCTAAGAGAAAGCTCTTAGATGTTGCGGCCAAGACTTTAAGTCTGGAGTTTATTCGGGTATTTAGAATAAGATCTAATTTGGGTACTAATCACAGTTAATTAGCATGTGTAAAATTATGCATTATTCGGTAAATTAAGTTAGTTGTAAGACCTAGTCTGGAGTGGATAATGTGTACGGAACCTTGCGTTTAAACACAGATCGGCGTGGCGGTTTTACGGGGGTGAAGTACGGGGGGTTTGTCGTGGACTATATAGGAATGTGAAGCGTGGAGACGGGACACAATAGCCAATACTGACGGTGAGGCGAAACGTATTTCGGGAATTCTTAAAACTTGGTACTTTTGTAACTTAAGCAATCAGTATTCGTTGGGCTATTAGGCTATAAGATTTGTTAACCAATTCTTATAGTTTTCTTTAAATTCGCGATAGTTTGTTTTAAAGTGGCTTGTTATTAAGCAGTATCGACACATTTCAAGCACCGTGGTAAACTGACTGTGACAACTGAGCGGAGTTTGAAGTGTATAGAATCAAATACACGATTTAGTACGGACAGGTAAGCCGTGTCTAGATCTTCCCACATTACACTAGGGAAACGCTTTGCTAGCTCGAAAATAAAGCGCTGGTGAAGTGTACACATACATTTATCGAATGTCGGGGCGACTATGAATCCCTAGATTTGAGCAATTTATTAATTGTGGAAGATCTAGGCTCACGTGAGTCTGCGTGAGTCACATTCGAAGTTAACGGGCCATAGAACTAGGAGATCAGATACACACACGCCCGTTGGCTGTCTACACAAAGTTATATACACATATATATATTTTATAACACGACTATCTATACACAACGTTCTTAGACACACTCGCGTTAGGGCGTTAGGTCATATCCCGGGTCTTGTTTCTTTAAATCCGCGATAGGTTCTGTTAGATAATTAGGAGTAGGATTATAGAATTTAAGTTGTAAGGTTCCGTATAGGATCCATTGTCGACTAAGTTATAAATAAGTGCTTGTTCGCATGAGTTTGAATGTTTATTGAATAAGGTAGTTGGTAGTATAAGGATCTCGCGATTTTGACTATATAACGCTCTCATTTTATTCTTTTGAAAAAAAAAAAGAAGATATATTTATATCAGTAAATGTAACATCATAGTGTGCGGTAGAGATTAATCAGTGTTTAGCCCCGTGGCTTTGAATATCGATTAATTTTGGTTGGGCGCTCAGTGGTGGGTTAGTCGGGCCTGTAACCAGTCTGAAAGCACGCATATCAACCGGTTATTCACTCGACTGACATGGTAAGGGTACCGTACACTTTACAATAAATGATGAAGTTTCTTTAAAGTAAGGTTGGAATACCATAAACACGAGAGCATAGCTTGCGCGTTAACGTCCCGCGTGAATAAGCAAAAGAACGCTATAAGCGTCAATAAACTTTGATTTCCGATAAGCTTGTAATTCGTTCGTATAGCGAGAAAGTAATTAACATGTCTTTAAAATGTTAAGGCAATCCGCCGAGTGTATTCAATTCACTCCCATCCAGTCCCATTAATTGGTAAAACCCGATCAGGGTTTAAGAGCTCTTACACAATCAATAATGCGCACATATAACTTATAATATATAAATTATACCAATGGACTTGGAATATTTAAGGCTTGGAGCAGTGGCTATTAGTTGCAACAACAAATATTAAATAAAAGTCGTACGCACACAAATACATGTTTATATAAATACATTGTTTCTTTGCGAAGAAACCAGCTCCAAAGACCTTAGCTGTGTGTTGGAAATCCCGGCCAGGGTAAACAAGCCACGATATAAATATTATAATTCAACCCACACACATGCAAATAAAAGTTCGACTAATCTCGAGCTTATGGGCGGATTTCCATTATTAACTCATATATACGACACTAGGCACTAAAACATCGAAATATCTTACATCAATATATATATATATCAACAAATCGAAGTAGAGCTGTTATTTCAACTGTACATAGGGTGGGAAGATAGGGCTTTAGGTAAATACAGAATACGTAAGACGATACTAGGTAGCATAGGTAGGGCTTGATCACGAAACGCATAGGTAGAGCTTAAAACTGAGATTAGGTTATCTAGGTAGGACGTAATATTAAACACATACGTAGACCTTAGAACAGGTACATTAAAGAAGTATAGGTTAGGCACATAAGTAGGGAATTTAGGACATTAGGTAGGGAAGATTTGTAGAGCTTAGCAAGGCAGAAACGGTTAGTTCGTTAGGTAAGATAATAATAACAAAATAGCAATAGAATTAGATAGGATTCATCAGTAGCAGTAGGTGTAGTTAAATAGTAGGTAGTGAAAATAATAGTAGGCAGATAGGCTGGACACGCTCCAGTCCATTAAATTAGGTAGGAGCCAATAGGCATATCGGTGAGTAGGCTTAGGCGTGCTGCATGCATGTCCATTACATCCACTACATCCACATAGGTTTCATTCCGTTTACATCCCGAGGCAAAAGCAGTAGGTAGGTAGGGTGGGTCGCCCTGCGCTCCACTACACTAGGCAATATGCAGCACAGTGCCTGGCGGTAAATATTGCACTTCGACCTTCGGAAAGAGACAATCGGCTTACTTTTAGGTTTTTAATTCTTGAATACTGTTGTATTATTACGTCTCGCATAGATTTTATTTTTAAATAGCCTTAATAAAAGTCTCCCCAATGCTGAAGTATATTTTTATGCAATATTACGAGCAGGAGTTAAAACCAACACGCAGTACAAATAAAGATAACAGTACCAAGAAATATTGTTTAGCATTATTTCTAGCTTTAGTTGTCTATACAAAAAAACTGTAATATCAGGTATCACATATTAACAATCAGAGCAACAGGCGCAACAAAAGCATTTACATAGTAAAAGACACAGCAAGCATGGTGTCCAAAATAGTGCTGCAGCGACAAATAATAACATATGACCGAGTTTCTTCCATTCGTATCGAAGATCCAAATAATATGGGTAAAATTTTGGCCAGCGCTTATATATCCAAAGCTGTGGAGTTTTTCGAAGGGACATTAAAAAGCAGTTGTCTGCGGCTCTAGACGATCTGTTTCTACGAGCATGAGCCCGTGTCCTAACAGTCTCACATGAGTGGTTATTGCCAAATGTTCTGCGACAAACCGACTGAAATATTTTTTTCTCTATAACTTTACGCGACCAATTAAATAAACGGTTAATCTGTGATTCGCGCTTATTATTAAAATTCCATTGAACTTTCTTAAATATTTTACTACGACACTGTTTCCGTGCAGTCTTTTTTTTATTGGCCTTAACGTCTTTTCTTTTACATGTTATGATATTGTAATTCTTTGTCTCATTAATAGCATCTAGAACTGCAAGAAGTTGTTTTCTTGTTAGTTTTAGTTCATCCATAATCTGTTTAGTGTTCTGTTTACATTTAGGTACGTTACATTCCAGTTTTCTCCCTTTCTTCGTTGATTTGCTTTCTTTCAGATGTAACAAACCACATTTTTTTTGTAATTCACCACATAGCTGAATGGTTACTGGTTGTAATTTATATTTTATGTTAGGCATCATGATTGTACTTATTCTTCAACATACACATCACATATTTCGAAATAACTTTCTTTAAAATCCCTTAAATATATATTTTCTTCATTGATCTCAGATTTCAGAAAACTCGAGATATTCCTGGATTTTTTCTATTAGCTGTAGCTTAGGTATTATTATTTCATTTTATTTTTAATATTTTTTTTATAGTTATTTTAATTAAGTCTTATTTTATTACTACATTTTTAGCTGAAGTTACATGCAACATATTTATAGATACAAAGCAAATCAACATAACATTAATAAATCACGAAAATTCCATTTGTCTTCAAAATACATCATTTATCCTCAGACATTGAATGTCAATTTTGACTGTGCCATGTATAGTGTCATGTAACGTTATCTACGTTAAAAAACACAACAAGGCAACAGTTTGCTGTGACAATGTACGCGCAGTATGCCGGAGATGACAACATTGATTGAAATATATATATGTATATATATATAAACTACTACGGTGGCAAACAAGCGTACGGCCTGCCTGTAGATGGTAAGCAGTAACCATAGCCTATGGACATTAGCAACACCGGGGGTGTCACTCATGCGTTGACGACCCCCGTAAAACCCTCTTCACGCCTGTCTTGAAGAACCTCATGCTGTAGACCCTTGCAAAAACCTCGTCATAGAACTTATGAGGGTCGGCTAGACTTTGTAACATATTATCATGTGCCCGCAAAACTATATTTCTTGATCGCCACTAAGGCAGAATTTTGTTCATTACTGGTGCATAAATGTATTACAAGCATTTCTAGGCTACGGTAACCGCTTTATATCAGGTGGGCTGTATGTTTGCATGCCTCCCGACGTTGTATAAAAGAAACGCTTCATTGTATTTACTTGACTTCTTAAGTTATAGCTAAATAAGTACTTAATTATTCACGTTACCGGAAACGAAGTATATATTTTTTTCTCAACGTCATTTCCGTTTGAAAACGTTATTTCCATTCGAAAAAGATCTGAATTACTTATCATGTCGCGTCTAAAAAATTTTGACTTGAAAACAAATTAATTAATTACACGGATAATTTCTTAAATATTTATACTTAATCTATCTATCTATAACTTCACGCCAAATCCCTTGCGTGGTAGGCAGAGAGGACCGAGCGCCACGTGACTCGATCTTTACATACCTCACTCGCTTCTTTAACATTCATTGCTCTACGCTCGCTCGCACGCTCGCTGGTTTCTAGGGCTCCTGACATCACCTTCCGATATAACTCGACCAATTTTGTCATGGTATAATAAGTCTTGGCCTTCCTCGGCATCGGCTCCTACATCCTTCCACTTTTGCATTATACCTAGTCTTGTCATAAATACTGAAACAAAGAAAAAAAAATTCTATTGCAAATAACATTTATTACTTTTACAGTGTATAAGTTAGTTTAATACATAAATATAAAACAATTTAAAATATAAAAAGCTTATTCGAAGTGGTCTCCATTTGCTGTCATACAGTCCTTTAAACGTTGAGGCCAGTTATCAATAGAAGCACGCACTCTTTCCATGGGAAAATTCTTCACTGCCAATCGTACGGATTGTTTTAGGGACTCCAAATTATCATGGCGTTTAGAGCAAGCCGTACTCTCTAAAACTGACCATAAATCATAATCCGGCGGATTAAGATCGGGACTAGACGACGGCCAGTCTTCAGCTCCCTTGAAGTCCGAAACGTTCGTTTCCAACCAAGACTGCGTAGACCGAGCTTTATGACTCGGCGCCGAGTCTTGCTGGAAGAACCATTCTTGGTTATTGAACATGGTGTCGTTAAGGGGCTTCACCACCTTCTCAAGAGGTATCTTGATACACTTGTGCCGATGTTTTGATACCTTTTCCACAAAAGTATGGCTCAGTCACTCCTTCATAGCTAATACCCCACCAAACCATCACTGAAGTTGGATAGTGCCCACGTTGCACTCTGTCGACTAATTGGGAAGCTTCCTTAGAGCTTTTAGTATAAATACAGTCATTTTGTTTGTTAAAATGTTGCTCAATTGTAAAAAAAATCTCATCCGTAAACAAAATTTTTCTGTGACCTCCCTTTGCGTACCGCTTCAATAGTTGTTTCGATTTTGCCACCCTATTCTTTTTTAAATTATCAGTTAAGAAATGACCAGTACGTCTCTTATAGGCTGCAAGTCCTAAGTCATCTTTTAAAATACGCGATATGGTTCTAGGTGTTATCTTCATCTCCCGAGTTAAAATATTTTGCTTTCGGACAGGATTTCTTCGAATTCTTTCCCTTACTGCTTTGACCACCTTTTTCGTACGAACACTATGTACGTGGACGGCCAGATCTATTTCTGCATCGATGTTTTTCTGTCACAAACAGAGGAGGTCTCGTTGTACCTATTAATAGCCCGGTACACAAACATTTTACTAATGCCAAGCGTATGGAGAGTTTTAAAAATTGTATTTGGCATACCTACTTTCTGTAATGCAATCACAGCGATTCGGTTCTCTTTATCACCCGACTCCATTTTAGTATCGCAAAATATTGTACAATGCATTGGCGCCAAAATGAGAAAACTCAATGAACAATCATATAAAAATGACAGATTCCAAATTCAAATAAAATTTTGTTTATTTTTTATTGTAACAGTATATAGCCAGACTAAGTACGAGTATATCTGCTTCGTCTTTATTTCATTTTTTTCATTTATACTTAATTCCAATTTAATTCTAGTTGCTTATTACCAAGGTAAGATGTCAGATGTTACACATTGTATGCGACTACTGTAAGGCTCGCTCGTTTATTTTAAACTAGCTGCTGCCCGCGGCTCCGCCAGCGTGGAGTCAAATAATGTAGCCTATGTGTTAATTCAGATGATAATCTATCTACGTGCCAAATTTCATTCAAATCCGTTCAGCCATTTAAGCGCAAATAAACATCCATACATACAAACTTTCGCATTTATAATATTAGTAGGATTTGTGATAAGTATGAACATATTTTTTTAAGTCCATAGCAACGTGATCCGTAATCGGTATCGGTGCCATTGCATTATCAAACAGATGAGAAAAGGGTATGACGTTGTAAATATCATAACTGTCTCGATTTACTAGAGGTATTTGGTTTTTAAAAATAGTTATTCTAGCTCTTACCCTTAATATTCTGCAGATGCTAGACAAGTTCGTTCGAAGATTGTTTATGAACAGAGATAAATTTATTGCTAGTTACACAGAAACCAATCCTAACTAGTCTTGAAGTTGGACTGGCATAAGGAAATTAAGATCCCGTTGCAGTAAGTTAGTAAGACTATCCAAAAGTATTTCTTATACTATTCAGATTTGATAATACCCTATTATCAAATCTGAATAGTATACGAAATACTTTTGTTGTTGTAGTATAGTTGTAGTTGTTATTGGGCTAGGGTTTTCTGTGAGGTGGAGATACTTCCCCAGAAGGGCTGCTTTGATGCACGCGACCTCTCTTAAAAACATATAGACTAAGACAAACAGACATGTTCATGCACACAAATGTTTGTGCTGTGTGGGAATCGAACCCACGAACTTTGGTGTCTAAGTTGCGTCATTCACGACTGCGCCACCGAGCTCGTCAAACATATCTTTGTCATTTAATTTAGTTAGTAATGATAAAAGCAGGATCATATCTATGAAAATCTTGTTGTTATCGTAAAAACTGCAATAAACAACCGATTTTAGTACATGAATTATTTTAATAAGTTAGCTTAAATACTTCCACAGGCGGAATGCGCCCGAACTTTCTTAAAAATTAACAAGTAAAAACTAAACTAAATGCTTCCAAATGATAATTATTGACAGTTCCTCCCACACGTCCATGTCCTATATACATTGTATAATAATCTAAACCACTACACACCACAACTAATCGGCGTCATTTTTTTTCAGGAATAACTCTAAACATCCAATTGTCCCCATTCAAAATAAGTAGCTTTAATTTTTGTACTTGGGTACTAGCAATAGTATTTGAAACGAGTGGTGACCAATGTTGTTATTACTAATATCTACGTGTGTCAACAATTTAATGAATGCTCTATTTAAATGTGAATCATGCATAAGTTAACAGCTGTTACAATAATTGTTGTATAACAGCCGCATTCACCGCATTTATACCTCCGAGAGTGACGGGTCACCGGCATCGAGTCCCAGTCCTGCAGGGCGAGAATGCAAGAATTATTACGCAGGCAATAACACCAGCTAGTTGCGTTTCTATAGTCACGGGTAAAGTACATTACTGTTCCATGACTACCACTCGAACTCTCTCGCGCGTACAAAACCTTGGAGAACCAGAAATGTATTATGTAACATTTTAAGATGGCATCGAAGTTTGTGTCAAAGCACGGGCTTCGCAATCGCAGAATTCCGTGCGAATATCTCACGGGAGCAACGATGCGAAACTGTTTGTTTGAAGAAAAGACTGAGGGAACGAACAAAGGTAGAGTCAAGCTTTATGTAAGTTCACATCAGATAATGATTCATGATGAATTCATATGAGTTTATTGCAAACAATTTTGATAAGATACTCTAGTATTCTATTTATTTTTACGTTAGACATACTCCCATACAATTGGATATAAAAATATGTGTCACATACTCGTAAGGCGTTGAGAAAAGTGGGCCTCTTGCCTACATATTTTTTTCTTGATTTATCATGTCAGTTATGTGTGACACATATTCGATCGAGAATTTTCAAAAATTTTGTGGTTTGCCATCGGTCACCCTGTCGAAAACAACGCGTGTTCGCTCATCTGTTTCAAGTGATCACAGTAACATTGTATACTACTTGAGTACTAACTCTACATATTACCCTTTTTGTGTTTAGTATCAATGAAGCGTTGTACTCCGTGGTAACAATCGATAACGTATAGAGCAAAGCTCGCCTTGCTATCATTCAGGGTGTATTAACGACAACATAGATGTACGGCAGTGAAACATGGGTATGACAGAAGAAGCATGAAGCCAGGGTGCACGCCGTAGAAATGAGAACGTTGAGGAGAATGTGTGGAGTGAGAATGATTGATGGAGTAAAAAACAGCACGATACGGGAACTTTGTGGAATGAAAGATGATATAGTGACAAAAATTAAAAAGGGTATGCTGAGATGGTTTGGTCATTTAGAAATAATGAATGACAAAAGAGTTACGAAAGAAGTGTAAGTTCAGGCAAGAGTGAATGGAGATTTTAGGAGGTGCCGCCCTAGACACACACATATAGATCAAATTAATGATGTGTTGAAAAAGGGCCAAATCAAAAGCACCCAAAACCGAAGATCATGCATGATGATGAGTGTGGAAGAAACGAGAGGGGTTATTTGGATCGTGCACCTGCCGTTCGATTCGGCCTCTGCCTACCCCATTGGGAGACTAGCGTGATTATATGTATGTAGGTATGTATGTAATAAAATAGACAGTTGTAAGCCCTACTTTAGGAAATATGGCATACTCCCGCTCCCATGTATGTATATATTAGATATATGCCAATTTGTACGTGAGCACCCGTACTTGTATACAAGACGCCAGGACATACCTACCGGCTACTCGTTACGGCACAGAAACAAACTGCAGACACCGGTCGCTCGACTAAACATACATTCATCGAGCACGTTAAATATGTCAATAAAAATATACAATAAGCTACCTTTAGCCTTGAAAGAATGTCATGACAAACATTTTAAAAAAACATTAAAAAATATCCTACTTGCCAAATGTTATTATTCAGTAAGTGAGTTCCTAAACGATGTTAATATACAATAAATATAAATGTTAAATAGATTCAGGCGTTACTTTGCGAAAGTCAAATCTATATGCAATTTGATCGTACCTTACGAGGATTGTCTAAAAATCCTCAAGTCCTCTTTAGAAAGTAAATTCATTCATCCTGGCGAGACAGATGACATATTACGACTGACAAGACTTTGCATGTCTCAAAATTATTTTCAGTTTGATAATAAATACTATTTTCAAAAAGAAGGGTTAGCAATGGGGTCCCCTCTTAGTCCATTGATGGCTGACTTATTTATGGATAATTACGAACGCGAACACATAATCGGTAAACCACACATATTCTATTACTATAGATATGTCGACGATATTCTCATATGCTGGACAGGTACCAATCGTCAATTAGATCTCTTTGTTTCCAAATTAAATAAAATCCACCCTAAAATTAAATTCACTTTAGAAATAGAACAAAATAGTTCACTTCACTTTTTAGATTTAACCATAACTAAAAATCAATCCCTCCATCAATTTTCGATATATCGTAAACCAACTCATACCGATACCACGATTCCCGCGTCATCCAGCCATCCTTGGCAACACAAGCTCGCAGCGTATAAAACTATGATACACCGTTTGATGAGCGTTCCATTAAGTAAGGATAATTACAACAAAGAACTTGATGTAATATATCAGATCGCGAAGTCAAACGGTTATTCCAAATCTACCATCGATAAATTATTGCGTAAAAAGACGAGTAGTATCGTTAACAGACTATTGTACGCGGTTCCATATATTTCGACAAATAAATACACTGCGAGTTTGTCATACCTGGGTAAAATCACTGACAAAATAGTTCACATATTTAGAAAAAATAACATACATGTTGCTCTCAAATCCCATAATTCACTCAGGTCACTTTGTAACACTAAAGATAAAATCCCGCCCAATAAAAAATCCGGCGTCTATAAGCTGTTCTGCGATGAATGTGAACACGTTTATATTGGGCAAACTGGTCGTAACTTTATAACACGATTTCACGAACACGTATCGGCGTATAAAAACAATCGCCCAGAAAGGTCACACTTCGCCGAGCATCTTATAGACAAAGGACATAACTTATCCCCCACTAATACATATCAAATTTTACACACCATAGACAAAGGTTTAAAACTAAATATTAGGGAACAATTAGAAATTAATAAACATAAAAATTCTAAAATTACTCTCATGAACAAACAGACTGACGTAAACCATTCCCCACTATTAAATATCTTTTCGCTCACACCATCCACCCCCACCCTCAATTCAATATAAGGGACGGCACTGCGATGGATTTGTCACTTGTAGCATGTTATTCTTACGATTAAAGTCTACAACGCCTGATGATGCCTCGTGGAGAGGCGAAACACGTGTCGCAGCGACGACCAGGCCAGTCGTGGCAGCGACGGTGGTGGTGGGGGCATGCGGATTCTGTTCCAGATGACGGACGACCGCAGCAGCCGAGGCAGAGACTACCGGAGCAGCCATGGCAGCGTCGGCATGTACCAAGTACTAACAGTAGTGGGTGGGTGCCGGCCGGCGCTAGGCCGCATGAACTAATTGGTGGCGGAAGCACGCAAAGCAGGTTAGATCAAATTGCATATAAATGTTAAATAATTATTAAAATCTATATATATATATATATATATATAAATATAATACGATAATAAATTAATATAAATAAACATGACACACCTACGTAAACATATCAAGAACGATTTAGAAATATAAAATGTTATTATATATCTTACCATAAGTAAATAATAGTGAATAAATAATGTAATGTGATAAAGTTGAATAATAATAAATATAGTACGGTAAAGAACTCGTCCTCCTCTCAGAATTGCGGCGCCCGACAGGGTCTATAATGCTACTGTAATTATATTTATGAGACCTAATGTACACATTATAGTTGCAATAAATGAATATGAATATAAATATGAATAAAATACTACGAGAATGTGTTAGGTTCTTTTAAACAAAACAGATCATTACTTTTTTTATAAGACATCGGGACGCATGTAAGCATAGCTGATATAAAACGATTACCGTAGTCTATGAACCACAGACCTATGACACAATTGCACCACAGGAAATTCGCTAGAGCTTTGCTTTCCCGTTGTTAACACCGTATCTCACAGCAATCTCAGTCACTCCTAGATACACAATAACCTTCCAGGAAGTATTATTTTATATTGAGGAAGTATTCGTTGCAGTTTTCTTTTAAATGGAGGTACTTCTCCAGACAGGCTGTTTATACACGCCCCATTCAACTTTTTAACCCAATGACTGTTATGTATAGAGAACAGCCGATACTCCGTTAGAAATCGGATGAGCTCCATAAATAGGCTACGGTCGATACTATTTAACTTACGTATTCGAATAGAGTGTATTCTACCTTCTCAAAATGTACTTTCGTAAGCACGATGGCGTCATGAATCTATTTTAACTGTTTTATTTACCATTAGGTTGACAAACAAGTGTACAGCCTTTCAGATGATAAGCATTTAGTTCCGCTGTCTTTGGACGTCAGGATCATCACTAGCGCGTTAGCGACCAAAAAAATCTTCAAACTATTATAAATTCCATGCTAAAAATTATGGTAACCCCATCTTGTTGGTACAGTGGTTTCCAAGCCCTCCTGTACTCAGCTACGCTCTTAGGATCCGCGTGACCCAACATATTCTTCTTTTCTATCACTTGGCCATTATTACGTTCTTTTCAGTGTCACTCTCCCTCTCATTTCTTCTACTTCCCCGTTTGTGATAAGTATGTATAATGAGACTGTCATGCTGTAAAATAACTAAACAATTTTAATGTTAAACACCTAAGCAAATGATAGAAGTTACCTATACAATAACAAAACTGTGACGAAATCTCTATACACATTACAAATTAATTAATTGATTTTAACAAAATTTGAATGGTAGACTTTTACCTGGACGATATAAAATACCTTTTATTCCGGAAAATAATGGGCTTCAACGTATTAGCAACAAAAGTATTTATTAAACTGGAAGCCGCTGGAAATCAGAATAGTTTTAAATGTTTTATTTCCGTGGGTTAAACCGGTAAATTAGATATGTAGGCCTGTATTATTTGTGAACGAAATTAATTTTTGTTTACGAAACTATTTGAAAATCTATACTACTACTACTATTTGTAGTCTATAAAGTATTTACGTTGAAAATAAATAGTTAGTTCACAATTAACAAAGGATTTAAAAGATGTAGAGCGCATTAAGCATCCCAGCTCGGGAAGTACCTCCACATAACAGAAAACTGCAGCTGGAAGATACTTCCTGCATCATCCGAAGGGCCGTGTGCCTGTATGCTTCCCTATGTTGTACAAAAAAAACTAAAGTCTATCAAAAACCTTACGTAATACCCTCCTGGTTTCCTTATTTCGAGAATGCTTCTTCATACTGCGTCTACAAACTTGTAATTGATTCACTATCATTGCCGTATCCATGTTACTGATGGACTTCCTGCATCCGTGAGGTCAGCGGCTCTCCGTTGTGTGAGTTTCCGAACGGCGCAAGCGCAGAATGCCGCGCGTTCGCATAGTCGCCGCACGCACGTTCATGTAGAGTTTGCGCTGCTTAACCCGTTCGCGTATCAAAAACAAACGAAAAAAGTGTTAACCAGTGAACATTTAATTAAAACGAGCCCGCAGTCCCGCGGATCAACTAAAACAAGTTCAGGTATGTATAGTGCTCTCGTGAAGAACTTGTTCTCTAGTTTAATGTCGCGAAAGTGTTTGCTTTCAGAGTGTAGTGGCGGGCTATCGACAGATATTGTAAATATAACTAATATGGTAATCCTAGATTTGCTTATTGTTGTTTATCGCGACAGGAGGTAGAATTGACTTGGTGATAACTTTATTTATTCCACCATTTAATAATAAAATTTCGTAGATTACCACTTACAAATTCTGATAACTTTATCAATCAAATTATTCAACGACGTATGTATGAATTCCACCAGTAGTGATAGCACTGTGGATAAGGAACCGGCTTATTGACCAACTGGTCGCCAATTCGAATCCTGGCATGTATCACTAAATTCGTGTTGTCGGATTTATATACATATTTATAATTATCATATGCTCGGCGGTGAAGAAACACATCGTGCGGAAGCCCGCAAATCCAAGAAATTATATTTCGGAAGACATGTGACCTAACCTCGGAAAAGTCTTGTTTCCCCTATGTGTTGTGGAGGTCTGACGGCAGCCGCTTCATGTATACAAGTCAGTATCTTCGCTAAAGGTTTAGGCTTAGGTAGCTGACCGCGCCAATACTGATGTATTAGAAAACGGGATAACGTTAAAAAGATGAAGAAAGTTTGTATAGATTATGCATTATCCAAATGGAACATTCTTAGGGTTACGTCTACAAAGTTTTCCAATGGGCTTTTATTCTGTCCGTCCGTCCTTAAATCGGTTACAGTCGGCTATTGTCGCTTGCAAACATATCCACATAATTACCCCAGCCGCTAACAAAAGTACTGCTTACTAGTTTCCTAGTTTACCTTACTCGTTCACACATGAAGTAACGAAAGGCATAGTCTAAAGTAACACCGACAGATATGACGTCAGATACTACTTAGGACATCTAGCACACAGTGGCAGGTCCATCCGTAGTATATAACAATATTCGTAATAACCAAATGCTAGATTGAATGAAAATTTAAATTATATATAATAAATATTTATACCTGGATCAAAAATAAATATTGTAGTCATAAAAGTACTTATGATAGGCTATGGTAACCACTTTACATTACAGGTAGGCCGTAAGCTTGTATGCCTCCCGACGTTGTATATAAAAAAATGAACAGTGCCTATAATCACCGTCTGTGAATATAAGTATGTCTGTCATAAAGAAGTAAACTCCAAGGGGTTTCCCCATAGTTGGAAACCTTAAGAATTAACCTATTTTCCTCTAGCAGGCATTTTCAGCCGTCTCATCGTACATGTTTACGTAATGCAACTGCAGTTTACTTACATATTTGCTAAAACACGAGTGCTAAAACACGGGAAGAGCCGTGCGGAACGAGATCCACATTAGCATCGCGCGAGTGTTTTAATACAATAATTACGTTCATCTGCATACATCATTTTATCTATCTCATGTCACTCATGAATGTCGTGCATGAAAAGAGCTATGAATGTGAAAGAAGCGAGTGAAGTGTGTAAGGACCGCGTCTTATGGCGCTCGGTTCTCTCTGCCTACCCCGCAAGGGACCTGGCGTGAAGATATACATACATACATACATACATGTCACTCATGACGTGACCTGTCGTCATTCGGATGTATTCAGAAACAAACCAGGCCACACGCATTACCGCTAACTGTAGACCCTAATGTGGAGGCAATTGAGATCTGATTTTTTAATGCCCAAATTTTAACTTCGATGTAGGTCAATGATGATGGTCTTCATCTAAGGCGACGAGAGAGGAGAGGAGAGGAGCTTTACTGGCTGAACAAAAGAAGATTATCAATAATCTAAACTTCTTCCCAGCGTTATCCTGTTTCATAATCAATTAGGATTGGTTGGGCCCGCTACCTAAGCCTAAGAATTTGGCGAAGATACTGATTTTGACTGTCATCAGACATCCACAATCCAGAGGGAATACCAGCTCTTTTAAAATATAATTTGTTGAATGTGCTGGTTTCCTTACCATGTTTTCCTTTATCACCGAATAAATGGCAATTACAAATACGTATATAAATTCGAAAATACAAATTTAGTGGTACACATGAACACTAGGCTTCGAAGTGGCTAGTTTTTTTAGTTTTTTTAGTTCCGTACCCAAAGGATAAAACGGAACCCTATTACTGAGACTCCGCTATCCGTCCTTCCGTCTGTCACCAGGCTGTATCTCATGAACCGTGATAGTTAGACAGTTGAAATTTTCACAGATGATGTATTTCTGTTGGCGCTATAACAACAAATACTAAAAAATAGAATAAAATAAATATTTAAGGGGGCTCCCATACAACAAACGTGATTTTTTATGCTCGTTTTTACTCGATATTGATAACGGCAACAGGTAGACGCTTGAAATATTCACAGAATATATATTCACTTTAAGAATAAATAATGAAATTAAAATAAAACAAATATTTAAGTGGGGCTCCCATACAACAAACGTAATTTTTTTGCCGTTTTTATAGATAATGGTACGGAACACTTCGTGCGCGAGTCCGACTCGCACTTGGCCGGTTTTATTCACTAGGCTGCCCCTGCTTATGTTAATTATCTAAATGCCATATTTCTATGTTCTATGGCACCTAACTGTTGTCCGCACACATTGAAGATTTTAAATAATGTATAATTATAGGGATAGCCGTACTTGAAACTGGACGTTGTGATTCGGATAAATTTTTTTTATCCTGGAGGTGTATCTGTGTAGAATCCTGTTTTTTTTTTTATTTTGGATGAAATACAAAATTTGCTTCCCCTCATTTATATTATTCGAGCATTTGTCGTTTTTTAAATTTGTCACATTAATCATTAAATTCGTTAAAATTTACGGCTGGATATAATACCGCCATTCGCTACAGTTGTAACTCTTACACTAATACTGCATAGAAAAAGGCTTCAGGGCTAGTAGGCCGTTTTATTTCGCTTAAAAATTTTCCAGATGTGACGTAAGCTTAAGAGGACCTACATTATTTTTTCACGGTTAGGTGTGATAATGGTACGCATAGGTTGACAGTATACAGGTTAATTATCACTGTTTTTAGGGTTCCGTACCCAAAGGGTAAAACGGAACCCTATTACTGAGGCTCCGCTGTCCGTCCGTCCGTCCGTCCGTCCGTCCGTCCGTCCGTCTGTCCGTCTGTCACCAGGCTGTATCTCATGAACCGTGATAGTTAGACAGTTGAAATTTTCACAGATGATGTATTTCTGTTGCCGCTATAACAACAAATACTAAAAAATAGAATAAAATAAATATTTAAGGGGGCTCCCATACAACAAACGTGATTTTTTTGCCGTTTTTATAGATAATGGTACGGAACCCTTCGTGCGCGAGTCCGACTCGCACTTGGCCGATTTTTTTAAGACTTATTGTATTTACGGGTTGGTGTAGGTAACCAATGTAGTAGTGTAGTTAGCTACCTACTGTAATCATTCTGTGACAATATTTTATGTACCGTCGGTGTAGTTATCAGTCTACTTAATGTGACCATTTAGATAAGAATTCCATCAGTAGATATACTGACCGCGGAGGTGTCCAATATGTTAATCTAGACAATGTTTTATGTACAAACAGATGTTTGTGGTATAAAGATACAACCAATAGCAAAATAAATTATATTTTCTTATTAAATATTAAATTTGTATAATATGCTCTCTGTATCATAAAATACAAATAAATTTCAAGTTTTCTAGGACTTATAGCTGTCCATTGATTGTCAATGAGTTATGTCAATCATTAATAAGATATTATTTTTATTTAGAATAAAACTTGACAATATTTTCAATATCCATTTGTGGTTTCAAATTGTGTTTCTTTGATATAAATTTAAAAAATGGTTAATTTATTACATCGCTAGAAAGGTGGCCTATTTAAAATCCGCTCTTTTATCGGCGGTCAATAACTGCTATAATTTGATCGAAGTTGGTCCACTTTGTTACGAGTTTATTACAAAAGTGCCACGCCACTCAGTTGTGAAACGGTGTAAAATTTAATCAAAATACATCAGACAAACATTTTTAAAATTATTGTTTTAGCTTGTGTATTAAAAGTCGTGACCCAACTCACATGTACAACCTTTGTTGCTACGATTGTATTTTAAAGTCGTAAGTATAGAAACCACACCCTTTAGTAGGTACTCCTGCGAAATTTGCAAATAGTTCGGAGCAGTCTTGACCGGAACACAAAATTTGAATTATCCAAAGCCGTTGAGCCATTCCAGAGATATCGAGAACATTATATAAAATAACTTGACGAAGACGAACTAAGTTTCAAAAACGTACCTAAGTTTATTGACGGTTTTGTATTTAGCGATTTGGACGTGTTTACCAATCATTACATGTTTTGAGGGCCTTGCAGCAAATTAATATACTGATCATCACGAGCTAGGTTGAATCATTAACACAGAATAACTAATATTATTACGTACCATTAGCTCTTGCTTATTACCTGCAACGTTACACCATCTCCTAACTGACTGACTGATTCATTAACATCCAAGCGAAATCGCTGAAATGAAAACTTAGGTAGATAGTGAAATTTTCACAGTAGGTTCTTTTATGACCTCATGTTGGCGTAACACGTATTAATAACAGATACTTATTTAAAAATACTTTTCCATAGGGAATGATAGACATAGGGACTCAATAATTAAAATTGACTTTTGTGAAGTTGTATCTTTATCAAATTTATATGGGCCAATCAAACGCTAGCACCTTCCTAACAAAGAAAGAATTTATTATTTTATTTTTGTAATTTAACTTGACCATTCAGAGTTTTCAATCCCACTAATGTGACCTTTCTCCGTTAGAAAATGGTAACAGATAAACGGTTGTTATGTTTATTTCTCATCCTAACGTTAGCTTGTCCGTAAATAAAAATAAATAGAAGTAGGAGGAGTTCAGCGACAAAATGGTTACACATGGAAAGATATCCTGGTAGCCGAGAGTAAGTATTCTTGACAGGAATAAACAGAAGACCTTTGTTAAATTCGTAACTACTTAGATATAATAAAAATGGTCGGCTCTGAAAGATGTGACACAAGAAACTTGTGTATAGATATTAAAGATAATTATTTAATAATCATATAGGTATTCATTTCTTATTTCTTATTCTATTGGGTCTGTCATGGTGCCAAACGAGTGCAACAACCGCAACTTCTGAGATAAGAATGGTACTAAACTTATTTTGAATTGAATCCACACTGCGCTGTCATATTCATTCGTACATATTTATAATTTACCTGGAACCATAGCGGTAATACCAAACAGAAATGCTGTATCTTTACTTAGAATTTTGAGTAGGAGTTTTGGAAATATATACAACTTCTTATTTATTTTTAGACTTCAACTCGTACTAAGCTTCTCTCTACGACTTGTACTGAACTACATTATATTCTATGTAGTAAGATTTGGGTCGTGATTGTTTAAAAGTAAATACCAACGTCCTTTTTCAGGGTTTACGAAATGGCGCAGTACCGGTTCTGTTTGATCGTCGTCACAATCTTGGGTAAGTGTTTGTTCATATTAAATAAGCTTATATTCAACTCTTATAGAATTCCAACATAATATTCATATTGATAAAGAAATTTTAGTACATTTAGATAAGTGCTAAACTGTGCCCGTTTTGAGTAATTTGAGTAGTGACTAGTATACTATTTGATGAAGATGTTTGTTTGTTTGTTATATCTTTGTTGTACATAAAAACACAATGAAAAACATTAAAAAAGCAACAGATTCATAAACGTACAAAGGCAGACTTATTCCTATAAGGAATCTCTTCCATTCAACCTTTGAATTTCTAATTGGAACTTGGTAGGCGAGTGACAAGGTAGTACATGAACGAAATTGATTATTATAATATTAAACAAATATAAACAGTAGCAATTGTCAAAAGCAATTGTTAAAATACAAAATAATATTTAGTAACATACATATGTTTACATATATTGAGGAGATGACAGAAAGAGAAGAAATGGAAGAAAAGAATATTAACTAAGATAAAAAAAATTTGAAAAGAAATAATTAAATAACTATAAAATCAGTCTAAAGTACAAAAACTTCGTGGAAGTTTTTCAGAGCCAGTTTAAATGATTCAATAGTGGGAGACAACTTAATGCGCAGAGAGAGAACATTTCACAATTTTGCGGCTTGGACCGAGAATCCAATTTGCGAGATTTGGTATATGTACTACTAGTCTACATAGGCATGTCCAGTAAAAGATCCACTGAAGAACGCAGACGACTATGGCCAATAAATCTGCGTAATGTGAAGCAACACTCTGAGCATTAATGTGAATTGCATTAAAATTCTTGTGAACTGTCGAAAAGGTCAAGTTTAAAAAATCACCCAAAGAAGGTACATCGGAAGCATCACTCATACATAGCGTCCGTGAAACTCTCCGAAGATGACGAGATTGAAAAATATTCCGATTCACAGTCTGACATATCTGTTAAAATATTTTAGACTAGATTAAGTATTAAAAATACAATTACAGTTACAACCTAAATAAGTTCTACTCTAGGTTAGATATCAATAAAATACTCGCCGGCAGCTATGAAAATGAGAGAGAAAAAAATATTACAATATGCAAACGCATTAAGAAAAGTAAAAAATTGAATATAAGTACACATTTATAAAGTACACAATAAAAGATAGCTAGATATTCTTGAGTTGAGTTAGTATATCTATAGTTTGTAATAAAGTAAATGTGATATTTACTAGTGTATTAAAATGAGACTTGAGAAAATTTGCTGACGGCATAGACAAGTGACCATTTAAAAGGTGTATCAATAATATGAGGTGAAAAATCTGATTTTACTATTGATTAAGTATATCAAAAATCAGAGCGGGTTCAATAGATGTGCACTTTCTTTATTATGTTATTTATGATTTTGTAATTTCCTGCCTTCCTTTTTTTTGTAATATTTCGACAAATCTTTATCAACATAAATAAACTTCGAAGAAAAACAGGAGCAACTGTGACAGATACACGTACGAACGAACAGAGCGGCGTCTTAATGGTTGTTTATTTACCGTTGCGGTACGGAACATCGAAAATCTATTTAATTGCATGTCCCATTTTGGACAAAGTCAGACAATCCAATATTGCCTATGTTAATATGGCCTATTTAGTCAGAAGTTAAAAATGATGTCGTTTGAAATACTAAAATGTTGAGGGCAACTCACATTTCACCATTGCGGTTAGTCAATAGCAAGCACAACACATCTATTATGCTGGTAAACATACGGGTACATGTACTTATATATATATATATATATATATATATATATATATATATATATATATATATATATATATATATATTTAAGAGAGGTAGTGCGCATCAAAGTACCGCCAACTCACAGAAATTCGTAGCCTAGTAATTAACATATTACAAGCATTCATAGACTGCGGTAACCGCTTTACATCCGGTGAGCCGCATTGTATGTCTACCGACATTGTATAAAAAGAAATTAACAACAAATCGCTAACTCAAAAATAATTGGTATCTGATGCGACTGATGTCTGAATATAAAGAACGTTCTAAAGACAACCTCAGTATCAAGACTTGAGATGAGGTAATAACACCATTTACCTACATCGCATATATCGTGTTCTTAGAATCAAATGATTTGCGTAGGAGTGACTCACTTACCGATTCGGCAAATAATGTTACATCTTTGTTCAGATTCTGAGAGTTGTATACCTAAAACGGAGCTAATTATGCAAATGTTGCTTTTAAGTGATGCTAAGTCTGTCGTAGTATCGTAGTACGATTATCATAATGATTCATTCCGACGACAAGACTCGGCGGCCGTGAATGAATGAGTTCAATATTAGTCATTTACCTCAGCGCGAACTTTGATCACAGTAGATACATGTTAACTTTCAAAATTGTTGCACTCATAATACACGCATACGCATAAATACACTCCATTGCACGATTCCAAACGAAGTGAATCCTTTGCAGCTGTTTCTTCGAAATAACTGGTCAATTTCTGGTGTACGCTTACTGTTCAAGATTTTAGAAATGACGACTATAGAGATATACTGCTAGTGTTGATAATTATGTCAAAGAGATTTAGTAACATTGTTGCCCTATTGCTTATATATCTGTATGCTCTACTGTGTTTCTTGCTGTTGTAATCATTCGTTGAGATTGCCTATTTTTCTGTCGTAGAAAAAGGGGCTGGAGGCTACGAATAAATAATTATTTATTCGTAGGCTGGAGGCATAGCATAAGTTAACCTTTGTATGATATCCTTTACGCGATATCTGAATTAAAATTTCTTTTATTTGTCCAGTAGGTCTGAATTGTCCATAAAAAGGAGGTTGACAATGAAAAGTAGGCTCATCTGGCTTCTTCGCTATTTATACACCAAAAAAACCTTTTCTTAATTCAAAATTTTCGCATACTATTTTAACCCCTATTGGGTTTAAAAATTGAGTATTAAAGGTTATTTGCATTTCCACTTTTAATGAAATGACACAATGACTATGCTTTTAGGATTGCGATGACCATGTATTCGATTATTTATTATAAAAAATATTAAGTAATTGTTTGTAACTCAGAACCAGCATCAAAAAACTCGTTCACATTCAAAAGATTTTTAATAGTTTTTTGCTTATGAAGTGAATGTGAAAAGTTTCTATTAATTTTAATAACTTTTCTGCATATATAAAATTTTTGTTAACGATTATGATGCATAAATAACACGACTACTCGAAATATTTCTTTAACAAAAGTTTTAGATTAAACATATTCAGTTAAATATGCGAGTGAGGTGTGTGAGGAGCATATAGCGTTCGTTTCTCTCCGCTTACCCTGCAAGGAATTTGGTAGGAAGTTATAGATTGATAAATACTATTCCTGTTAGTCCTATTAATAGCCAATAAACAATATTAAAAAAAAAAACCATTCACAGTCCTTAAAATAAGCCCTGTCGTTATCACTATCGTTCGGTCGGTGTCGTGGGGCGCACAAGGTGCAGATAAGATTTGTTTTTACTGTAAAGGTAATGTTGAGCCACTTCACCCCAAATAAAATATACAATAGTGGTGTATGAACATAAAGAGTTGAAAATTACTACTGTTCCTTATCCTGTGGTTGAATATTCGACGATGCATTTAACGTAGGTGTACGATGCAATGCACTTGATCTATGCACATAGTATCGTATTTACAAATCGACATAATCCTTACCATGCCTTTTTAAGGCGCGGTATTACTTGTTAGTACTACCACAGTAGATTTATAAGCTAAAGCTAAATCTTATAAACTATTCTACTGTGGTACTACGGTAATGTGACTGTCTTTCAGATCCTGTGCCTGGTTAATCCTTCATTTGTTGTAGGTCTGGTTAAGCAGGCTACATATGAAAAAAAAACTATATGCCCTCTGCAAATTTTGTTTTACAGTATTCACATTTAAATAATATATTTGTAGTCATCTACGATAGATATATTTCCTATGTTTTGCCGATGAATTGGTCAAGACTGACGCAATTGGGCCGAGCTCCCTTACATTTTTGGTTATTCTCCTTTGGTAAAATTACGACTTCATTGAAAACGGTCGGCTTTTAAGTATGTGCATTTATTATTCTAACATGAAGAGGTTCTAAACTGTTTTAGACACTTTTTAATGTGAAAAAGATCAGTTTTGCACCAACAGTTCCCCGTACTGACAGAGTGCATCACGTGCGAACGCGAAGTTGTTTTTTTAGGGTTCCGTACCTCAAAAGGAAAAATAGAACCCTTATGGGATCACTTTGTTCTCCGTCTGTCTGTCTGTATGTCGTTTTCCCAGGGACGGCTGAAGCTATCAAGCCGAAATAATATCAAATACTCAGGTCTGCAATTACTTCGAACAGTGAAAAAATCAAACTACTAAGTCAGCGCAAGCAAAAGATACGGCTGTTTATGCCTCGTTTATGCGCATATTTTGATACTCGCAAGGGAATCAAAACCTATAAGTTACTTCCCGTTGACCTAGAATAATGAAATTTGGTAGGTAAGTAGCAAGGTCATGTAACACAAGTAAAAGAAAAAATCTAAAAACCGTAAATTTGTATATACATCACAAAAAAAACATAGCGAAAATAGTTTGCGGAAATATTTTTTTACGGAACCCTCAGTGCGCGAGTCGGACTCGCAATTGATGGCTGTTTTTATTATGTGAATCGCTTGGATTAGTGTGTAGTCACGTGTAACGTAAGGTTCACTCTAACCTAAATATTAAAATGAAAAATTATAATTCTATCCAAACCATCCTTTGGTCATACATAGTACCTAAGACTGGTTATCTGAGCCAGCTTCGTTATTCTCTTTACGGCTATAAAATCAAATCGAATATGTAATTTTTTTTTTTTTTTTTTTTCACCTTATGGCAATATGTTACTTTGCCAACGTCAAGTATATAATATACACGAAAAGAAACCTAATAATTGGAATTTTCAGGAGGTGCATTACTTCGGGACCTGAAACAAAAATAAAAAGAACTACCTATTTACAACTATTTACACAAACTATTTATAACTAGGTACATAATACTATAAGACCATCATCTACAGACTATTCTTGCTCTAGAGTTTAATATTGTTTAATGAAATGAAGTCTGAAATTACATTTACATAAAATGGGTTTAGACATGATACTATACACTCGACACTAGTAGGAAACATGTGTTTATAACGAATGAGAGAATTTAAAAATGGGCGGCGATCGTATTTGTTGCAAGCAAAAAAGATATGATTGATATCCTCTTCCTCAAGACCACACTCACAGATAGAGGAATCAAGTATTCTCAAACGTCTTAAATGGGCAGCTGTACAATAGTGGCCAAAGCGAATACGACAAATCGTTGTTGTGATCCATCTGGATGCAGTAAATCTATAGAACCAAGGTTTAGATAGAATCGTAGGTTGAATTGCAAAGTAACGACTCCCAGTTACCTTTGAACTCGACTTCCAGATATTCGCCCAGGATTTTAAAAGATTTCTTTTGGGGAGTAAAAGTAAATCCGTACAGTAGTTTTGGAATGGAACTTTGTCACCACATATTACAGCCTGCTTTGCCAAGGAATCTGCTTTTTCATTTCCTGTTATACCACAGTGACTGGGGATCCAAGCTATAATTACCTCCAAGTGACGCTGAGAGCACAAAAGAGTCAGTTTTTTGATATCAAATATTAAATTATTATGCTTTAATTTAAAAGGGTTAGATTCCAAGGAATACAAAGCACTAAGAGAATCGGTAAAAATTATGGTTTTCTTTAATTTGCACAAGATAACATACTTGACAGCTTCTAGGATACCTCTACATTCCCCAGTGAACACAGATGTTTCTGGAGGACATTTGATTTTTTGGACTATATTATAATTTGAGTGAAAAATACCAACACCAGTTGATCCTAATTTGTCCATTTTGGATGCGTCAACATAAATGGAGTGCCAACCAGACCAACTCTGTTCAAAAATACGGTTAAATTGCACCGCAGCGAAATGCTGCCTACAGTCAACACCAAAATTACGAATTACCCTGGGTACAAATAACACCTCTTCAAAATCGTTCATGAATAAGGGTAACTTCTCAGCATGAAAAGTGGGATTCTTTAGCTGTCTAATTCTACGGTAGCTTTTGACAAGACAAGGAATACTATGATCAAACCAGGACATGAATAAACATGTTTTGGACAAGTATTCAAGTTTTTCAAATAAAAGGTGCGATGAAAATTGCCAACGGTATAATAAGTATCTGTCTGCTAGAAACTGCCTTCTTAAATATAAAGGAGGATCAGAACATTCAACCTGTAATGCATTAATTGGGGTTGACTTCATAGCCCCAGTTATTATCCTTAAAGACTTGTGTTGAATTATGTCAAGCTTTTTAAGAACTCCGTAATAAGCTGGCTCCAATAAAAAGGACCCATAATCCAGAATACTTCGTATAATGGCATTATAAACTAATTTAAGGCAATAAGGATGAGCCCCCCACCAAACCCCTGCCAAGCACTTCAATACATTAAGATTTTTTTCACACTTGGCTACAACAAATTCGACATGTGGGATACCTGTTAACTTAGAATCTAAAATCATTCCTAGGAATTTAATACTGTTTTTAACTGGAATTCTAACGTTATTGTATACAACATCAATTCGCGGTAGAAGTCTTTTTTTTGTAAATAAAACAACTGAACTTTTGTGAGGAGACAGCTCAAGATTATTGTTATGTAGCCAGTTTGACAGAGATACTAGAGCAGGAGATATAAGGCCAACAGATGAAGAAGGGTCTCTATGTGAGACATATAACACAATGTCATCAGCATACTGTCGAACTTGGCAATCTTGTGGGATAGACTTGTCTAAATCTGAAGTATACAGGTTAAATAATAAAGGACTAAGGACAGAGCCCTGTGGAAGACCTTTATAAACAGTTCTAGAATACTTCAATAAACCATCAATGCGCAACAAAATTGTACGACCAGAAAAACTATTAAAAATATAGGCTACATATTTTTTTGGAATACCCATATCAGACAGCTTATAACTAAGGAGGGACAGAGATACACTGTCATATGCTGAATTTATATCCAAAAATGCAGCCAACGTAGACTCTTTCTTACTGAATGAAGTGTGGATATCAGTGATAAGAAGGGACAGATTGTCTATGGTACATCTACCTTTACGAAAACCAAATTGATTTTGTGATAGTAGACCCCTACTCTCACATAATAATTCCAACCTGTTTTTAATAAGGTGTTCAGCCAATTTAGCAATTACAGTCGACATAGCAATAGGTCTGTAATTTTCTGGATGATCTGGGTTTTGTTGAGACTTTAACACTGGTACAATAATTTGAGTTCTCAACTCCACGGGAATGTCTGCTGTGTCTACTATGGCGTTAACTAAAGAAAGGAGGTATTCCAGTACTTCTAGTGGTGCATTTTTAAAGAAAGAATATGGTATGCCATCAATCCCTGGGGAAGAATCTTTACAAGAGGTTAGAATCCACTTTAACTCCTGGAGTGTGAATGGAGCAGTAAAAGCACTCTCCTCGTCACCTGAATAGTTTAGATGCAAAGTTAAATCCTCCTTATTAGGAACAGAAGGGGGAGCTATTTTGTCCATGAATTGCTCACACCAGCTTGAATTTGAGGGACGTAAAAAATTTTGTTCTGTAAATGAACCCCTAAATCTTTTAATTTGTTTCCAAATGAGAGTAGCAGAATTACATGGAGATATGGATTCACAGAAACTCAGCCAACCATCAGATTTCTTCTTCCTTAAAGCAGAACTAACCTCAGAAATTGTAGATGTGACATATTCAAAGTTCTCACTAGACATATTTGCTTTATAGATTCTTTCAGCTTCTTTTCTTTGTATAACTAAATTAGAACATTCTTTGTCCCACCACGGGGGAAGTGTTGGCTTCTTACTTAGCGCAGACTTTAAAGGGAATGACTGTTCAGCAGCAGCATTTAAAAGCTCTACAAGCTTGTGACAGCATGTACTTAAATTTGAATAGTTAACATCTGGTAGTAATGAAACATATGACAAAAGGAAAGAAGAAAATTTGTTCCAACCTACTTTAGAGTTGATATTAAATTTTAATATTGGAAATGAATTCTTTTTACAAATGTTAGGCAATGGAAGGTGTAACAGAATTGGAAAATGATCACTAGCATGAGTTGAAGGAAGCACAGACCAGGACATAGAGGGGACCAGGGAAGGAGACACCAGCGTCAAATCAATTGCACTTTTATGTTCAGTAGGTTTCGTTCTGCGTGTTGGAGAGCCAGAGTTCAATAAACATAATCCAGCAGTATCTAATAACTCTAAAAAGTTCTTGGCTAATTCGTCGTCCTTTCCACATCCCCAGGAGGAGTGGTGTATATTAAAGTCACCCATAACGATGACTGGACTAGACAATGATGAAATAAAATCAAATACCCATTTTAAAATGGTTAAAGAAGGGTATGGTATATACAGAGATACAAAGAATATACCTTTCATCTTTAAACAAATAATAGAAATATCTGAATTATAAAAAGGAATGTTAACTCTTTGAGCAGAATATGAGGAATTTACTAGAAAACAAACACCACCGTAACCATCACTTCTATCTTCGCGGAAAGTAATACATCCTGGTATTCTAAAATTAGATGATGGCCTTAACCAGCATTCTGAAAAAGCAAACAAAATAGGGTTATATTTCTGTACAAAATAAAGGACTTCAGATTTTTTCCTTGTGAGTCCTCTGCAATTCCACTGAATTGCCACTGGGCTGGGTAGATCCATTCTGGATATTTAAAGAAGCTGCGTTATATGCTTGGGCAACGTTGGACGGTAAAGGTGAAACTGACGATAACAAATTAATTAGTGACTGTATGAGATCATACATGGAGGGTTGAACATTTTTTTCCCAAATCGGACCAGATTTAGGAAGGACCGGTTGCGCAGTAATAGTATGATGGGCAACGTGGTTATATCCAATATGGGGATTTGGAGGGGAAACTCTAGGTTTTAAGAAAACGGTCTTCTTGTATGAACTTTTAGTAAAAGAATTTTGGGGCACGGTAATATTCCCAGAAGAACTTTGGGGTACTGCATAAACAGTTTTAGCAATTTCGCTGTAACTTTTTTTGATGGGAGGGTGCAATTTCGAAGCTTCCATATATGAAATGGATCTATCTGCCATAGAAATTTTGATAGCACGTTGCCTATCATACTCTGGACACTTCTTACTTGTCGCGTAATGAGAGCCTGAACAACATAAACATGAAGCACAGTCCTCCTCAACTCCACATGTATCACCAGCGTGCTCACCTTCACACTTATAACACCTGGGCTTGGAACGGCACTGCAATTTAGTGTGCCCAAACCGACAGCAATTAAAACATTGGATGGTAGGATAATAATATTTCTCCACAGGGAGAGAATTATAACAAATGAAAACTCTATTAGGTAATGTTTGACCATCGAAAGTTAACACGCAGGACTGGGAAGCTCTCCACTGAGTACTCCCATCAACAACCACTTTATAATTTATGCGTCTTATCTTTAAAACCTTACCACACCCAGATGGCAGAGAAATATTTTCTATCACATCTTCCTCGCTCCACTCAGCTGGCACACCGCGAACCAGTCCCATACGAGTGGTATTAAAAGTTGGAATAAAAATCCTGTAATTGTGCTCCTTTAACAAATCTTTTACGATAAACGAGTTGGCGTTGTCAGCACTATTAAAATTCATTGTAACCCTATTACGACCAATTCTTTGTAGGCTGCCATCCACAATCCCCTGAATAGCTAACCTCTTCAAAAGACGCCCAAAGTTAATGGTATTTAAACTGACCCCAGCCGAAACGGAGTCTTCAAGCCTCTGGGCATGGACCACAAAGGGCCCATTATCAGCTGAACTATAAAATTGTCTCCCAGTTGGTATCGTGTCCTTATAAGCAGTCTGAGGCATAGTGGCTGATGGAGGACCTGAATCAATCCCTGAATGCACAATTGGAGAGTTTTGTAAAACAGATTTTGACATATTTTGCCCTAAAGGGAGAGGTGAATCTGAAACCCCACTTTGCAGTTCTAAGGAAACTGGGTCGGCATTTGCCTTTAACTTTTTGGGGTGTTTTTTCCTATTTAAACCTTTGCGCTTATCACCTACAACTGAAAAGCCCAAGGAGTTCATTTCCACTACAGAATCTATAGAGTCATCGCTGTCCCGTACTGATCCTGAGTCATTAGCATCAATCACTACCTCCATTGCTGCCGCCGGTACAGGGTCAGGAGGGTCACCATCATCACCAGCGGACGATTCCGCCATACTAACAAATGACGATCACCCTTATACTATTCGTTCGTAAAACTGAAACAACTAAAAACTATGAATACTTACAAATATTTACAGCTAATTATCTATTGTAATTAAATACACACTATCAAGCCCTTTGTTATGCACACAAAATTATTTTATAATCGAAAAACCAAAAGAACAGCCAATGCACTTGAAGTGACGTTGACAACCTCTATTTTTTCAAGATCATATGTAATATTAATAGGGGTTAAAGTATGAAATTGCCGTTTCATACTTTAAACCCTAATAGATACTTTAAATTGACATTAAACCTTCATGGTGTGAAATTTTTGAGTGAAACTTTTTCCATATAACACTTATGAGGTTTTTCTTATAAAAAATGTGCAACATTTGATTTTCGAATTTCAATTGTTTTTTTATTCCGCTTATACGGGAAAGATGGATACTTCGAAAATCCGAGTAATTTTTGAATAGGTACGAGTTTCGACGCGGAACTGCCGCGACAGAAACGTCTCGCAATATCAATGCTGCGTTTGGAGAGGAGACGGCTAATTAACGCACCGTGCGTTTTTGGTTTAAACGCTTTCGTAATGGAAACTTCGACTTGAAGAACGAACCACGTGGGACACAGGTGAATAACACTGAATTGAAGGAGATGGTGAAAGCCGATCCGAGTCAAACTACCCAGGAATCCTACAATATTGACTCATCAAATCAATAAGATAAAAAATATGAGTAATGGATGCCTCGTGATTTGACTGATCTGCAGAAAGAAACGCGTGTTAATAATTGTGCTGCCTTGTTGAATCGGTACAGAAATTAAGGAATATTGGATCGAATTGTGACATGTGACGAAAAATGGATTCTTTACGATAACCGTAAGCGAAACACGCAATGGCTGACCCCAGTTCAAACGCCGCAACAGTGCCCTAAAGCAAAGCTTACCAATAAAAAGGTAATAGTACCTAACTGTTTGGTGGTCTCTTCATGGCGTAATTCACTATAGCTTTCTCAGGTCTGGTCAAGCAATGCAGCAGATGTTTACTGTGCCGGAATTCGAATAATGATGGCGAAACTGGCAGTGAAACAACCCCGACTCGTGAATCGATCTTCACCAATATTGCTCCATGATAACGCAAGACCTCACACTGCACGAGAAACCGTTGTAACTCTACAGGAGCTGCAGTTACAATTTTCTATTCTTTCTTTCACGTGGTAAAAAATTTTCTTCCCAGGAGGCAGTACAAAATGCTTTCACACTGTTTGTCGAATCTAGATCCCCAGAGTTCTATCGCAAAGGCATAAATAACCTTCCGATTAGATAGCAGCAATGTATAGATAATGAGGGTAAATATTTTGATTAAATAAATAAGTTACATCTTAGAAAAAACGAGTTTTAATTTTTCAGTACAAATCGGCAATTTCATACTTTATCCCCTAATATTAAATCAACTAATATAAATCGTATCGAATAATATTATATAGACCTTAAAAACAACGACACTTCGTAAAATAGGGCCACAGAACTGAAGGATTTAGGAATTCGCATTACATCGGAGCTAGGATCCCAAGAGCACGTAGAAAACATTTATATAACAACTTATCATCCACATGAAGCGAAATATAGTTTATTGCTAGAACGCTTCCAAAATGAATTCATGAGGTTTTTATTTCAAAAAGTACGGCGTATAAGTATTTTATCCTGTATTCCACATTATCGTGTTAGGTATGGTGGGATTCAATGAACTACGGATAAGCAGGGAACTGACCTTCGTGTCATATATTTTTAAATTTCTTTGGAGTGTTACAGTGAGTAGGACTTTGTGTCCCGAATAGATATGAAGCGCCGGCATCTAATGAAGCTTCTGGTGGTACCTATGTAATGGAAGGGCGAATATGTTATGTAAAGCTTCGCTTACATTACACGCGCGCTGGTCAGACTGAACAAAATTACGGATAATGTAGACCTTTTTCATTGTACACTGTGTGAATTCATACATGGCTCTGTGTAATAAATGTTATAGATAAAATAAATATCATATTGGTCTGTCTATTGCATTAAGTGCAAACACCAGTAAAAATAGTTTGAAGTTATGTGTGAATAAAAAAAATAAATGCATGATTAATACTGATCGAAAAACGGCTTAAATAAGTTTAAGGCAGTGCGAACCGCGTTAATATATATGCAAAATGTTACTTGTGATGAGGTTATGTAGAACCTTACGTAGAGGATTAGCTTTGGTATCCAAATACCTGTGATACCAGCCTTCTCGGAACGTCGCCGGCGGGTAACCTAATTGCGGAATACTATGTTGAATTTGAACCTATTTCAAGTTTAAAATAGTTTAGGGTATTCGATTAGCTACCCGCTTGGACCTTTGATTCGTAAGTTGTTAATTCGCTCGTGCTTAAATGCTTACGGGCCATAATGTCTAAGGAGAAACTTTGCCTACCGTTCAACCAACTGTACAGTAGATACCAAAAGTTTCAGACCATATTCAGATTACAAGAATGCTGTACAGCATACTGTACATAAGTTGCTAAACAAGACCTGATGTTCAGTAAATTTTACTCGATATTTAAGAAGTGTCGCCTCTTGCTTACGCATGAATTAAAGAACGCTAACTACTTATTAGCTTTCTTTAACCTCACTCCCTCTCATGCACACAGCAACCCTACAGGGAGCTGGCTGCAGTATTCTGGAAACGCAGGTGTTTCCCAAGTTGTGTTACTTATATTTGTTTGCCTGTCTTACCTTTCTTTTGCCAGAGCCCCGGTAAACTTTTTGACCGTTGGATAGTTCAAAATGTATCCTATTAATGTAGATCTAGAGGTAGTCCCACATGCTTCTTCTTCTTCCTAATATCATCCTGTTTTCCTAATCTATTAGGCTCGCCGGGATCTGCTACCTAAGCATAAGAATTTTGCAAAAATACTGATTTTTACATGAGCGTTTACTATCAGACCTGCACAAACCAGAGCTATCTCTCTTAATGGCATTTCATACGTCTTTCGAAATACAAATTCTTGGACATGCAGGTTTCCTCACGATGTTTTCCTTCACCGCCGATCAAGTAATAATTACAAATAGATCTACATAAATCCGAAAGTACATATTTAGCGGTACACGCCCACACCTGGATTCGAACCCTGGACCGTCGGATAATAAGCCGGTTCTTTATCCATCACAGTGTACTATAACTGTTGTATGAGTATGAGTTAGTCCCACAAGCATTTAGTTTAAAAACTCGATGTCTTTCCGCTTCTTTTGTATCACTGGGTAATATATATGAGCGATCATCTCGACCTGGTGGCACAGCAGTACAGCTGGAGTATTCACATTCTATCGAAAAGCTATTTTCGAATCGAAATCGAAAAATTATCTGTCAAAATGTATGGAATTTCAGCCAAACCTTTTCAAATTTATTTCGAAAATGGCTTTCGGAGGCAATTTGAATACCCCTACAGATCACGCCTGATACTTGTGCGATAAGAAAGGGTATAGAGGTCAAAGCTTGACATACCCAGACTTATCTGTACATACCTGCTCTAATTTAATCGATTGCGGAAATATAAACTATTTACAATGACTTAAGGCGCTGAGCTGGCATGCGGCACAATACCACAATTTGTTTCCTTCTTGTTGCGAGAGCTCGCCAAGCATAAAGATTGCAATAATGACTACACAAAAATGCAGTTCTCACACAAGTTGCATTATGAAACACTTTTCTGCAACCTATTGAATATGGACAAACGAATAGTACTGCGGAATGTATTAACTGCAAGTTTTGTCTCACGAATGCCAATCGACTGCATTTCCTTACAAAATCATGTGATTTAAGCAGCTACTTACTCAATATCTACCTACTCACAGAGAATACTGTCATGAACGACAGAAATCAAATAATTATTTCGAGTGTATATGTTGCACAGTCTCCAGATAGTATGAGGTACATATATCATTTCCCAGAGTTCATTCTAAACTTACACATTAAATAGAAAAACAGAACCAGTAAATAACTATACCGTACAGCAATATAGCGATCGTGACAATCCTGTCATGGTCGCCAACACCGGAAGCCCTGTTGTTAATAGACTAATCAACAAAAACATTATACTTATTGTTTTTGTTGACTTGTTGGGGTTTCGAACCATCAACCATCAGTGTAATAACGTAATAATCATCAGTTATATTATATCCGATATAAACACTCGTAGATAATAAATATGTCATTATCCGATCTGATACCGCGCATGTTTCGCTTCGCTTGTAACTAATTAATAAATCTGTGTAATATTTGAGGCATGTGTATAATACTCGTAGACAACTACGAGTATTACACTTTTAATGGAAAACTACAAAGTTTTCCATTACAAGTAGAACTTACAAAAAATTTAAGGGTTTCGTACCTCAAAAGAAAAAGGGAACCCTTATAAGATCACTCCGTTGTCGGTCTGTCAAGATCCTTTTTGTCAAGAACGCGTGACGGTATCTAGTTAAAATTAATATCAAACATTCAAGTCTCCAATCCCTTGGAATAATGAAAAAATATATATTTCTAAGTCAACGCAATCGATAGATTTATGCCGCATATTTTGACACTCGCTGGGGAATCAAAACCTCAGGGCCTCAATGACCACCAATCATGAAATTTGGCAAGAAGCAATGTAACGCAAGTAACGGGAAAAATCATCATGTAAATTTGTAGTTACATCATATTTTTCTTTTGCGATTACATACTTACCTATTGGTAGTTACTAAACTTACCGCCGCCTATGACGATGTATGGATACAACAGTTTTCCGGAGGTAATGTAAAGTTTCTCCGTCAATCCAGTTTATCTTTTCGTTAGAGCAATGTTCAGTGTTTCATACTTAGTTTATGAACGTCAGTAATATTTCCTAACTATTTTGGTGAATGTAATTTTAGGAACATTGATAAAGCAATGATAGTTAGTGAATAAAGAACCGGCCAATTGACTAACTGGTCCCCGCTTCGACTCCTGTACCACTAAATTCATGTTTACGAATTTCTGCACATAAGTCTAAGAATTTATATAACGAATGACGTGGAACCTAACCTAAGAAAGATCTGGTTAACCGTCTGGGTGTCTGACGGCAGTCGCTCCATGTAAAAATCAGTATGTTTGCCAAATCCTTAGGCTTAGGCGGCGGACTCCACCAAACTTAATAGATTAGGAAACGGGATAATGCTAAGAAGTAAGTAGCATTAGGTATACATTACCTAACTGCTACACTGTTATATCTACTTATATAAGTATTTGTTTCTAAATCTATGTAATAGGCTTTCATTTCAAATTTTAAATTTCACCTATAAAGACACTAATATTGTACCTACTTATACGTTTTGGGGACTGATTTTTAGATACCATCGGATGGTACTAAACATACCTAGCGTGCACGATGTATAGCGGTTATCATAATCACTTCAATCAATAAATTTGCAAAAATGTGGTCATGTATAGGTAGAAAGACAGTGTTAAATGCCTTTTATTCTACTGGGTGTGCTAATATTTGACAAGTAGCATTATCTATATACTTAGTCTGGCCATAAATACTGTTACAATTAAAAATAAACAAAATATTACATTTGAATTTGGAATCTGTCATTTTTATATGATTGTTCATTGAGTTTTCTCATTTTGGCGCCAATACATTGTACAATATTTTGCGATATTAAAATGCCACTCCATTTTAATATCGCATCGGTGATAAAGAGAACCGAATCGCTACATATGATTGCATTACACAAATGCAATTTTTAAAACTCTCCTTACGCTTGGTACTAGTAAAATGTTTATGTACCGAGCTATTAATACGTACAATGAGACCTTTTCTATTTGTGACAGAAAAAGATCTGGCCGCCCACGTAGTGTTCGTACGAAAAAGGTGGTCAAAGCAGTAAGGGAAATAATTCGAAGCAATCCTGTCCGAAAGCAAAAGATTTTATCTCGGGAGATGATGATAGCAACTAGAACCATGTCGCGTATTTAAAAAAAATGACTTAGGTCTTGCAGTATATAAGAGACGTACTGGTCATTTTTTAACTGATAATTTAAAAAAGAATAGGGCGGTAAAATCGAAACAACCACTGAAGTGATACGCAAAGGGAGGTCACAGAAAAATTTTGTTTACGGATGAGAAAATTTTTACAATTGAGCAACATTTTAACAAACAAAATGACCGTATTTATGCTCAAAGCTCTAAGGAAGCTTCCCAATTAGTCGACAGAGTGCAACGTGGGCACTATCCAACTTCAGTGATGGTTTGGTGGGGTATTAGCTATTAAGGAGTGACTGAGCCATACTTTTGTGAAAAAGGTATCAAAACATCGGCACAAGTGTATCAAGATACCATTCTTGAGAAGGTAGTGAAGCCCCTCAACAACACCATGTTCAATAACCAAGAATGGTCCTTCCAGCAAGACTCGGCGCCGGGTCATAAAGCTCGGTCTACGCAGTCTTGGTTGGAAACGAACGTTTCGGACTTCATCAGAGCTGAAGACTGGCCGTCGTCTAGTCCCGATCTTAATCCGCAGGATTATTATTTATGGTCAGTATTAGAGAGTACGGCTTGCTCTAAACGCCATGATAATTTGGAGTCCCTAAAACAATCCTTACGAGTGAAGAATTTTCCCATGGAAAGAGTGCGTGCTTTCATAGTTAACTGGCCTCAACGTTTAAAGGACTGTATGGCAGCCAATGGAGACCACTTCGAATAAGCTTTTTATATTTTAAATTGTTTTATATTTATGTATTAAGCTAACACACTGTAATAAATATGTATATAAGAATATATGTAATAAATGTTATTTGCAATATATATATATTTTTCTTTGTATCAGTATTTATGGCAAGACTAGGTATATACTCGTAAAAATGAATATTTGTCTGTATGTCCTCTATGGACTCAAAAATGGTTAGGCAGATTTTGATGAAATTTTCAGGGAATCTTTATATTAGCTTAGCGGGGGTTTCTGTGCAGTTTGGTAGCAATCGAAGCCGGCGCCGGCCGCTAGTATCATTATAAGAATAAATATTTGATTATCTATTATTAATAGGTACATACATAATATATATTTTTTATAAAACTACTATTTATCCATTAGTCAAAATACAATTTTAATTTCATATAATTAACCGAGCATTTCTGAGTGTTTTCTTTTTTTTGTAAAGTGGCATTTTCTCAGGATGGACCTATATACGAGTAGATAAACTTATGACGCAAAACCTTATCTAAATACAAAACTTGAGCTAAATCGTTACAAGAACACAATAATCACGTGCACAATTATCATCAAGAGTCGTTACTTCATCTGTAAGTTGGAACTACTGAAGAACCAAACCAAGGAATCAGCCAGCCTGGTTATTGCCACATTTACTCTACCCACCTCTCTTTGTCTCATTTGCTAATCAAGAGGTAAATTTCCCTATGGTAATTCAGGTCCACTTACTTCCCATATCCCAACTTGTTTAAAATCATCTGAAGATGTCATTCAACTGGGTTACTTAATCTGTTCTTTCTTTGAAAACCGAACTGACACAACGTTACCTATATTTTTCCTTCATTATTAAAAAATTAACACACTGGAATTTATTCAAAATGCCATGCTTACTATCATCATTGTTTCTATATCAGCTCATATCTATCTACTGATGTATACATATAGAATTTCCCTTATTGCAGGGAATGATGAAGTTAGCCAGCCTGTGTATTTTAAAACATTATGTAGCGACCTTATGTGAAATAAAGCATTAGGCTATGGTTAGCAGATTGGTGATGTCCGTTCAGATACGGCAATTGGGCCAAGCTCGTAAAAAGATAACAGGCCACTTAACCAATTTAAACAGGCAGGCACTTGCCATCAGCAGTTCAGAAATTGTATGATAGCAGTTGCTACATGTAGTAGCCCTGGAACTAATACTCGTAAGTGCATACTTTTGTTATTAATCCGGTTGGACGTAGTTTACCGTAGTCATCGAATGCAAAAACCAAATTATATTTTTTATAAAATATGTATATATAAGGGTCAGCACAGACCGAGAGAAGCACAGCGTGGAGTTTTTTTTTGACATTGGAAAATAAACTTTAATACTATTTGCTTAAATTGCATATATGTTTGAACATCGCGAAAGGATGGTCTCGCCGTCTCGGGGCCGTGCGAGCATACCAGGGCAGCCTCGCTCTTGTGGGGTCGCGTCGTTGCACACGGGCATAGTAAAATCAAATAATTAGGATATCTTCATAGATACGCACCGCGTCCGGTTTGTATATGTGCGCGCCCGTACGTATGCGTCGCCGCACGCACACACTGACAAAATTTATCGCTGCTAAAGGTACGCAAGTCGTGGGGTCGCGGCTACGCCATGCGTAAAACCGCCCACGCCCACGCACGCACCTCGCGCCGCGCCGCGCCGTTGCGCTCCCGCTCGTAATAATTTGTACGTGTACCTACCTACCTACTGTAACTACAAATAATCGTAAAGATGGCTAAAAATAAAAAGAATTTTTTTTTCTGTATCAAATGTGTTTTTGTTAAAAAATCACAAATTTCCTACAAAGTACTTTTAATGCCTAACCACGGAAAACTGCAGCCATATAACAATTAGCTGGACAGATGTTGTGTTCATGCGAGTGAGTGACGCTACTACCTAACTCACTCGCATGAACACAACAACCCTCCAGGGAATTGTTATTTGGCTGCAGTTTTCCGTGAGGTAATAACGTCATTCACTCACATGAACACAATAACCCACCCTCCAGGGAATTGTTATTTGGCTGGAGTTGCCTGTGAGGTGGTAACGTCACTCACTCGCATGAACACAACAACCATCCAGGGTTTTGTTATTTGGCTGCAGTTTTCTGTGAGGTAGGAACGTCACTGGGGAGGGTCACTCGCATGAACACATTCATGCGAGTGATCCTCCCTCCAGGGAATTGTTATTTGGCTGCAGTTTTGAGCATAGTTTTCGTGACTTAATGAGCGGTTTAGCGGGCAGCTTCAACCTGTTACTTTTGTGTTACAATATCTTAAAATTTCACTCATCATTTTTTCATAGCGCGCCTAAAGAAGTATAACTTCAATACAATTTCATAATCATTTAATTTTATTTGAATAATTACATGATTCAGTAAAGCCACGTTTGAATTAATCCTATTTCGGCCGTAATTGTTCAAATCACTAAACAGGTGACATGTCGTAGTAATGAAAAAATTGTAGTCGGCTCCTGGTCTATGTACAAAAAATAATTTAAAAAAACTTTGTATTATAGATCCCTGATCATTCCCCAAAATTGTTTTGTATATAGATAGACTATGCATCTTTGAAAATTGTATAAACTATAAGCGACATCCCTACGTGTTTAGGCTATTATCGTTCGCTCGGGGCTCGAGTCGGCCTACTTATTTGTTTGTACTCTGCTATTACTAAGACTACTGTCTGTCCGTACATTTGTCGCAGGGCTGCATCTTTTAAAATGTAATGGGTAGAGGTTATAGTTAGGCTTAGCTCACAATAGTCGGTGATTAGCGTGACCATGATGTATGACTTTTCAATTTAAATCGGATATTTGAGTAGGACTGCTTAAAAATAGGCCAAAAATAACAAATAACTCAGCGTTATTGGTGACAGTTTTTGGCGTCTTTTAGATTATAATAACCTAAGTAAGCATAACCTACCTAAGTAACTATGCAATATGAGTATAAGCGTGAGTATGGTGTACCTTATTTAATTAGATATTGTCAAATCCCAGTATGCATGTTTTGTAAAAAAAAACCATGTCATTTGCTTTGCGTATTTAATGACGTACGGTAATGTACGCCCACCACGCTGCCTATAAATCTTCAATAAATTAAATTTGTAAGGTTTGTAACAACGGGCGGTCCACAAACCAAGTTGAATTGAATACATGAAACTACGCATGACAAAATGTATTTATACATATCTCTTATGTTATGATAATGAGTAGACACAAATAACAGTAGAAACATGAACAATACCATCATTGCTACATACCTTTGTAATGTAAAAGGGCGCTATATCAATAAATCAAATTCATCTATATATATAAAAGGAGAAGCTGACTGACTGACATATCAACGCAGGGCCTAAACTATAAGGGTTAGAAACTTGAAATTTTGCACAGGGGTTCCTTTTATGACGTAGGGGAGCACTAAGAAAGGATTTTTGGAAATTCATCCCCTAAGGGGGTAAAACGGGGGTGCAAATTTAGTATGAAACTTTGGCGTTTTTGAAGTTATTCGAATGAAATCCAGCATGAAGGTTCTTTACTGATAGGCATGAAACATGAGTAAAATATTTTTTTCAAAATTCATCCCTTAGGGGGTTAAACGGGGCGCAAAGTTAGTATGAAACTTTGCCGTTTTTGAAGTTATTCGAATGAAATTCAGCATGAAGGTTCTTTATTGAAAGGCATGAAACACGAGTAGAATATTTTTCTCAAAAATCATCCCTTAAAATTCCAGGTGTAATGGAGGTCAAAAGTATTTCTTGAACTAAAAGTTGAATTATTAAGAAATTGTTATTTTTTAAAGTGAGCTGCTTTAGACTGTAAATATACTCTCAATCAAGACGTCAAATAAGTAATTTCAGCGTTTTTAATATTTCCACATTTAAGGGCTGAAAGGGGGATTGACAGTTTGTATGGAGCAGAAAACTTTTTGAAGTTAGTGACTTGAAACTTTGTATAGATACTGTCTATTAGAATCCAAAAAAAAATGTTTTCAACGTTTTCAAAAATTCCACCCTTAGCGAGGTGAGGTGAGGTAAAAAGGGGGTTGAAATTGTGTTTGAACGAGACGCTAATCTATATTAATAGAAATGGAGTTCCTGTCTAATTCACTGACTCAATGACCAATAGGTTCCTTTTGTAATGCATATGAGAGATAAGGAAGATTTTTTTGAATTTCAACCCAGGCAGATATTTTTTTTTAAGTGGCTTGAAACTTTTATGTTTTTAAAATAGGCAATGTTGAGAATAAAGAGGTGCTTTGACTGTATACAGCCAGTATCAAATAGTTAATGAAAACCGAACAGGCCGTGACATATCTTCATTACTACACAAATAAGGATATTTGATACTTTTACTAACTATTTAATGCCGACTGTACTAAAAAATAAGAAGTAAAATAAAAATAAGTAAAACTGCTGAAATTCCAAAATCTACGCGTGCGACGCCGCGGGCATAAGCTAGTTTTCTTATAAACAGCAAATTTCGAATTTGCTGTATTTTGAATGTACTTACATATCAATTTACAACGCATTTTACATTCGTGATTTCGTGACGTAATAGGCATTAAAATCGGAATTACTTGTTCCACATTCATTCTTTTTATAAAAAACAAACAATTAATCTGATTACCCTAACAAAGGCTGCAGTGAATGATGCAAAGGTGATTGCACGCGGAAACGCTTGCAATGACCGCTCTTCCGGCAGATGGCGTGCGTCCAACAACAAACGAATATATTTACCTGCTGGACAAACTGTGGAACGTGAAAACAAAGCATTATCAGGTATAAGATTAATGGCATACAATAAACTAATATCCATGTCACATTATACATACACGCTATAAGGCGCTACACCTACTGGTTCGTAGAGCCAGAGATTCTGAATAGGGCCACGTCTGAACGATTTTTACCAAGTATCGTCCAAAAGCAACAAGCATGTCGCGTGTCTGATATAAAGCGATTACTATAGCTTAAACTTAAAAGAAAGCTTGTAACCTTCAATTTGCTATAAAAAAAATAAAAGTATTCATCGCGCGTTACCGCAATAACTGCTATCTACACAGAACACAAACACAAGAACTCTTGGGTTACGTAGTTGTTATTTTACCGAGGTCTTCAACATGACGTACTTCATTATGAGGTCCTTTCCCTGTCGATCATCTCAGTAAATATCACTGTGCTAGCTGCGTGTTCCATAAAAAACAGTAGCCACAACTTGCCAACATCTATCTTTGTTAATTGCTCAGCTATACCTATAGGTCACCTAGGGTTTACGCACGCCAGACTCCTAAATATAAGACCAACTTTTGCTTTTATAAAGGAAAATCGAGTTCAAGATGAGCAAGACCATAATACTAACAATACTTTTCTGGATACGACATCGATAATATTAACGGAAAATGACTGGCACGATAGGTAATGTTTCCAACCATTACTGAGCTGACATCACACTTTACCTGACAACCTATTAGCACTAATCGCTTTAGAACAGCCACAATAATTGTCAACCAGCTTCCTCCCGAACTTAAAACATCCTAATCGGACCTGTTTGTTTGTTATTAAAAGAAGTGGTAAAAAAGCACAGGTTGGCAGATGCACCAAAACGGGATTCATTGTTCGTGTACTTTTTAATCTTGATTTCTATAGCCTACGGGAAACTAAATAGTGGCAATACTGGGAATTAATGATACTTTGTCAATTGGCGAATGAATGCTGTCAATCATCAACGAATAAGTAGGTACTTTCACTAACTTACGAGGTCAGCAGACTATCTCTACGCAAATCAATGAGAACAGCAAATGAGTCACAATAATAGCAAATGGTATATTCATAAGTATAAAATTAACTCTCGGTTAAACGTGGCGAACTGGTTTTTAAACCGTTAAGCATACGTTAGCCTAAAGTTGTGTCTGACCTAGTAATGTTATCGAGGTGTGCGTTGACGGCGCGGGTGTTTGCATTTCGATACGTTCAGCGTGTCGTGGCTGCAGCTTAAAATCTCCATATTTATTCTTTGTAAATATTAACTTGGGATCGACGATAACGGTTTCTCAGCACGTCTTCGGAACTTTCCCGCGGCTCCGTGCACTACTCGGCCGTAATATATTCGCCCATTAAAATAAATACATAAATTTAATAGTCCGCGATACATAATTATCTAAAAAGTGACATTGTATCGCTCAGAAGCCCAATTTTAACTACGCTTATTGCAGGTTCCTCAATACACATGGCTACATATGTTATTTATTACATGACCCTACTCTGATTGCATAGAATATGAATTAAAAATAATCGTCGCTTCGTACATCAGATGTAGGAAGCGACAATTATTTTTAATTAAATACGAGGTGTCTTTCTTAATAACTAAAAAAAGTGACAGTGAACAATAGGTTTCATACAAAATTTGTGTTGGTATTCAATAGAATGCGAACCGTTTGTGCAAAAATATCATTTTATAGTATAAATATCTACTAAAGCCGCGCACTTGGATGGCTCGCCATGAGCTTAAAGATATTTCAGTATTTCTACATGATTCGTCTATTTTCAACAACGAACCGTCATGTTATTATGTCATGTAGGCGCGTCAATCCGCTTGTGAATCCAGGATATCGCCAATATCTAGTCTACACAACATATAGCTATGCATCTAAAAAGGGACACACAAACTTAAAACATACATATTTGGGGTCTGTCCATTGAATTATATTTTTATTTATGTGTGTTAATTAATCGGTGTTCCCAACAAAAAGAAAATTATAAAAACAGCTCATTCTCGTGATGCCTAAAGGAAGATGCTGTTCTAATGGCTAGAAATGGCTATAGCAGCACTAACGATTGCATTTCCGATTGCTACAGCAAACGTAATTTTAAGACTACGTATCCGCAGACTTAAAATTGATTCACTTAATGACAACACCTATCGTCGAAAATTAGAAATATCTAATATTTCTAAAATTCCCCAACATCAATTTCATGATAATGATGACGATTTTGACACAGCGGCCTGACGTTTCACATAAATTTAGTAAGGTTTTCGGTGTGGCGCTGTATTCCTATTTCTTGGTGAAATAAAGGAACTTAAAACTAAGTAGTTAGGGTTGACATATTGAAGTTTTTGTTTGCATCGAAAAATTATTGTAGGTCGTTATTCATGTGTTATGTAAGCATGTCAAGTTTAGATCCATTAAAATACTCAGCGTGTACCTACTCTACAGAGTGTTCTTTTATCAAGTATATCAAAATTTTAAAAGATCAAATGTTAATTATTATTATATAACTAGCTGAACAATATATACGTGAATATTTTTTTTTTTCGTTTTCTTGTAATAATTTATTTATTTAATTATAATCTGTGCGATGCAGCTTTAATCCGCAATTTAAGTCAAAGCAGCCATTTTCACTCTTCTAAGACATATCATTAAATGAGCTTTTTTAGTCTTCTTTCCTCGTTCAAGAGCGATTACTCAGATAGGTATAACATATGCATAAAATTCATTACCATCTAAGAGAGGTAGAGCGCATCAAAGCAGCCCGTCTGGAGAAGTACCTCCACGTCAGAGAAAACTGCTGCCAAACAACAACTCCCTAGAGGGTTGTTGTGTTCCTGCTTATGAGTGAGTTCACCACTGAGGAGTTACTCCTAAGTTGCTGTGTAAGTAGCAGAGGAGGCATCGGGCGAGTGATACTTAATAATTTCAAGCGTTAATAGGCTACGGTAACCGCTTTACATCAAGTGGGCCGTATGCTTTTATGCCTTCCGACGTTGTATAAAAAAAATATCAACTTTTACATTTAATGTCCCTATTTGTCCTCAGTTTGCTATTGTATTATAATGATTTAAACGGCTCTGTTTATTCTCTGCAACCGTTCATAAACTATGAGATCTCTCAAGTCGAATCAAACAAAGTCTGTGATGACACAGGTTTACAATCAGGCAGGCCGTATGCTTGATTTCCACCTAAGTGGTATAAAAAAGAAAGCCAATAGAAATGGAACAATTTTTTGCATAAATGTCATTGTAAATATCTAAAATTCATTACCATCTAAGAGAGGTAGGAGGGCTACTATCAATAAAAACTTATAAATATCTAAATACTTTGATTAACATATAGATATTTCTTTGAGAAGATGTAACACAACATTTGGCGAGTCATTATCGTTATGCGAATAGTGTGTCAAAATTGGACATCCAGATTGCGCCATATAGGCCAGTAATAATAGGAGAAAATTGAAAAAAAAAAATTCGTTACAGCAATCCGACACCGGGATATTGTAGAATAAGATATTCTAAAAGAGTGAAAAATAAATCGAACAGTCTGCTGCTATCCGGGGTGGATGGGGTGGCTTTTTAGGGGTTGAAATCAGTTTTTCGCGATTTCTGGCTAAACGGCGCATTCTATCGAAAAAAGTTAAAATGTTAAAGTAGTAGATAATAAAAAGAACTACAACTTTTGCATTAACCATTTTTACCCTAATCTCAAAATTCTTCGAAAAAAATGCAAAATACCGATTTTTTGGTTTTTAATTTTATTTTTCGAGAAAACGATATCATTTGAGCCCAAACTTTGCCAAAAGATATTATAAAGATGTAGTAATTTTTTTGAAAGAAAATATTTTAAGGTTTTTTATAATTCCATTTCTACGAAAAAAAAAATGAAATTTTCAACGAAAATTCTACCTAAAACTACCCAACCTACAGAGTTCAAATTTGGCACACTTTACTCGTTGTTACGTCTACTTTCAATTAGTAGTGAAAAAAAAGTACACTGCAATGGAAAAAATGGCAGAAAAATTGAAAAAACCGAAAGAATGACTTTTTTTATGGTATTTGGCATATACATCGTCGAACAATCGTTATTAATTAATAAAATCATTATAATTTCTTTATGTTTATAGAAATTATAATATCAATCTTTGATTATTGAATATCAATTTTTGATTTTTGTACGGAGCGATTGGTGTCGGATTGCTGTAACGAATTTTTTTGTAGTTCGAACCTCGAACCCTATTATGACTTACTCACATAGCTGATACTATATTGGCAAAAATATCTTTCTAAAGCCAGTTAACTGATATTAGACGTATTTATCTTTGTTTTATATAATTTAAAATGTAAAAAAACAATAAATAAATATCTTCGGATTAATAACACAGCGCTATCTAGCTCCAAATTGAGCGAAGCTTGTGTTATAGGTTTCTTTTTTTTGTAATTATATATTTATGTTATATAGAAAACCCCAAACCACGACAAACAAACATGTTTATGAAAACAAATGTTAGCATTGTATGGAAATGGAATTCACAATCTTTTTCAGCAATGATAAATTAACCATTGCTAACCGCTTGGCCATCAGGGTCGACGCGTCATTATCACCATCAGGCCGTTAATAGCAAATTTATTTCAGGTGTACGGTCATGTCACGGTCAGAGATCAGTGCTGGACACCACTGTTACGGACCAGAAGATGCCCAGCCTCGCCAAGGAAGTGGAAGACAACAGTCGATACAAAACACTCGAGGCGAATGCGACACTACTGAAACTCTTGGTAGACAACAAAGATGGAGTTAGCAAGTTAGTTTTTTTAATCTCTTTTTTTATATACCACTAAGGTGGCAGACAAGCATACGGTCTGCTTGAGTCACCGTAGCCTACGGACATTTGCAACACCAGGGGTGTCACTATTGCGATGCCGATCCTCTAAAAACCTCTTTACGCCTTTGTTGAAGAACCCCATGCTGTAGTCCCTTGGGAAAGCCTCGGCTGGGAGTCATTCCACAACTTGAGAGTTCTCGTAAGAACATTTCTCTAGAACCGCACTGTACGCGACCATTGCGGTTCCAGCGTGTGAGTGTGATCTCCCCGCCGTCGGCGAGCGGTGCGGTAATAAAAAGCAGCTGTCGGCATTATATCGAACAATTCTTCAGAACACAACCCGTTATACAATCGGTAGAACACACAAAGGGAGGCAAAATCTCTCCTTAAACTTAAGAATTCAATACCGAGTGTAAGCTTAGGATCGTCGACAATTTTCACAGCTCATCTCTGAACGGAGTCACACGGTCCAAACAGGTATCCAGGTGCTCCAGCCCAAAGGTGACTGCAGTACTCCATATGCGGTCTTACTTGAGACTTATCTAACATAAGTCTTTGCCCCGCGCTGAAGTACAGCTTTGCTCTGTTGAGCACACCAAGTTTTTTCGATGCCAGCTTGACCTTTTCCTCCAGGTGACATCGATATTGGACGTCACTGGAGATCTCGACGCCAAGCATTCTAACGCGATAGTAGGAGGTGTGTTCTAGATTTCAGTAACTATAGCAAATGGGGTTTTCTTAGCAGTGAACCCGCAAACTTTTATCTTCATGGGGTCGAATTCGACGAAGTTAAGCAGCTCCCATTCGGATACTTTAGCTAAAGTACCCTCCTTTTCAGACACAAGTTTATTGCGCCTTTCCTCCACAAGGGAACCAGGGATGTTTGCACGACCTGTATGACAAGTGTCCCCGGTGCCTTTGTCCGCATAACAATTAATGCCATCAATTGATAACATGTCATTGATATGTAGCAGAAACATGTGAGCATTGATATCCATTCTATCGGAGCATCCAACGTCAACCACGGCTTTTATGCATCTGTTGGATAAAAATCAGGCAACCCATTTGCACAAACCCTCGGGCAGTCCGTATGAGGGTAACTTCGATAGAAGACCCTGATGCCAGACCCGATCGAACGCCTTCGGCATATCTAGGTGACTGCTAATGCCTTATCTTGACTCTCAATCGCCGAAGCCCAGCGATGTGTAAGATACACTAGAAGATCACCAGTCAAACGACCGTGACGGAAGCCGCATTGACGGTCGCTGATCAAATCGTAATCCTCTAGGTATGTCAGGAGTCGTGTGTTAATCATACGCTCCTTTACCTTGAAGAGAAGGGAGGTTATGGCAATAGGCCTGTAATTCGATGGATCTCATCCATCACCCTTTTTGGGTACTGGATGCACATTGGCGGTCTTCCAAAGCACGAATAGACGCGTTAGAACAGAACACAACTCAGGAGCACGCAGCTATAGCACCACTGCCAGTATGCCATCTGGCTACTCGACTTATGAATGTCACGGAGAGTAATGTTCGCCGAACATCTCGATGGGTAAGAGAGATCTCCGGCATTGAGACACCGCACCACGGGATGGTAGGTGGCAAAGCTCCCCCGTCATTCATATTCGAGTTAGAGGCAAAGAAATTACCGAGTAAATCGGCTTTCTCCTTAGCGCTATGAGCCAAGCTGCCATCCTGTTTTCGCAGTGGTAGCAAAGACGGTTGACAAAACTTTTGCTCAGCAGCTTTAGCAAGTGACCAGAAAGCAAAAAGTTCTGAAGTCTCTTGAGAGAGTGAATTGTGTAATACATGCGTTTACTAACCATGCATCACAGAGGGAGAAAAGTTAATTGAGCTAAGTATACATAAGAAAATGTTAAAATCGACTGAATCAAATGCATTGCTAAAATCTAATAATATAATTAAGGAGAGTTTTCTTTATATTGTGCAGTTTTATACAATGCCGGGAGGCATACAAGCTGACCTACCTAATGTAAAGTGGTAATTTTCGCTTACTATGTAGAAAGTATCGCGCGCTGCCACTATTGCTAAGATAACTCCTCAGGAACTTACTGGTAACCTAACATTGGTACCCGCCAGGGGCTATTTGACCGCGGTTTTCTGTGAGATGGAAATAACTTTCCCAGAAGGGCTGCTTTGCGCCCTACTTCTCTTAAAATTCAGTAGCTTTATCTATTTTGGTACATCGACACATTAAAACTTATATATTATTACGGGTTTAAAGCATGAAATTGCCGATTTGTACTAAAAAGTTAAAACTCATTTTTTTCTGAGATTACATCATAATTATTTAATGAAAATATTTACAGTCATTATCTATACATTACTGCCATCTAACCGGAAGTTTATTATGCCTTTGCGATAGAACTCTGGGGATCTAGATTCGACAAACGGTGTGAAAGCATTTTGTAGGTACTGTCTCCTGGGAAGAAAATGACCACGCAGAAAATTGTCCAAATCACGAAAAAAATTGTAGTCAGTTGGAGCAAGTTCTGGCGAGTACGGAGGATGACGTATGGTTTCTAACTGCAGCTGCTGTAGAGTTACAACGGTTTCTTGTGCAGTGTGAGGTCTTGCGTTTTCATGGAACAATAATGGTGATGATCGATTCACGACTTGGGGCTGTTTCACTGCCAGTTTCGCCATCATTGTTCGAAGTTCGGCATGCAAACATCTGCTGTTATTGCTTGACCAGACCTGAGAAAGTTATAGTGAATATCACCATGAAGACACCTTTGTATTAGTAAACTTTGCTTTAAACGTTAAACCATTCCGCTAATACCTGGGTACTTTGACTCGGATCGGCTTCCACCATCTCCTTCAATTCAGCGTTATTCACCTGTGTGAGCGGTCTTCCAATGTGGTTTGTTCTTCAAGTCGAAGTTTCCATTACGAGTGCGTTTAAACCAATAACGCACAGTGCGTTCATTAGCAGTCCACTCCAAACGCAGCATTGATATTGCGCGCCGTTTCTGCCGCGTTAGTTCCGCGTCGGAACTCATGTTCAAAAATTACTCGGATTTTCGAAATATCCATCTTTCCCGTCTAAGCTTAATAAAAAAAACAATTGAAATTCAAATCAAATGTTGTACATTTTTTGAAAGAAAAATCTCATAAAAGCTTTAAATTTAAAAAGTTTGAAACGGCAATTTCATACTTTCACCACTATTATTTTTAAAAACGTTTAACATTTCATTGCGTATTAACTATTTAATTTAACTAAAAATATGCTTGGATTAAACCATAGAACCCGTCATCCAACCATAGATACGAGTCGGTGCAATGGCCTATCTTGTACTGTACATACTGTTCTTGATTATTTTTTTGACCTAACTATGTAGTTGGCTACTACGTCACCGGAAGGGAGAGGCAGTCCGCCTCTCCCTTCCGGTGACGTAGTAAAGTGAGGCGCGACAGCTCGTAAAAACCACTCGAAAAAACAAAAAGCGACAGCCTAAGGGCCCCCCGAGAGGGGTCGAACCTCGGCTTAAGGCGTCGCGGGGCTAAAAAAATCGAACACGCGGGTGCCTTAAGGGCCTAAGAAGAGAGGCGTCCAGGTACCTGGGCTATTCGGTACCTGGTGTATCGTGCAGAAGTCCAAACTCTCCGCACTCGGATCCGCCGAGTGCGCTGTGTATGTGGAGTGTTGGAGTCGGGGTCGGAGAGGTAAGGGGCGTTCGCAACCGTAATGCGATCGTCGGGATCAAAGAGTGAATTTCGCGATCTACGCGGGATCCCCCAGGCGTCGATCCGCGGGGTGTAATTGACAGCCCGGGCTACCAATGGGTTGGGGTGTCGGGAGGCTGTTTCGAAGTAGCGCCTAGACGCTTCCTTCATGAAACTAATGATGGAAGGGAGTTCAAGGTCGAGATGGAGATCTGCAGCCCTGAAATAACGAGGGGCGCCGGTTACATTGCGAGCAAACCGGTTTTGGATGATCTGGAGCTTATCCAGATAAGAGCGCGCAGCGTGTGCATACACTAACTGGCGTAGGTGAGGACGGGGCGGATACAGGCTTTGTAGAGTGTAGGTACACTTATTTCTAAGTGACATTCTACGATTCCTGAATATCGAAGCGAGCCGGCCTAACTAGAACGCGGCTTTTTTCCTAACAGTGTCACCACTCGTGAGGTCCAAACATCATTCTGGAGTCTAGTATGACACCAAGGTATTTGGCCTTCTCGACCCATGGGATGGATCGGCCGAACAATAAGATGGGGCTCAAGGTCCTAATTAGGTCTCGTAAGATCTCGTGGATCCCGAGAAAAGAACACTGCGGCACTTTTCTCCGGATTCACCTCGATTCACGAACGTCGGAACCATTCGCCTAGAGCGTTAGTCGCTCTCTGTAGCCTATCCGATATGTTAACTGTTCTTGATTAAGGACATCTGATAATATATCGTAAGATAACATGCTGTCTTACCCTCTATGTGTGAATCACGCTGAAACAGGAGAAGTATTCATATATTTAGAGCGAGACAGCATGTTATCTTACGAGTACAATATATTATAGCTACGTTTGTGACGGGCTTAATATTTTAGTTTTGGGTTCCATATCTTATACATTCTGTTGTTATATAGATCGGAAGTGTTCGACATGTTGCACTCACGGGACGACGACCAGGACCACGTGGACCTGCCCATGTTCCCGGAGGATGAAGAGGACACGCGAGATGAAGTGCCAACCGCGCCCAATGCACAGGTCGAAATGTTGCAGGGTAAGTAGTCCAAGTTGGTGGTTATTGGCTTAGTTGGAACTCTTATACACCTAATGTCAAAAAAGTTGTAAGTGGCTTGCTACCATGTTTAGTTAGAGTTGAATGTAACCTCACAATACTAGGTTTGGTTTTCGTTACTAATTATAACAAATATGTATTTGGCGAAAGAGTCGCATCGAATCAATCTCACGACGCTAAAAGCCAAAACCCACAGCGGCGGTAAAAGTGGCAGCGATACGGGATGTGATTTTTTGTAACATTCGTGTTTGTACCTATTACACAAAAGCAGGCGCTATCAAATGCGGTGTTGTTTTTTTTATATACTACGTCGGGAGGGATACAAGCATACGGCCCACCTGATGTAAAGCGGGTACCGTAGCCTATTAACACTTGAGATAGGTATCACTCGTGCGATGCCTCCTCTACTGCTTACACAGCAACTCCTTGGGAGCTTACTGGTGACCTCACTCACACAGGAACACAACAACCCTCAAGGGAGTTGTTATTTGGCTGCGGTTTTCTGTCAGGTGGAGGTACTTCCCCAGACGGGCTGCATTGATGCGCCGTACCTCTCTTAAAACATCCAGACCAAGACAAACAGACATGTTCATGCACACAAATGTTTGCCTTGTGTGGGAATCAAACCCACGAGCGTTGGCGTCAAAGTCGCGTCATTCACGACTGAGCCACGGAGCTCGTCAAAAGTGTGAAAGCCAAGCCAGATGCACCGCATATAAATGGTTACCTTCGACTCCTACCAAACGTGATAGTGAGCCACTTACAGCTCATTTAACAGCAGTTATATGACCTGTGACTCGAAGTACTTAAATAATACCAATCCTATACCTAAGCTCCAGGAGAGTTGCTCTGTTAGAAGCGGATGTGGCAACACGCGAGCGATATTTCTTGTATTGCAATGTTTATAGGCTACAGTTACCACATCAATCCATGTTTGTCTTACGTACTTACATAAAAAAGTAAGGCAGTCATGGGAACTGCCAACATGTATTATTCAATATATTATTATTGTGTTAGGTAATATTGTTTTGTAGTTTGTATGATCACAAAATTTTATTTCTTATGTAAGTAGATAGTTATATTTCATTTGCCTATAGTTGTGTACAAGTTGGTACATATTATGTAGATATTCTCCTCAGAAAAATTCGAGGCCAAATTTATCATCTGTATTGGCCTCAAATTTTTTTAATTGATGTGGTCAAATGGTTGTATATAGACTTTTTTATTAAACATCTTTTCATATTAACTATACTGATTTTAATAACAAGTACATTTTTGATGACCTCGGTGGTATGGGGAAGTTCCTTCATCTCACAGAAAACCACAGTCCAATAACAATTCCCTAGAAGATTGTTATGTTCGTTCAAGTGAGTGAGGTGACCATTAAGCTCCTAAGAAGCTGCTGTGTTAGCAGCAGAGTTGGCAACACGCGGGTGACACATAATGTATTTAAATGTAAACGTTCATATGCTACGGTAGCCGATTTACATCAGATGCGTATGTCTCCCGACGTAGTACAAACAAAATTGATATTCTTAGTGTATCAAATTTGTTAATTTGGTAGGTGTACCTTAAACACAAAAAGTTTGCTTAAATCTACTACTGACTATATGAAAAATTCTAGGAGTTACATTGCAAGCATTACAAGACCGATTTAAATTATGCAAAAGAATAAGCAAGCACCTAAGTCTACTAATAGACGTAACGGTTTTATTTCCAGCTACATCTTCAATAGTTCGTAAAGACGCGATGCGGACGCGGCACACCGCAGCGCGGGGCGAGCCCATCGGCGCGGCCGCAGGAATCATGGTCGCCATCACGTGCAGCATTGTCTGCATCGGCTACGTAGCGGTCGTCGTGTGGAGAAAAATATACTTGTGAGTACCGTGATAAACTATAACAACCACCCATGCAAGAAATAGCCTAATGGAGAACAGCGATTTTACGAGTGTAGTACGATGAAGTCACGCCCTTTCCATTCTCCTCCATTCTCCTCCATTTCCACCGTCACCACAGTCAGTGGCGACTCCCGAAACTTTCATATACTACTAGCTGACCCGGCAAACGTTGTTTTGCCATATAAATTATTCCTAGGATTATTTTAGTAGAAAAAAATGACTAACTTATTGTGTGAGGGTGTGGTATATATGAGTGGAAGAGGCATGGAGCGCTGCGACTGTGTTTATATAACTAATATCGCTATTAATTATTAAAAATAGGGGTTGATGTTAGAAGGGTGAAAATTTAGGGTGGTATGTATTTTTTTAATGCCACATTAAAAAAAATTAAAAAAAATTGTCCAAAAAATAAATGTTAGGGATGGACAACCCTTATCACTTAGGGGTATGAAAAATAGATAGTAGCCGATTCTCACACCTACTGAATATGCATTTAAAATTTCATCAAAATCGGGTAATCCGTTTTGGAGGAGTATGGTAACTAACATTGTGACAAGAACTTTATATATGAGATTATAGTCACCTTACCTTCACCTTTATTTTCACCTTCTTCAACTTACTCACGGGATTACATGAAGAAAATAATCTATGAACAACTGAGTAGTAAGGAGACTACTCAGTGCTACGCTACTACGAGCTCGGCGGCTCAGTAACTTTGACACCAACGCTCATGGGTTCGATTCCCACGCAAGGCAAACATTCGTGCGCATAAACATGTACGAGTATGTTTGTCTTGGTCTGGATGTTTTAAGAGAGGTAGGGCGCATCAAAGCAGCCGGTCTAGGGAAGTAGGAAGTAAGCCAAATAACAACTCCCAAGAGGGTTGTTGTGTTCTTGCGTGTGAGTGAGGTCACCAGTAAGCTCCCAAGGAGTTGCTGTGTTAGCAGCAGGGGAGGCATCCCGCGAGTGATACTTAATATATCGCAAGCGTTAATAGGCTACGGTACCCGCTTTACATCAGGTGGGCCGTATGGTTGGATGCACTCGCGACGTAGTATAAAAAAAGACTATTTTGCATAGTAACTTAAAATTAAAATATGCTCACATTGGGCAGTAGGCTAGAAGCGCTGAGATATTTAGGCGCCAAAACAACACAACGTTGGCAATAAAAAAGTCATATATACTAAACATTTGTAACTGTATAATATGTTATGTATATTTGTGCAATAAAGAAGAGATTACAACAACAACAACGTTTTTGTGAGCTCAGGGTGCCTTCATGCGCAGTCAAGTGGTTTGTTCGTTTGTATAACCACCCGTAGACTTAATTACAAATCTAAGATACACGATAAGAGCTACATTAGTGCGGGGCAAAGACTTATATTATATAAGTCTCAAGTCAGACCGCACTTGGAGTACTGCAGTCACCTTTGGGCGGGAGCACCTGGATACCAGCTTGGACCGTGTGATTCAATTCAAAGACGAGCTGTGAGAATTGTCGACAATCCTAAGCTTACACACGGTATTGAACCCTTAAGTTTAAGGAGAGACTTTGCCTTCCTTTGTGTGTTCTACCGATTGTACAATGGGTTGTGTTCTGAAGAGTTGTTCGAAATGATGCCGACAGCTACTTTTTATAACCGCACCGCTCGCCGACGGCGGGGAGTTCACCCTCACACGCTTGAACCGCAATAGTCGCGTACGGTGCGGTTCCAGAGAAGTTTTCTTCCGAGAACACTCAAGCTGTGGAATGAGCTCCCAGCCGAGGTTTTTCAGCATGGAGTTCTTCAAGAAATGCGTGAAGAGGTTTTTAGAGGGTCGGCAACGCATGAGTGACGCCTCTGGTGTTGCAAATGTCCATAGGCTACGGTGACTGTTTAACATCAGGCAGGCCGTATGCTTGATTGCCACCTTAGTGGAATAAAAAAAAAATTACGTAAAACTATAAAGCGATGTGGGTATGTATGATGTATATCTAGCCGTATCTGGAAGTAGTCATAAAGCTTCTAAGCCACGGAATCGGAACGCGCCAGTGACGTTCCTGCCATTGCAAGTGTCCATATGCTTCGATAACTGATTACGATCAGGCAGGTCGTATGCTTGTTTACCACTAAGGCGTGGTATAAAAAAGTCAAACACTTACTATTCCCCTTCAGATAGGTAGAACTTTATCTAATATATACCTAAGTTTTAACTTACTTTCTTACGTAGCTCACAGTTACAAGCTAAATAGCTTATAAGTTTACTGTGTTACAGTCGCATATATTCTCCAAATTTTCTAAACGTAAAACTTCCTTCTAGAGTAGGTACATACATTCAGTCTGTTCGTTTATCTTCCGTTGACCCAAATTAACTGCAACGCCCTTCCTTGTTTATAAATAATTTAGTAAACTAAAGAATCAGTTACAATTAGAAACTGTTAATGCTACATATTCCACAGCTATATAGCAATGGGATTCACTTAATGGTTGTAATAAATGTAGATGTAGAAACCGATTGGATTCTATTTCAAGGAGAGAGCATCTTTTTTCTTACGTCCAACGTAAACGACTCAGCCGGCCGAACGAATTATATCAGACACATACTGACTAAACATCAGCGAGGGACTGCCTTTAGACGGGAAGGCTTTTAAGGCTTCATCGGAAGCGATTGCCCCAGGGGAAGCGGAGCGACACAAAAAGCATCCCCTTTAGGGCTATTAAATACAAACATTAACTGCTGAACGTAAAAACATGCCACGCAATAAGCGATCGAAGAAAACTAAAAGTAACAAGAAAATAGGAAGTAATAAGAAATAGGGTGCATCTAAGCACCCGTAGCCGTGTGGGAAAGTAACTTGGCCTCAGAGACCGCATTCAAATAACAACTCCCAGGAGGTCCGTTGTGTTACTGCGAGTTAGTGAGGTCACCAGTAAGCTCCCAAGCGAGTTGCTGTGTTAGCAACAGAGGTAACATCGCTTAACTGATACTTAAGGCTACGGTAACCGCTTTACATCACGTGGGTCGTATGCTTATATACCTACCCCCGACCGACGTCTCGTATAAAAAAAGGAAATATTATCGCAAGGTTCAATAAAACAAAGGATCATAAAATTGGAACTCTGGGGTCCAAAACTTAATACATTGTGGTGCATCGTACCTCGGAATAAAGCGTTATGGCTTCCCTATTCTCTGCGAAGCCTGCATTGTGTCGGTAACCCGACACTCCACGACCACGGTGCGTAGGAAGCGGTCAACTTGCACGGAAACCGCACTCAACAACTGGTTGAATTCACTCACAGTGGAGGACTCAATGTTATTATAAAACTGGTTTCGTATTATTACATTCGCGACACTCAAAATGAGTCCTTGACCGTTAGCAAAATGAACAACTCTTTTTGCTAACGGTGACAAAGACTCATTTTGATTTGATTCATAGCAAACATAATGACGAGCTCGGTGACGAAGTGGTTAGTAACGCTACTTTGAAATCAACGCCTGTGGGTTCTATTCCCACACAGGACAAACATTTTGTGTGCATATGCCAGTTTGTCTTGGTCTGGGTGTTTTCTATGTATCATAAATATGGATATAAAAAAAATGTATATCCGTATGTTTATCAGTTTTCTACTACTCATAACACAACCTTCGCTTACTTTGAGGCTAGATGGCTATGTGTAATTTGTCAGAGACTATTTATTATATGTTTAAGTAAGCATTCTCTACATATGGCAGAATAGTATAGTAATATAAATCTATTTCGGTTTCAGAAAAAGAAACGGTTTGAAACACGAGCTGTTAAAAAATGAAGATAACGTCGCCGAGACACGTCTACACGTATGTACCTCAGAACTTGTGCCAAACAATGTATTAGTAATAATATAAAATAATAGTTCATAAGTTTCAGTTCAACCAGATGAATGTTTTCTGAATACATAACATGTTAAATATATTCCATAATGCATGTCTCAAATATTTACGGGTTCGTTCCATGTAACAGACGGACTGACACCGAGCTAAGGTCTCAAGTGTTCTCAAATGTTTGCCTCGGAATAGACCTTATACTTAAAGTCTAAATTCAGAGCAGGTAGTTTTCAGTATGCCCTAGGTGTTTAGTTCTCAAATAATAATCCGTTCAACAAACACGGAGCAAATCGTCCGCAAATAAAAATGCCTTAAATCGTCATTATCAAAAATTGTTTTGAAATCAAAACGTCCTTAACGTACTATAGCTATTTTTAATAAATTACCTAAGTATCTGGGTCTAGATATAATTTAGAAGAGGATACGATTTTATTTAATATGAAATTATTGATCAACCATCAATAATTTAACATTAAGACAAACTTACAACTAGACAGATTATTTGTAGGTTATTCACGGCTCCTGAGATGATTTCTTTTATACGACGATGGTGACAATATTTCCGGAATTCTATTTTCATCGCTTTTGTCAGAGTTTCTACATTTAGATAGAGTATTCGAAATGCTATATAACGTTAATCGTTTGTAAATACCAAACAGAATACATTTTATGAAAACTGTTCCTCATGGAAGAAATAACCTATAAAGACCCCTACGGGTCGGAGGGTACAGTAGAAAATTCAACTCCAATTGACTACAGCTCACGTATCAACATCGCGTCACTTATCGGCTTATTGGTTAAATTATCCTACCATTAGTCACTAGGCTCGAATTGCTGATATATTTAGGCGCTAAAACACAACGATTTGGTGAGTTCGTCAAGTGGTTTATTAGTTCGGCTTTACTTGAACATTAAAGACTGCTGTTCTGCAATTGACATTGTAACCACTTCGTATCTGATAGGATGTATTCTTGTTTACCATTACATTATATAAAAACCCACGCAGTAAGAGGGCATTTTGTTTAAAATGTATGAAGACGTATTATATATACCCTGTATAGCATATAGGTAATATAATATATTATCAGTAGGACCAAAAGCTAAGTCAGGTCATAATCCAGATAACAATCCTATTAATATTATAAATGCGAAAGTTTGTATGTATGGATGTTTGTTTCTCTTTCACGCTTAAACGACTGAACGGATTTGAATGAAATTTGGCACGTAGATAGATTATGATCTGGATTAACACATAGGCTACGTTATTTGACGCGGGCGGAGCCGCGGGCAGCAGCTAGTTAGGAATATAATGCATTACAGTACATTTATTGAAATAGATTAAAAAAAATGATTATAAAAAAAAAACTTTTCACTCACATTAGCGTTTTCATTTTCTGTTCAATTATTATAATATATATTTATAAAAGTCAAAATAATAAAAAAATACGTCTATCTTTATTTCCAAAAACCCTTCCATAAACTAATAAGTATACAGGATTATAGAATTAAAATATAAGCTTTAACAGAAATGGTCGATTCCAACTTAATGAGACTCTGAACAGTCGGTTCACATAAAAGACTCTCAGTTTTTGCTATAGACTGAAGTATATATAACAGCTCCGTAAAGTTAACGTTAGATTTATGAAGTACAGCAACTTTACTAAAAGCTAAAGCGGTCTCTATCTCACTTAAGTACATATACATGGAACGTAAATTAAGAATAAACATACTATACATGCCTAACACATAGGTAGAGTATATAGAGTTGTCTTCTTTTGTAATCATATCTTTAACAATTTTTTCAATTTGACTAATCCTTTCATCCAATATTAATGTATTGTTATGTAACGTTTCTGTGCTGTTAATGAGACTATCCAACCTTTTAGAGATTAAGGTAATTTTCTTTGCAGTATGAATATGGTTAACGTATTATATATACCGGGTCTACGGTGCGATTGAAGGACCTTTATACGTCACATCAACTCTTCTAAACAGAACGTATAAAAACACAAACAATTGATGATGATGATGAAGTTTTGAAGAGCTCGGTGGCTCAGTCGTGAATGACGCGACTTTGACACCAACGCTCGTGGGTTCGATTCTCACACAGGACAAACATTTGTGTGAATGAACATGTCTGTTTGTCTTGGTCTGGATGTTTTAAGAGAGGTAGGGCGAATCAAAGCTGCCCTCCATGTCACAGAAAACCGCACCCAAATAACAACTCCCTAGAAAGTTGTGGTCCTGCGTGTGAGTGAGGTCACCAGTAAGCTCCTAAGGAGTTGCTGTGTAACAAGCAGAGGAAGCATCGCGCGAGAGATACTTAACAAGCGTTAATAGGCTACGGCAACTGCTTTATATCAGGTGGGCTGTATGCTTGAATGCCTCCCGAAATTGTATAAAAAAATAAAAGCTTGTATTTTAGGATATTCCTTTAGGCGCAAGAAGGTATAACATAATATGTATGTATGTATATATTCACGCCAGGTCCCTTGCGGGGTAGGCAGAGAGTACCGAGCGCCATAAGACGCGATCCTTACACACTTCACTCGCTTCTTTCATATTCATAGCTATTTTCATGCACGCTAATATAACATAATAAATATACATAGTATAACATAATAATTTGATGTTAATAAAAAATATTTTGTTTCACTCTGTTCCAGTTTTGAAGATAACCAGTTAATTGGACAATGGGACCACATACAGGATTCCATGCATATCCACATGAACCAGCGTACTTTTCTAGCATAAGTTCAATGATCAGTAAGAATTACGAATGAAAAGACTGAATTAGATTCTAGATGGATTATGTCTCTAGCCACGACCTTGCGAAACTTGTTAGCTAAATTTAATCTTCATGTGTGGTGGAAAGTATGCAATAAAGTTCCTAAGAACTTATGCTATAGAGTTGCATTTTGCACATCTACAATTAACATTTAACGTGTACATAAAAGGACTTATCAATGTATACAAAACAATGCAGATATCATCTTTACTGCTACGACTTAAGAGCTTGATATACACATATATTCACTCACAGTGATTGCGTTGTTAAAAATATTTTGATCCTAGAATTGTATTTCAATAATATTTATTTATCATCGCCATATTCGTATATGAGTCCTGTGTTTGTAGATGTTCACTATTTGAATTATTTTCTATATAAGTTTGGCATTAGATGTTTATAACAAACATAATCATGTAAGACTGATACCCGAATTATTCTTGGTCGTTTTCTTCTTAAAAAACAACTCTTTAGAAAGAGAATAATAACTACCATCTTCATATTCCGGATGTTAAATATAAGCATTAGTTAATAATACTTATTAGTTTAGGTACACCTGTTCAGGGTATGTAACTAAATAATATTTTCTTTGCTTTAGAATTATTTGTCATGTTTTATTAAGTAAAAAAAAAACAAAAAGTGACATAGGGCATATCAAAGCCCGTCTGATACCTCTACCTTACTGAAAATCGCAGATAAAAAATATCTCCTTGGAGGGTTGTTGTGTTCCTGTGAGTAAATGAGGTCACCAGTAAGCTTCTAAAGCCTCCATACTCAAATTGTGTCCCGCAGGTCGTATGCGGTAGTAGGGTATAGCATTTTAGAATAACAGTAGTATTTTACTAATAACGGAACAAAAATGATGTAAAAGTAATAATTTTCATTTATTTATTGTAGTGTAGCGGCCCAGGGGAAAAAGGTTAGAGTATTGCTATTCTATATATATATATTTATATGCTGTGTTAGTAGCAGAGGTGGCATTGCGCGAGCGATACTTAATGTATTGCAAGCGTTCACAGACTACGGTAACCTCTTTACATCAGATGAGCCGTATTCTTGTACGCCTCTCGACGTTGTATAAAAAATGCCAATACTGCAAAATGTCTGTGGAAAATGAAATTTATATACCTTAACAATGTCGCTAAGCACACTGAAATGAAATGCATATTCTATTTGTTATAATTGTAAAAGAAAAAATATGTTTAAGTTACTTATATTGTTTATCAGGGCAGGGTATAAACACAACATTAGCTACTTACTTTTTCATAAATACTCAATCCCACGGCCAAGGTCGGGTTGCTGCTAGTAACTACAACCTTAATCTCTGTGTAGGATGGAAATTATTACAAGATCTGCGAAACACTACCCTCATGGACATCAAGTTTTTAAGTATCACTTCTCGGAATAGCTTTTTTTCGTGGTTTAGAATTGTTTATTCAGTACAAACATTCTTTGTGGACTTTACCAACGTTTGCATTTTGATCAAGATTTAACTGGTACAACGAGAGTGTGGCGAGATGCAAGATTGCGGCAGTGAAAAGTTTGAGAAACTGTAGGGGAATGTTTACTGTCGGAAATATGGAACTAGCGTTAAACTGATATAATTAAGTATTGAGGATAATCAACTAGGTAATAATAGAGACGTTAGACCTTTATTAAGATGTGCCATAATCAAATACGTGAAGCGAGAAGTGGGTTATCATTAAAGCAATTTAATGCTTATTTACTTTTACGAAGTTTATACACTAGATAAATTGAACGTGCATCACAATGGAAAATATAATTTTCTTTGAACTGACTCAATTTTAACACGGATATTATAACACCCAAAATTATTTAGTCAATTTTTTGTTTCAAATTCAAGAGACATCCGATCAGCGACATGTTGAGTAATATTATTATTTATATAATTTAAAGTCAAGACATGTCTGTGATGTGATTAAAGTAAGTCATCGTTTATTAAATAAATAGTATTTTGTGAACGTTGTTTTAATTTTAGAGTATTGATTCCCGCGCGCACCATTGTTTCTGTGTTGCAAGCGTTCATACGCTACAGTAAAGAGAGACCAGAGGGAGACTTTGTACAAAAGTCGTCTGCATGGGTACCTCTGTCTCACCTATTTCTACCGTGAACCGGCTATATTTATATAGGTGTGTTCCGTTTTGAAGGGTGAGATATAGCAGAGAAATTACTGGGTACTGTGACGAAACACCCTTAGGTCACAAGATTGGCAGCGCGCGAGTAACATCCCCGTGGTGTTGCGAGCGTTAATAAATAGGCTGCGGTGACCGCTTACCATCTAATGCGGGCCGCATGCTTGTTTGCCAATCTAGTTGTATAAAAAAAAAGAAAAAGTTAACACTTTGGATCAGGTGGACCGTATGCTGGTATGATTACCGACGTGTATAAAAATCATATAAAACCTGAAGTGAACACATAGGGAGAGTTTGTTTTGATTTTGACATTAAGTGTAGTTGAATGGCATCATACCTGATAAATGTATCTCTACCAAGAAAAACTTATACTCTATAGTCTATACAATGTAAATAGAAATACACAGACAGTACATATTATTGTTTGAAATTTTACATTTTACACATTTTTTTATCCAATACAATTTATTTTCCTTTTAAGAATGTTAATTTGTGATTATAGTGTAAAGTTACTTTTATGTTTGGTTTTACAACCACGGATTAATGAATAAAATAGTTTCCATTAGTCCCACCGTGGAACTTTTCTATAAAACATGTGGGACCAAAAGTATTTTTAAGTTGAAGGTGTTTATTTTTCTAACAACACAATATCAAAGTTTTTTCAGAATAGTTCATAGGAATATTCAAAAGTGAATTTTCAAGGGGCTGCCAAATTTTCAGGAGCGACATAGAATCAGTAACTTAATCGATTGGCTTAAAAAACAAAATTTTTTTTTCATTATTCCCATCCTGCTAAAAGTAGGCACGCGTGGACAATTTACTTCACTCATAAAAAAATACGGATGCTCGTCACGATATTTTATCTTCGCAACAGTATCGCAAAGTTTAATAGTCATTATAGCGCGAAAATAAGCCTTAACTGTTACAGCGTAAGGTACGCCCGCCCGCCCAAGCAAGTACGGAAAGGGGTAGGCAAAGAAAGGCCGGCCGGGGAGAGGAAAGGGACGGACGGGGGTAGGCGGGATGAATGGCGGCGCACGCGTTGTCTCCTTATTGATCTACTTTTTCGGATATTTTCAAATGAATGTTTTTAAAAAAATACTACGAATAAAAATAATTACGATAAAAGTCGTATTTTTACATTGTTCTATAGAGCTTAATTTTAAAATTTGGCACCACTTTGAAAATTCACCCGGTATAAAACTCGAAGTCAGATACAATGAAAATATTTTTTGATTTATCTCGAGTTCTATTAAAGTACGTTTACCTGCTATACTTTTCCTGTTTTTGTAGTAATTCAAATTTGTATATAAGGCAATTTTATGTAAATGAAGAGCAGATTTTTCAAAATTCTAAATTTTATATATAATTTATTTAAGGATCGTAAAAAAAGTTGATACATTGATGTATATGTCTACATGAAGTAGTTACGTACATTTGATTTTTTTTTAGTATCACTAACTAAGGTAACGTAGGTAAACACAACAGTAGGTAGTTATTTGTTACTGTAGGGGTATCCTATAATATGCCGCAGGAACTAATAACTACTCGATGGACAGTCGTGAGCAGGTGCAAATAAGTAAGGTTTACCAAAAAAGGAAAGAGTAATTAATTAGCTGTCTTAGCAGCGGAGATGATAACAAGTGAGCGACACTACATATATTATTGCAAGGGCAAGCTATGACTACTTCATAATTTCATATTAGGGGCCTATATTGTTGTTTGAAAAAGGTATTTTATGTATACTACAATAGTTATCCAAAATGACATCAATTCCTTTCCAAACCTAATGTAGCATCATACTCGTATAAAGCCGACTGTTTACCAGCCCGACCATGCGTTTGTTTCCTACATAGTGATAGACAAAATAATAAAACAAATAACCTTTAGAGCAATTGACATAATATCAAGTAATTTTGATACTGTACATCAATCTTAAATGTCCACAGAAGATCATTTCTTCCAAATAAAAAAGCATAAATGCCTTTAGGCGCGTTTGGTCCAGTTCGCGTTTAGTCTAATCCACCTAATTCCGGTTTCCGGTTCTCCGTGTTGTGTAGCGGTTTGAGTGCTGGACTACTATGCCGGAGATCGTGGGTTTGAGTCACACAGGACAAACATTTATGTGATGAAAATAGATATTTGGCTTGGGTAAATGTATAATCACAGGTATGTATTTATATAAAAAAATAATTACGTATTCTGGGCCTATAACACAAGCATTGAGTTGCTTACTTTGACACTAGATAACGCTGTGTAAATTGTCTAAGAATATTAATTCATTTACCTATATTCTATCCTTTTCAAGATAAAATATAAACAAAAGACAAATCAATAGATTTGACGGCGCATCGAGAGAATCGACTCGAAGTCATTCGATTTGTCTGTGCTATCTGTCATTTCTGATCGAAACAGAGTTGTCACTCTGACGGAGCATCGAGCACTAGACGGTGGCCATATTGGTCCGACTTCACTTTTTGACTTGGGTAGAAGAAGAGCGCGCACGCCACCACGTATACGGTGGACGTTATAGTTTCAATCAGAAAATATCTCGTTGATCAATTGTAATTTTATGAATTGCTATCGTACGTCTATGAATATGAGAAGTGTACGTTACGATCGTGATTTTATTACAATTGAGTCTCCTCGCCCGATAACCTACGCCGCTTAGTTTCAATAGTTCTTATTAGCACCAAAACATGGAAAGGCACCCTGATTATTTGTTGTTAATATTGTTGTAAACAATCGCGTTATATTTTATAATATCGCTCATTTGGTGCAAAAATGTGTAATTGCGTCATCATGCGTCAAAATATAGTTAAGTATGACAAAACTCGTGGAAAGGTGTTTGCGCGAGTTTTGTCATACTTGACTATATTTTGACAAAAAGTGTAATTGCGTCATTGTTGCACCAAATGAGCGATATGTATATGCAGATACTTATTTTAAGTTAATACTTATTTAATTTAATTTCTTTTAATTCATCTTTAGTTTTTATTTTAATTATTCTTAATTACAAGCATAAGGTAAAGTCATGATCGAGCCAATCGTAAAACAAAACGCTTAAGATAATGGCAGCTACTGATGGTAGGCAGAATAAAAAAAAATGTTAAGTTTGGCGTTTGTTTAGTTTTCATTTTCGCTCCTTTACGTTAATTTTGACTAGAAATTACTATTATGCTAAATGTCTAATGACGGGCGAAACAAGTGAAAACACTGAAATTTAAAAAAATAAACGTGGCAGCGATACTTTCACTGATATCGGTATAACCTAAATATTAATAATAAAAATGGAAGTTCGTTGTGGAGATGTAACAAATGAAAAATATGTAGTGCTTCTGTCACCATTGATGCAACAAGAATTTGCAATACATTTGGACCAACTGCGAATTGGACAAACCGCGAACTGGCCTACCGCGAATTGGACCAACCGCCCCTAAAGGGTTTTAAAGCGTCAAAAGCTGTATTCTAGCAGGTATTTTTTATGTCAGCTCAGTATAGTGGCTCCACTTCGCCTGATGCTGGATGGAAGACTACAGTGTCCTGTCAGTTGACGTTACTATACTGGCCCTGAAAGTGCTTCAAGGTCCCGTAGGCATTGAACATCCTCCACATAATTCTTATCGCATGAATTGCGATCTGATGACCTAGACAAGGCTACAAGATAGGTATACTGGTTCACCGTGATCTACGCATTACCTGCCGTATTCTTGATCCAAGTACTCCCAACAAGTACAAACACAGGGACAAAATGTGGTGGTCTGCCGCCATCGAAAGCAAAAGTCCTACACTTATATCTCACCTTAAAGCACATGTACCTCTGGTCCAGCCTTTATATAATCTTTGATGCCAGCAGATACGCTAGCTTGAACCTTAGTATGAACTTAGTCCTTCTGTATCACACGCTCGCAGAGCTGGTCACACACACCTACAATAGCCAACGAGAAATCGCGTCGGCATCATTATTTTCAGGAACACAGTTCCTATATGAAATCTATATGTTTGTCTGTGCGTTTGCCTATGTGTTTATCTGTCGTATTTTTTTCAAATATTCGAATTTTGATTTCAGATTCGGATTCAGCGTAAAAAAGTAGAATAGGAATGTTCAGGAACACCGTTCCTATCTCTTAAAGAACATGGTCAAAATGGCCGACAATAAAAAAAAAAATATTAGTGAAGTAGAATAATGAAGTTATATATGTAATTGACGAGCCAGGTGTTCCTCCGGCAATGCAAGCTTGCGCATTCTCAGCTGGTTTAATAGGAGAGTTAGAGTGCGAGCCAGAGTCTTATGTGGGTACAGCAGTTTATGAGGCAAATATTGCGACAGACTGAGAGACAGACAGATAGACACATGAGTGAAGAGTTCCATTATTTCTTTTGGATTTGGAATTCTAATACTGAAAAAATAAAAATAAGCACACATAACTTGTACGGGGCTCTGTAGCGTTATTACTTACTTATTGCTAATTACGAAGTTCAAATATATATCTTACTATTTTGTACCCCTTTGATAAAGGAAGGTAAAAGATCATGTCGTACCAGACGTGTTTAAAATGAAAATTGAAACATTTATATAAGTAACGTTCCAAAAGTATATTTTGTCAATATCTTAAGTTAGAATATCAATAAGAATCGATAATTCCATACAGAAAAAGCATCGTAATATTTAAAACATAAGCAATAAAAACATAGCAAAATGCAAACAATGAAACAATCTCTAATAATATTTTAACACAACTAGTCACATTTAAAATTAGAAAATAAAGTAAAAAATACTTACTGCTTATTTAAGTTGTTTGTGTATGAATAATTTTACTTTAATGATCACATTTCTATCACCTTTTTATTATATATTGTGTATGGTTTGATATTAAAATATTTATTACAAAATGATTTGATCAATTAGTTTGCTTATGTCTAACTACGACAGGGCCGGTGTTGTCGCCGGTCGCTTTGTTGTGAGCTCCGTGAGCGCCATCGCAGTAAGGCCACTGAAAAGAATAGCAAATTACATTATGAGCTCTTGATATGATATTAAAATTCTACTGTCCTTTTTTATTAATGCAGCCATTTAATTTTGTGCGAAGATTATATTTAAATTAAAAAACGATAGTTCCAGCCTACTTAATCCAAATAAAATAATGTGGTACAGACAGCGCAATTCTGATTATTAATCTACACAGGGTGGATAAGATCCCTAAACCACAGCAAGCCATACCCATACCACTGTTAGGATATAGATCTCTGTTCATCTGAATGTTTAGAGCATGCTCAACCACGCCGTTAAAGGCCACGGTGACAGTTTGTGATGACTTTGACATGATTGATTGTAAACATTTGATGATTATTAAAATAGTTTAAGAATAAAAAACCGGCCAAGTGCGAGTCGGACGGATTATCTATAAAAAACATCACGTTTGTTGTATGGGAGCCCCCCTTAAATATTTGTTTTATTTTAATTTAATTATTTACTTTTAAAATGAATATATAACTAAATATTCTGTGAATATTTCAAGCGTCTACCTGTTGCCTAATATCTTATTTAGATGTTTTGGTTGCCACAAATCAAAATCAATCATGGAAATAGATGTTAAGCCTGAATTCTTCCAAAACTTAATTTCTAGAAATGTTCCGACTAGTCGGTCAAACTGTCTATCCGGCCACTTTCGTAGTCGGCGACTAGTCGTTAGTTTTCGGCAAAGAGCGCCGACTATCCGGCTTCTTACTTTGTATGTATTTCTAAACAAATGAATATGCCGACTAGTCTAGTCGGCTATAGTCATAGTCGGCACATCTCCATTAATTTCCTAAGGGTCCACAAGTTTTATAGAGTAATTTTAGAATTTTTATGTGTAATAATTTCTAATTGTTCCCCAATATTTAGTTTTAAATCTTTGTCTATGGTGTGTAAGATTTGATATGTATTAGTGGGGGATAAATTATGTCCTTTGTCTATGAGATGTTCGGTGAAGTGAGACCTTTCTGGGCGATTGTTTTTATACGCCGATACGTGTTCGTGGAATCGTGTTTGAAAATTACGACCAGTTTGTCCGATATAAACGTGTTCACATTCAGAGAAGCCAATTACAAAGGCTGCCAAGCATATAAAGAGATTACTTTATATGCTTGGCAGCCTTTGTAATTGGCTGGATGATTGCTATGACAGAGAGTACAGGTGGCTGGTGCATTCTTATGCTTTTTCGGGCAGTCCGTGGTTTTGTATCCTTCAGCGCACTTCACACACCTATATGGGCGCATAAAGTTATTTTTTTGTGTGTCCATATTGCTGGCACTTGGTACACTGAGGAATTTCAGTTGATTACCTAGGATCATCGATCTTCACTCTCATGTGGTATATAAATTCTATTCTCTTTACTTCTGGGTTGTTAGGACTCGGTTCTATGTTCACAAAGAACATGTTCAGTGGCTTTTTGTTTTTTCTGGATATTGCACAGATTATTTCAGCACCATGTTTCCTGTCTTTTCAATTTCCTCTATTATAGCCATTTTTGGTGTGATGTGATGCAGATTTTTGATCACAATTCTGCCTCTGTGTGAAAGTATGACCAATTAGGCCATTGGTTATGATGAGTTCTATTAGGTCATTTTATGTTTCAGTTGGCTGAGTCATCACACTAAGGTGATCTCTATTAATGATCTTGTACGAGTAGCTATCACTAGGTACAGTCTCATTTTTTTTTATACAACGTCAGGAGGCATCCAAGCATACGGCCCACCTGATGTAAATCAGTAACCACTTGTAATATATTAAGTATCACTCGCATGGTACCTCCTCTGCTGCTTACACAGCAACTGCGTTGGAGCTTACTGGTGACCTCACTCACACACAGGAACACAACAACCCTCTAGGGAGGGAGAGACCTCTTATTTAATAGTTCTATTAATTTGGATAGATCTTCGATGCCATATAGGATGGTAGGTAGTGTTTACTGATTTTTTTGCCATGGGCAGGTGGATCTTCTGTTGCTTCCTCAGTTAGATCTACAGGTAGTCTACTGAATCTGTTAGAGGTATTGATATCTGTTGTTTAGTTGGGCTTTTGTTTATGCGGTGGACTATTAGATAGTCTCTTCCATTTCAGGTAGCGGTGAGTTGGTACTCTTTGCCATGGGGAAGGGTAAATTATATTGGCAGTGTCTGTACTCTTTGCCTTAGAAGACCCAGTGGGTAAATCCTTCTAGTCAATAGCTGTGATATTGCCCAGAGAAGACCATCTCGGTCTAGTGTAGCATAGGCTTGGATGGAATGTCTGCTGAGTTAGTTTTTTATTAATATTTGTTCTGCTGCCAGTAGCATTCACCGTCACGGAGGACTGGTCACCCTCTCCCGTGCAGTCATCGGTAACAGATTTCACACTCGCAGGCCTGAGTACCTGCGAGCGTTGGGTGTTAGCCAGATTGCATGTATACAAAGTTTAACAAACAAATTGCTAAGGATTGAAAATGTGCTCACAGCATCCTACATTTTGGCTTGTTTGAACTAGATAAACAACAACCAAAACTACCCTTTGTGTTTAGGCCATTTATCGACAGACAACAAAACAACTCGAAAATTGATATTTCTAACCGAAATGGGACATTTTAAAATGTATGGGACGCACCACGGGTTAATATGATAATGCAATGATCAATAAATATCCCAAAGAGAAGTCAACAAATAGCAAAAGAACTCATAGATAGTATGAAGTTTACATCTGTTAGGAGCTGTAGATAGTCTGTTCTAGATTATTCATATGTCCTTGAGATAAGATAGCGTGTCCTACATTTGACAAAAACACTGCATCAGATAAAGGAAAAATTTATCAAATTCATCAATTTATCAATTATGTAATAGGCTCCAAATTACTGATCCTTCTTATTTGTATGATTGTCATTTATGAAATAAACCCTAAAATGGTCTCAATGCTAACTTATGGAAGCGAAAGCTGGGTATGGAAAGAGCATGAAAGTAGAATAAACATAGTCGAAATGCGCGCACTGTGCAATATTTGTGGTGTAACATTTGTAGGTATTCGCAATGATGATGGTCAAAACAGAGTAGGTCTGAAAGAGAGCGTCGGTGTTAAAATAAGAAGAGGCATGCTCCGTTGGTTCAGACATGTAGAAAGAATGCAGGATGAATGAATGATGAAGCAGATATACAATGCAAAAGTGGAAGGATGTAGGAGCCAAGGAAGTTCAAGACTTACCTACCATGACTAAATTGGTTGTGTTCTGTCAGAAAGTGATGTCAGGAGACATAGAAACTGGCGAGCATGCATGAGAAGAGCAATGAATGTTAAAGAAGCGAGTGAGATATGTAAGGGTCAAATCACATAGCGCTTGGTTCTCTCTGCCTACCCCGCAAGGGACTTGGCGTAAAGTTATAGATAGATAGATATATAAAAAATATAGTAATACACAAGTAATTCCTTTGTTTAACAACAATGTTTTTTTTCATGTTTTTAGAATGGGCTATATATGAACATATAATCTAGACAAGCATCAATATGCTGAAAGAATCTTACATTTTTGCTTCTCCAGCACCTGCACAGTGATGCCTTCTCAGTGATATCTTCAATGTCAATAAAATCAACAACTTTCGGCAGATCTTTTCGGATAGACAGATTTACGTGACCATCGCCAGCTTGCTGAGCCTTTTTTATAGTCTGATATGAGTAATAAGATATGCCACCAATTGCAAGAGTTGGGGGCAGCAAGGCCAGCCAATCTCGGACTGAAAATTGAAAGTATAAAAAACTTAAAACTCATGAAGCAACATTATTATTTTACTAACTTCAAAATAAATGTATACAATTAATGAAAGTATGTCATAGACTGCAATACAGCGCGCTCAAGGCTATATAATTATTTCATTATACGGTTAACGATAACCATAAGTAAAACAAATAACAAAACTTTGTCACTTATACTTAAATAAATTTTAGCCGCATCTGTAAATGATGACATTTATTTTACAGTTAAAATAAAATTTACTAATGAATTTTCCTTGTAAAATTGGTCTATCGTTGTAGTCTTACCTCCCAGACGGAACCATCCGCCAAAAGTGTCTGGAATAGGCAGACTGGCTAAGTAATTCGGAATGGTAACTTTCACAACGTTAGATATAATGTACATTTTTCGTTTTTTGACTCTGCTTTTAAAACTACTTTGATTTAATCTGTAGAAAACAGGCACTTTGAGTTAGTTCATTCAGTTAATAAATTTTCTTTTGCTTGCAATTACAGCTAATTGCATAACCTTCACCAACACCGACCGAATAAATTGACTGTCGCGTGTATTTTACGCAAATTAGGAATGGATATTGTCATGGATTTATTAGATATAACAACATTGAGCGCCGTCAAAAATAATAAATACTGAAATATACCATATGCGATTGGATGACGATTAAATTTAGGCTACTGATGTTGATGGCTCCAAAATGGGCTGACAGAAATAGCAAGATCCGATACCATTTGTCTCTTACTAAAAGTTGCCATTTATTTATTTGTTTATTGGAAGACCAACAGCTGTATTGACATATTATGTATGACAAAAGAAAGCCAATTACAGGTCCACACAAATATAAAACAATATAAAATGATAAAGGTAAATAACACTCAAAGGGAACACTTTACAAGATTTGCTTTAACTTCCATTATTAAAAAATAACTGTGTAAGTTTGTGCCTCGCTGTTTCGCAGCTGGTATTGAATAAGTATTTGAAATTTTGTTAAAATTTGTACTCGCTCGCACTAGGAATGTGGTTTGTCTGTAGTTAGTTGCACAGTATGGGACGCTCATAATGGTATGTAATCTGCGGGATCTGGAGGGAACTCGGTTGGAAATAAGGGACAGTAATTCGGAACAGTCTACGGAGCCAGATGCTATTTTTAGCAGAAACAATTGGTCGCTGATTTCCAGTGGCAGCAAATGATGTTTCTTACACAACCTATCGTAATCAGCAGCTATAATGCTCACCGGTTCGGTAACACAAGAAACGCAGGAACCTCTTTTGTATACTTTCTAAGCGGGAAATATATATGTCGTATCTGGGATTCCAAATTTGCAAAGCGTATTCTAAGTTACTTCGGACTAACGTGCAATAAAGTATTTTTAATGTCTTAGCCTTAGTGAAATTCTTTGAAACACGTTTAACAAAGCCAAGAGCCTTAGCAGCCTTGCATGCAGCCTTTTGAACATATTGTCAGGCAAGGACAGAACTGTTTCAGGTAATTTATTATAGAATCGAATACAATTTACCACAAAAGATCTATTAGTCTTAGCAAGCCGATGTACTGGCATAAGCAATCTATTCCTGCTCCTAAGATTTTCAGTACATTTTGAAAACGAATTTATATTTTTACGAGCATACATTATGTTCTCATAAATATATTGAGAGGTAACCGTGAGGATATTTATTTCTTTAAATAGTTCTCTAAGTGATTCCCTGGAGCCCACGTTATAAATAGAGCGGATGGCTCTCTTTTGTAATATGAAAATAGTTTCTATATCAGCCGCTCTTCCCCACAACAGTATACCATATGACATAATGCTGTAAAAGTAGCTGAAATAGACTAAGCGAGCGGTAGCCACATCCGTCAATTGTCTAATTCTCCTAACGGCATATGCGACAGGGCTGAGCTTACTGGCCAGTTTATTTATATGGGGGGCCCCACTACAATTTTGAGTCTATCGTAATTCCAAGAAATACAGTATCACTAATAAATTCTAGTATACTATTGTCAATGAAAACTTGTGTATTGGAAGACGCCACATTTGGAAGACTAAATTTTATACATTTGGTTTTAGTTGAATTTAATAAAAGATTATTGCATGTGAACCAATTTAGAATAGCAGATAGAACACTATTTAAATATGTACGCCTGTATGGTAATGCTGCCGGGCCAGAGAAAAACGGCAAACTGATGATGAAAATGATCTATGTCTATATGATATGATCTATGCCAAAATAAAGTAATTATGACTATTGTTTATTTCTTGTGTTGTTCTTAAAAATTTAATTTGAAATCTAATTTAATGTTTAATTGTGTCCAGGTTCACTAAAGTCAAATTTGGTGACATAGGGTGAAGTTGTTTTGTTGAGTACGCGACCCACGGGTTTCGGTCTTTCACTCACACTCGCGTATAGATTTTCACTCTCATTCGATTACTCTGTTTTTATAACCCAGCACTCAACGCTACCACTAACACTTTCGATGACGTCGGTGTGAGGCCTCACCGCTCGCCGTAAGCACGCTAGGCGCACGCGCCACTCGCACGCTATTCCTGCTATCAATGCTGCGCCCAATAATAGCTAGGTAACGACGTAATGATGAATGTCGTGGTAAGAGATGTTCTCAATTTCGGGGTTCTCCCCTTTTGTCTGAGTGATCTAGCCGCTGATTTGCTGTTTTGCTTTTCCGTTCCGTACCCAAAGGGTAAAACGGACGGATTTATTGCACCACACGAAATAGTAAAATACATGAAATTAACTTATAATTAATGTACAAAAGGCGGTCTTATCGCATAGCAATCTCTTACAGACAACCTTAGGGTAGAGGGAAACAAAAGAAAATTCAGGCAGATAGGTGGCAATAATGTGGTATAAAGTAGAAAACATAAAAGAGGATTACTTGTTAATAATCAAAAACAATAATGACGATAGATACTTATATATTAATTCACTTAACAAAGTTATACAGCAGTGACAACCAGATTAACAAAAGAACGAAATTAAAACAGGATGAAGGAAAGATAGTATGCACTAACTCGATCTTTAAAACTGAATTTACGAGTACTTTCTGCATTTCGAATTGTTAATGGCAGAGCATTCCAGAGCTGCATAGCTCGCACCGAAAAGGATTTCGTGTAATACTGGGTTGAGTGTGATGGCGTTTTAAGACGGAAGGCAAGAGCGTTGCGAATAGTACGTTCCTGTGTTCCACTGTGGAATGAGAAACGTTCCTTCAAATATACAGGAGAAGAGGTACTAAAAAGAATAGAGTAAAGGAGAGACAGGATATGTAGATTACGGCGAAGTCGAATGGGAAGCCACTTGAGACGAGAGCGAAATTCAGAGACATGGTCATATTTGCGGAGTCCAAATATGAACCGAATACAAAGATTCTGAAGACGCTCAAGCTTATCTAATTGCTGTTCGGTAATATGAATATAACAGGAGTCAGCGTAATCGAGAATGGGAAGGAGCAAGGTTAATGCGAGCGTAATTTTAGTATCAATTGGAAGAAAATTTTGCAGTCTTCTGAGGAAACTAACAGAAGCAAACAGCTTCCTACTAACACTTGCCATTTGAGGTGACCAAGATAAAGTTTTATCAAATATGACCCCAAGATTTTTTAGAGTATCCGTAAAAGGTATATCGGTACCGTTAAAGTTTACTGACTGCAAAGTAGACCAGTCAAGTTTAATAATTTGGCGAGGACTTCCGATTACGATCGCCTGCGACTTGGTTGGATTTACAACGAGACCATGAGAATTGCTCCATTCTAGTATACGAGAAAGATCATCGTTAACTGTAGAAATGACGTCTGAAATTGATGTAAATGGACCATGCGTATAAATTTGTAAGTCGTCTGCATACAGATGGTAGGAGGAGCGGTTGGAAGTGATGGAGTTAATAAATAACGCGAATAATAGTGGAGATAAAACGCCACCTTGCGGAACGCCAGCCGTTAGCGCATTCCAAGAGGAGTATGAATCGTCAATACGCACACGCTGCCGACGCCCGAACAGGTAAGATCGAAACCACTCAATTACTGTTGGAGATATGTTAAGAGAACGCAGCTGCATCAGCAGTATATCAAAATCAACAGTGCTAAAAGCATTGCTGAAATCAAGAAGAACCAAAACCGTTAGATGCGAATGATCCATGGCAAAACAAATGTCATCTGAGACTTTCAAAAGGGCAGAATTCGTGCTATGACCGGAACGGAAACCAGATAGTAAAGGATTAAGGATATTGTTATCGTGAAGGAAAGTACTTAATTGTTGTTCAATTAAGCGTTCAAGGACTTTAGAAAGATGTGGGAGGATGGAAATGGGTCAGAGAATGAACGCGGATGGGAATTTTTAGGTAGAGGAATAACAAAGGCATTTTTCCACGCAGATGGAAAAATGCGGGAGGCTATGGAGTTGTTAAAAATGGAAGTGACAGTAGGAAGAATAATGTCTAGGATGGGTAAGATCATAGAACGACTAATGCCGTCATCCCCCACAGCACTCGAAGCCACAGAGCGTATGTTCTTCTCAACATCACAATCAGTAAATTGATTAAAGATAAATGGCGGAAAATCAGGAGTTGGGAGCGATGAAAGATTATTAAGGGTATTGGTTTTAATGCTGCTATCCAATACAGCAGAAGTAGAGAAGTGCCTATTAAGGTTATCTAAGTCAATATGGATGGGATTATAACAATAGCGCTATACTCGAGTCCACTGCGCACGTACTTATTATATAATAAATATACAAAGCAGCAGATTTTATTTTCGAAAACTCTCTTAATTTATCAACTTTTTCCAGTGGCCTACCTAGAACATTATAGGACTAGGAGTGTCTAACTAAGTGCAACATTATAAATTTAGAGGTGCTGAAAAGATATTCGTTTTTAATTAAAGGAACAGAGAACTATCACAAAAATCTATATCCGATTATTTTATTTTATTTAATTATGAATTCATTAAATAATCTGATATCGTTTTTCAGTCTGATTCCTGCATAAAAACCACTGTAATAATGTCATTTTATGTATTTTTTTTATCGAGAGATACTTAATATAATGTAAGCGTGTGGCATAGGATAAAGTATTTATTTTGTCTCTACCGCACATATAATTACAACGTCCCAATCGCGTCCTACGCTTTTGCTTCGGCGCCTATGGTCCGCAATTATAACATCAAAGTAATAATATATGTTGTTTCCAATGAGTTAGATATATAAAATGTGATTTTATTTTAGATCACATTTCATTTTTAGTTATGGGGATTTCAATTTACTGTTTGTAAAGTACCGTTTGGGAATAAAACCTTTTAGGAGTTGGTAACTCCGAGAATTTTAGAAATGAAATAGTCAAAAAATAGAAATGAAATGGACTTCTTCCCGCGCTTTTGACGAGTGACATTTTGTTTTACTTGAAATTTTTACAATTCAGTGTAAAATTAGTTTTATGTGAGAATTTCGAAAGTGTTTTGTAACATAAGTGCTAGTGCAATTATTCAATAATGAAAAAACTCAAATATAACACGTTTATGCACTTTTTGGAAGACGTGAATAAGTTCATCAAGAAAACCTTGTAAAATTCCTATCGTTTTACGGGTGGTATTTAAACTGGGTTGATTGGGTCGAAGTACTCTTCCCAAGTATTTTTTGAGCACAATTCCTGAAGCTGGAACATAGGATTAAAATTTACAAATGGTTCTAAACTGATGACTTGGCTGTATGGGCTAGATCCCTTTGCCTTTCCCCTCGGGGATAAAAAGAACCAACTAGAAATGTAATGAAATGAATGTTATCTGTGGCAGCCAACCTTCGCTTTGCCTCGGTACCTTTGCTTGCTTTTTGTCGTGCCTTTTAATTGACTTTTCATTTTATAATTTAATTATTGGTACCTATTCGACACTAAATCCCTTTTGTATATTTTAATCCAGTGATTTTACATGGAATCCCTCGGAGGATAATATTCAATGCTGCTGTGTACTGAATATGGCTGACGAAAGACTAGTGGTCCTGAAGCGTAGTGACAATTTCGGATTCGGATTCTCTTTGCTCGGCGAAGCCGGCTTGCCACACATCATATACGAAATCGAAGAAAATTCTCCTGCGGCTCGTAGTGGTGAGGTATGCCTGTTTTAGTCTATTTTCATTGTTAATATAAATACATAAGGTATCGTCGTTAACTCTAATAATACTTGTACTGCTAGTCCATTAAGTTATAAAACTAAAAACTCGAAGAATAGTTATTCCTTAACATACTAGGTGGGTTCGCAAATGAACGCTATATCTTCCGAGTGTTATTTAGCAGAGAAGTTCACAGCTATGGGGTGGAACTAACAAAGTGCTTTTATAGTCATAATGCTTATTTTTTGTTCAACACAACATCTTTGCATAATTAATAATTGGCTAGCTGCCAATAAAAGTGAAATTATACGTAGGTAATTATTATACACTGAATTGAACACTAAATTGAATATTGTTATGAATAACTTCAGCAATCACAGAAACCTTTAATGACTGGATAGACTTGGTGTTTAATTTAGAGTCAAATGTATAACCACAGCCGAATCCTAACAACTGAATAGACCTGGCCTGGTATAGATATCCAGAAGTGCTAGACTTTCCATTATGAAGACAGTATTAAACCTATTAAAGCAATACAACCCGGTTTGAGTCTACCATCTGATATACTAGCTGTCAGCGTGACAGAACCATACCTAAAATACAGACAATCATTTCTATAGTATAGTATAGCTGATGGTGTATACTCCAGAAATATATTAAACCTTATGCACAATATTGCAAGGGTCAGGAAGAAGATAATCCTTTGGAATTGTATTCGGCAACTAGAAGACAAAGAGAAATTTAGTGCAGCCTGAGACAGACAGTAGAGAGAGTGATTACAGTATAACTTCAACACATGCAATTAAATACTTGTCATGTCAAATACACAGTAAGTGTACCCTTCAGGTACTCTGTAATATTCACACAGTTTTAAGAATATTGAAACATCTGTTAGCTGAAATTCACCACTGATAATTTCCTGCTTCGTAGGACCTCTCCATCCTACCTTACTTAGTTGATACTTATTACTACTAGAAACTAACTTATTCCTTACTTGGCTTAGGGGTTAGTGGTGAGCTAATGTAATGTCAAAATAACGTCTAGGAATTGACTTACAGAATTGGGCATCATAAGACAGGAACCATATTGTTTAGAAGTAATAAGGAGCAAAGTAGTGATAGTACCGATTTTGTGGAGCACATACAGTGGGGAGGAGTGAGCAGTGTGGTTCACTGGGGCTCCACTAACACCCCAACTATGTATACTGCTGGGGCAACAAAACTAAATCAGTTGCCAGCTGGTAAATTTCAATAATATTTTAATAAGTAACTGAAAATATTTTTCCATTAGTAAAAAGTCGAGAAAGATATGATTTTGGTTATAAATTGCTAAAAATATCATAGGCTAGCATATGATAGTTTTAGTAAGATAGAAGCTGCCTAATTATTAGAGGGATAAAAAGATCTGTGAATCTTCCAATGTCTAGATCAGATTCCTAACAAGGTCTTCATGTTCCTATGAGTGAGTAAATTTACAGGTTACTAAAATGTTACTGCATCAGAAGCAGAATGCATAAGTGATACTAATACTTCTTTTGTTTTTGTAAGCATTTAAAAGCTATATTCACTTAGCGCCTGGGGGCTTATATGTTTATTTGTCACCTAATTTAGTATAAAAAAAAGTTGCTAGATAAGTTTCCTCAATTCTAATTGAAATGAACCTCTCCCCGTCTTTAAAATTGCTTTGCTGTTATCAGTGACTCACATTTGGTATAAGGAGTGGTGGTTTCACTGCACAAGTATCACCGATGTGATGACCTATGTCTCATGTCTGAAAATATATTTTTAGTTTTTTTTTTAATAAAACTTTATGATAAATTTAGAGGTTCTTGAAGATAATTTTAAATCTCATTGCAATCCCAATGTCAAAACTTTGAGTAATATTTCGTAACCTGGGTTATAATTTGTTCAAAACAGGATTGAATCTCATGAATAGTCTTAATCTGTGACTGCTGTCATGATTTAAGAATTTAATTTTAATACCCATGTATATGAATTGGTTCCTAGATTAACCCTACTTGTTTGTTGATAATATTGAAATTTAATCACATCTTAATCTATAGTTCACTGTATCAGTAATATATGCCTAAGGATTTCAAGGATCAATATCAACGGATACAACTACCACTGGTGACCTCTTCAGCCCATGATCTTGCAGAATGTGAAAGGAATATATGAATTGAATGGAATTTCTTTAATCCTGTGCTCACTCTAGTTAATCACTAGAACTGCTACTACTAGTTACATGTAATCACTTAAGTAGGAGGCTTTAATGATTTACTTAACTGGTATACTTGTTGTTTAGTTTGGAAGTCGAAATTGCAAGTATAATATTTCTATAAGAAATCACTAAGTTTCAATTTTGGTAAATAACTGTGTTTGTTATCTGTTAATTGTACTACAAATAGAGGTATTTCTTATAATTACCATTTTTGTAAGTGATCTTTTCTGACTCGCATGTTTACCATGAAATGAAACCTTTAAATGTCAATGTTGTTTTTAACAAGGGTACAATGATTATATTAATTTTGAGGTTCCTAACTACTTGCATTGTATATAATTGCGTTTATAATGATCTCAACTGTGCAGCATTGTACTAGCAACATGGTTTGCAAGACCTTTTGGTCCCCAAATCAATTATAGAATACTTATTTTTTATTTATTTATTATTTAAATCTGGTGAAATCCTCAGAATTTAACAACATTTTATAATTCATTCTATATCTGTAATGGTCACACCAAGTTTCATTTTAATCTATGCAAGTCATCTTCATGTACTGTAAACATTATTGAAATTCTATGTCCTACGTATCCTACGTGATCTCTACCATTTGGATATGTTTCAACTTACTTGAAGTTACATCTTTCGGCTTGTCCATAATTCTCCAGACTTAATTTCTGTCCAAGATCTACAACATGTCTCAACTTTCTTCATATCATATCCAGATATGTGTACTACACTATCATTGCTTCCACCACATTAATGTTTAAGCCGAGTACCGCTGATACATAGTACAACTTGTCGAACATAATTTCAGATCTCTCTTTGAGAAGACTATGTTGACTGTCAAAAGACATGTTCATGATCTTAGACAGATGTCAAATTAGGTGTGGTGGCACTCGGCACTGCCTATTCCGTGAGGGATTCAACATGGTGATATAAATAGAAAGATAGATAAATTTCCATCATTTTGTTGTCAGTATATGAGGATGTTGAAGAATATACTTGAACAACCCTGAATGTGGCATACATAACTCGTGGTGATATTATTATGGCATGAATGTTATGCAGTTTATCGTAATTGAGATATTTATGAGAAGCCCTACAGGTTGTGACTTGTCCTTGTACCCTTTGTAATAAAAGTGGTTGACAGGATTGTAGTGTTTGTTATAAGATATTTATCCCCTTTATTTGGTCTCGCCCAAGCCATCAATGTCATCCTTATTTCTCTATCTATAACTTCACGCCAAATCCCTTACGGGGTAGGCACATGACTCGATGCTTACAAACCACACCACTCGCTTCTTTAGCACTCATTGCTGTTCTTATGCACGCTCGCCGGTTTCAAAGCTCCTGACATCACCTTCTGATTAAACACGACGAGATACAGCATAAACAGCTTAGCAGACCACAGATTTTCGACAGCCTCTCTTACTCATTCATAATTTGTCTTTCACGCTTCTCTTTTACTAAAGCCTTGGTTTCATTCTTGCATATACTGTACATTTCTTTCTTCTTCTCTTTCATACTTTCTTTTAAGGGCAAAGAAGATACATAATCCAGCCACGCTTTCCTCTTCCTTCCTACAGAGGATTCAACCTCCGCATCCCACCAGGCATCTCCTTTCCATGTTCTATACCTCTTTGCGCATCCACATACTTCTTTTACACTATCTACCATACTTTCTATCATAACTCTCCAGCAATCATCCACATCTGAGTCGGAAAATTCTCTTTATCCTTTCATCCAATGCACTCGCCAATGCCTTCACTTCTTGAAAACTCCCACAAGCCGGCTTACCACCATGTAGTGTCTGTTGCAAGTGTGGGACCTCTAAAGGCTCTTGTATCCATTATAGTATTTCGGAGACTATTTTATAAAATAAAATTAAATACACTTTTTTGGCCATTCCGTCTCTGTGTATATTTGTGAATATCTTTGTGATGAAATAAAATATTCGACACGAGGAGGTTTCGTTCCATACATAAATCTAGAATTGACTTACCTGCTTCGTTTACTCTCTTATATCTATAGGGAGTTTGGTCCATTCAAATTTCCACACATAATCACTCTTTCATTACCTTCAGCTAAATCCAGAACATCTCTCACAGACTCCCAAAACTTCTCTAGTTCTTGGGCACACACTGAGCTTACTGGATTGTATGCTGCAACCAGCAATACCAAACAGTAATCTTTTGCACCACAGGTGAGAGGAGAGTACGACACGTACACCAGCACCGGTCTACCCCAGACCATAGGGCCATCATCCCTCCGGGCAGATCATCGGTGCCGCTCCCCTTGCTCTTAGTCTCTGTCACACAGAAAGCATCTAAGCGTCTCTCATTCATTACGTCCATCAGTTCGTTCATCTTATCACTCAAACCACCTCTCACGTTCCACGTGCCTATGTAGCACTCTGCTCTCCTCGACTCGCCGGAATTGGCGCTGCGTGGTGGGTGGCGCTCCCCACCGCCTACGGGGGCGGATCGGTGCGCATCGCCTCCGGGGGACTACCCCGCACCGATGCATTTTCTGCTAGAATTGCAATCTAATTGATTGGCAGGGGTCGCGAACGAGCACGCTTCTGTCACATTACTCAATTAATGTCATATTTAATCTTATTGTGCATTTCGGATTCCAATTTCAGATTTGACTGATTAAACTGTTCTTCCCTGAGCAGGCTCCAATTGTTGTAATCGACACTGTACTTGTCTTGTAGTCTAGGTAAACGTTGTGGGAGCCGCAATCTTTCCCCCCAAGAACTGTTCGCACACTCTGTTCTGCTAGTTTCTTGGCCACTATCGTAGGCGGTCTATGCAGGCTATTTGGCCTTGAAACGCTTGCTGGTCAATGCAGGTTGGCGAGTCTGTTTTGAAGGCATTCGCTTCAATGGATTTCTACAAGCCTACCGATTCTGCAGTTATCCAGGCAGACAGGTTTATTTACCGCCGTTGGGAAACACGTGTAGAGTATCGAAGGTAAGCTCTACGGACGCGGGTAACTGCCACTCCCCCAATAAGTACATATATAAAAGATATAATAGGTCGTCGTTTTAGCACGCAAAGTTACTTAGGTCGATCGTTATGGAAATCTTAGGTGTAGCGACACATCTGTCGAATTTCATGACCGAAGTGTGTCATGTAAGTTTACGCAGACGCGACGTAATATGCTGTAAAGAATATTGTACGTTTACTTTACACTGGGGATTTCAGTAGAGTAATTTGAGCGGATGTGTCATTGCGTTGAGGGGTTGCCTATATTCAGCAGTAGATGGACGTCTGCAAGTGAAGCGATAATAAAATGACTCAGCGACAGTAATATACTGATGGACGGACATACATAGCAATATTACTGGACGTTAATTTATCCAGCGACGTGTAGATACATTTACGAAATTGAATTTTCGTAAGATAAGATAAATAAATTAAAAAGTATACGGTGTACAGTAAACCAATTCCCTGTAGGGTAGGTGATGTTACTAGTAAACACCCAAGGAGTTGTTGTGTTATCAGTAGGGGTAGCAACATGTGACTGATATTTCGTGTACTGCAAGCGTTCATGTATGTATGTATGTACATCCTCACGCCAAGTCCCTTGCGGGGTAGGCAGAGAGAACCGAGCGGTATAAGCGGTTCTTACATACTTCACTCGCTTCTGTGACAATCATAGTTCTTTTCATGCACGCTCGCCGGTTCCTGGGGCTTCTGACATCACCTTCTGATAAAACACGCAAGCGTTCATAGGCTACGATAACAGCGTTATATCAGGTGGAATGTATGCTTGTATGTCTTCTGACGTTGTTTAAAAAAAAACATACGCGATTACAATTTGAAGCAGCAGTTGATAACGTAGCTCTCGTCTCTCCGTCGATCGTCCTATGTTTGCACATTAAGCATCTACACAACAGCGAGAGAAGTTTTATCAAAACAAAACATGCACTTTTTTCGTGGCTCACCTACTAATGTTCACGATATCGGTATTATCAGTGCCGCGGCACCCACTTTGCGGGACGTTTGCATTATCGCCCTTACTCTAAGGTCACTTATGAACTTTCCCAAGAATATAGTTGCATAAGTTACCATAGCATAGATATATACGTCTGCGCTCCTGATTTGTCTGTCAGACTTTCGCTCGGCGTATTTGTGCTGTAATAGCTTCGTTATTATATCATCGTTCATTATAAGTCGGCGCCGTACATTTTTAATTCACGCTATTAATGACGACCGACTATTCACTTGAAACGGTGTGTCGCGTCATTGCACGCTCTTGTTTACGTCGTTTTTCATTTACATTGAACACGCTTTATCACACACGTTTATCGACATCTGGCTTCATGTTTTGCTCGTCAGTCATCCACGAGCGTGTATGAAAAGAGCTGTGAATGTTAAAGAAGAGAATGAGGTGTGTAAGGACCTAGTATGTGGCTCTCCTCGGTGTTCTTTGCCCGCAAGGTAAAAAATTTGATATAAAATTTTATAGTAAAAACGTTTTAATTTTCTGCTTTCTAAGTGCTCTAGATATGACTTTTCAATTGAACCTAAACATAAGCAACAACATAAGCAGCGGTGTTAATCTCATCTTTGCCCTCTCCGTAATCATTTATGCTTCATTTTTTTTTGAATCTTTATCTTTGTTTCTTAAACGTAGAATATATTTTTGTTCAATGAATTTACATAGAGTTGGTCTGAAGAAAGTATCAGTGTTCAGATAAGAAAATGGCTTCGCTGGTTCGGTCATGATGAAAGAATGCAAGAGGAAATAATGACGAAACAAATATACAACGCAAAGGTAGAAGAATGCAGGAGGCGAGGAAGGCAAAGACTCACCTACCACGACCAAATTCAATACGATATTTAGTTAACATGAAAAAATAAACGAAAACAAAAAATTATATTACTAGCGTGTTACAAGCCTTAGAAACCGGTGAGCTTACATAAAAATAGCTATGAATGTTAAAGAAGCGAATGAAGTGTGTAAAGACTGCTTCTTTCTCGCCGCTTGGTAGGTACTTTTTGCCTACACCGCAAAGGACTTTGCGTAAAGATATAATGGTAGTACATTCACAGTTATCAATTTTTTAAAATATACCTACAACAAACGATAGAGAGATTAGATTTGTACTTATAACCATATTGCCCTTATAAAATACAGAAATCTCTTTACCAATAACAATCTTTAACTTAATGTTACGGCCGCTCTCATACATTTTTTTCAAACGTGTATGAGAACAGCTGTCTTATATATATATTTAAACCAGCACATCTTTGTATGATTCCGTGTATTTCTGATATGGCTCTAACGATTTGGATAAGTTTTGTATTCAGACAAGGTTTCGCTTTTTAAGTTTATACCTGTGATATAGGCTAACTATTTGAACGTTTTCGTTTTTAGTTTTTGTATAAAGGTGTCTTCGGTGTGTATCTGAAAAAAAATCTTGAATTTTTGACGAATCAAGTAAGGTGTGTATGGATCGAGTATGTGGCGCTCGTTTGTGAAGATATAGATGTTCAACCATATCCAGAATAGGAACCTTACAGTCTGAAATGTTATGTTCAATGTATACTTTGACATCGACGCCTTGAAGTGATGACGCACGCTGCTAGGCATAATTAAATTCGCTCACAAATTACACGAAGGCCAATTGATACCCCACCCACTTGTATTAGATATTCTATGCCATACGACTAGCTGCAACTTGCCACTTTGTTCGTGCGTAGCCCGGTATTCCGTGGGAACCGTGGTCGTATCGTCATGTTGTATAGCCTATAACCTTCTTCAATAATTGGGCTGTCAAAAGCAAAAAGAATTTTTCAAATCCCACTGGCAGTTCCAGTGATTAGCGTATTTAAACAAACAAACACTTCCGCTTTGCATATTAGTATTGATACATATGTTGGGGAAATAAGTTATGAAAGACCTAAATACCTTAGCAGTATAAATTAACATAAAATCATTAAATATATTGCCACTGCGTTGGGTAATAAAATTTAGTTCCGTATATAACTCGCGCAAAACAGACGCTGAGTATTAAAAGTATTTTTTTGTAGAAGCGTACAGCCCACCTAACCAGTAAAGTGGTTATCGTAGCTTATGTAAGCTTGCAGTACACAAATTATGGCTCACGCATCGCCACCTCTGCTGCTAACACTGCAAGTCTACTGGGGCTTACTTGACACCTTACTCACCCCCAGGAACACAACAATCTTTCAGGAAATCGGTATTTGGCTAAGGTTTTTTTATATAACGTCGGCAAGCATACAATCATACGACACACACCTGATATAAAGTGCTTAAACCTATGAATGCTTGTAATATCTCTTGTGCCATGCCACCTCTTCTGCTGCCACAACAACGCCTTAGGAGCTCCTTAATGGAATCTCACTCATTCGCAGGTCTCACAACAATCCTCTTATTATTTGACTGCGGTATTCTGTGACGAAGATGTACTTTTCCTAGAGGGGTTACTTTGATGCGTTTCCTTTTCTTTCGTACCTTTCTAAAACACCCAAATCAAGACAAGCAGACATGTTCACGAACACAAATGTTTGTCCTGTGTGGGAATCGATCACGAGCTTTAGGATCAAAGTAGCATTACTAACTACTTCGCCACCGAGCTACATTCACTATTGTTAAACTACTCTCGATTGTTTGTTTAGGTTTTCACGACCTAAGATATAGAAAATCGTTAATAGTAGGTACTTAAGTTTTAGTTTACTTAGGTTTTTTGGAGATATTTGTTTGGGAGATGGAAAATGTGAGGCCGATATTGAGAGAAGAGTGAAAGCAGGGAGACGACGGCGGGGAGTTCACCCTCACACGCTGGAACGCGATACGCAATGGTTGCGTACTGTACGGTTCCAGAGAAGTTTTCTTCCGAGAACTCTCAAGCTGTGGAATGAGCTCCCAGCCGAGGTTTTTCCAAGGGATTACAGCATGGAATTCTTTAAGAAATGCGTAAAGAGGTTTTTAGAGGGTTGGCAACGCATCAGTGAATCCCCTGGTGTTGCAAATATCCATAGGCTACGGTGAATGTTTACCATCAGGCAGGGCGTATGCTTGATTGCCTCCTTAGTGCTATAAAAAAAGTGGGAAATCGTATCAATGGTGCGTTGTACTCCGTGGTAACAAGCGATAACATATAGATCAAAGTTCGCCTTGCTATTATTCAGGGTGTATTAACGACGACATTGATAAACGGCAGTGAAACATTGGTCTGACAGAAGAAGCATGAAATTAGAGTGAAGGCAGTAGAAATGAGAGCGCTGAGGAGTATGTGTAGAGTGAGAACAATTGTTAGAAAGACATAGCACGATATGACAACTATGTATATGGAATGAAAGATGATGTAGTGGCATACATTGAAAAGGGTATGCTGAGATGGTTTGGTCATTTAGAAAGAATGAACGACAGAAGAGTTACGAAAGAAGTAGAAAGAATGAACGACAGAAGAGTTACGAAAGAAGTGTATCAGGAGTGACTGATATCCGTAGGGGCCGCCCTAGACGCACACATATAGATGAAACTGGTGATGTGTTGAAAAAGGGCCAAATCAAAAGCACCCAAAAGTGAAGAGCATGCATGACGAAGTTGGTGAGTGTGGAAGAAGCGGAAGAGGTATATTTGGATCGGTGCATCTGGCGTTCCATAGTCTCTGTCAACTCCAATGGGAGGCAAGCGTGATAATATGTATGTATGTTGTTTGGGAAAATTTAATTATAAACGAAATTGAAGCACTTGCTCAAGTTTTCGATAAATCATTGAAAAATACATTTTAAGGTCTAATTCCACCGAATCATAATCGTCCGATTAACTAACTTCGCTATTGAGGTGTCTCAACTTCGCGGTACACTGGTGTGGCACAGTGTATTAATTACTAATAGTGGGGGTCCCGCGGCCAACGTTTGGACAACGAACTGTTAGACGAATAACTAAATAAAAATATGGCGAGACTGGCACAGAAGACAATAAACTTCACACACCAAAAAAAGAGAAAACGAGCAAAATCAGTCGTAGGCATCGCAAGCTTTGATGCCGATACCATCCGAAGACGTGTTCAGTTACTATTTACGGAAGGAGTATCCAACAAGAAAAAAGTTAGTGCAATCACTGAAGGAAGCTGGATTGTTCTTCGGTGGGGAAAGTTCTTTAACGAAGATTTTGAAGACCGTTGGATTTCGATACAAACAATGTACTCGTAACAAACGCAAAATATTGATGGAAAGATTTGATATCGTGATGGCAAGATATACTTTTTTACGGCAAGTGAAAGAAATTGAAAATTGGCAAAAAGTTGTGTTTTTGGATGAAACATGGCTTAATGTTAACCATACTGTAAGCCGTTCTTGGACCGATGACATTGCAGCATCTACGTCCAAAGTTCCTGTTGGAAAAGGATCGCGACTTATAATTTGTCACGCCGGAACCATTAACGGGTTTGTCGAAGGTTCTCTCATGGCTTTTGCGTCAAAAACCACTGGAGACTATCATGAAGCAATGAATAGAAAAACGTTTACCGAATGGTTTACCTCAATATTGTGTAGCCTCCCTGAACCATCTATTACTCGTATAATTATGGACAACGCCCCATACCACTCGATGCAAATTGACAAGCCAGCTGCCCAATACCAAAAGAAAGCTGACATTGCCGCATGGTTTCAAAAAAATGGCGTAGATGCAAACATAAATATGTTAAAAGCGGAATTAGTACGTCTTTTTAAAGAAAACAAACCAACCAAGATCCGATACGTCATTGACGAAATAGCGTTAGAACATGGGCTTAGAGTTATACGGTTACCGCCTTACCATTGTGAATATAATGCAATTGAGTTGGTGTGGGCTCAAATTAAGGGATATGCTGCAAGACACAATACAGAACCCCCATTTACCACATCAAAAATCCTAAAAATATTAGAAGAAGCTTGTCAACATGTGACTAAAGGAGACTGGGAAAAGGTTGTGAATAGAACTGTTAAATTAATAAGGGAAGATTATGAAAGAGATGTGAAAATAGATAATATTTTCGAAAACGAACTTATAACTACTGTAGGTGATGATAGCAGTGACGACAGTGAAAATAGCAGTATGGACGAATCCGATTAAATATGGCCTTTTGGGGCACCATTTTTGGTCTCTTTTTGTATTAATTTGTTTCTTGTGTGCATATAAAGTATGTATATTCATTTTCATTCCAATATTCAGTTCGTTCAAATATATTAAGTAAACATTTATATTTTTATTTTATTAAACCTTTTTAATCAGGTACTACTTGCAACAAAAACTTATAGATTTGATTTTTTTTTTTCGAGAATAAATTAACATTTAACATCACTATTGTAATATGTCAAAACAGCCATCGTAGCGTGCCGCTACTTTAGGGAATGCCTTTAGCCAAGAAGTTAGTTATAGTTATATATTTTATTTTAGGAGACGTATTTTCCATGGATGTAAGATACGAGGAAACGTGATGTGATACGCTAGGTAGAGAGAATCCAGCGCCCCTCAGCCCGGTCCCCGCACACCCCACCCGCCCCGTCAACACTCACAGCACCCCACACGCACGCCCGGCGGCCTCCAAGGCTCCTTACTCTACCTTCAGATAGAAGGCTTTAAAGGCACACAAAACAAAAAGATATAAACTCTTCGGTCCTGTAGATTGGTAGCTACTTCGATGCCTAGAATTATTAAACAATAATGAATCTCATTTCAAGTAAAATATTACCTTCGCGATTTAACGGTGAAGGATATAACAACAGTGATAGTCCAGTGGATAGAGAACCGGTTTGTTATCCGACGGGTTCTTGGTTCGATTCCTGGTATGGGTGTTAACACCATTATATTCGTGTTTTCGGATTTGTGTACATATTTATAATTATCATTTCCTCGGCGGTGAAGGAAAATATAGTTACGAAACGCGCACGCCCAACAAATTATATTTCGAATGACGTGTGACTTAACTTAAGAAAGGTCTAATTTTCCCTCTGGGTTGTGGAGATTTGACGGCAGGCACTCCATGTCAAAATCAAATCTTAAGCTTATGTAGCGGACCCCGCCAATCGAAGTAACTCGTTTTTTATTATTTAAATTTGGTCAGCCAACAGCATTTACATAAAAGCATGTCATGACCTTTATGATCATAAGCCTACATAAATACCAAAAACAGTAACACAGCATTCATAAAATATAGTACATTGATAATTAGATGCAGTTTAATTTAAGTGATTAAATTATAGAAAAGATTCGTGAATTTTGGATTTCAATTTGTGTTGGATTCCTCGAAACTCAATGAATTGTATATTATTTGTGAAATATAATTATTACACAAATAATATACAATTCATTCAGTTTAGAGTAATTCATATTATTTGTGAAATAATTATATTTCACAAATAATATACAAGTCATTACGTTTCGAGTAATCCAATCCATTCATAATATCGTAATAACGGCGCGGCGTTAGAAACGAAAAAAATATTATCACTTTTTTTTCTTAATATTTTTTCGAATACATACTTGCAGTAATATAGCAGGATATCCTAGTGGATAATGAACCAGAGTCCCTGGTTCGAATACTAATGTGGGCATTTAACTGCCACCAAGTACGTGTGCGCGCGTACAGCGCGAGAAAACCAGCAAGTGTAATAAATTTTAATTGGAAAGACGTGCGACCTAACCTAAGAAAGGTCCGGCCTACCCCCAGAGTTGTCTGACGGCAGTCGCTCCGTCTCGGCATTAGTATCTTCGTTAAATCCTCAGTCTTACGTAGCGGAGCCAGCCAAATCTAATGGAATAGGAAAGATTTCTTCTTAGCGTTCAGCCATGCAATTCTGTAAGAGCAAACATCCTTACATCCTCGGAAACATCGGCTGTTATAGCCTTGAGCACAAAATTGCAATTCCTTAGTGTCGCTTTTCATGGTTGTGCGACACTAGCTCCGCAAGGCTGCGTTTGGAATTGGAATTCTACAAGGCAAACAGCCTCGCGTACGCTTACAGCCTTATAGAATACCAAATAAATTAGCCGTGATCGCAGTAGACGATGTCAAAGCTGTGAGATCTGTGATCACAGCGACGCACACAGCCATTACGAGTCGCTTAGAGAATTGCATGGCTGTAAACTTCTTAAGATGAAAAGAAGATCTTGTAGAAATAAAGCGTGGCCTACGCTTATTTTTACTCTTACACTAGATACGTCTACGTCGGAACAGCGGTTTAGGACTTTTTTTAATACCTAATACCCAACTAAGACTCCTAGGAAGGCTGCGTTTCAATTTAATATATGTAAATAAACGTTCGGTATTGTATGTGAATGTTACTTTGTACACCTTATCCAACTACCCGCCTCGCTCCCCACAGAAAATAAAAATCCCGCAGTAAGACAAGCATATACCTGTCTTCGGGTTAATAATTACTTCGCTTTACTAATCTTAATAGCTGCTAAATACGAGACATGTACAACACATGTATATTTCTATATCTTCCGCTACTGTTAAATGGTAACCTTGGTCGAACAATCGAATACATTACTTAATTATGCTTGTTCCACTATTGTTTTCTATTAGATCTACTGCATAAAGGAATATCTTATTTTCATATCAATTATCATTATCACCGGCGTGCGTGACGAGAAGAGCTATGAATGTTAGAGAAGCGAGTGAGGTGTGTAAGGACCGAGTCATTTAGCGCTCGGTTCTCTTTGGCTATCTCGCAAGGGATTTGGCGTAAAGTTATATAGTTATTATAATAGTTGTTGGTAAAAAACTTCTCTAGAACCGCACAGTTCGCGCCATTGAGGTTCTATTGTATGAGGATGAACTCCCAGCCGTCGGCGAACTGTGCAATTGTAAAACGAAGCTGTTGCCATAATGTCGAACAACTCCTCAGAACACAACCCATTATACAATCGGTAGAACGAGCTCTTTGCTTGGATCTCTTCCGAAGCTGTATAATAGAAAGAAAACAGAAAGCTTAATTTTACAAAATTTTGTTCGTAGTAAAATTTCATTGCAACTACATAATTCTCTCGTTCATTACAAAATTTGTATTTATATTTAGTGTTAAATGCAAGGTTTACTGAGCGCGGATATCGACATAATAGCACAATGCAAACTATAAATCTGCACTATCTCCATAGCCATCCTAATGTTTTGCAGTCCCGGACAACTAATTAGTTGCCTTAATCATGTATGTAGAATAAGCCTGATAAACAGCGCTCAGACCGGAGTATCGAACACTCAGCTCATTCGACGAACGTTGTAAATTATCATGGAGTGCTGCTTATGATAATTTGAAGATATCGACCGAACCCAAAGTAAAAGATAGCAGTCTATCGCATCTAAGCCAGTGATCATGACATGATCCTTATAGCGGCTGTAAAGGAATAGCAGATATATATCGCGAAAGTGGAAGTATGTAGGAACCGAGGAGAGCAAAGAGTCGCATGTCATATCGGTCGTGTTTTGTCGGAAATGTAAAGGCAGGAGCTCTAGGCATCGGCGAGCGTACATATATGAAAACAGCAATGAATGTTAAGGAAAAAGTGAGATGTGTAAGGGCCGAGTCTTGTGGCGCTCGGTTCTCTCTGCCCACCTGCAACTTGGTACTTGGCGTAAAGATATAGATAAATAAAAGGATACAAAACAGATTAGCAAACAAAGTTAGGTACTTGTTTCACTTTCTAGTTGGTCGCGCACGTCGGTCTTGCATTTCGCGGCTTCCCCCTGAATTTTATTTTCATTCGTACATTGCTGTGTATTTTAAATAGAACCGATACCTAGTCCATACGTATATTGACTATCAGTTCTATTTAAAATACTGTGAGCAATGTAAATAGGACCTGGTGTTGGAAAGTGTCCGTAGGCTACGGTGCCTGCTTAGGCAGGATGTATGTTTGTTTGCCAGCATAGTGGTATATAAAAAAATTGAACCGAACTAACTATTCTTGGAATCTTAGTAAACTATTTGTGCAGAGGGTGAAGATCATTGTCGTTTCCACGCAAATAAATTCTCATTTAAGTAATGGCGTCAAGTGCGAGTTCTCACATCGAGGGTGCCGTGTTTTACTTGCACCGCATAAATAAGTTTGTTTACCAAACTGTGCTAGTGAGAAACATGCTATATTTAATCATCTTTATCCGAAGCTGTTACCTAATTTGATAACTAAACTCATTTTTAAGCTTAAGTACTATTGTAGTACTCAGGTCATGTCCACATAACTACTCGTAAGTTCATTTGAGAAGGTATATTCTTCAGAAACCTACTATAAAACCTGCCGGGTTTTTTATGGTTACTCAAAAGCTCTTGTATTTAGAGATATTATTATTTGTATTATGTTTCATCAACTGTAATTACTTGTGATTTTTTAAATCATCTATGAGGCATTTCTAAAATATATGCTGTCTAGAAACCTTCTTACTTTACCTGCATTTAGATATTTACCTAAACCTTTACTTAGTAATTATTATAGACTTTTTACTCAAGGGATATAAAGGGGGAGGCAGGTATCTTTTTATTTTTCATTCAATATTTATATTAACTTTAGATTATTGCTACCACAAATAAATTTTCGGTAAGGTCATAATAATTTATTATTTCCTTGTATAAATTCAACAGTCGAAATTATCGGAATATTACATACGTCAGTCATGTTATTGAAGTTCATTCCCTGATATGACGTGTCAGTCATGTTGCTGAAATTCATTCTCCGCATATGGAATATTACACTTGATAAATAGTTATTTATCTGCAAAACAAAAGCCTTAATGATTTAACCCCGTTAAATTACGCGACTGAAATTTTTTAACAGTCTATATATAGAACATAACTCATTTAAAAAATAAGCCCTTTAATGTTATTTTTTTAAAAGAGCAATTCCCGTATATAAGTATATTTCGTGAATCTTGGAAACAGCTCTTAACGATTTATATGAAATTTTGTATGTAAATAAGATTTTCGTATTTAATTTATCCATGTAGGTGTCCAGCCAACTACCAGCTATTCGATATTATGTTACCTTATAGGGATATGGTCGCACCTACGTGTAGGAGTAGCTACGTACCGTATATGTTATACAGTCACAAAGGGTCCTGGTTAGAATCCCACTAACAGCAATGTCTATTTGCATATTTATTCTATTATTTTAAACGAGCTATCCTTGTATATTATATTGCATTTATATCGGATAAGGGTTTAACAATTTGGATCAATATTTGTATTTCGATAAGGTTTTGCTTTTTAATTTCACGAGCGTAGATGATTTTCCAATTATACAATTTTATATAAAATATTTAAAACATCAATCGCCCAGGTAACTATTTTAACCTAACCAAATTTCCGTCACTTCTAATCTTATATCGACATAACACTTATTTATTGTATTAGATATTACCGATTACCTATGTGTAGTTTCCAAATACAGTTATGGTGTCATAGAACTGATTTAATAATGACATCGGAACCACGGAGGTAACGATTGGGAGTCCCAAAGATTTAACAGTTAATTCATATAGTTTTTTTAAACTAGTATTTATTGCTTGATACGGATAGGCAGTATGGGAGGTAGGTGTGCCAACACATCATGGGGTACGACATACCCAAATACTCGTTGTTTAAAATCGACATTGTACCTATCCTATCGTAGTTGATAGCCGCTTTTTAAGCGCGTTATTAAAATTAATAACGCGCTTAAAAAGTGATTTTGAAATCAAAAGGTAACACAATTACATTGAAAATCGATGTTCAGACTTCAAACTTGTGCGTCGTTACAGTAGTGTTGGATATCCGTCTCAAACAACGGAAATTATACGAACAATCCATCGATTTCCTTTGACTTGAATGCGGCGGATTTTGATTATTTATGTAATCGGCAAATAATTTATTAATCGATATCCTTTATTTCTTCAAACAGTACAGAATATACAAAAGCCGATACCTTGTATTATTTCATTTATACAATTCTATGTTGCATGGAAAACTATATACCTATATTTATATTATACTAGCTGACCCGTCAGACGTTGTTCTGGAACCTCAAACTGTAATAAATATTTAAAATAATATATTTAAATAAATAATGTTGCTGGTTTTCCAACACGGGAACATGCGACATACAATTGGCTGTTTAAACGCGCGAAATTAAAATAGTCGTTAAGTTTTCTGATATACTTCAATTCTCTGTGCAATTTTCTTAATTTTTCATTCCGTAAGAACCTTCTATAAAGTATTAGAAAACAAACAAAAATAAGATGAATGAAATCGGTTAAGTCGTTCTCAAGTTATGATTGACGGAGTGACCAAGGGAAATAGGGATTCATTTTTATATATATAGATAGATTCGCGAGTTAAAGGTTTTTCTCGGCACGGAGCTCTAAAAACTATTTGTTATTATGAAAACTATTGTATTTGCTACGTACTGTGATTATGAAATTTATTCATGACCTTTAATGTTACAAACGTGACAGTAACTGCTTCAGATTTTCCATACTAATCTGGTGAATCAATTTTCATGAAACTTGGTACGGTAAGAAGTATCATCACCTCATATTGAGCTATAATAGCCAAGTGGATGACGAACCAGTACATTAACGTAGGTATGGACCAATCAATTCTTGTTTTCAGTTTTAAATTCGTATATTTCGTAAAGTACGTAACCTGACCTAAGAAAGGTCTGGTTTTCCTTTGGGTTGTATGACGGCAGTCACTACATATCAAAATCAATATTTTCGCCAATCAGTCTTATGTAGTGAACCACGCCAATACTAATTATTAGATTAAGAAACAAAAAAAGAAGTTATCACATATTATCATCGCTGCAAATTTAAAACTTCCTAGGACACATTTTCTGTCGAAATTTGAACATGTCATCATAAACCGAGAATAGGCTATATCTTCATTCATAGAGCAGTGATAGCCCAGTGGATAAGGAACCGACCTATGGACCAACTGGTCCCCGGTTCGAATTATAGCGGTGGCATGTACAACTAAATTCGTGGATTTATGTACATATTTGTCACTTGCTCGGCGATGTAGGAAAACATCACAAGGAAACCCACACGTCCAAGAAATTATATTTCGAAAGACGTGTGACCTAACCTAAGAAAGACCTGGTTTTCCCTATGAGTTGTGGAGGTCTGACGGCAGTTGCTTCATTTAAAAATTAAGTATCTTCGCCAAATCCTTAGGCTTAGGTAGCGTACCCCGCTAATCCTAATGGATTGGATTGAATAGCAATCGGGATAACGCGAAGAAGAAGAGGCTATTTCATTCCCGACCCACACAATTCTAAGCGAAGTTTAGAATGTCAACAACAACAAAACGGCTTAAACTGGTAATTATATAAAAAAATGTCCTGACTTCAGATTGACTACCGGCTTCACTGTGGCTGATTCATCAAATCCACTTCTCAATCACTGAAGCTAATTATATGAAATTACAGCTATTTCTGAGCTTATTCCTCGTCTACGTATAGATCATCAAAAATTCATCCCGTAAGGTATTTAGTTATGACGACATATTCTTCATATGTGTTGTATCATTGGTTAATTACTAAAAATCACATAAATTGATAAGTTCAATTTTTGATTACGATGGCATAAATGACCTAAAATAAGTGATAATTTTCCTCTTTTGCGAGGCATAATTAAAAATAAATATAATTAAAAACCGAAACCCGACTACGTCAAAAATATGTCCTCTAAAAGGACAAAAATTATAAGATTGAAAAAAAAATTAGACTTACACATTATAATTAAAATAAATGTCGGTTGTGACTATAGTCATTCCATACTCAAACGTCGCTGTTAAATATGTCAGTAGCAGTATCTAATTTAGAGCAGTATAATGCATAGATCATACAAATGACAGGTATTTAGTTTAAATGGACCACGGGCCATTCAGCCATAACAAAAATTTAGAACGTTTTAAAGGACCAATTACAAATTTTTGAAAACCAATCAATGTCGTTAAATATATGCAGGCATGTAAAAATAATAATTAAAGATTATAATAACTGGTCCTTTAGAGCGTAGACGATTTTTGTTTGTGGCTTAATGACCCGCGGTCCATTCAACGTGCTCCATTCAGACTAACGACCCAATTGACGTGTGACTACGACTAAACAAAACCGACATTAAAATTTATGTTAATCATAATGTTAAAGTAGTCGAATATTATTTTCTTAGTTATTTCGTCGTCGAATAATAATTTAAATAAATAAAATAAACAAGTCATGTATCTCGAAAAGTTTTAAATCGAAATGTGAAACCCTTGAAGTAAAGTTATACACACTCGCATAGTTGTTGTTTCTTTACGAAAGGTCTAAGTTGACTGGTGTCGACTTCAATGTTTGCGCTGTCGCTTTCACTTTCACAAAATTACATAGGCATATCAAATGACTGAACACGTGGAAGTAAAATCAAAATCGGACCGTCTACAAAACAAAGACATAAAGTTAGTTTTTTTAACTAATGGTCTAACATTAGCAAAGTTTATATGTTACCAAATGCAAATCCACCGTACCAACAGTAGTTTATCCGTTGAGCGGTTCCTGAGACATCAGTGATCATACATGCATACATACATATAATCACGCCTCTATCCCGTAGGGGTAGGCAGAGACCACTTCTTTCCACTTGCTACGATCCTTACATACTTGATTCGCTTCGTCCACTCTCATTATTCTCTTCATACATGCTCTTCGGTTTAGGGTACTCTTGACCTGGCCTTTTTTCAGGACGTCCCTGATTTGATCACGAAACGTCCGCCTAGGTCTACCCCTTCCAACAATTTCATTCACACTCGCCTTATACACTTTTTTCGTCAATCGTTCTTCGTTCATTCTCTCGACATGGCCAAACCATCTCAGCATACCTTTCTCAATTTTTGTCACTACATCTTCTTTCAGACCACAACGTTTCCTTATCTCACTATTTCTTATCCTGTCACTCAGTTTAACTCCTATCATACTTCTTAACGCTCTCATCTCAACTGCATTTATTCTGCTTTCATGTTTCTTCTGCCATACCCAACTTTCACTTCCGTACATGAGTGTCGGAACCAGCACCCCCCCATGCACAGCCAAACGAGTCTTGTTAGACACCTTCCGACTGCTAATAAAGGAGTGCAAAGCTCCATTCACCATGTTCCCTGCATTCACTCTTCTTTCAATATCACTCTCACACTTTCCATCTCTTGTAAACTTTGAACCCAGATACACAAACTCATTCACCTGTTCAATTTGTTCATCTCCAATCACGATATTGCAGTCTGTCACTGCCTCATCTCTTTCAAACACCATCACTTTCGTCTTCTTTACATTCATCTTCATTCCCTTTCTAACAAAAGCTCCACTCATAGCAGTTACCGTTATTAATAAATACCCTATCTCCTTCTTTTTAAAAAAAGAAACGTTATTAATCGGTCTTGTTGAATTACGGGAAGCTTTTCGCAAATGAGCGATACTATGAAGGTTTGTTATCTCTAACGTAGTCTGTAGATTAGACAGAGATAACACCACATAACATATGTAAGTACATATGCATACATAACATATTATGTAAGTTGTTCCATGTCATCCAGTATGTATGAGCGTAATATGTCATTTCTTTAGCGTCTGTGATAAATTGAAACTTGTATTGGTATCATTATCCCATTCAACCAGAGAAATAATAGTCTAATTTGTATAACAAAACTAATGCATTCATCTGGAAACATTAGTTCATCTGGAAGATCGACACGCTTCGCGATCTTACAAATCGTCAGTGAAATTCTAACAGTACCTACGTAAGTCAAAAGCGCCTACTTTATGGGAGAGCAAAACCTATACTAATAAAGCGAAAGAATTTGTTGTAATCTTTGGAATTACCAGGTGGATATGAAAAAATATTTTTGAATTTGAAAACTTAATTTTGAGGTTGGTTATATTCTACATCACGATGTTACGATGTGATTCACGACCCTTAGAAGCCGAGGATAAAGGACGAAAGTAGAAAAAAGCAGTTCCTACGGGATAGGGGGATAGTCACGGACGAAGTAATTTTATACAGCTGTATAAAAATATTGTAAATTAATAATTATTGAAAACGTGTTTAAATAAACTATGAAGAAATCAAAGTTAATTTACGCCACATTTCCGTCGTAGCGATCTTTTTTTACCCACTAGCATCAAAATCTTAAAACCGCCAAAAAATTACTTGCGCCTTGCGCATCTAGTCAAAACACACCACGTCTTCCACGTCGACCAATTTAACTAGATGCGATAAAAAATATAATTAATATTTTTTAATAAGTTACCGGCCTTGGACAAGCGCATGATAAAAAAACTAGGCAAAGAAGAAAGCGCGTGTATCGCGTAGGTGGTGCGGGTTGGTGGGCGTAGCCGCAGCGCTGCACCCGCTATCTCACGAATAAAAAAGGGGCTCAGAATAGAAGCGAATAAGCTTTAAATTTGTAAAAAACTTTGTTTTTACATTCTAAGCACTGGTAGAAAAGCCGCGTGCATATTCAAGGTCAATGGGCATATAAATCAGTTTTTCGCAATCATCGAGATTATTATGAAACTAGTAAATTGATAAATTGTCCACAAAATTCATTTCACGCATTTTTTTGTCGGCAACCATTCTTGACATACCGCCGAGTGGCAAGCGCTCTCATTTGTAATCTGGATATACGCTACATAAACTGCTAAGTGCACATTATTAAAAGTTAATAACTAAATGAAAATACGATTATTATTTTTAAATGTTTGTTACGAGGGTCATTTGAAAAGTTCTTGGCCTAACATACTTAATGAAACCACACGATTTTGAGTTTATTTTTATTTTTCAACATACTCTCCTCCGAGCTCAAAACACTTTTTCCATCGACCCGGTAAGGTTTCGATACCTTCTCTCTAAAAATTTTTTCAGCTTTGGGAACAGATAAAAGTCGGACGGTGCTAAATCCGGTGAATATGGGGGATGAGGTAACAATACGAAGCCACATTGATGGATTTCTGCCATGGATTGCACAGAGGTGTGAACGCGCGCATTGTCCTGATGAAACAAGACTTTTCTTCTCAATAAACCTGGACGTTTTTCTTTGATTTCTTCCCTCAAACGACGCAACAGGTTGCAATAGTAATCGGAGTTTATTGTTTCACCCTTTTTTTAAATAATCCACGAGAATTATACCCTTTACATCCCAAAAAACGGATGTCATGACTTTGCCCGCCGATAAAACCACCTTTGCCTTCTTTGGGGTGGGCGATCCTGCTCTTTTCCATTGTTTCGACTGTTCTTTTGTCTCGGGTGTATTGTGGTGAACCCAGGTTTCATCCATGGGTATAAATCTTTCAACAAATTCTATTGGGTCAGCTTCATATAACTCTAAACAGTCGCGAGAAGTTGTGAGTCGGTTGCGTTTTTGTTCCACTGAAAGCAGTCGCGGTACCCACCGCGCAGACACCTTAGAGAATCCAAGTTCAGTAGTAATTATATGATGTGTTCGCTCAAATGAGATGCCTACAGTCTTAGCTATCTCCTCGACAATCAATCTTCGATCAGATAAAATTAAATCGCAGTCGCATACGAAGGAGCGGACTCACCCAAAGTAGCAGACATGTCTTCATGTATAGCTTTTGGAGTTAAACCTTTCAAATTCAGGTATTTTATCACTGCACGATGTTCAATTTTATCCATTTTCAATAATAGCTCTGACTTGACTTACGGTATTACGTGTAAACGAACATTGAGTTACTGTGAATAAACTAAACTGTGCATACTTGTTGCTAAATAATAACAAAATGAGGGTAGTTATAAAAAAACCAATGACTTTAACCATGTTAGGCTAAGAACTTTTCAAATGGCCCTCGTATATAAGTAATAAATACATAAAATATGTTCAAATTCGATATTAATTTGTACCTGTCACGCCAAACACTGCGTAGTAGACAGAGAACCGAGTAGCATAATTGAGTCCTTATGCAGTGCACTTATTAAGTAATACGAAATACCAAGGTATCTGCTTCGCCAGCAGCACTGATCTACATTGATCGCATTCCTTCTGGGTCATGCGTGAGGGTCGCTCTAAAAGTACCTACCTTATAGATAGATTGCTTTAATTGTACTATATAGCATTTAATTATTATGTAAGGACTATGTAATGGTATTAACATTTCATTGTGGTGCTATTGTTCTTAACGGAATGTACATTATTGTATAATCATAATAATGTACACTCACATCACTTGGTTCAACATTTATAGCTCTTTTCATACATCTTCGCCGGTTTTTAGGGCTTCTAACATCACCTTCGGATAAACGACAACCATTGAATATTGGCCTTCCTCAGCTTCTACTTTAGCTTTGTATATCTGTTTCTTGATTATATCCTCCTGAATTCTTATTACGTTCTTTTCTTTGCATTCATTCTTTCTATGTCGAAATCAACGGAACATGTCTCTTCGAAACAAAGAGAATATTCTATTTCAGACCAAATCTATTCCTTATTATTATTGCGAATTTTAATTGTCTCGGTGTTTGGATAGACTAAATTTAATCTAACTAAATACCTCAAATACACAAAGGTGCCCGTTCTTCGTTTAAAGTGTCGCCATTTCTCGTAGCTCCCCGATTGTCAGACGAAATGCCAAGGGGAGTGTCAGCACTTCGCCTAACATCGTTATCCTGGGTACTGTGAACTTATCGAGTGATGTTCCTTTTTCCAGTCACTTAGAGTGCAAAGCAAAGTCGGTTCCCAAGAAGATTGGTGTATTGGACAAGATGGTATTTTATACCCTGACCTTTTAACTATTTAAGGCCTAGGCCTACTTCACATGGGATACTGTTACAAACGTAACAATAACTTTTTAATAACGGTCGATGGCGATCTAAGCTCTCAATGTACGGAGTTTTTGAATTGTGCGGAGTTTTGAATTGTCCTCATAGTGTATGAGGAAACAGCTTAGCTCCACCGATCACAGACAAGGACACAGCTAGTTGTTTCGGTTTGCGTCCGACCAAAACTCGGCACAATTCAAAAACTCCGTACATTGACTTGACTGACACTAGCTTCTTTAATATTCATAGCTCTTTTCGTGCTCTCTCGCCGCTTCCTAGGTCTCCTGACATACAGAATTATGTATATATTTTAACTATAGGCGCAACAAAACTTTTTAGTGAAATCGACCCGGCTTTTTGTCTCATACTTGTTCGTGTAAGCAGAATAAAGTCTTTTTTTTTTAATAGAAGCTACACTATACATGCTGTTAATTTATGTTTTATTATTATCTATAGATTTAGAAAAAAAAACCTGATAAAGAGTAAGCCGAACTTGGGCTTTAGTATTAACCGTAAACTCTTACAATAAATTAATACATACTATAATTAATACACGTATACTAAAGTAATAGTTATTTCATGTGAACTAGCGCTGTTTAGCATCCACTCACTACCGTTAGTAAAAGCATGCCGTCGCTGCCATAGCTGCTCAGGTAGTCTCTGCCTAGGCTGCTGCGGTCTTGCGATTTCCCGCTATCAAGAACAGGATCCGCTTGGACCTATCATCGTTGCTACCCTGGCTGCTCTGATCGACGCCGCGCACATACTATATTTGATGTTTAAAAAAAATCATCGACATATTCTTTTCTGTTTTCTCTCTCTTCCTTTACTGTTGCACAATACGCAATCACTAATGGCAAAATATCCTTATGTTTTATCTGGTAAAAACCAGAAAGAGAGGTACCGTGCATCAAACCAGCTCGTTTGGAAAAATACCTCCACCTCACAGAAAACCACAGCCAAATAACAACTCCCTGTAGCTGCCATATTAACAGCAAAGGTGGTAACGCGCGAGTGATTTTAATGTATTGCAAGCGTTCATAGGCTATGTTAGTAACTATATATCAAAAAAATTGACTAAGGTGTCGTGTTTAATCATGGGATGCCAAGAGCTATAGGAACCGGCAGGCTTGCATGGAAAGACGAATGATGGTGATGAAAGAAGCGAGCAAGATGTTACTACGTCTTATGATGCTCGGTTCCTTTTGCAACGCTTTGTCAATGAACACTTCAATTTCTCTAAGTGATAACACTGATAACTTTGAACTAATGTGTGAAACAAACTACCGAATGTAAATATCGCACAATTAACTCAATTTACTAGTTATTTGTGTGAAATGTTGGCCAGAGCTGCATTTTAATTAAATTCAATTTGCTAATAAATTCATTTTTTTTATGGGCCTTCCAGTATAAAGCAGAGCCAAAAATGTTTCTTTTCAATTCATGGTCATGTTAGGTGTCAGTATTTAGAGCTCTTCGAGTAAATTACAAAATATTTTTTTATAAAAATATTCTTTTTTTTTCTTCAAAAAAGAATAAAAATAGGATACCGCCAATGTTGTCACTTTTAAACAATTTTTGTTAGGGGGTCTGTCTGAATAACCAAACACGTTAAAAATTCCCAATTTCTGTATATCTTGCTCCATATACTGTATCTATTTAAACAATAAATACTGAAATCGGCGATTCATAATTTACTTAACCAAACTTTTTTTTAATCTTCTTATCGTGATCCCGTTTCCTAAACCATTAGGATCGGCAGGGTCCGCTACCTAGGTCTAAGGATTTGGTGAAAAGCAACTGATTTTTACACGGAACGGCTGCCGTCAGACCTCCGTCACCCAGAGGGAAAACTAGACCTTTCTTACACACGTCTTTTGAAATATAATTTCTTGGACTTGCGAGTTTTCTCTCGAAGCTTTCCTTCACCGCCGAGCTAGAGATAATTACAAATATAAAACAAATTTTGTTGTACATGCTAGGATTCGAACCGGGGACCAGTTGGTCACTAATATAAATTATATTTATTATGTGAACAATTTTTTTTAAATATGTATTCCTATATATTTTACAGTGATACGTTACGTGAGCAAGTCCAACTCTCACTTGGCCGTTTTTATTAAATATTACCTAATACTTTCTAGACCTAATGGCTATTATCCACTCTGCAACAAGAATATAAAATCAGGAAGATCTGTATAGAACAAACTATGTTCTTTAATATTAGTTTATAAATAGTTTAAATGCTCTCACGGACGATCCTCCGTTATTAATTATTCAAGTGCAGCACAGCTCGATACAGAAACATTATAAACACACATTATTTTCATTTGCAATAATAACAACGGAAACTTTAAAATAGGTGTATGAAACTGGAGGAATTAATTTGATAGCTTCCCCGAGCGGATACCTACTGCGCCATCGATAAGTGGGCCGCAGCCAACTAATTCATATTTCCGCTGCGCCCTTCTGTCGGAGTTTGATCTAATTTATCTCCTAAGCTCAATCCATTAGCGGTCCCTCCTGTGATAACGACAAGTCGACAGGGGTATCCGAGGCGGACGCTCGTCGAGTCCCCCACTGCTCGCAGTTTGATAAACTCACTTTCTACATTTGTCTTTTTTTGTGTGTGACGTAGCCGTTTGTAATTTTATTAGCTTTGTGAACATACGCCGATTCCCACATTAATACTTTACTCGAGTTACACAAAGTGACCGCTGCCGCGGTAAGTTCAGTTCAGAGTGGCGTATCTCGAAAAAACCAGTTGTTATACCGCGCGCCAGTGAATCATTGGCGTCAAGGCGAGGATGTAGCGATACGGATTACTAGTAGTTGTCGGCAACCGCGGTAACCGCTGTTCGCCTCGTGTCGTGTTCAACGTGTTCGTGTTTTGACACCGATGAGGGCGTGCTAAAATATACAACGGATTAAAAATTAAAAGTGTGTCCTTCCTGAGGGTCATTTTCGTGTGTAAACAGTGTACGTCTGACGTGAAACCACTTAGTGGTCTGTGATATTTTTGTGTTGCCACTTTGTTTAATGGACAGTTATTGGTGCTGTTTATTACAAGTGATGATACTACATTGGTAAATTATTATTAATGTTTAAATGCAATGACGGTCGCGATTGTAAACTGCATGTATTTATCTTTCTTCGGTTTACTATAACATAAACAATCTTGAAATTTAATAGGTACTAGGTCACTAGATAGTTGTTGTTATTATTTCGTTATCTAAATTCGCGATATCACCTCGTTATCTTCGGAATGCAACACAGTAAACCGTATTTCTGTGTTATTACCACGGTTTCATTGTTTAATCGCAAATAATGTATCATTGAATTATAAATTTAGAATTGTATACATTGTTAATAATTGCGTCACCAAGTTACTATACAAGTGTATAATTTATACGTGGTTTGCATGGCTCGTAGTAAAAATAAGTGTGTGCCAAAATTGTATGGTATGGCAGCAACGAGATCTGAATACCATTAATTCTAACAATTTACAATTCATTGTGCCATATGTACTTCGTTCTCAAATAGTTTCCCAATGAAATGAATGGGCAATGTTCGATACTTATCCCACTAACGAGCTATAAGTAAATGAATTGTTTTTAACGTGAGCGTACGTGTTTCAATTGCAGGTTGAGGCGGGAGACGTATTGCTCAAGGTCAATGGGACCGATGTGAACCGGTTCACCACTCGAGAAGGTAAAGAATTTGCTATTTATCACGCACACGCCTCTTAACTAAGATGCATTTTAAGTGCAAATAGCTGCTACCACGTAATTAACCATCTTTCCATCCATATATATATATATAGAATAGAACAGCCACTGTGATAAGGTGAAGCTACGAACACTGCTCTCGATGAGAACCAAAGTGTTAGATGCTTATTAAAACGTCAAGTGCGACCGCTATCTGTGACGTTATAATACTAATCCAATGATCGCGTTATTGCTCGCTCGTGCTGTACACGCAACCTCGCAATTCACATTTCACACGTATTCCACGAGTCTGCTCACGACCATAATAAAATAACCTCTTTAGTTGCCGAAATTGATTTCCTCCGACGACGTGTAATCAAGATGCTATCTCGACAAAAATATACAAATAACTCTCTATTGTTCGGCCCGCCTCCTTGTACTTTAATGGCTTCGATTGTGTACTTGATAAAAATGCAAATGAATGAACTTATCGCTGTATATTTTATACGTTATTTTAAGTTTGTCTTAGAAATTGTTGTCATTGATTGTTGCAGTTTTAAAATGCTTACGACTCTCGTCGGATCCCGTCACTCTAAGACTGAAAAAGGGTGAGTGTCCTATTTTAAACAAGAACTTGAGACGCGGCTCCATGTCGAATGTTTGATCTAGCTACAGTTGAACTGTGACATTCGGGAGCCGGCAGACTGCCGCGCCGGCTGCAACTAATAAAATTCGTTTATCCCCGAGTGGTATGGTCAAGTTTGCGAAGTAAGCCACCACAAATAAGAGTTGCGACGCGGTGTAATTTTATAGGTGGCTCCCGGGATCTCGGCCGGGATAACCCTCGTTCACAGTGGCTTTGTTCCCTCTAATAATCTAATCTCGCTACATGTTACATGTCCAAATGAACCCATGTTCCGTTCCGTGCACTCTCATTGTTCGTAGTGTAGGTAGCTTTGTGAGCTGTCCACGATAAGCCCGGTAACGGCCGAGTACATGTTCCAGACCCTCAGATCAAGGCGAGCGTGCGGCGGTACCTCGCGACGGCTGCGGACAGGCGATCCCTCGGCCCACGCACCAACCACGATAAGTGAGTTTGTATTGGCATTACTCTTTTTAATTTATTGTGCTAACATTTAGTTAACTAATCTTCGAAGCCTTATCTTATTTTCGAGTGCACTCGACGTAATCATTATGTACACGAGGTGTGTTATGTATGTATGATACTAACATAACATTGGACGACGCAATAACAGAAAAATTATCATTACTACATACTCCAATTTCGGATATACAAAGGCGATGGATGATTGAACGAGATTCGTCGAAAATATAACTCTTCCTCGCAAACAATATACGTACAACGTGTAATTTATTTAACGCAAACTGACTTCTAACAAGCGTGCAATGCACTGAAATAACTATTTTTACTATGAAGGAAATGTATTGTCCAATAGAAAAAGGTACATTGATTAGAGTGCAATACAAATACCTAATTTTGTTTTCGCGATTTTATTTTGATGGTTGTATGTTTTTTCATAGGTGCTGTGAGCTTGCTCCTAAAATAATTTCCATTAATAGTCATCTTACGTCTTATATAACCCTTGTAAACAACAGTGACTGGAAAATATGCAATAACATTGTACAAACAAACAAATTGTATGCACAAGACCTCTATCAATCAAAAGACGAAAATAACTGTGCATTTCATGTCAACAAGGCTCAATTTGTTCAGAAGCACTTCCTTGTAAAACGTCGTCATGATGTATATATAAAACTTCGCAGATGTAAAACCACTGCCGCGTCAATAAAATACTCATTTCCCTGCATCCCTCCTGCGTTTCCTCCCGGGGAAAATGGTGGAATTTCCTTCAATACTTTGAATGTTATGTATGGTAAAAATAACCCTATCTTATTTTCGATGGTATCTTTTTATTAGGAATTATTTAGTTTTACCCCTCATTTCGAATGTAATCGGAAGTCAACCCACGCTGTTTGGCAGCTGATTTCCGACGGCGATAACTGTACACCAGAACCATGTGTCGCGACCGTGGCGGGGCACCCTTCTACTTACAACCCCTGCCCTTTTCGCGTGGTTGAAGTTTGCGATGCTACCGGCACCGCCCACGTCACCACTGGGTTCACGTGTCTTGCATTATTTGGGAGTTTCATTTGTCCTTACAACGCTCGCTGTTTGGTGCGCGCATTGATTTCTTTTCCTCCTGCGTGCGAGTGGTCACGTCAATGTTGACTTCATTATCAAAGAATTCATATCGACTATTGACTTCGAAAAAGGAGCATGTTCTATGTTCGTTGCATATTTTAGTTACAGATGTCACCGATACTGCACTGACTACACTGTTACAATCAAATTCATATATCCAAAATTACTAAATTTATTATCGGTTTCGAGTAGTTTTTTTATAATATTTAACAATACTTTTTCGATACCACTAAGGTGATTAACATGCGCACGCAGTTACCTCAGCCTATGGATAATTGCAATACCAGGAGTGCCACTCGCGCGTTGCTGACTCTAGAAATGGTGTAAAGTTTTGTAATAAGAAGGTGTGAGGAGGCTTTTACAGGGTCGACAGCACACGAGTGTCACTCGTGGTATTGCATGTGACCATAGTCTATGGTAACTGCTTACCATCAGGCAGGTGGCTCAGTCGTGAAAGACGCGACCTTGACACCAACGCTCGTGGGTTCGATTCCCACACAAGACAAACATTTGTGTGCATAAACATGTCTGTTTGTCTTGGTCTGAATGTTTTAACAGAGGTAGGGCGCATCAAAGTTTTTTTATTTTTTTTATTTATTCAAAACAAAAGTACATAATCTTGGACATACATGCATAGCCATTAGTTGAAGCCATCGCAGTGGCTTATTTACCAAGTGGCGAGTTCTCTATATAACTTTAACATAGATGTTATACAAGTTTAACTTAGATATTAGTTAATTAAATTTTGTCCTATCAATTTCTTATATATCTTACACAGAATTGAACACTACATATTATTGTTATTTCCATTGATAAAGTTATTTTTTTAAAATATTTTTTTTTTTTTAATAATAATGATTTATTTACCAATACTACATGTTACATCCAATCAGTTAGTTAATTTAAATTTTGATTTTGGTTGGTTTATTTAATATGTTTTTCAATAGATTACTAGGTAGATTGTTAAGTATGTCAGGTAGTAAGTACTCCCATTTTCGTTTACCATATACGTTTGTTTAGTTTGGTAACGCGTAATTATTCAATTTGACTTAAATTTTGTCTTAGATTTTTTTCCCGTGACCTTTTATGCAGTTGTTCAATTCTGTTGCAGTATTCCCTAGCAATGGCCATCCTAAATTTATTGAAGACATTCACAACTTTTCAGTGCGTAAATATATCAATTACTTGTTTTTTTAATCTTGCTTTAATTTGTTTTGGTAAAATGGTTTTAAGTAGGCGGGTTGACTTGCAGGTTATAGATGGTCTCCAAATACGTTTTATAGGAACGAAGTGCCCTGCCTGGTGAAGTACCTCCACCTCACAGAAAACCGCAGCCAAATAACAACTCCCTAGAGGGTTGTTCCTGCGTGTGAGTGAGGTCACCAGTAAGCTCCTAAGGAGTTGCTGTGTAAGCAGCAGAGGAGGCATCGCCCGAGTGATATATGTTACAAGCGTTAATAGGCTACAGTAACTGATTTACATCAGGTGGACCGTATGCTTGTATGCCTCCCGACGTTGTATAAAACAAAACAAAAAAAAAGGTTGTACGCCTGTTTTCTCTCCCTACCCCGTAAGGGACCTGGCGTGAAGAGATATATACATATATACTTCTACATTAACGTATTCGCTGAGACTTTTATTTAAAGGATTTCTTACGGAGTCATAGGTATCTCACGGCTTACGTTTTAATGTTAGCAGTGCAATAATCTCGCAGTTCAATGTTTTACGGGCCGCACGAATATAACAACGCCTACATTGTATATCGTAATTGAATTACATTTTCTTCGGGGGAGCTATTTTTATAGCTGAGTATTGTTTACGGTATACATTCTGTGTACTAAGTATCGGGAATTTGTCAATAAAACAAAAAATACAAATTATTCATCTAAATTTATTTTATCGCCTTCAAAGTAGGCCCCATCGCTTGCAATACAACATCTCCACCGCTTCACCCAGTCTTCCATACATTTTTCATAGGCTATTTGCGGTATGGCCTTTAGCTCATTCAGCGAATTTTCTTTTATGGCTTCAATCGACTCAAAACGTTTTCCTCGAAGTGGTAATTTTAACTTGGGAAATAAAAAAAAGTCAGACGGAGCCATATCAGGTGAATGAATACGGTGCTTAGTCGAGAACTTTTGTTGAATTTTTCGCTAAAAACTCTTTCACTATAATGGCTGTGTGTGATGGTGCATTATCATGGTGCAGCATCCATGAGTTGTGTTGCCACAAATCTGGACGTTTTCGGCGGATACTCTCACGCAAACGCTTCATGACGCCTAAATAATATTCTTTATTCACTGTTTCTCCCTCTGGAAGGAATTCGGAGTGAACCACACCACGGTAGTCAAAAAAAACTGTCAGCATCACCTTGATTTTGGAGCGACTTTGCCGCGGTTTTTTGGGTTTCGGCTCGTTTTCGAGACGCCATTCTGAAGACTGTTGGCTTGTTTGCATGTCGTACTCATAAACCCATGTCTCGTCGCCAGTTATTATACGTTTCATAAAGGTCGGATCCGTAGAAGCTCGGGAAACCATGTCTTCAGCGACATGCTTTCGCTGCGCTTTTTGAACAAAATTGAGCTCTTTTGGAACTAGTCGAGCGGCGACGCGTTTCATGCCTAAAATGTCAATGAGAATGTTGTGGACGGACTTAAAAGATATGTTCACCTCACTAGCCAACTCTCTCAGACTCATACGTCGATTTTCGAGCACTAGCTTCTTGATTCTGTCGATGTTTTCTCTGGTCGTAGCGGTTGAAGGTCTACCAGAACGAGGCAAGTCTACTACTACTTCTCGGCCTTCTTTAAAAGCCTTATACCATTCATAAGCCCTTGTTTTCGATATACACGATTCGCCGTAGGTATTTCGCAACATTTTTAGTGATTCACCACATGAAATATCATTTGAAACACAAAATTTAAGGCACACTCTTTGTTCAACAATATTTTCCATTGTAAAAATCGCCGAGGACTCAAAACTATGACCAACAAAAAGTGTAGTTTAAAACAAATTAAATGACAGATCCCGCTCAAATTTTGCGCGCTAAATCAGTACAGTGCTACCAACATGCAGTAAAAAAATTAGAACGACCTCTTTTACGCGGGTCTTTTTATTGACATATTCCCGATACTTTTTACACAGAGTAGTATACTGCTTTTATCGTAAAGGAGTCGCGATTATCTTTCCAAGGAAAACGACACAGTTGGTATTGTCACTAGCTCTGTTTATCGCTTGGCTTTAGAGCGAGTGCATCGTGCATGCGCTATAAACATTAATGTATATACCGGGCGCGGTTATCTCGTGTTGTATTATTCATCCATGAAGGATATGTAGCGGAGAATAGCTGTAGCGGAGCACTTACGAAACTTATTATGTATTGTCGAACGTTGTACACTGCCGCAGCACTCTATATTTACTATTAGGTACTGCAGCAGTATCCGGCTTTCAGTAATACACGATAAAAACAATTCCTATCTGTCTTCTTAGCGTTATACCTTTTTTCCCAGTCCATTAGGATTGGCGGGGTCCGCTACATAAACCTACGGATTTGGCGATGATACTGATTTTTACATGGAGCGACTGCCGTCACACCTTCGCAACCCAGAGGGAAAACCAGATCATTCTTAGGTAAGATCACACGTCTTTCGAAATAATAGGGGTTAAAGTATGAAATTGCCGTTTTATAGTAATAGATAATTTGAACTGACATTGAGCAGTCAGAACCCGTTATATACGTTTTCCCATACATTTCGCGGTCGTATACGACCACCCGGGTTTCGAAGGTTTAAACCTTCATGGTGTGAAACTTTTTTCACTTGACACCTATGAGGTTTTTCTTTTAAAAAATGTGTAACATTTGAGTTTCGAATTTTAATTGTTTATTTATTCAGCTTAGACGGAAAGATGGATACTTCGAAGATCCGAGTAATTTTGAATACGAGTTCCGACGCGGAACTAACGCGGCAGAAACGGCTCGCAATATCAATGTTGCGTTTGGAGAGGCGACGCACCGTGCGTTTTTGGTTTAAACGCTTTCGTAATTTTTTTTTTCTTGAAACTTCGACTTGAAGAACGAATTACGTGGAAGACCGTGAATGAATGAAAAACACAGGTGAATAACGCTGAATTGAAGGAAAAGCGACATGGTTTAACGTTACCTACAATATTGACTCATTTGTATCAAATCAATAATACAAAAACATATTATAAAATGGGTGCCTCATGATTTGACTGATCTGCAGAAAGAAACGCGTGTTGAAACTTGTGTTGCTTTGTTGAATCGGTACAGAAATAAAGGAATATTGGATCGAATTGTGACATGTGACGAAAAGTAGATTCTTTACGATAACCGTAAGCGAAAAATGCAATGGCTGATCCCACGTTAGGGCAAAGCTTACCAATAAAAAGGTAATGGTAACTGTTTGGTGGTCTCTTCATGGCATTATTATATATATATATATATAGCTTTCTCAGGTCAGCAATATATATATATATATATATATATATATATATATATATATATAGCTTTCTCAGGTCAGCAATAACAGCATATGTTGTGCCGAAGTTCGAACAATGATAGCGAAACCGGCAGTGAAACAGCCCCGATTCGTGAATCGATCATCACCATTATTGCTTCATGATAACGCAAGACCTCACACTGCACGAGAAACGTTGTAACTCTACAGAAGCTGGAGCTAGAAACCACACGTCATCCTCCGTAGTCGCCAGACCTTGTTCCATCTGACTACCGTTCTTTTTTCGTGATTTGGTCAATTTTCTACGTTTTAAAAAAAAATCTTCCCAGGAGGCAGTACAGAATGCTTTCACACAGTTTGTCGAATCTAGATCCCCAGAGTTCTATCGCAAAGGCATAAATAAACTTCTGATTAGATAGCATCAATGTATAGAAAATGAGGGAAAATATTTTGATTAAATAAATATGTTACATCTTAGCAAAAAGCTAGTTTTAATTTTTCAGTACAAATCGGCAATTTCATACTTTAACCCTTAATATTTGGCGTGAAGTTATACATACACACATATTATATTTAGTTTACGCAAAAAAATTCTGGTAAGAAATTGCTATGTGGTAGGACCGCCTTCTGCTATTTAAAAGTGGCTATTGACCTAATATATTTTATCCATATATATATCAATTACCGTGCGTTAGTTAGTATATCAAAAACTCGAAAATGGCTCTCGGTTTGTTTATATATATTTTCTGCTATGTTTAGCATATTACCGGGAAAGGGTTACAATTACAAAAAATGCGGACGAATTTAATAAGGAAATATTGCATTGCAAATTTTATTAGTGAATACCTGGGCATTTTTATATATTTTCCTTTTTGTTTAAAATCTACTTTTTGCAACAACGACACCCATACGAATAAACTTAAAGCTTATCTAAATACAAAAATTGATCCCGATCGTTTGAGCCGTTTCTGAGGTACCTACACGAATATATGTTTGTGTACATTTTGAACAGCTCATTTAGAAGGATAATAGACAAATGAAATACAGTACTGAATAAATACAATACAAAAAAAGTGAGGGTTTATTATGAGTTGGTGATTGAACGCGCTTTCACAATTATACGAGTAACTATGCTAATGCGTGAAGTATTCTCTATACTTTATTTACTATATTGACTAAAGGTACATAACATAGAGTAAAAGGAATACATGTAAGAAAGAAAGAAATATTTATTGGCATAGACCATTGATAACAGACACACACAATAAAAAGGAAACAAAGAAAAATTGGTGAAAATGTACAAAAATATGTGTATCATAATGGCTGCCAACAAGGAGCAAATGTGTGTGCAATTTGTCTAAGAAGTTGATCTGTTTGCAAGAAAAGTTCGTATGATTCGTTTACAAAGTCGTAGCCGTTTTTCTACGCTTACATAAAGCTTTTTTGGATTCTTCTTCTAATGTAATTTTATTTAAGTATTTGACTGAACGACTGCAGAGAACTTTTTGATGTTGCTTTTTGGCAAGATTTTATTGGAGGCGTAATCTTGGATTCAGAAGATGAATTCAAGTTTACGCCTTACATGCATGGTTCAATATATATGGTAAATATAAAAAAGATAAAAATTCTTTATTTGCCTTTAGACCCTCACGGGCACTTAGACACGTCTTACATTTTCAACATTATATCTTATCATTTTTTTTAAGTTTTTCTCTTTTTTAATATACCAGCATTTCTAATGATCATTGACGAAGAAGAAATACCAAAAGAAACTTGCTTGTCTTTTTTTTTTCAAATCATCTTATACATATTACAATAAATATAATTATTTGAGTGTACATAAGGTGATATCAAGTGGTACAATTATAATTATATTAAATCATGTGCTGAATCATTTCCATACATCTCTGTCAGTTAGATATTCATCGATTCTATAATACATAGAGTAGTTTTGATGTGTCTTTTGAACATATTGTCAGGCAAGGACAGATCAGTTTCAGGTAATTTATTATAGAATCTAATACAATTTACAACAAAAGATCTATTTGTCTTAGCAAGCCGATGTACTGGCATACGCAATCTATTCCTGCTCCCTAAGATTTTCAGTACATTTTGAAAACGAATTTATATTTTTACGAGCATACATTATGTTCTCATAAATATACTGAGAGGCAACTGCGAGGATATTTATTTCTTTGAATAGTTCTCTAAAGTGATTCCCTGGAGCCCATGTTATAAATAGAGCGGATGGCTCTCTTTTGTAATATGAAAATAGTTTCAATACCAGCCGCTCTTCCCCACAACAGTATACCATATAACATAATGCTGTGAAAGTAGCTGAAATAAACTAAACAAGCGGTAACCACATCCGTCAATTGCCTGAATCTCCTAACTGCATATGCAGCAGAGCTGAGCTTACCGGCTAGTTTATTTATGTGGGGGCCCCATTGTAATTTTGAGTCTATCGTAATTCCAAGAAAAACAGTATCATTAATAAATTCTAGTATATTATTGTCAATAAAAACTTGTGTGTTGGAAGACGCCACATTTGGAAGACTAAATTTTATACATTTGGTTTTAGTTGAATTTAATAAAAGATTATTGCATATGAACCAAAATTTAGAATAACAGATAGAACACTATTTACCTTGTCAATATTTTCGCACCGGCGAGCAACATTAAAAATTAAAGAAGTGTCATCGGCAAACAGTAGTATATCCGCCGTTTTCTGCACCATGTAGGGCAGATCATTTATATATACTAAAAATAAAAAGGGTCCCAATATAGAGCCCTGGGGCACCCCAATATTAACATTACTGCCTTTAGATTTGACCCCATTTATGTCAACAGTTTGTATTCTATTGTTTAAGTAAGTAGCGATTAAATCATGGGCTTTACCTCTAACTCCATAATGGCTATGGTTAAAGTGGAGATCGTACAATTTGATACGCCTTTATCTGTAGCATTAGTAACCCTTTTTTGTTTAAAAATATAAATGTTGACCTCCTACTTGGTAGTTTCGATGTGATCATAAAGTAGCTGAATTGCATCTGTTAAGATAGAAGTCGTATGTTTTATTTTTATACTCTGCGAGGAGGCATACAAGTATACGGGCACCTGATGTGAAATGGCTACTATATAGCCTATGAACGCATGCAATACCTACCGGAAGTATTGCTTGCGCGTTGCCAACTACGCTGCTTACATCTTAGAAGCTTACTGATAACCTCCCTCACTCGCAGGAATCAGCGAATTGTTATACGACTGTCATTTTTCTGTGAGGTAGATAAACCTCGCAGAAAAACATCGATACTACTCCAGGCGGGCTGCTGTGTTGCGCCCTACCTCTCTTAATTTACACAGATCAGACAAACATATATGTTCATGCACACAAATATTTGTCCTGCAATGGGAATTATTAGATGGCGCGTCTTTACATCCCCACCATAACAAACCCTTCCTCGATTGGAAGTGCCGTGACCGCCAATCAAGGCTTCATAATTAAGTTAAAACTACAGTGCGGAGGGAGGAAGTGAATTTTTTATAATTTTTATTAAATTTCTGGTAACTTGTGCCACTGACTAATGTAAGAAGGGGTTCATACTGATCTCAAATTAATATCATGATACTAAGAATGTAAGGTTGTGTGACTCGTACCATCAGCGGTACTACCGAGATCAAGGGTACATTGACACATATATTATGTATATAGGTAATATACACAGCACCTGAGTTACCGAGCTTCGCTTGGTCCTTTTAATCTTTTTTGTATATATATTTAAAATACTTAATTTCATACAATTCGTAAGAGATATTTCATACGGAACATATTTATTGCAAGACTTGCTCGTTTAAACAACTAAGAAAAATATGCAAAAAGACGATGTTAGTGGAGTTGGGGGGGGATTTGTGACTGACATAGACCGTATATACTGTGCGACCAAATACGTAATAATAATCATAACATATTATTTATATATTGTTTTTTTGCGAGATCGTGAGTTTGATTAAAAAATATTTTTAAATGCTTCCTGTTTATAGATCAAGCTCACCTTCGAGCAACTCAAACAGCAACAGCAACTCGTCAAGTAACTCGTCGAGCAACGGATCCGGCGTGCAGTCAGGTGACAGCTGTGAAAACCTGCTGACAGAACAGCGAACGTCGAGGCGACCACGCGCCAACCAACCCAAGTTCGAGGCGTACATGATGACTGGCGACCTTATGTTAAACTTGTCGCGGGTCGAGCATCCACACCACAATCACCACGCACCGACACATCGTACACACTACCATAGGTATGTTCTTTATGTTGTCCAAGTACTCAATCGATAAGGGAGCGGACGAGGCGAGTGCGATCGCCTGGACGTCAGCACCAATCTATACACACTACTGTATATACTACTCTGTGTAAAAAGTATCGGGAATATGTCAATAAAAAGACCCGCGTAAAAGAGGTCGTTCTAATTTTTTTACTGCATGTTGGTAGCACTGTACTGATTTAGCGCGCAAAATTTGAGCGGGATCTGTCATTTAATTTGTTTTAAACTACACTTTTTGTTGGTCATAGTTTTGAGTCCTCGGCGATTTTTACAATGGAAAATATTGTTGAACAAAGATTGTGCCTTAAATTTTGTGTTTCAAATGATATTTCATGTGGTGAATCACTAAAAATGTTGCGAAATACCTACGGCGAATCGTGTATATCGAAAACAAGGGCTTATGAATGGTATAAGGCTTTTAAAGAAGGCCGAGAAGTAGTAGTAGACTTGCCTCGTTCTGGTAGACCTTCAACCGCTACGACCAGAGAAAACATCGACAGAATCAAGAAGCTAGTGCTCGAAAATCGACGTATGAGTCTGAGAGAGTTGGCTAGTGAGGTGAACATATCTTTTAAGTCCGTCCACAACATTCTCATTGACATTTTAGGCATGAAACGCGTCGCCGCTCGACTAGTTCCAAAAGAGCTCAATTTTGTTCAAAAAGCGCAGCGAAAGCATGTCGCTGAAGACATGGTTTCCCGAGCTTCTACGGATCCGACCTTTATGAAACGTATAATAACTGGCGACGAGACATGGGTTTATGAGTACGACATGCAAACAAGCCAACAGTCTTCAGAATGGCGTCTCGAAAACGAGCCGAAACCCAAAAAACCGCGGCAAATTCGCTCCAAAATCAAGGTGATGCTGACAGTTTTTTTTGACTACCGTGGTGTGGTTCACTCCGAATTCCTTCCAGAGGGAGAAACAGTGAATAAAGAATATTATTTAGGCGTCATGAAGCGTTTGCGTGAGAGTATCCGCCGAAAACGTCCAGATTTGTGGCAACACAACTCATGGATGCTGCACCATGATAATGCACCATCACACACAGCCATTATAGTGAAAGAGTTTTTAGCGAAAAATTCAACAAAAGTTCTCGACCAAGCACCGTATTCACCTGATATGGCTCCGTCTGACTTTTTTTTATTTCCCAAGTTAAAATTACCACTTCGAGGAAAACGTTTTGAGTCTACTACTTTGAAGGCGATAAAATAAATTTAGATGAATAATTTGTATTTTTTGTTTTATTGACAAATTCCCGATACTTAGTACACAGAATGTAAGTATTGGATATACTGCTCAAGATTGAACGTCGAGAGGCAAATGAGCATTCGGCCCACATGATGTAGATTGCTTCCCGTATTTATTGAATACTCGTAACTCGGGGTATCATCACTCGCTCACTACCAACCCCCTGCTAACACAGCAACTCCTCAATACACGTAAAGTTTACACGTAATCTCACTCACTCACAGGAACACAATCACTCTCTAGGGGGTTGTTATGTAGCTGCTTTGATGCGCCTTACTCCAGTGTGCATCACGTCCAGATAAGGATAACTATACTTTAACCTCGAAGGTGGCAATTAAGAGTACGATCTGCTTGATGTTAAGTAGTTACCGTAGCTTATGAACACTTGCATCTGTCTTGCAAGGGCATCACTATATTTTTACTGAGTACTCTAACCAATGCAGATCATGTCATGCCATATGCATTATGGCTGTGACGTATATACGAGTTGTCTAATCAAATATAAATAATTTATTACAAGAACGGATCCATTTAAATCATTTGTTTTTTCACGTTCAAATTTGGGATAGCTTTATTCCTGGGAAAAAATTATAACAATTTTTCCTGTTATTACATCGTAGGAGCTAATTCATTAAAAACCAGTTAAGAATGCGCAAGCTTGCATTGCCAGAGGAACACATGGCTCATCAATTATCTAACAATTCAATTTTTTTTTTTAAATTGTCGGCCATTTTGACCATGTTCCTTAAGAGATAGGAACGGTGTTCCTGAACATTCCTATTCTACTTCTTTATGCTGAATCCGAATCTGAAGTCAAAATTCGAATATTCGAAAAAAGCGACAGACAAACATATAGATTTCATATAGGAACGGTGTTCCTGAAAACGTATAAAATTGTGTGACATCATTGTGCTTTAATAATGATTTCTGTTAAATTGCAATGAATCAGTCGTGAGTAGTGTACTGTCACGACACGATAACACGTAGAACCTACTGTATTGAGCAAAACACGGCTTACCTATTTGTAACTTTTGACTTCTTGGAGAAAATTATACTGAATGTTTGCATGATTGCCGCCGGCGTGATTTGCCACGAGAGTCCTATAGAATAAGCTAATCATTATTTATTACTTTTATAGAAAATAACGGGTCAAATTTTATACGTTACAAATCTCTGCTTTTGGGACAAAGCACCTATACGAGAATAGTCTAATGATTTATAGTAGAGATGAAACGGATAGATGTTGTGCCGGATACCGAATACCGAATATTCGGCCAACCTTGAAGCCGGATGGCCGAATATCCGGCCGCCGAATATCCGGCCGAACATAGTCGAGTGGCGACTCGTTACACTAGTGAATCACTAAGCGATCGGGTGGACTCGGGTGATTTCGAGCCCTTTCGTTTATGAGTGACCACCAAATCAACCCTTAGTCATCCGACTGCAGGGATATGGGTCTCCCTTCAACCGAAGGGGTTTAGAGCATACTCCACCACGCTGCTCAAATGCGGATTGGCGGAGGCCAGTGTTTTCAAGCCGCCCAAGGGCCACTGACTTAACGACTGTCATCTATCGATAACAGCCGGGACCGACGGCTTAATGTGCCCTCCGAAGCACGGAGAAAGACACTACTCAATGTCACGATCAAGGAAAAAACGTAATTGCGTGTGAAAATGATTCTTATCTGAATTCAGTGCGCATTGGTCGCGATCGTGATCCTTATATTTGGTGGTCAGCAAATGCTGTACAATACCCAAACTTAACGAAGTTTACTAGAGTTTACCTGTCAGCGCCCTGCAGCAGTGTATATAGCGAAAGACTTGTTTCGGAAGCTAGCCTTGTATACGAAGACAAGCGAAACCGTCTCTTGCCTTTTAACGCAGAGAAATTAGTATTTATTCATCATAATTTGCCCTTAGTGCAGTTAGAGTATTAATTATTTTGTTCTGTTATTAAAAATTCATGATCCTCTATGTTAAATAAACTGCCTTAAATCTTTATATCGTATTTATTTGAAATCCGGTATCCGGCCGGATACTTGTCTCTTATCCGGTATTCGGCCGGATTTAAAATTTGAGCCGGATAGGCCGGATACCGGATAGTTACCGAATATCCGTTTCATCTCTAATTTATAGTCAGACGGTCTGCACGCTGGCTGCAAAATTACGATTTGGTTGTTTTTTTTCATTTGATACGCAGTCCGCTTGCAATCGTCGTGCATTAGGAATAATCTAACTGTTGCATTCTGCCTGCAGGCTAACTGTACGCTTATGCAGTTGAACCAACTACAATAGAACTGCATTCTAATTTGCTATTGAGACAATTATATACTATTTGTAATTCAAAATTATTTCTCAAATCACATACATGGATTGTATATGTCGCAGGCAATTTGTATGATTCTGCCGTTTACATACGGCGTCTCGGTTTAAAAACGCTCGCAGTTATGTAATATGCCGAAGGCAAATTGATAACTCGTTCAATTGTTATGATTTCGACGTTGGTTGTAGTTTTAGGGTGACCATAATAAAACACAGTTGGGACAAATCAGACTTTATTTCAGCAATCAGGTACTAATGAAGAATTCAAGTAAGACTAAAATATACTACGTGCTTAGATTCTCTTAAAGTAACAAAAACGTATAGTAACAAAAACGACATTTAACCCACCGAGTTCCGCAGTTACCGTTATCACTACATATTATAAAATAAAGTCCTCCGCCGCGTCTAGTCTGTCTGTCTGATCGCGATAAACTCAAAAACTACTGCACCGATTTTCATGCTGTTTTCACCAATGGATAGAGTGGTTCTCGAGGAAGGTCACAACAACCCCCTACGGAGTTGTTATTTGGCTGCGGTTTTCTGTGAGGTGGAGGTACTTTCCCAGACGGGCTGCTTTGATGCGCCCTACGTCTCTTAAAACATCCATACCAAGACAAACAGACATGTTCATGTACACAAATGTTTGCCTTCAGTGGGAATCAAACCCACGAGCGTTAGCGTCAAAGTCGCGTCATTCACGACTGAGCCACCGAGCTCGTCAATACTGTCTGATTGGTGGTAAATAATTACCGTAATGGAAATGTCCGTAGACACATTTCCAACATCAGGGTTGTCACTTATGCGTTGCCGACCCTCTAAAAACCTCTTTACGCCTTTTTTAAAGAACCTCTGAAATCCCCTGGACGAGTCTCGGCTTGATATACTGAGGCTTGATGAATGAAATGAACTATCATTTCACAACTTGAGAGTTCTCGGAAGAAAACATCTCTGGAACCACACAGTACGCGACCATTGCGGTTTCAGAGTGTGAGGGTGAATTCCACGCAGCCGGCGAGCGCTGCTGTTATAAAATAAACTGTCGGACAATTCTTCAGAACACAACCCGCAGAACACAATCAGAATGCAATCAGTTGAACACACAAAGTAAGACAAAATCTTTCCTTAAACTTAAGGGTTCAATACCGCGTGTAAGCTTAGGATTGTCGACAATTATACCTAATATCTCTCTCATTGATTTTCCATATCATGATTCAAAAGTTTATTAGTGAAGCAGCGATAAACTGTAGTAGTCTTCTGTAAGGTACGGTCACTTATTTACATGCCTACTCCAAGTTGAATCTTGAATCATACATTGTTAATACATCTCTTCATAATACTACCAAAGTGTACACTAAGATAAAATAAGTTAAAACTATAGATTTTTTGTTGGTTATTTGATGATTAGATAAAGATAAAATAATTTTTTTTTTTATTTACTATTGACTCGTGGGCACTTTAGACACGTCCTATATTTTTCAAAACAATATCTCCATTTTTTTACTACTACTACCAATTTACTAGCATTTCGAAAATGACCGATGGCAAAGAAGAAAATGTCGATCGAAAATTGCCAATATAGGTTCAAATTTTATAATTTTTTATGTACTCTTTTCAAATTCTCAATTCATAAGTATATAATTTGTTAAGTTTTTGTATACATGAACGATATTTGTTGGAGGTGTCGGAAAAAAATAAGCTGTCTGGGAGCTTTCAACAAAAACGCTGCCTTAAACCCTTTGAGATGTAACAAAATAATGTATGGTGGAATTATGTAACTTATATAGGTCTACAGAAAAGTCCGCGATGACATATGTCTATCTCTTAAGTATAACATACCCATTTTAATACTTTAAAAAATGGGCAATTATAAAGCGGTGATTGGAAAGCTATTTACACAAATACGGAATTAATCCTTATCATTTTAAATTAGTTAGCTTAAGCATTTCATAAAGATTATTTTTTCCCTTTACACCATGCAAAAAAAATCAATACCTTATGAGATATAGCAAAATCAAAATAAAGCGTAACGAAATTAATTTCGTGTCGCCGTGGTTCGAGCGGGCCGCGCGGGCACCCCGTGACCCCGCGACCCGCGCCCCGCGTCCGAGCCGGTGGGCTCCGAAAGTTTATGTAGTGTTTCAATGTATGGTGGAATTGTGTATCTTATATATGCCTAAAGAATAGTACGCGATGACCCATGTCTATATGTTATAGATAACATACAACATATATCCATTTTAATACTTTAAAAAATTGATAATTATAAAGTGGTAATGTAAAATCTATTAGATGTTTTGTTTATTACGATTTAACTAAAAAACTACTCAACCAATTTTACCGAATTACATCTCGGAGTAACATAGACAGTTTTTTATTTTCTGTAAAGAACCCGTGCGACGCCGGGGCGGGTTGCTAGTACAGTATATATGTCAGGGTCCCCTGTAGTTATGGGAGTCCCACAGGGGTCAATTCTAGGTCCATTCTTATTTTTAGTATATATAAATGACTTACCTTATTATGTAAGGGATAAACATGAGATTGTATTGTTTGCGGATGATACCTCTTTGACATTCAAAATTAATAGACGGTTAGGTAATTATGACGAAGTTAACGATGCTCTCTCTAAAGTTATTCATTGGTTTAGTGTTAATAATCTGCTTTTAAATGATAAAAAGACTAAAGTAATTAAGTTCTCAACACCTAATGTAAGACAGGTGGCTACCAATGTACATGTTAATGGAACTAATTTAGCCCCTGTGGAGACAACTGTGTTCTTGGGTATAACAATTGACTCCAGACTACAATGGGGCCCACAAATCGAAATATTATCAGGAAAACTAAGTTCTGCAGCCTATGCAGTGAAAACTATTAGACGGCTCACTGATATTGATACGGCTAGAATAGTTTATTTCAGCTACTTTCATAGTATTATGTCATATGGAATTCTTCTTTGGGGTAACTCCGCGGACATTAACACCATCTTTTTATTGCAAAAGAGAGCCATAAGAGCTATCTACAAACTTGGTCCCCGGGAGAAAAATTCAAAGAAATAAATATTTTAACAGTCGCATCGCAATATATCTATGAAAATCTTTTGTATGTCCATAAAAACATAGACTCATTTTGTAAAAAGAGTGATACTCATAGTTGGCAGAGCTGCGATAGCCAGCGGAGCCACATTACCCTCAAAATTGCCGTTTGGGGTAGACTGATGTCATCCAGCTAGCGTTTAGACGATAATAGTGAGAAACTCCAAAATCGACACACTAATAGCTGCTAACATATTATAGTTTTGTATCCTTTCATTTGAAATTTAAATGTTCGTTGGTGAGGAAGAACGGTCCAAAATCGTTCCAATTAGAAAAAAAAACATATGGGAAAACGTATGGCCGGCCACTCTGCAGTGCAGAGTCTGCACTGCACTCCCATCAACAGAAAAAGTAACAGCACTCGTCGCTAGATGTCGTACAGGGTTCCATATATTTTTAAAAAATTAAAAATAAAATATTTAAATATTTTTTAAATTTAAAAAATATCAGCTCTGCCTACACAGCTTGCTGTTATTTACTAGTATAAATACTAGATATAAGCATAATCTTGTGTTACATGCAAGCCGTCTCCACAAAATAAGTAATTCTTTTATGGGGCAATGTATACGGTTCTATAACAAACTTCCCAGCAATATAAGAGAATTGTCAATAAACAAATTTAAAACTACTATTAAAGCCAAATTGTGTAGCAGGGCATATTATAAAGTATCTGACTATATTAATGATAAAAATGCCTGGGAGTGAGTCGATCCAATTATAATGTAATTATTAAAATATGTAAATTTGTTTGGATACCAAAAGAGCGATGCCTGAGTTTTTTGGCAGTATTTTTATCAGTGCTCACCTAGTCATAAACTGCACGGTAGGGAAAAAAATTGTGACGATTCCAAACAAATGTAGCAATTTTTACGGAATAAAAAGATTTTGACTTTGTCATAAGCGAGTGGTCTGATTAGACCACCCGGAACCCGTCGGGTACTACTAACGCAGACTCACAACTTGAACAATAATAAAACTTTTAAGGCGTATGGCACTTTCAAATAAAGATAAAAAGGTGGGTACACAAGTCTTACATTTTCATCATACTTACAAGATATTACACTAAATTGACAAATAAGGGTAACGAAAAAATTGTAGACTCTGTATTATCATACCCTGGAGGAGTCCTCCGAGATCCAGATTCTACGGATATCTTAGCATTTTTTAGGTGCCGGATAACCTCCAAAACCTTGTTATTAGTCCACAGTTTTTTTATTGCTCCCGTTTGAGAATTGTATAATTTTTTTAATTCACTATAATAAATGTCTTTAAAATCACAATTATTTTGTGTAAAGTCTTTTGCACACGTAATATTTGCACTGTTTTCATTCACTTTTTGTGTCACAAAATCACTACTTGACGCCATTTTTCTTGTTTTGATCAACAGCGACGCGCGTGGCACAAAATAGCACTAAATACTTCAATTTGCCGCGGCATTATGCAGGTAGCGTTTGAATTGTCAATGAAATGTTTTGGTATATTATATAATGACAAGGCAATATACATTTTGCCTTCGGCATATTACATAACTGCGAGCGTTTTTAAACTGACGACGCCGTATGTAAACGGCGGAATCGTACAAATTGCCTGCGACATATACATGGACATTTTGAAATTTCGGTGTTCATTAAGAACGAACACAAAAGCTTCTGTTCAGCTCGGCCGCGGTTCTATTACAGTCGGTCCAACTGCATTAGGCCTGCGTTATAGCTAGCTTGCCGTCAGAGTGCAGAAGTTAGAACAGCACGCCGACTTAAAGCGAACTGCGTAGTCAGTTGGCAGATTCTATGCAGTTATACCAATTGAACTATATGCAAACTGCAACTTAGCCACCGGCGCGCAAATCAAATGTAGCCCGTCTGTATACACTGTAAGATAAAATTTTACAAGCCCTGAATCGGTGGGGAATATGCTCCACAAAGCCAATGAACTTCATATTATTTGCACGTTTTTGTAAATTCGTATTTACAACAAGAACCCAAACAATTCGGAATTATACTGGGTATCTATGCAGCCGCCCAACTAGATTTAATCTTTTTATAGCACTAACTTGTACGTACTAACGCGTAGGGCATAGTATAGTACTACAACTAGTTCTATAATACGCATAGATTCCTCGTGGACTTGTACCTTGGCAGATAGGAATGCCTGCTCCCTCTGGTGTAACAGGCGCGTTGCTCTATGATGCATATATATATTTATTATTTCCATACATAATAGATTACAATCATGTAAATACAGATTATAGGATAAGGTACAGCGTTGATCTAGATTATAATACAAACATAACGTATGCCCAGAGTTTCATAATTTCTTGGAAAATAAAATCCATTAGAATTACAAAACGTACATGCAATTTTTAAAGAATAGAATATTGTGCAGACAATCAATAAACAGTTAAAATAAAGCAATACATAATGTCAGAAAATGTATTTTTTTAATGGCTAATTTCACTGTAAACTTTATATCCGACGTAGGATAAGAATATGTTGTGTACCTGCAGGTACAATTCGACACCAGCGTCTCCGAGCGAGAGTCGAATGTGCGGCCGCGTGGAGTTGACGCAGCGTCACAACTCTTCACCAGACACGGGCCTGGTAGGCGAGCACGCTACTAAAATGTAAGCATGCCGTTCATGTTTTTCCGCTATTTTATTTTAGCCACTCGACTGTAAGTTACTGTTTTCGCATTTATTTGTGGAAGATCTAGTTTTATTGATTCAAGGTTAGTCTGAGACCTTGAATTTTAGTCAGTAACTTGTAACTTAAATTTTATTTCAATTGAAGTTTACAATCATAATATTAAGGAATTGTGGATTCCAAACATTTTAAAAGAGTGCAAAATTATTTCGGTGGATCCCATTTTCCAGCTATTTACTCGGAGTAGTTGTCATAATATAAAAATGATAGATCTAATGTATTGATCAAATCCTGAAATTCACAATTTGAAAACAAAAACGAAAACAATGTATATTAGGACGATAGATAGACAAGAGGTGGTAGACAACGGGAAGAATGAAGAAACGGAATTATTGTTTTTCTATCTATCTACCTATCTATGACTTCACCAAATCCGCTTGTATTTTGTAAAAAGTAAGTTTTGTAAGTATTTAAAATTACAAGAAAAATTATACCGTGACCGAATTACGTGGCGCTCGGTACTCTCTGCCTACCCCGCAAGGAATTTGGCGTGAAGTTGTAGATAGATAGAGGTAGCTTGATATGACATTTTGCCATGGTTTGCAGAGTTCAATGTGTAATTATCCATCAGAGTGAGCTGTCACAGTTTGGTGTTTCTAACATCAAATCCAATTATGATCTTTTTTGTAATAAAACTCAGAAACTAGCTAACATATATCAAAATAAGGAAAATTTTCTGTGTTCATTAAGCTATCTCATGATCACACCATGTATATTATTATATAAAAATCTATTTTTAAAATCTAGTTTTTGTAGAAACTAAAAATTTCAATAGTAAATTGTTTGACGAGTCCGATGGTCCAGTGGTTAACAATAATTAGTTAGCGTTTTGTGTGCATGAACATGTCTGTTTGTCTTGGTTTTAAGAGAGGTAGGGCGCATCAATTCAGCCTAACTGGGGAAAGTACCTTCACTTTACAAAAAACGGCAGCCAATTGACAACTTCCTAAAAGGTTGTCGTGTTCATACTATTGAGTGAGGTAAACAATATTAACAGCACCCTAATGGTTACCGTTTTACATCAGGTGGGTCGTATGTTTGTGTGCCTCTCCATGTTATATAAAAGTTTTTTATGCGACGTCGGGAGACATACAAGCAATCATATAATCAATCTATAACTGGATTTTAATGCATATATCTGTGCCTGTTTCTAAAGTGTGATTTATGTTAGCATATTTTCCTCTCATCGAATTATTAAATACTTCCACAGGTTCATCTCCCAGCCCGCGTCGCCAGCGGGGGGCATTGCAGCGGCGGGCAGTGAAATATCCACGCGGCCACCGCACACAGTGCGAACTTCCAGATCGGAAGACCACCTACAGGTACTACAAGTCCAAAACACTTTGACGCTCACTTTATAGTACAGTCGGCTTTATTTATCTGACCTAGTATTCTATGATATCATACACTCTGTTACAAAAAATACGGGTAGGTATTAACCGATTCCTGTTGAGAAGTTGCTGATGGATTCAATTTTACTTTTAATATCTATAGTCCCATAATATCTTTATATTTTACTTGTCTTCGACATATTTTAAATTTTTTTATCATTTTATGAATTAATATAAAACGTTGGCGTTTTATTAGACCCTGGGCTCCGAAGTGAAAGCGTAGGACACGACCGGGATTGACGGATGATGATGATGGCGTTCCTGGGCAACCTGTATAAATGCAAATGATAGAATTTCATGATGATAGTATCTACAACTCTTAGATAACATAAAATTAAGTAACGAAAACTTAGTATGAAAATGTATGGAGGAAATTTTTGGTCACGGTTTTATTGCAAATCAGTGTATTGCATACTTCGAGGGGCGATCGTGTCTCTTATTTTCACTTAATGCGACGTATTGGATTTCAACGACAAAATATCGTAGGTGAATTATTGGTCATAAACTTTATAGCAGTTTTATGAAATAAAGATATTTTGTTCTACCAATTAATACCAACCATAATCCTATAATTCACCGAGCGGAGCTCGATCGCCCAGTTCCTTTAATATATAGCAAAACGTCTGAAACTAGTCGCATAGTCTGTTCAATACTCGGAAAAATAGACGCATCTATTACCCTAACAAATAATATGTTAGGTTACGTCAAGACTATTAATAATCTCTGCCGCTGTTCTTTGTTCGGATTCATGCTATCTAATCTAAAACCTAATCAACCTGACCGAAACCTACATATATTGAATGAATGATTAACCGTTCTTACTTCTTGAAGACACGGCGACTAACTAGATTTGGCGAATTGTTTCATAACATTATTCGGAATTGTGGTATGTTTGATTAGTAAAGAACTAATTGGAGACTTTAGAAAACTAACTTTAGTAAGTTTGTTCACAAAATAGTAAAGTACGTAAGACGAAATGGTTGAACAATCGATCTCAATATAAGTAAAATGGTAATTATAGTTTAGGTTTCATTATACTGTCATTTAATACTAGGTAATCGAGGCTGTTATTTCTGTGGAGCAGTAATAACTAATAACATTATATTTTACCTGTTCGTTACGACTCGTCTCTCAAAACTACAGCTATTACGCTTCAAATTCTGCCGCTGGAGCCTATCTAATATGAGCAAAGTTATCTCCAACAACTGCTGACGACATTTAGATTTTCTCTACTAGTTCCTTGAGAAGATGTTGATCTTAAATCATATATAAATAAAATAAATATAATAAAAGAAATTCCAAACTGAAATATATAGGGTTATTTCAGTTTGGAATTTCTTGAAAAACACAGACAGGTGGACATAATAATAATTTTATATTTACTCCTATACTATATAGACGTCTCCTCTCGCCATACTATGGCTTTGATTTCTGAATTCTTCTGGGATAGTAGGATGCGACAAAGTGGTGATGCACTGATCATTATCAGACCATTCCTCTTACCGGAGTTCATGATCCTATGTCGACGAAAAATGCCCAAAAGATTTTGATTGTGATATATTTATAAATCTGGAAGCACAGACAACCTCAATTTTCATACTGAAATAAAATAATCGATTTCAGTTTTATTTGGCTATTTACTAAGTTACGTTTCATCTATAGTTAAAGCTAAAGTAAGATATGAGTGTAGGCGCGGTCAGATAAAGAATAAACAGACTGTACTATCAATACCGACATTGTAATGTATGCAACATGAATGTTCTCGATCTGTTACCCTTGTCTTTTTTTTACAATGTCGGGAGCTTTAAACCCATATGGCCCGTCTGATGTAAAGTAGCCTATGAACGCTTTATAATGCTACCTATAAACGCTATCTGTGAAGTGGAGATACTTCTTTGGCTGGGTTGCTTTATTGAGCCCTAACTTTTTTTAAATACCAAGACTAAAAGAAACAGACAATTCATGCCCACAAATGTTTGTTCGGTGTGGGAATCGAACCCTCAAAAGCCTCGATATTAAAGTCGCATTGCTAACCATTTAACTACCGAACTAGTCAAAACCACTTGTCTCATAATCCACCGCATAACCAGAAACCACTTGACGACGCATGAAGTCACCTCTCGCCCACAAAAACTTAGTGTTTAAGCGTCTAAATATCTCAACGGTTTGAGCTTACTGATTAAAACGAGGATATTTTAACCAATAAGCCGACTATTGACGCGATGTCGTTCCATGAACTATTCAATAAGAGCTGCGCTTTACCCCCCTGCCCGTTGCGGTAAATTTAGTTACTATGCAAAATAGTCTCATCCTTCAGCTAATCCAGTAAATAAGTTGCGGCGGTGACTATAATAGTACATGAAAGTTTCAGAAGGAGTCGTCACTGAGTGCGGTTGCGGTGGAAATGGAAGAGGACGTGACGTCATCACTCAACACGCTACTAGATGCCAGACCAGACTCCGCCACGCCGGCGCCGCGCTCCGACTCTGATCCTGAACGGGATAGGTACGATTGGGAACCTATGACACTACTTACTACTACACTACTACAACCCGCGACTACATGTTCATGTATTCCTGTATCCTGTGTCAACCGCTTTTTCAACTTTCTTCGTTTTCCCTCGGCTTCTAAGGGTCGTAACATCATGTTTTTTACGGTGACGGAGAAAGAACACTAAAAATCAACGCCCCCTCTTCCCGTGGGTATCGTAAGAGGCGACTAAGGGATTTCCTAATATTCCAGCTTCTCAGCCTGTGGTAGGGTAAGTGCCCGCCTGGGTGTCTACCACCGTACACACGGCGAAACACCCGTGAAGTGGTGTACATATGAGTAAGTCGTGTTTCGGGATCAGCTGGTGTAGAACCAGTGCCCGGGGGTATTATTGACGTGGTTGCGCAACCGTACGTATGATACCCTCCAGTAGTCACTCGATGTCCGAAAAGCCGGCGGTCCTGATGGTATCGCAGCGATTGTTTTGAAAAATGTGCAGCGGAGTTGTCTCCGGTGTTGACGTTCCTCTTTCGTCTCTCGTGCTTGGCCGGTTGTGTTTCGGAGGCTTGGAGAGAGGCCAATGTGCAGCCGGTCCCCAAAAAGGGAGACCGTTCAGATCCATCAAATTACCGCCCCATTGCCGTAACTTCAGTGTTGTGCAAAGTCATGGAACGGATCCTTAACAATCAATTGATCCGCTACCTATAATAATAATCACTCCCTAATTTATAATCGCCAGAACATGGCGAATCCATTGCAGCCTAGATATTGCCAAGGCATTTTATCGGGACTGGCACAAAGCACTTCTCTCCAAACTTCCGGCATACGGTCTGCCCCTCCAGCTTTGTAATTGGATTGCTGGCTTCCTGCATGAGCGTAAAATCCGCGTCCTTGCAGAGGGACGTGCTTCGCTGTTCATGTCATGTCCCACAGGGCTGCGTTCTATCGCCCACCCTCATTCTTCTTCATATCAATGACATGCTGAGACTTGGTAATATTCACTGCTATGCAGATAACAGTACGGTTCATGGGCGATATTTCGGTCGGCCTGGTGCTGGTCGGATAGAAATCGATGAGAAGCGTGAGAGTATTGTCGTTGAGCCGAATCGGATTTTGGAGCTCATTAAATGGGGTTCCAATAACATGGTTGAGTTTAATGCCAAAAAACAGAAGTACGCTTTTATAACAAAAATGTCCCCATTCCTTCCCACACTCGGTCTTCAGGGCGCTTCCCTCAGTATGGGATATGGTCTGAATAGGCATGGATATTCGTTGCGATCTCAACCAACGTAACTACATCGAGAGCATCATCTCAACAGCTTCTAGAAAACTCGGAGTCCTGAACAGGGTGCGTCAGTTCGGCCGGTCCGGCCTGAAGAACGGTTAGGCGGTTAGGTAATTATGACGAAGTTAACGATGCTCTCTCTAAAGTTATTCATTGGTTTAGTGTTAATAATCTGCTTTTAAATGATAAAAAGACTAAAGTAATTAAGTTCTCAATACCTAATGTAAGACAGGTGGCTACCAATGTACATGTTAATGGAACTAATTTAGCCCCTGTAGAGACAACTGTGTTCTTGGGTATAACAATTGACTCCAGACTACAATGGGGCCCACAAATTGAAAAATTATTAGGAAAACTAAGTTCTGCAGCCTATGCAGTGAAAACTATTAGACGGCTCACTGATATTGATACGGCTAGAATAGTTTATTTCAGCTACTTTCATAGTATTATGTCATATGGAATTCTTCTTTGGGGTAACTCCGCGGACATTAACACCATCTTTTTATTGCAAAAGAGAGCTATAAGAGCTATCTACAAACTTGGTCCCCAGGAGAGCCTTAGAGAAAAATTCAAAGAAATAAATATTTTAACAGTCCCATCGCAATATATCTATGAAAATCTTTTGTATGTCCATAAAAACATAGACTCATTTTGTAAAAATAGTGATACTCATAGCATAAATACTTGATATAAGCATAATCTTGTGTTAATGCAAGCCGTCTCCACAAAATAAGTAATTCTTTTATGGGGCAATGTGTACGGTTCTATAACAAACTTCCCTGCAATATAAGAGAATTGTCAATAAACAAACTACTATTAAAGCCAAATTGTGTAGCAGGGCATATTATAAAGTATCTGACTATATTAATGATAAAAATGCCTGGGAGTGAGTCGATCCAATTATAAGTAATTAATAAAATATGTAAATTTGTTTGGATACCAAAAGAGGGATGCCTGAGTTTTTTTTGGCAGTATTTTTATCAGTGCTCACCTAGTCATAAAATGCACGGTAGGGAAAAAAATTGTGACGATTCCAAACAAATGTAGCCATTTTTACGGAATAAAAAGATTTTGACTTTGAACTGACGCACGCTTTGTCTGCTTTATAAGACTCAAATTCGGGCCTGCGTGGAGTATTGCTTTCTCTAGGCTCTCGATTGGTTGCATCAACGGGCTATTCGCATAACCCGCGATGAAAAGGTCAACAAAAACCTTAATCTCTTCAACTTCGTAGAGACATTCCACGGTCGTAAAAATTTCTTCGCGTACTAAAAAGTTCGAAAACTCCTATCTCTGTCGTACCATTAAAAACTGGAACGCCTTTCCTGTACATGTGTTTCCTCTTTCCTACAATATGGGATCCTTCAAAAGAAACGTGAAGAAGCACCTTGCGGGCCAGCATCACACCGTCAACTGACAGGACACTGTAATCTTTTGTCAGTTACCACTGCGATTAGGGTTCCACTTTCGCTTACCATCAGGCGAAGCGGACCCACTATGCTGAGATTATATACAAAAAAATTTGAATAGCCTATTACAGCGTTGAAATGGGTTATCAAATGATAAATAGTGACTTATTTCATACCCATTTCAGCCTTTATTGTTTTAACTAGCTGCTGCCCGCGGCTCCGCCCGCGTCGAGTCAATTAAGTAGCCTATGTGTTAATCCAGAACATAATCTATCTACGTGCCAAATTTCATTCATATGCGTTCAGCGTGAAAGAGCAACAAATATCCATACATACTTTCGCATTTATAATATTAGTAGGATTAATTCAGCGTTGCGCATAATTGCCTCTGTTTCACTCATGTTTAGAACTATAGATTGTAGAGACGTGTGGTGTATATGACCTTTCATTATTATAATTTAGGATCGTGTGGACATACAACGCACCAGTGTCATGCGCGTCGGAGCGCACGCATTGCAACGGTTCAGGCGCGACTTCCAACTCCACGTCCATTTCTGACGGAATATCACAAAGGTATGGCTTTACAAACCAATATGTATTCATAACATTTGATGTTAAAATTTTGACAACAAGGCGATCGGGTTTAATTAGCATCGCATTTATTATCACATTTGGTTATTTTGTAATTTGATTCATAGTATTAAATCTTAGTGTGCAATGAAACAAGCAACGGATCTCTTCGACTTCTTGAATCAATTGGAAAAACGGTACTACTCACTTGAATCCCAAGAATCCCACCAACATTTATGCACTATATATATATATATATATATATATATATATAAACTCAAGTGGGACCAAAAATAATTACTGCATGCTAAGTATGGAAAATTTCTGGTATATAATACAAAACCTTATAAAGAAATAAAAATCATACAAATTCGTAAAAAAGTTGGGTGTTTTTAGTTGGGAAGTAGAGAGAACTTCCTGTTAAAAAGACAAACTGGGTATTAATTTAATAGCCTAAGATCTCGCTGCTGCTGCGTGTAGGTATCTGTTTTTTTAATAAAACATTATTCAGATGAATGATTATTGGTAATACAGTGTATTAATTCCGGATTGCCTATAAAAAATTAGCAGCAATGATTTGTAATTAAATATGATATGTACCTCTACAGTTGGTAGCCTAGAGGTTGCGGCTGACTGGAAGGTGGCAACCACATTTTATTTTAATTCTTCACATCATTTCCTTTAAAATGACGACACATTCACTTAAAAACATGTAACTCAAATTCATACAATTTCATTAATTATAAAATATTTAATTAAAAATCTTTGCAGCAATTTTTATAGACAACCCTGAATTAATACAGAATATATATCCTGAATGATGAATGATGTTTTATAAAAAAACAGATACCTGCACAATTTTGCAGCGGGATCTCGGATTATAATGTATCGTGTATTATTTGTGTGTGTAGATCGTCGTCGCCGGCATCGCCGACATCTGTGTCATCGTCGGTGATGTCGTCGCGCGCCACGCCCACGCATCGCGCGCTGCAGTCGCTCACCGCCGCGGCTCTCCATCGCCCCCTTAATGGTAACATACACAATCTGAAATAAATATTTATAGTGTATTTGAATATACGAATAAATATCTCTTCCCCATCGGACCCACGTGTACTTAGTCAAATCTTGCATTTTTTAAGCTGCAAGACTCAATAAATTTACAATTTTATTGTGTGTAATTCATTTCACATACTTTAAATTTTTCGGAAATTACTATTGGTTAAGATAAAACGTAGAAAGTAAATTGCTAACATAGAGCATATTTTCAAATCGTCAATAAATTTATGTCAGCATACAATAACAATCATGTGAAGTTATAAAAATAAAGGTGTACAGATCGCGCGGCGAGAGTTTGGCTTTGACCGTTATTGCGCAGAAATCAGAAATTGGGTATCAACGGGCAATTAGCGGGGTGCGGGGCGGGTGTGTAGGCGCACGCGGTGCTCTGATTGGCGCTCCAGTCGTTCCCTGCCTCTCGCATCGATATGACGTACCGCGCACTCCTGTTGTACAATCACGTTCACAAGTGAATTGCTATTTTCGTTAATTGTTTATTGTTGTCGATTGTTATTATTTGTTGAGTTTGTTTGTTTAAGTTTGTCAGTTAAGTTTTTTTTGTTACATATTAAAAAGTGATTTGAAAATGCGTAAAAAAAACATTGTTTTAAAAAGGCAAGCACGGAAAATGATATATGACGTGAATTGCTTTTTAAAGAAAGAAGCTGACGAATGTATTGATTCATTGAAGCAAATTCGAAGTCATATTGAGGAAGTTGCTTCTTTACTCAGTCAGTCGGAGAATAACCAAACTATACAGACTATGCAGGTAATGAAAACGGAAACTGTTTCTAAATTAAATTGTGTAGTCAGTAAATTAGCTAAAATTCAAAAACGGACATCGGAGGCCACTAAGACTTCAATTGGCACTGTAAAAAATATCGCAAATCAAGCCAAGAGTTCCGATTTGCTAATTACTTTCAGAACACCTGGAAAAAAACGTCCCAGAGCTAAACCAGTTACGAATTTTGATAATTTTGACCAAGGTGTTATAAAAAGATGTATACACAATTTTCACAAGACGAATAATGAACTTCCCACCATTGGGAAACTAAAAAAGAAACTTGAGGAAGATATAAACTTTAAAGGGTCAGAAACAAGTCTTCGTGTAATTGTAAAGGAGTTAGGATTTCGCTGGAAAAAAACAGAAAACAACCGTAAATTACTAATAGAAACATCGAATATCCGATTACAACGCATTGAATATTTAAGAAAAATAAGAAAATATCGACAAGAAGGAAGACCCATTGTTTACACAGATGAATCCTACGTAGATTCATCGCACTCAACAACCAAAGCCTGGAGCGATGGCCCTACGGAAGGACTAAAAAAACCCATTTCTAAAGGACAACGAGTCGTGATAGTCCACGCAGGATCTGAAGCTGGGTTTATACCAAATGCTTTATTAACTTTTAAAGCCGGCACCAAAACAGGGGACTATCACGACAACATGAATTACGAGAATTATGAAAAATGGCTTAGGACACAATTAATTCCCAACCTACCACCCAATTCTGTAGAGGTTGTCGACAACGCCTCATACCACAATAAACAATGGGATTTAGCACCGTCCTCCAATACCAAAAAAGCCGATATGCAGAATTGGCTAACTGATAAAGGCATACAATATGATTCAACAATGCTCAAGCCACAATTGTACAACTTGATAAAAGCTAATAAAGAAAGATTTAAAACTTTTTCAATAGATCAAATTTTAGCAGAAGCAAACCATAGCATATTGAGATTACCGCCTTACCATCCAGACCTCAACCCCATAGAAATGGCATGGGCTACTATTAAACAATATGTAGCTAGCAAAAATGTTAAATGGAATTTACAAGAATGTACCAAACTTATCAAAGAAAAAGTATCCTTAATGGGTGCCCAGGAATGGGAAAAAATATGTAAAAAGGTAAAAGATATAGAAGAAGAGTACGCCAAGAGTGACCATGTAGTTGATTTACTTACCGAGCAATTTATAATTCACGTCGATGATAGTTCCGAAGACGATGATTCTGATGATGGTTATGAAGATGATGATGATGATGACAACTGCGACCGAGGAAGCCCTGAACCCGGACCCTCAACAAGCAAAAGACGTTGCACAATTTCGTGTCGCGGCAGCACCACTGGACCATGCGGTGATTTCATAGAAGGCGTTAAACCTTTAACTGATTCAGAATCTGAATAGCACTGCTGCTAAGACTTTTTTTAATGTTAACTTTTGTATTTAAAAATTATTTTAAGTTTTCTTTTGTTTGTATGTACCAATTTTACATGTATCTTGGAATAAATAATTTTATTAAAAAACTATTATTTAGAATTTTCATCGCTGTCTCTGTAAACTTTAAAAGGAAATAAACATTTTATATAAGTAAAATAACTATCAATAGTTTTAATAAATGAAGAAGTTTATCTATTTCGTATTATTTTCTAGCATTATTACCACTGTAGATGAATTTTGACCCACTCAAATATCCAACCTGGTACATAAAAAAGGAAAAGTATTGTGTGCGTGACAGTACCCATGCGCAGTAATCCCCTCCACCCGAAGGTCAAAGCCAAACTCTCGCCGCGCGATCTGTACCTATGGTTGCCTGTTCTGAATCATTTCCACAACAGGTTTAATATTCATCAACTCCTAGACCTGACAGAGTATGATAATTGGGCGCATTTCAATCTGTTGGCAAGTTTATTTAAGTAAATTTATCTCCCTTACCATTTAGAGTTTGCTATAATTCTACGAAAGTAATACATTATATTGTGTAAGTTATACAAGACTTCATTACAAATAAGTTTGGAGAAGTCTTCTATAAATTTTATGTTTTTACTTTATCAGTACTTTCTTGTAAACTACTAAATCATAATAAATTCTCATGTTACAGGCGACATGAGCTTATCAGAAGCCGTATCAAACATATCTAGTCCAGACTACCAAGACCAAGACGACATGTTCGAGACGGGCAGAGAGTGCCCGCGCATGGAACTCTCAGACCCCTCCGACTCGGACTCCACCATACTGGTCTCTGAACCTTGTCACAAACGGGCCAAGTCAAACTCAACATATTCAAACGAGCACGGTAGTGACCTCACACTCAACGGAGACCACAATAACGACTATAGAATAGTGATACAAGTGAAGGGACCTGACAAACAGAACACCAATACTAATGAGAGTGTAAATAATAATAACAATAATGGTAACTACACGCAAAATGGGAAAGAGAATGGTCATAATTCACCGGAGAATCAGGGATATCAGGCGAGTCTTAGAATACTATGTGTGATTTGTGTATGAAATGAATGAATTTATGTGTGATATGTCGTATATATACCGAGTGTTAAAAACGTAACACCAAATTTTTGTGGCCCATTCTGAATTGAGATTTTTATTCATATATTTTTTAACTAGCGATTTGTCCCGACTTCGCACGGTTAGATAGAAAAGAAAAACAGCCGGCAGAAGTGAAAACTTGAACATTAACGTTGTGCATTTTTGAATATTTTGGAATGGTTAGGGAATAATTTCGCACGAATTGCTTTATTTATCAGTATAAAAGTACTATCATGTATGTGGTAAAATACAATATTCATTTATTAAGCTATCGTACACAAACATGACAATTTATATTACATTAAAAATTTAACACTTCAGAATCATTACAATTATTTTACATTAAAAAGTTTATCTCTCAGAAAAATTAACTTTCATCCATAACTTCATCGACTCTTTCACCATCATCATTACCAGCATCATCATCGCCTATCTCTAAAACTCAAACATATTCGCTCAAGCGCCCTGCGCCGCTTAAACCAAACAGCGATGTTGATAAACTATGAAAGAAACGCGTAAACGCCAACAATTTGATGGCGCTTGCAACGTTTTGGTCGCGAGAAAATTATGCCCTATGAACGATCTAGCGCTTCAAATTTTAAATGTTTAATTAGAGGTAACTAATGTTTTAGCGGTGCAGCGAACTTAAGTTCTAATTCTCACCAAAATATTACGGTTAGGGTCACGTGTCCTGACGCCTGACGAGAGTTTAGCATTTTTTACTCATCCTAAAAAGTGCACAACGCCACTAAAGAAGTTTTCACTTCGAAAAATTAGTACTTCATTTGTATAAATAGAAAACAATAATTCCTATTTTTCTTATAACTGTTAAAGTTTTAAATAATATAATTAATATTACGAACTGCTATTTAATTGTTTTGTATTCATTTTAACTTCCGATTCGAATAATTTATAGAGGAATTTACATATACACTATCATCCATCATGTTATGAAACTATTTAGTTAGATAAGGATTAATATCATGCATGATATGAATGTCAACATCTTTTGATTTGTGTTTTAATGTTTTTTAAGTCGGTTAAATATTATGTATTTGATTTATCCACTACAAACATCCAAATAATCAAATCTTATCTCTTTATAATTTTAGTTAATTGCAAAATACAATATAAAAAGAAATTATTTAATAAATGCAAAGGGAAATGCACAAAAATGTATAAAACCTGATGAGACATTGGACTGGTTTAATACTTGTATCCCATGTATTTGTCAATACATGTGCACAAGTACCCATGATCTGTCGTCCTGTTAAACATGCACCTATATGTGCACGTTAAGCACTTTGGCCTTTGTACCGCTAGTTAAGAATTAAAATCGCACTTCGAGTATCAAGTTCTTAGCTGTACTATTGTTGGTTGTACTTTTGTTTTTAGTTACATCGGATACTAAAACGACAATGGTATAATATATAAATATAATAATTAATGTTCATTACATAGTTATATCTCCGAATGGACAAAAAAAAATATAAACACCGCCATATTGTTCTGTCGGAAATGCCTATCTAATATATTGTTACTATTGACGGTTTATACTAATTTAAATTCAGCTGCCTAGCAAATAAGACTGATAAAAGGGAGATATGGACCTATGGACTGTAATATATAATAACTGTGTGTCTTTCATCCTTGTTAAAAATACATCCAAGTAACACAATCTCATTTCCTTGTTCCTGCACTACATCATAAATCCTAATTATTGCTTTCGTTCTGGTTTATCACTCTTTCAAACCTTTACTTTATTTTCTTTGCATTCAATTATGAACCTTTTATCCATGGTTTGCATCTTTCATCATTGTGACTAGTATTAGCAGGCCAGATGGTGTTTTTGCTGATGGTAGACAATATTATAATGATGTCTATTATAGTCACGTAAAATTACATTCATATACACACACAATCCACAGAGAAAACTAGACCTTTCTTCGATCACACATCTTTCGAAATATATTTTTTTATTCGCGTAGGTTTTCCCACAATGTATTCCTTCACTGCTGAGCCACTGTACCAATGGTGTAATACTACTAATTCACTTTACTTCTCTAGCTCAGCGACCCGAAAAGAATCTTGCTCTTATACTATATAAAACGCAACCTTCTCCTGACCTGGAGATCCGTTTCAAGGACTAAGTAAGCTACTTGGACACATCGTATCTCAGGGATCCCATTGGAGGTTTTATCATTAGGTTGTCTCACATACGCCCTCTTGTATGCTTTCTCCTCTTGTCTTTTCTAGGTGATCAAACCACCGAAGTTGTGCTACCCTAATCTGGCCAGTAAATCGATTTTCCATGAAATTTTCCTGAGCTATCTAGAATTCCTTTCCCTTTATTCTTGCAAATTCTTCAAGTGCCGTCGTTCCGTTTGAATAGCTCTAGACATACGGAATATCTTCTCTTCAATTCAACGGCGTAATAATAAACATTTAATATTTTTTTCAGGAATTAGGCAGTGGCTCAGATGGAGGATCTGATGAGGGGTCAGATGGCGATTCATTGCATTCGTTCCACTACAGCCCCAAGGCTGTCGACATACCTTCAGCAGAGCGGCTCGCCAAGCGGCTGTACCACCTCGATGGTTTCAAAAAGTCGGATGTCTCGAGACATCTCAGTAAAAAGTAAGACCTTAATAGTTAAATAAACTTAGTAAAGATCTTTAAGACACGTAAGAGTTTAAGAGAGGTAGGGCGCATCAAACCAGCCCGTCTGGGGAAGTACCTACACCTCACAGAAAACCACAGCCCAATAACAACTCCCTGGAGAGTAGTTGTGCTCCTGCGAGTGAGTGAAGTTACCAGTAAGCTACTAAAGAGTTACAGTGTTAACAGCATAGGAGATATCGCGCGAGTGGTACTTAAGTAGGATTTGATCCACATCCATATTTTTTTATCTATTAATTATTTAGGCTTATTGCTCGAAGGAAGTGACACAAAGAAATAGAGTTTCTTTGCATCAGTTGAACACATGGGATTTAAAAGTGTTTTTGTTAGTATTAATATTGATAAACTATTAATAAAATTGTCTAATCTAGAACATATCCTTATTACTCAGTAACGAGTTCAGTCGCGCGGTGGCCGAGGAATACGTGCGTCACTTCTCGTTCTCTGGCGCCAGTCTAGACGCGGCGCTGCGCAGCTTCCTGGCACGGTTTGCTCTTAGCGGAGAGACGCAGGAGCGAGAGCGGGTGCTCGTGCACTTCAGTCGACGGTACCTCGAGTGTAACCCGGGCTCTTTCAACTCACAAGGTATATATACAAATGCAATTGTCACTGCGTATATATAGTATATGAAATGTGACCAGCACTCTATAACATAAAGTTAAGTATGAAGTGGACACCATGTACCAACTGCGCATTCAGCGTACACTGTCTCATGTACGCGCTTCTTTCATAGTGCCGTGTATACAACGTAAATTACTGCTAATCCCGTTAGTAATTGTACATGCTAAGTTGAGTGTTTCTGATGTTGCTGGAGGCCTCCCGAGAGGTCGCGGCTGTTTCTTAAGGCGACACCTCGATCGTGAACCTTTAAAATGGCTCCGCCCAATCACCACGCGCCCCGCAAGCGACACTCTACGCTCGATTCGTAAAATTTGCGCCTAATATGGAACCTGGGGTCAACATATAGTCAATGCAAAAGAACAGAAAAGCAACGGGAGTCGCGTCACACTTTAAAATAATTAATAATTTCAATATTTTGAAATTAATGATTTAATTATTATTTAGCTTTATACATACTGAACTAAACATATTTATTTAAGCTAGACGAAAAACAATAGTAATTAATAAGGATCAGAAAAGGAAAAAAACAGAAACGTATTCCCTTTTAATAGTTTATTGAAAGAGAAATCAATGACATCGTTTTATGTTTATAACTCTACAAGTTAACATGTCTCGGTATCTTATGTTGTTCTTACTTAAGGGATATCATAGCATTGAAGATAAACATTATGAAATCCTATGTTGCATTTATTACAAAGATAGTAAAGTATTTTTACGTCATTAAACCAACACTCAAAATATTCCACTATCGTTGTTATAGGCAAAAGTGCTAAAAGTGGCCGTTTTTGGCAATTATGCCTATAACAACGAAAGCATAACATTTAAATTGTTGGTTTAATGACGTAAAAGTACGTTATTGTGTTTGTAACATACGCAACACAGGATTTTATAATGTTTATCTTCCACGCTATGATACGATATTTTATTCATTGAGGCGCCACTGGACGGCATGTATCCCCCTTAAGAAGAAATGAAACACCTGCTACATAATACAACATTGTTTATCGAGAGGCTAAAGCGGGCCATTTGTTGATTCGGGCAGATATGTTCGAGTGTCATAATGGCTGATAGCGCCGAGTAAAACACAGGATTTTTTATTTCGAATAAATAAGAGAAATAAAATTATCAGATTGAATTACAGAAAGTATTCCCGCTATTACTACTAGTTTTTATATAATTTTCACAACACATTAACACAATGTGACCTCCAGGATTTTTTTCTTTATGAAATTAAGTGTGTAAGTAAGGTGTAAGTACTTAAACTTATAACACACACTTTAGCCCCTCTACGTTATACATTTAATGACATATTTTAGAGCACGAAGTTATACATTTTAACTTTTAGTGCATAAAATGGTATACACTATACGGCATCTACACAACTTCCACGCGTCATACCTAACATCGACGAGTATATCATTCAGGTATCTACTGAAAGAATGCATACCTAAATGATAAAGAAATTGTATATTTTGACCATTAAATGTAAATTTAACCTTTACCAAAAATGTATCAAGCACTTGGGATCCAATCAGCGAAATATGAAAAAACACAACCAATATTTTAGGGTACCCTTCGAAAGAATAAATTATAATGATTAATTTCATCTAATGACATAGATTTATAAATTTATGGAAAATATTTAGATTTAACATTCAATTATAAATTCAGTTCTAGAACACTAAAAAGCTTATGACATACAAGCTATCAGGCTTTGAAATAAATTACCTGTAATTAGCTATAAGAACTATAGAATCTATTCATGTTTTAAAAAAATATGTGAAAAATCATTTTCTTGCTGTTTCATAACATGTAACTTTAATATACTGTATTATACATTTATTGTATTTTACTTATGTATACTCTGTGTTTTGTATTGTTGTACGTTTCCTTGTTATTTATTAAACTTTCAAGAACAAAGAACTAGGACCATCTCTGATGTTGCGAAATAAATGTGCTAATCCGTACAATAGTTCAATATTTTTTTGTGATTTCAGTATTGGTTACTATCTATCTATATCTTCACGCTAAATCCGTCGCGGGGTAGGCAGAGAGAACTGAGCGCCACATGACTCGGTACTTACACACCTCGCTCGCTTCTTACACACCTCGCTCGCTTCTTTAATATTAATAACTCTTTTCATACACGTTCGCCGGTTTTTAGAGCTCCTGGCATCACCTTCTGATAAAAAATACATATAAACATACTGAGTTTTCTTTAAAAACTATCAAAATACACTATTTTATTATTTAAATACAAAAAAAATAATAACACTGGTTTTCTATGTTCTGATAGCGCGAACCGCATCGGATAAATTTCCAACGTAAACTAACCTTCACCTACGTACAATGTGTAAGTCGGAGTTCGGTCAGCTTATAATGGTTACTATGAGTTTGGCGTCTCGTATGACACTTTCGTTAAAGTAGCATCTAAATTGAGTAGTGATTCTTCTGGTGGAATCTGTTTATTTAGTAAGTTTCTCCTAAAAAACAAAACAGCAAAAATATTCTATTTTATAAGTTTTTATTTTAATACAAAGAAATAAAGAGTCTCCACTGGTTTGCTATGTTCTGATAGCGCGAACCGCATTGGTATAAATTTCCAACGTAACCTGACCTCCACCGACGTACAACTTCTAAGTCGGAGTTCGGTCAGATTATAATGGATAGGAGTTTGACGTCCTGTATAGGTACACGGTCAACCTATGGATAATGTATACCAATTATCAAATGTTACTGTTTATTCCTGCAAAAAATAACTCTTATTTAATAGAGTTTTATATAGAGTTAGTTATTAACGTTAAGTTAGTTAGTAACCAAAATTAAAAAAAAAAGAGTTTTAAGACCAATTTCATAGCTTGGGCTAACCATACCTAAGAACTGTTCTAAAACTAGAAATATGTTACTATGTGCTACTATAATATGTTTAATGAATATTATAATAAAAAAAAGTACCTTGTCTTGTTCGCCTCCGCCATTCTACGAACATTTTCTGTGTATTATTATTTTATATATTTTCTTTTTAGTGTTCCCCATTATTACAAAACTATACAGCTGAACCTATAATATTATTTAGCCCGTGTAGTTAGTCAATGCGTTTATAATCCTCATCACCGCACAATAAGGTCGAAAACACGTAGCACCCACGACGAATGTGATCGCTTAGAAATTGTCAGAATCATGAAATATTAAAAAAAAATATCATGTTTCAGTTATCAAAATATGCAGCAACCAAATTGTAAACATAGATATTACTAACAGATTTAAGTAATTTTGAAGCGTATACACAGAACAATTTCGTTGTAATTTCAAAAATAATTTTTAGGAGGTGTTTTCGAAAGTAATTATTATCGAATCAATTTTACACAATCGCGTATTTGAGCAAGCAAATTCAAGATAAAGAAATGAAGTTACTTATATTATAATCTTAGATCCGTCAGTCATTGGCCTATATTATTCGATGAAAGTTGGTCTAATTTTTCGATGTGTCGCCTTAATCCGCCAGGCATGCTCTGCGTAGCGGACGGTTCGTCACTTAGGCGTAGCTATAGTAAAAATATTTTTGTTGAAAAGTCATGTTTGGTTATTATCCCTATTATGAGGCAGAAGTCTTGCCTTGTTAATTGTAACAGTTTGCGAGAGATAAACTCGTTGCCTCGGGCGCTTCCCATCTGTTTGCAATCTGATTTACTTGTCCAGCGTGTTTTGTATTAGTAGCTTATTTGCTATTTTATCCAGGACTTAATCTGGGGAATGGGAGTGGCATCATTGGCTCATTGCCGGAGTATTTCATGGCTCGCCTTCTCGCTAGTTCGTTCGTATTATATTCCCTGCATCCACTGTGGCTTTTAATCCATTACAGGAATACAAGGTTGTTTTACCATTGCCTATACGCTTTGTGTCAAGTATCAGACCTGAGTGCAATTTAGCATATACATTTACTAATTAGAACAGTGTAGAGTTTATTGTAACTACATAGGAGTCTTGTCAAATAAGGTGATGAAGATTATCGTTAGCTTAAATAGGAGTCCCATTTTATAAAACTAGTTATCGAATTACTGAGCTCAAAAAAAATACAAAACGAATTAAAACAACCTAATTAAGTAGGACAGCTTCAAGAAAAAATATCGTGGGATAACTCCGACTTAACTTGATGTTGGTGCCACACCGATGAACACCTAGAAAATGATGTGTTGCTTCAGATGCGGTGCATACGTTGACGTGCGCGCTGATGCTGCTCAATACGGACCTGCATGGGTGCGGCGGCGCGTTCCGCCGGATGTCTTGCGCGGAGTTCATCGACAACTTGGCCGACCTCAACGACGGAGAAAATTTCCCCAGGGACACGCTCAAACACCTCTACCACGCCATCCGGACACAACCGCTACAATGGGCGCTGTCAGTACTGCACTTATGATCACAATAATAGTTTATTTATTTAGACGATAACAGTCCAAGCATAGCTTATTAAGTTTGGGAATAAATGTTAAAGTTTTTTTGCTTGATGGTACTCGGCCGCATGCAGAGCCACTGCACTGCATGCGCTGAACAGCAAGACGTAGCTGTCAATAGGAAATTTGACATAATCACTGACCAAATGTCTAAATCTGTAATATCCGTTTACGTAGAATTTTCCACGATTATTTTATTTTATGAATCTTAAATGAATCGTACGTGATCTATAAAGATAGTATTCAAGTGTGATCTGTTGAAAATTCTTCTTTTAATTTGTGACAACCCCAACTAAAAAATTAAAAATGGTATTGTATGTCTTTTCCAGGGACGCGGAAGCGGCCGGTGGAGAGAATGTCGCCGCCGGAACGGCGGGTGGCGGGGTGAGCGGAGCGCTGCCGGCGGCAGGATCAGAGCTGGCAGCGGCACGGGGCGTAACAGGGACCAACCCTTTCCTCGATGTGCCCGACCAGAGCCGCGCCGTCGAGTACAAGAAGGGATACGTAATGCGCAAATGCTGCGTCGATGGCAACGGAAAAAAAAGTCAGTATACTTCTTACTTAGAGGTTTTACGCGTTTTTTACACGCTCCCATAGTAACGTCGTCAAATTTCTTCTCACTTTCATGGCTAGTACTTGCTGTGTGCAAGACACACTATTGCAAGACCCGCTGCTAACATAGTAATGAAAAGTTTCCAACAACTAATATACAAAACATTTTTTTTTATTTATTTATATTTTTCTACATTCTCCTTGTAACTCTACACACTTCTCCCAGCGATGCTCCCATCTCTTTAACCCATCTAAATAGTACTCTGCGTTTTTCTCTGCACAATAATTGTTCACGAAGGTGATTGCCTCCTCATTTGACGAAGATCTCTGTCCTCCGATCGCAATTTTTATATGAGGGAACAAAAAGAAGTCGCTTGGCGCTAGATTTGGCGAGTAAGGCGGATAGTATGCTCCTATAATGGTTTTTCCTTTTTGAAGAATATAATCGATTAAGATAACTCCATGAATATCCCAAAAAACAGTCGCCGTCCACTGTTTTGACTGTATTTTTGTTGCGGGCGTATATCCAAGTTTCATCTATAGTAATTAATGTTCATACAAACACGTTTTTGGTCTAACGTGAGCAAAAGCGGCACCCAACGCGCGGGGACTGCTTTCTCATGCTTAAATCTTGATTTAATATGTGACAAACACGTTCTTTGGACATTTTAATAGCCTCTGCTATCTCTCTCGCTTTAATTCGGAGGTCGTCTAGCACCATTTGGTGAACTTTAGCGATGTTATCGTCAGTAGTTGTAGTTTTTGGACATCCCGAACGTTCATCGTCTCCCAAGCTCTCACGGTAACGTTTAAATTCAGCTGCACAAAATTTCACTGTGATAAACGATGGTGCAGAGTCCCCGTACACAGAGTCCAACTCATCTTTCATTTGCATAGTATTGCCTTTCGAAAACAAAAATTTTATGACTGTTCGATACTCAATTTTTCCATTTTTACAAAAACATTCGCATCGACTCACTCAAATGACTGCCAAGTAACAACTGCGCGTCCAAAATCAAACTTTTTTTTGTTTCTTTTTATCTCCGAAGGGAAAGGCAAAGGGATCTAGCCCATACAGCCAAGTCTTCAGTTTAGAACCATTTGAAAATCTTAATTCTATGTTCCAGCTTCAGGAACTGTGCTGAAAAAATACTTGGGAACGTTACCTCGACCCAATCAACCCAGTTTAAATGTCACATATAAAACGATAGGGGTTTTTACAAGGTTTTCTTGATGAATTTATTTACGTCTTATTCACGAATACGAATTATTCACGTCTTCCAAGCTACTTACTTACTTACTTATGTTACAAAATACTATCGAAATTGTCACATAAAACTAATTTTATACTGAATTGTAAAAAATTCAAGTATAACAACAATGTCACTCGTCAAAAGCGCGGGAAGATGTCCCAAAATGAAACTTTGGTGGGTAACTGTCAAAAGATGCACAATTACATTCACTAGCTTTTATTGACGAGTGCTGCCATCTTCACGTTTAGGTCGGAAACTTTTCAGACCACCCGGTACATTTACTTTGTTTTTCCACAGCGCCGTTCGGTCGTCGCGGATGGAAAATGTTTTATTGTACGCTACGAGACTTGGTCCTCTACCTCCATAAAGATGAGCATGGTTTCCGGCGCAGCCAGATGTCCGACAACTTACATAATGCTATAAGGTATGTAGATACAATTAACCAGATATCAAACTGTTCAAGAAACTAAGATGCACTTTTTTGCCTGGATGATGCAGTTCTACGTTTAGTGATGAGTTTTTGGCTAGCTGTAGTGCGCGTCGCGTTGGGCAGATCATACTAAGGGTAGGGAATTCAAGACTCAGAGCAACCTGGGTTGAGTTTGGAAACCGCGGTCAAATAACGACTCCTTTGAAGGACCTGCGAGTGAGGGAGGTCACCAGTAAGCTCCTAAGGAGTTGGTTAGTTAGCAACAGAGGTGGCATCGCGCTAGTGATAATGTATTATAGGCGTTCATAGGCTACGGTAACCGCTTTATATCATGTAAGCGTTATGCTTGTTTGCCTTTCAACAATATATAAAAAAATGGTTTTTTTCTGTTATAAAACAAAAGTTTACTTGTAAATATTGATTAATCCATTTCCATGCAGAATAAAATGACATATCGTCGTTGAAGTGCCAATACAATAATTGAGTTTTTTAATACAATAGGCTTAAAGTTGGAATTTGCATCGGTGGCAATTACACCTAATCATCAATCATTACCAGAAAGGCTCTATACAGTTTGTGGAATGGTTATTAAATTACTAATAACAGTAATAAACCACTTTAAGTCTCTAAATTTAAGCAAAAATGTCAGATAGGAGGTATTGGCACTTCATCGACGATATCACAATGGTCAAATGACATTATAATTTTACAATTTAAAAATTAAATTTGCATATTACTTCAATAATATTTCAAGATATTTACCTATAAGATACCTCAATAAAATTTTTTCGTCGACCAAAAAAGTCATACTGCCCAGATGCTCTTGGGTCATGACATCTTTTGTAAGACACTGTATGAACTAGGGACGTATAGATTTAATATGTCTGCGTGGGGGGAAAGCGAGGACGACAGAGACCATGTTCTATGGCCCTGTCCTAGATGATGATCTGTGGTGTGAGATTATGAACGGGATACGGTGTTGTGGTGCGATGAGCCTGGTGTGCCACACCTCTTTTTGATCTTGTATCGTCGGTGGCGGCCGTACACGGAGTGGTACGCGCAGATCCAGATCTCGAAGAGCGGGCAAAGAAGGCCGGGCAGAATTCAAACTTGCCAATAGGTCGCAGTACATTTACGAATAGCCATGAACCCGCGTAAGTGTGCTTTTTGTTACTCCAGAATGGAGAGAAAGTTAACAAATAGACATATGAACAGAGAAATTATTTGTATGGAGCGAAGAATTGCACACACCCACTACAATTAGTCACTGTTGCTATGGCTGCAGTAATCGTCTATGCGGTTGTCATCCATCTGGAACAGAAACGGCATCCACCAGCTATCGCTGCTATTAACCGTTTTAGTCGCCCTTGCGACACATGCTTCGCTTCTCCATAATGCTTTTTCAGGCACAATATATGTTAGTCGTTAGAATGATATGAGACACTAGACAAATCCTTGTTATATTGACGAGCTCGGTGGCGCAGTGGTGAAACGCGTTGTTACGCTGCTTTGACACCAATGCTCGTGGGTTCGATTCCCACACAGTACAAACATTTGTGTGCATGAACATGCCTGTTTGTCTTGGTCTGGGTATTTTGTATGTATAATAAGTATGTATTTACAAAAAAAATATATATTTACGTATGTTTATCAGTTGTCTAGTACCCAGTACGCTTCGCTTACTTTGGGGTTAGATGGCGCTGTGTAATTTGTCCAACAATATTATATATTTATATTGCTATCCCGTCTGAGGTGGAGGAAGGAGTGGAAGAGGTGAATGAAAGATACTTAGAGGGGATATGCTTAGCTCGGTCTTTTGTGCATAAAAAAAATAGAATCGATTATTTAGTGTGCAGATAATTATTTGTAATCGAATGATTTAACAGGATACATCACGCATTGGCTACAAAAGCCACCGATTACACAAAAAAGCAACACGTGTTTCGACTGCAGACTGCTGATCAAGCCGAATATTTATTTCAAACTAGGTAAGTTCAGTAATTGATAAATCCGAAAATAAAAAATTGATATTGATTTTGTTTTATCTTTTAAATTAGACAGGCAATTGATTATTTAGTCATCATTTTATTTACGAGTATTACAATTACATTAATCTTCTTCGATTTTATTTACTTCCTTGTACGGATTTTATTTTCAAAATGAATTGTATGGGTGAAGTAAATTAAAAATTAGAAACTCTAAAGATCAAAATTTCATTTTGTCGCAACTTGATACGAAAATCTACATTTCAGTGGCAATTCTCGTTCAAGTTTACTCTGCTACAAAAGAAACGGCAATTTTAGCAGTGCTAGCAGCAATTTTTACTAAAGTTATTTCACAGTGGAATGTCCTGGTCATTCGTGCCCGCGTACTTAGCCCCTTAGCAATAGAATACCTATTGAGTATGGTTGTTACTGGCAGCGACTCGAAGGAGCTGTGTTCGTGGGTGGAGACTATCAACTTCGTGTGCGCGGCGTACTCTGCGCCGCCGCTGGCCGGTGCCGTCGGTTCGCAGCGCAAGTTTCAACGGCCGTTGCTGCCCTGCACGCACACCAAGCTTTCGATGGTGAGTAGTATCCTGCACACTCACCAAGCTCTCCATGATTATCTCCTCAGTAGTGAGGCTAGAAGCTTACGATGACACCGGCGGCCTCATACGGTGCAATGTAAAAATTAGATTATATCTATTTATCACGTAACTTTTAACCATTTTTCATAATGTCTATTTCATAATTAGAGAAGAATCCAGAACTAATGTAAGGATTACGATTTATGATGAAGTGTGTGATGACAAGTGGATGAGTTTGTATATCTTGGATGCGCTTTCAGCGGGGAGGGAAGGTACACCGCAGATGTGGAAAGACGAGTGAGTGCTGGGAATACTGTGAATGGAACGTTGGGAAAAGTTCTTGGTCGGTAAAATCCTGAGCCAGAAGGCACAACTCGCTATACACAATGCAGTGTTGGTCCCAACGCTAACTTATGAAAGCCAGAGCTGGGTATGGCAGAAAGAGCATGAAAGTAGAATAAACGCGGTCTAAATGCGAGCGCTGCGCAAAATTTGTGGCGTACGGCTTGTAGACCGTATTCGCAATGATGATGTTAGAAACAGAGTTGGTCTGAAAGAGAGCGTCGGTGTTAAAATAAGAAGAGGCATGCTCAGATGGTTCGGACATGTAGAAAGAATGCAAGATGAAAGAATGACGAAGCAGATATACAATACAATGCATAAGTGGAAGGATGTAGGAGCCGGGGAAGGCCAAGACTTACCTACCATGACCAAATTGGTCGTGTTCTATCAGAAGGTGATGTCAGGAGCTCTAGAAACCGGCGAGCGTGCATGAGAAGAGCAATGAATGTTAAAGAAGCGAGTGAGATATGTAAGGATCGAGTCACGTGGAGCTCGGTTCTCTCTGCCTAACCCGCAAGGGATTTGGCATGAAGTTATAGATAGATAGATATTTCATAATTGTGATGTTTATTATAATGATCCTTACATGACTATAATAATATAAATTAGCCTATCTAAATCGTCACGCGAAGTCCTTAGTGAACGCCATAGGACCCCGTCCCTACACACTTCACGCGCTTGTTTATTCATAGGTCTTTTCATGAACGCTCTTCGGTTCCTTGTGCTCTCACCTTGTCATATAACACGACCAGTCTATTTGTCATAGTCTTAGTCTTTCCTGCATCCTTTCAGTTTCGCATTGTATAACTGTTTTGCCATTCTTTCCTCTCGCATTCTTAAATTACCATTGCGATCTCTGTCTACAAGCGTTACGTCGCAGACTTTACGCAACGCTCGCAAATTGATCTCGTTTTTCTACTCTTCTGCCATACTTCCATCCAGCTCTTGCTTCTATATGTTAACGTTGGGATCGGCACTACATTATGTAATAGCCAACTGTGCCTTATGGCTTAAGTTTTTACTGTCAAGAACCGTTCCCAACGCTCTTTTCGCGTCTCTCTACATTGGCAGTGTACCTTCCATCCGCGCAAAGTGCATCCGCGATGTATTTATCTCGTTTACTGATTCCAACACTCCACCAACCATAATCCTTGCGTTCGTTCTGGTTTGCTTCCTTTTAATTATTATTATAATCTGTGCTAATATGTCAAATCTTATATATTCCTATTTATCACACAATCTTTGTACTATGTTACATTGTTATCGTGTTTGTTACAGCGGGAGCAGCTAGCGGAGCACGAGGAACGTGCGGCGCGACTCGAGGAAGAGCTGGCTGCGCTGCGGCACGCCCGAGACACCTCGCCACACGCTCGAGACAAGGAACACTACCTCGTGTACGAGGTAACAGAACCATCGCAAATCCTTCGACGCTTAATCCTTTGTGATCTTCTTTAAATTCAATCTAGCATATAGATGAACGAAATGTTTCGCTATTGTAAAATATATACAGGATTTACTGCGATTTGCTTTTATATTGGTCATGAAACGGTCACTTGCGTACTAAAAGCGTTCCCTGCGTACTAATAGGTACCCAAAATCTTGATTTTTTTTATACGACATCGGAAGGCATTTGAGCATACAGCTCACCTGATGTAAAGCGGTTACCGTAGCCTATGAACGCTTGTAAATACATTAAATATCACTTGCGCGATCCCTTCTCTGCTGGTAACACAGTAACTCCTTAGGAACTTATTGGAGACCTTACTCACACGCAGGAACACTACATCCCTCTAGGGAGTTATTTGGCTGCGGTTTCCTATGAGGCGAAGGTACTTTTCCAGACGGGGCACTTTGATGCGCCCTACCTCTCTTAAAATATCCAGACCAAGAAAACACATGTATATGCACACAAATCTTTGTCTTGTGTGGGAATCGAACCCACGAGTGTTGGTATCAAAGTCGCGTCATTCACGACTGCGCCACTGAGCTCCGCAAAGAGCTTGATTTACTATCTAAATCTAGATAAAATACAGGTAGCATACGTCTTGATACATTTTTATAAACATCGCATTGTTTTACATTAATTGTTAGCTTAAATATTTATCAATATGATAAATATCTAATGGGTGGTTATTTTTTGCCACCTCTAATCTTATTGAGGAGCTATATAGAGTAGTATTCTCCTTTGTTTTAATTTCCTATTCATATTATTGGGAAAGTGTATATACACATGACTAAAATAATCAAACTTTATAGAGCCATGGATAAGTTTTTAAATAAGCATGCATCATTTGTCTTTACCAGCTTAACAGGGTGCATGATAACTTTTAAAATAAGCCCTTATCAACTCTTTTTTTCTGAATCTTAGATCTTTTATAATTTACACTATATATTTATTCACTCTCATCATTCTATCGATGGCTGCTAAAAGGGAGCGGATGACAACTCTAATAATAAAGTCAGACAGTGTCAAATTTTAGTATTGTTGAGAAACAAGAATGTATATGATGGGACAAGATACATTTATGGCTACGTGTTCTCGCAGGTACCTGACAAGGATACCTTGACCACAGAAGCAAATCGGGTGCTATTTTACATTCTCATATATTGACACTAATTTAATTTTTTGTATACACCTGGTGGCGGAATAAGTACTTGTAAAATTGTTCTTGTAGTAAGTTATATAAAGTAATGTACCTATGTATTGCTAAAATAAGCAATACAATTATGCAGGGCAAGCAGAGTGAATCGAGTACCATATAATTCGATCCTTACAAACCTTACTCGCTTCTGTAACATTCATAGCTCTTGTCATGCACGCTCGCCTATTTATAAGACTCCTGACATCACCTTCTGATAAAACACGATCAATTTGGTCATGGTAGGTAAGCTTTGACCTTTCTCGGCTCCTACCACCTTCTAATTTCGCGTTGTATATATCTTTCGTGATTATTTCTTCCTGCATTATCTCTACATGTCTGCATTCTTTCTACAACTTTCATTACCTAACCCTCTAAAACGTGGCATTAACAAAATCGGGCATTTGTAGAATCAACTGTTTATAGAATCCAGCATTTATAGACTCTGCCATTTTTAGAATATGAATTTATATTATCTTTCGTTGTAAAATGGCGTTACATTTCTAGATTCTCTTGTGGCAGTAGATTGAGTAAAATTTTCATAATTATTAGTTTTCGGCATTGTACCTTAATGAATATGGTGTATTATGCTACTAAATAATCCACTAATATTACACATTATATAAGCAAAGGTTCACATAATTTTTATGATGGGGTTTGACTGAACGCGAAGCCTTGCTTCTCGTATTGCTTCAAGAACTTGTCCAAAATAGTAGTGAAATTGGCGAACAGACTGCCTACTTGTTATTACAAGAAATAACAAGCTGAATGTTTCTCGTATTACTTAACTTTCTGGCAATACTCTGAAGCCGATATGTCAATCTCTAAAGAGCTTCAGAGAGGTTAATCTATAACAAGAGCTGCATATGAAATAATTACATATTTATATTATGTCTGTTGTCATTCCCTATTATCAAATGAAAATTATGGTGAACACGGAAGAAAGTGATCAACTGTACACTGAAAATAGCTCTAAGATAGGCAGATAAGTAGCTACTGTGATAAGGTAAGAAGTTACTGCGGCCTTTGGACCATTTCACCCGTTTCAACCCAGACTCATACCACTGATGGGATATGGACCCTCCTTTAATCATTTTCGTCATGTCTTCGACTTCAATTAAAATAGGTCGGTATTGATCGAGCTGCCGCATTATGCAGTAGAGAAATGTGGTACAAAGTAGAGTTTCACTTGTTTTCTGTCGAGTAATATAGATCATTATTTGTTCCATATGCAGGTAAAGAGATACAGGACGTACGCGCACGTAATGCGAGCGCGTGCGGCGGGTGCGGGCGCTGAGGAGGCGGCGCCGGCATTGCCCGAGCGCACGGCGCACGAGCGAGCGGCGCCCGCGCCCGTGGCCGCGCCGCCACCCTGACGCGCCATGGCGGTGTTCGCCGCCTGCGTGCTGTGACCCTGTTGCCCGCGCTCGCAAACGACACCCACCGAGGACGACTACCGACCGCGAAGGCGGTGGCAGGATTGTTCCAGCTCGTGATCGACTCGACAGCGACCGGACCTACATATTTATAGTTAGCGTCAAAGTTAGCGTAGAAAGAGTCGTAGAGCGTGCGGCGGCGCGATCGGCGCCCCTCGCCACAAGACTGATTCGCAAATTACATTCCATCGCGGCGTGCGGCGGGCAGCGGGCGCTCCCCCGAATTAGACACTATTAGGTACGTGTTAAAATTACAATTTTAATATCGAATCATCTAGTCCTGTCTTCCTTGCGATATACATTTTTCCGATGAATGTTCGATATCGAAGTCATACTTACATATGTACGACGCATCGGGTGTGTTAACGCTTGAATTAAAACGAACGCGGTTGGTGTGAAAGTTCAAATAATACTCAAAATTATTTTGAAGAAACATGACTGGCTTATTGTATGTATAATTTGTCAACATACATTTTGCTAATTTAATGTTTTAAAAGGAAATTGTTTACATACATATAAGTGATAACTTATGTTAATAATATTTATGTATAATAAAATAATATTGAAACAGAAAAGCACCGGATTGACAGCTCGGTGTGTACATACTGGCGCTAAGTAAATCTGCAAAAGTTTAACAGGCCTGGTTGCAACTGGTGATCGTAGCTTTAAATAGTACCCATCATAACTTGCTACAAATTGGCTAAAATAAATCCATTTATCATTCCACGTTTGTCTCATAACTTAAAATAGATTGGTTGTTAGCCAGCCAATACACATTGTTGAGCTATGAGTAACTGAAAATATTATTTAACATCAGAATTTATTACAATATTGTAAATACATCTTAAAGAGACTGATAAGTGAAGTTATTTATTTTGTTTTTAAATCCACCAGTGTCAAAGTTTAGGCATCGATAGTGTTACATTAATACATTACAGTAAGATCTCACATGTAATTATAGCTCTAAAAGGAATGTCTGCATAACATGTGTAGGCCAAGTGGAGGCCGAAGCGAGAGGCTGGATGGTTGGGGCGGACTGGTGTTATTTTGCCTGAGCTTTGTTTCTGCGTTATTCTCTAAATTTGTAAGCCAGAGAGCACAGTAAAATAATTTGTGGTTATATCCATTAAACAATATTTCAGTATTACCTATTTAAAAGTCTGCGCATTGTCAGAAAGTGCCAATATATGTTTCTATGGCACTCTTAACATTTTTGAATATCATGGGTTACAATTTACTTAAATTTCAAACTGAATCAAATGCGGTTTTCGGCAGTACTTAGTAATTGATATATTATTCCATTGAAAGAACCAATATTGTGATAACGTCAATGCCTGTAGGTAGATTATACAAAGGCACATCACCCAAAAGAAAGAGTCGAGTCACAACTCTCCTTATAGGGTATGCTTTGTGTTCATGGTTGCGCTTCGTAGAGACGGCAGTGTTGATGTAAACAAGCTTTATTTATTGTTATTCTATACCCTGATAAGTTAGCATGTAACAAACACATAACTTGAGTGTTTTTTCCTAATATGGCTAATTATCGATTTTTTATTTTCAAAAAATGTATCCTTAAATAATTATGAAATGGCGCTCAAGTGAAATAATACTATATAATTTGCCAGTAAAATTCTAGTTTTGGCTCATAACAAATGTAAAGAGCCAAGTCGAACAACTTGAAGTTCAGATTTTCACGAGTTTGATATTACGTAGATTGTTTTAGATGTAAACTTAATCAGTTGTAAATAGATTATTTTTATGAATTATTTACATGTTACTTTTATTTTTATATATTTACTTACTGAAATGTATAGCTGATATATGATGAGTTTTTGTTTTTTTTATAATATAAAATGTTGTGTGTGCTATGAAACAGCACTCAATTCAGCTTCACGATTCGTAAAATGTAAATTGCCAATGAAGGTGTGTCGCCTATTTGCTATATATATAAATTATAACTCAAACGAGTCTTTTTTTGGCTGTTTTATTACTGTAATTGTGTGCAGGTTATACTGTGTGGCATTAAATAGCCCATTTAGTAATAACGAAATCAATTTGAAGAACAATACAAATATGTAATTTCTAAATTGTATCACACAAGTAAATGAAGTATTGCATGTATTATTTAATCAATGGAGAACCTACACTTTTTGTTGGACTGTGAAAGATTATTTCGTATGAAACTACGAATGTGTTAGATTGTGTGCACGGAAAAATCTCATGTAACTGCTCAATTTGGTATCCAAGTCTAACAAAGCTATACGCTTGTTAAAACGTAAGTTGTATGTTTTCATTGTTATTTCAATATATTATACATCACCTTAAAACTTGGGCATCTTCCAGGAATAACAAAGTATTACAAAATCTAAATAAATTCTATTGGTAAGTATGGAATTCAAGTTGGCTGTGTCGGAATCTAGAATATACATTTTGATTCAGTATGTATAGGTAGCGTCAGGATCGTTGTGGCTGGAGTTACAATATTGTAAAAATAATGTTATAATAAGCTACAAAGTCGGAAATGCAGCCAGTGTATAGGATAAACATATTTTATCTAATGAGGTAGGATCTACTAATAGTCCAGTCTTCAAAGAGTGGTATAGAATCTATGGAGAATGGGAGATTTTTTACTTCAAAACTTTGGTAGGAGTCGTTTAGAGGTATAATAATATAGTTAATATAAATAGAGGTAATATAATATTATGGGATGTGAGCAAGGTGAAGAGACAGCAGTGAAGTTTTTTTTGTTGCCTTACTAAAATGGTCACTATGCACAAAATGAATTCTGTTCACAAAAAGATTTGTAAATTATATATGATTGTAATGAGTGGATATTTCTATACGTAAAATATAAATAATGAACGTAATGTTACTAATCATAAATGGAAATCTGATTAGAAAATCTGGATATGGAGAACCTTGATATTCAGGTGATAAATGTGACAAAAGACGTCAAATCTTGATGTGCACAGGATTTGATGGCTTTTGTTTCTCGCAAAAGATAAATCAAGTGTGGATGTACACAGCTATTTCACGTGCATATAAAATACATCAAACTATTACAATAAATGTGAAAATAACTTGCTGTCTGTTACCTAATACCATCGAAAACTAATTTAACTCACTATGTACTGAAGGTCTGCCGCGGCTGAACGTAAACGTCATTCATTTCCACAGTCCTCGGTCCTGTGTGGCTTGCATCCATCTACTTACTGCGACTTATCGGATTGTCAGCGAGAGGATCCTTTTTCCTAACGTTATCCCGTTTCCTAATCCATTAGGATTGGCAGGGATTTTGATATGGAGCAACTGCCAGCAGACTTATAACCCAGAATAAGGAAGACCAGATCTTTCTTAGGTTAATCCACACGTTTAACTATATGCCAATTTAGAGTGATCAAGCCAGGCAAACATGTTGTTTAAAATTTGTAGCTAATCACCAAAATATGGTATTTTATTAAAATTTTCTAAGACATGCCATGTTGATTTTAATAGTACTTTTAAACCAACCAGTGTGAACCAACGCTATTAGGCAGCTTAAAAAATATTTTACTTTATTCACCTTCTGACATTATACTCACTGTATTGTTTTCATTTCCAAAAAATATATGACACACTCATCATAACAAAGACATTTGTTAAAAATGGTGCTCCACAGAACATTGTATTAACTTCATAATTTACTAAGATAGGTTTTTATATTATATATACAAGGCAATTAGAAAAAATGTATTACAATTTCTTTTTACACATTGTAGAATCTTAGTGTTGTCACTTACGACTTTTTAAAAAATAGCACGGTTATTAACAAGAATATCAGAATTACCACAAAGAAGACATGAGCAAATAAGCATACCAAGTAGTTCTGATTGAAAATAATTTTTCATACAGATATATGTAGTGCTAAATAAATTATAATTTTCCTTTGCACAAACACACTTTCGCAGTGGGATATAGTAAGTGTATATGTTACATACAATAGACTGTAAAATTAAATTATGAAACAGTTTGAAGTGAAAAGATGCATCTTCCTAACCAAATGACACAAGGAAAATCTTTTCAGATATGGTAGGTAGCAACAATATTAATGTTATTACTCTATGACAACTTATAAGTTTTGATGGCAAAATTCTGCCACACTCTGTATTCTACCACTCCTTTGACTGGATGTTACACATTTTATGCTTTTTAAAATGTAAGAGAGACTTTGAAATGTTGGTCAATAAACCATTTTATATAAAAAAAGGGAAACTACATAATGTATGTCTGTAAGTATTTGAAACTACCATCGTGTATGTAATTAATAGTTATTATTTTTCATTTGTACCAGTCATAACCCCTTTGAAGAGCTGAATAAATACAACAAATAAAAAAAAAAGTTCATTTATATTGTTTATTACTTATATAATTTAAAACCTTACGTAAATAATGATACAAGTGCTAATGTTTGGTGCCAAAATTATAATCTGCATGTTTCTGTAACACTCTTTGCAACGGATGTGCTAGTAGCTTAGCTATGCAGTCATGTATCTTTGTTGCATTTCGGGAGACTTCATATACATATGAATACCCATTATCTAAATTCTGAAGGGAATCATAAACATCGGCACATTTGTAGACAGAGCAATCCTCTTCATGGGCTAATATTATATCTATGTAAAAATAAAAGTGATTTTTCAGGAATAAAAAGTATGCATCATCTTGAGGGATAACAGGAATACATTTAGACCTCCCATACAGTACTATCATGCGTACTACAAAAGGTGGCGGAAGGATGCAGTCAGCTTGCTTGTGGTCTGGCATTTCTACTTGCTGTTTTAGTAATTGGAATACTTTCTTAAAATCAAATATTTCCATTGTACTTTCTTCAGCGTTGATATAGTCAATAACATTCATAATATCCTTTACATTATTGGTGAAACTTTGCAACCAACAAGGTTCTGTATCCTTCATAATTAGAAGAGCAAATTCAGTTCTTTTGTTGATAGCTAGTTTTGAATATATGAAGAAATCCAATACACGTTTCATCATATTAATAGGTGTAAATGTTGTACCATCAGCCAAGCGGTATAGGGAAGTACTATCATCACAACACACATCCAGACAAATGATAATGCGCTCTGGTACATTCACATTTGGGAGATTTGGTTTTTGAAAATTTGCTATAACTTCTCTAATATTTGCTAACTCTTCATTAACTTTTGGTACATTCTGTAAGCTCCTGTAAAACAAATTTGGTTATGTTCTAGTTTAATACATGACACAATGAATATTATATTAACCCTTTAACCTCCATCACCGTAATATTTCGGGATATGAAAAATGTGCTCCACGCGCCTCAGACGTAATTTCACGTCAAGTTTTATAAATTATTTATTGGTGCATTTATATTAAAGATTAAGTTGCATTAAACGTTGTACATTACAATCCAGGATGTATTCTTAATAATTAACAAATCTTGCTGCGTTTCATTATGATATTTATAGAAAATTGCGAAGTTGATTATGTAGTATTCGTTTTAAGGTGTTACGTAGTACCAACACGAATCGCCAATACCGTGATATCGCCAATAACGTGTACTAGGGATGAGCAAATCAACGTAAACTAAACGAAACTTTATTGAATAATCATGGCGTGAAAGCAAAAATATTGCATTGAAATCCAAATTATTTCATCAAACTCGAAGTACGAATAGTCGTACTAAGTAGAAGCATGTTAAAATAATAAAAATGTTTTATTTTATTGTGTGTTAAATATTAGAGATAATTTAATGTTTCGATAAAGAAGCGATAACTGAGAACTTCAATAGTTCAGATTATCTCCGATTACCGTCACCATGATTTTACGTGCGTATCAAGGTCAAACGACGCCATATTTGTATTTTGATGGCTGTTGCTCAGGCACCGTCACCGTAATAACACGTTCCATGTACAAATTAGTGTTGTTCCCTTGCCATGTTAGAAGACTATGAATTATTATTTATTTTAGAAGGACATAATGACTGTTCGACCTGAGGTACGATCAGAATTATATATGAAAATTATTAATTTGATAAATCAAGCTCGAAGAAGATATGCATCAGAAAACGAAGATGTTATACTAAATTAATTGCTAGAATATTGATTGAAACATGGTAAATAATGTTATTTTTTTTATACCACTAAGGTAGCAAACAAGCTTACGGCCTGCCTTGATGGTAAGCAGTTACCGTAGCCTATGGACATTTGCAACACCAGGGGTGTCAATCTTGCATTGCCGACCCTGTAAGAACCTCTTCACGCCTTTCTTGAATAACCCCCGTACTGTAGTCCCTTGATACTTGATTAACCCTTCGAAACCCGGGTGGTCGTATACGACCGCGAAATGTATGGGAAAACGTATATAACAGGTTCTGACTGCTCAATAGAGACTGATTTAATATTAATTAAAAAATTTAACTTTTATTCATTTAAACTAATCGATAACACTATTTCTCAACCCTATTTGAAATTACGCCGACAGGCTGCTGGCGTTAGGATGTATGATGATGTAACAAAATATGCCAGTTAAAGGTCTTCACAGTACACACTAGGCTCGCAGGCCCATATCATAGTGACCATGAAGTGACTATATAATTTGAATTTGACATTACAGTACATAAGCTACAATATAATGTGATAGCATTCACTTCTGATCCTTTTCCTTAGACCTTTGCCAGGTGCCACACTTCTATGTGCCTCAAACATATATGTGAGTTCATAACAAATTTATATTGATTTATTGCCATTGAACCAATTATTCTAAAAAAAAGATGCCAAACTTGTTTTACTATATTATGCTACTTTTTACTGCAAGATAATTTCTCATTCCTATGGGAACAGTGTCTAAGTGGGACAGAGTTGCAGGGAACTGCTAGTTATTCATATTATATTGTTATATGCAAACTTCACAAAGGTTACCAACAGATAAGTATACAATACACCTACATTAAATATGTCTCAGTTATTTCTAAATAACTGCTTTTGTCTTCATTTAGTTATTTATAGTTTCAGGTTTTTGGGGCATAATACATCTTTCTTTGTCTTTTCAGAGTAATCTGTCAAATACTCTTATGAAATTTGGGCAAAGAGTTTGTTAGAACTAGGAAGTAACATAGACATTATGTGGAATATAGTGAAATTAACAGAACTCACATAAGCGTTATAGACACTAGAGGAAAATTCACAGATATGCTCTAGGTACTGAGTGTGAAGGAAAAATGGGAAAGATGAGGATGGAATTACGGTGGCACTTCTGAAAGCGGGCGGAAAGCCGATACTTGTAGTCCTTCAGAAGCTTATCAATTCCATCATACACTCCAGTGAAACACTGGAAGCGTGGAGCATAAGCCTGGTCATGTTGTTCTTGAAAAAGGGTGATAAGACCCTTTTGAAGAACTATAGGCCGATATCGCTTCTGAGATGTGTTTATGTACTGTTTTCGAGAGTCGTCACAAACCTGAAAAGGCTTTAGCTCCGTGGATCACATACAAACCCACCACCACAAGACTGAGGAGTATAATCTGCCCTTATGTTTAGCATATGTGTACTACGACAAGGCCTTTGATTCTGTTGAGACATGGGCAGGCTACAGGCTCTCCAGCAATGTTGAATTGACTATTGATACATCGAAGCGTTGAAGTGCTTGTACAGTAAGGCTACTATGTGTATCCGAGTACAGGAATGGAATACAAAACTGATCCAAGTGCAAAACAGTGTAGGACAGGGCGATGTCATATCCCCGAAACTTCACCGCGCCATTGGAAGCTCTTGGATTGGAAAGGATACGGTACAAGCCGCATGGGGAAACTCAAGGTCGCTCAGCTGCGGAAAGAGCTATGTTTGGGTTTTCACTGCGTAATAGAATCAGAAAAGCAGTAGGGTGCATCAAAGCAGCTCATCTGGGGCAGTACCTCCACCTCGCAGAAAATCGCAGCCAAATAACAACTCCCTAGAGGGTTGTTGTGTTCCTGCCTCCTGTGAGTGAGGTCACCTGTAAGCTGCCAAGGAGTTGCTGTGTAAGCAGCAGAGGAGGCATCGCGGAAGTGATACTTAATATATTGCAAGAGTTCATTGGCTATGGTATTTGCTTTACGTAAGGTAGGCCGTATGCATGGACGCCTCCCGATGTAATATAAAAAAAATTTCATTACATTCCAGTTTTTACATTATATAACTCTCATACACAAGTGTCAGTGAATATCTTTCTTTTTGATAAATTTGTGTGACACAAGTTTCTATGGCGGGATGTATTGAACTTATACATTCTTTATAGATGCTGTCTGTGACAGGATTAACAAAAATGCTAAGTAGTACTTGTTTGCTTTTATTTCACTGCTACAGTGTAACTGGTTATGGTGGTACATTTGTAATTAAAAGTAATTTTCCTTTATTGTATGAGGAGGTCCGTATAAACTGTCTTATTCTGATATTAAAATAAAACTAACTTACAGTGAATCATTCGAGTCGGTAGCATGAGAATTGATTGATAGAATGTCAGGTGAATCCATATTTGTATTGCAATTTCTACTGTGGTAACAAAATTAAATCTGTTGTTTGTAATACAGTAAAGCGTAGGGTGTAAATTTATATAAAATATAATATTTTTAGTTTATTTTGAATACGGACATGACAACTTTTTTTCAGTTCAGTATCCACGTGCGGCAAGGCATAGGAATCTAGCCCATACAGCCAAGTCTTCAGAACCATTTCAAAATCTTAATTCTAGATGTTCCAGCTTCAGGAACTGTAGGCCAATCTAGCAAAAATTGCAGCTGCACGTTTACGCTTGTCATTTGAATCGTGTAGGAATAGTGCAGTGCCAATACGTGTATTCTATTAAAGTATCCTGCACTGCAACTACGCTGGAACTGAGAGTATCCTGCATGTAGTAGAGTAATGAACTATTTAACTCCTGTCATGTTACCATATTTCAATCGAATAAATTGAATTTTTACTTAATGTTGACTCCAATAGTTTCACACCCGATTCCCCTTGGTTGCCGGTGTGGAGGTATTCCTAACGAAAAGAAGCTTTACTTATCATATATTCCTACAAACATTTCCCAAAACAAAACAAATATTTTGCAATATAAATCACCGTTTCAGAATATTATGCCTCTTTGCAAAAATTGCACGAGGCTAACGTTAGCAAAACTGCAGATAAACTCGTTCAAAACTTCTGTTATTGCTATACAAATGTCAAAACAATTTAACAGAATACATACTATTATATTGCAGGAAACATACAGGTCCAGTGCAGGTTTTTTAACAGAATAGAGAGTCATTTACTGCAACGTCGCTGCTGTCAGATCGCTTAACAGAATAACGAAACGTCAAAATGTACATATTTTGACACACGCCGCGTAACAGTGCAGTTATTTATCAGAATTGGCCTGCGCTGAAAAAATACTTGGGAAGGATACCATAACCTAATTCTAGAGTTAAATACTCAGAGGAAGGTCTTCCTCTGAGGTTAAATGCCACTCGTAAAACGATAGTGTTTTTACGAGGTTTTCATCATGAACTTGATAACGGCTTCCAAAAATATAAGATGCTATTCATTTTCATAACGAAGTACAGTATAGACTGCATCATAAATGTATTATACCCACGCAGTATAGTAACTTTAGGGTAGGTACGAATTTAAGAACCCTTTCCGACGTATCAGTTACATTATGATTTATGGATATGAATTACATTGTGATTGTTCGTCAGGTCTTTTTTTGAAGAACCAAATTTTTCTTTTTATTTGTAATTACACAGTATGAAACCATTACGGTTCCAGTATGTGAGGGTGTGGATAGGTAGTATAGTAGTAAGTTCTTTTCGTTTAGACTTGTGTCATCGCCTTTATGTGAGTGTTCAACGACAAATCATGAATTCGAGCAAACAGCACATCATGTTCTCTGGGAGTGCGATCCCTGGCATCGGGAGCGGGACGATATGTTAAATTCTTTGCGTATCACATCCGGGGTAGCATAATATTCTGATTTGGTGGCAACAAGGGAGAATTACCAGGCGTTTAGGCGGGTCTGCAATCTATTTTATTGGAATCGATGTGTTATGTAACAACTCACAGTTTAGGTCCCAATAGTGTTATATATTTGATAATCCGTGGTGCACGGCAGTTGAGCTTCACTTGACTAGCCATCTCTTTGAGGTTTTAAATGCCTTATTTGTCATAATCCTGTCTCTCACTTTGCCAAGAGGGGAAGTCAATTCCAAAACTTTCTACTGCTACAAATTTCTTCTGATTAAATTCATTGTGAGTTCCAAGGCAGCTATAGTTTAACCCCCGGGACAGCAATGGACTTCACTGTTCATTGCCTTTTTGGTGGTCGCCGCTGTTAATTCTGGCTACACAGGAGACACAGTGGTGGGTATGAGCGGTGGGCCTGTCCCGTTAAAAAAAAGACCTCCTAGTAGCTCCTGTAATTATTAATAAGAGGGAATGTATCTTTAAGGGACTAACATGAGGAATTAGGGGCGGACTGAAGGAGGCGATCTAGGATGTGAAGCAGTCTATGCGACGAGTTTTGGATGGATTTGAAAAAAACAATCTATCTGCTAAATGCTGTCTCCGTAGGTGGAGTGAAAAAAAACGTTCCACTTGACGAGCCAACATTGGAGATGACTTCATAGCACCTGCGATAATCCGCAGATAGCTTGACTGGATTCTGTCCAGTTTATCTAAAGCTATTTTACTACAGGGTTCCAGTAAAAAGTAATCCAGTAAAAAGTAACCATAATCAAAGTGGCTACGGACTATCGCATTGTTTAAAATACTTTTGGCTGTAGGGGTGGGAACCCCATCGAACTCCTGAGAGAGCCCGTCTTTGACTTTTAAAAATTTTGGGGGATTATTCATTTCTTAGTGACTGTCATCACGCTGCATTTATTGACCGCTAGGGTTAGACCATGGTTATCTAGTCATTTATTTAAATGGAACAGGGGTGAATTGAGGTTGTTACAGAAATCAGAAAAGGATGAAGAACGACGGTAAATTACAATGCCATCTGCATACTGTAGGATTTTACAAAAACTGGTGACTGGTAGGTCTAGGTCTGCTGTGTAGATGTTATAAAGGAGAGGACTAAGGACTGAACCTTAAGGTAGCCCTTTCCACACGTGCCGGGGCGGTAGAAGAGATCGATTATTACGGACACAAATGGAGCGAAACATGAATAACTTGCATATTGTGTTGACCAGTCTCACAGGAATACTCAGCTGAAGCATTTTCTGCCTGAGCACTGGAAGAATACCCCAATTACGAGTTGGTTTTCCGAGAAGGCCAGTCTAACCTCAGAAGTAAAGCTACTCAAGCTGTCTGTAGTTCCCATACCGCGTCTGAATTCGAACTGACTTCCACTTAGGAGTACTCTGTGTTCTAAAATTCATTTCAGTCTGTTTTTCACAAGTAGCTCCAATATCTTGACTAAAACTAGCCGAAGAGCTATAGGTCTATAATATGATATCAGACGAACTGCATCGCAGCGACCGCGCGCGGTCTATATATTTAACTGCATGCAGTTGTACGTTTAACTTCGTGCAGTCATGATATCAACTGCACGCGGTCGGCTGCAGTCGAGTGAAGTCAATATCAACTACATGCAGTCGTGCCTTCAACTTCGCGCGGTCGGCTACAGTTGTGTAGTGTCGCCGCATGCTGTCCACCGCCGTTCGCATGCAGTTAGTCCTGATAACGAACGAACCGAATGTTACCTAAAAAGACTGTGTTACAAAGAATAATATTTTTTATTACAAAGTGATTTAAGAATGAAACCTTTGATCACAATGCCACCGTCAATAATCCCATAAAAGTTATTACGGTGGACAAATCGTGCAAATTTCGCTGATCTAATAGCCAGTGGTGAGATCAATATCTTCACGCGATACGCGTAGAACATATGGACAGGGATCAGTATCGGAGTATTTGATAGAAGACTCGTTTTCGAATCCAGGTTTAGTATGCACCGATTGGGAAGAACTAGAGGGAGGGGAATTTTTTTTTTCCTCATTTTCTAGGCTGTCCTCGACTGATCGTTTATTGCGATTTTCCTGTTTTTGTACAGGACTCGGCGTACCTATCTGCGGAAAGGCAGGGCCTCCCCAGTCACGGTGAAGGTCGTCGAATCCCCTCGTCCATTCCGAACCCAAGGATTAAATTATAGGATAAAACACTTACCCTATTTAAATACTAAAACCTACACCAACGACACCAACACAAAGAACACACAAAATGTAGAAAACTCTGCGGAGAACCGAGTTAAGAAAAGAATTTTATCTCAACCACGTGCGTTAAACAACACAGTGACCATTCTGGTTACTATAACTGAAAAGGGTAAAAGTGACATAGTTCTGACACTTGACAATTGACATCGTTCATTGACTGACAGCTTTGACAGAATCTCCAAGTCGCCAAGTACAGGCCGATTCTCTCTATATATTATTTTTAATCTTATCTGGTGTAAATATTCCCCTTTTTATACCCTGTACTACAAAATAAATTATGGATTATAATTATGAACAAACTAGCGAAGTGGAAGCTTTAGACTCTATTTATTATGGCGATATGCAAAGTAAGTTAATAACGTGGACGGTTAATGCATTTTGGTCGTTAATTTTGACTAAATAATATATTTCTTAACAGTTATAAAGACAGATCCATTTCCCAAGTTCAGTATCAACATTAAGTCTGAGAGCTTCGATGAAGGCGAGGGTCTGGCATGTCAATTAGTTTTCACATACACACCGAAGTACCCCGACGATTTGCCGCTCGTGGAGATAGAAAACGAGGAGAACTTCGAAAATATTGTCGACAAAAATGAATTGTTAGATCATTTAATACAACAGGTAAACATAAATTATGAATTCAAAAGTATTTACTTATATTTGCTATTCTGCGAAATTCCCCCAAATATAATCTTCATTAGTTTTAATAATCACTAATTTGAGGAACCAGTAATAGGCATTTAGATTGTCTAAAAACAACTTTGGCTCAGCTTTAGATTAAGTAATACCTGATATCAGCACCATATTTTTTTTATGAATAGCTTTACTAAAGAAGATTAAATCACTAAAATTTTGAGGCACGGAGATGCATAGTTTTTACGCTAGAATTTATTGAAATTTACAATGTTTTTTCAAAGAATCGTAATAAAATCGCGGCAGCGGCCGGCGAAGTGCCAGAAGCAAATTTTTGCCATTTTGAAAAGTGTCATTATAAAAAGTAGACCAAACATACAGTTGGCAACTGTGAGGTTGGGAAATAAAACAAAATTATACGAAAAGTTGGCAAATGATTATTCAAAGTGATTGTTCGAATTTGAAAGATTGTAGGTGACATAACCTCAAAAAATTAGAATGTTAATAACTTTAAAACTATGCGTTTCCGTGTTATAGTTCCCTCCTCTGAGGGTTCCTCTCCCCTCCCCCTCACCCCCCTCCCCACTCCCCTCCCCTTTTACGGTGTTACTTAATCTAAAGTGCTTCCACAACTTTAGCTGTAGCAACACATCTATGTCATATAAAGAAACAGTATGTTTTTGTGACTTATAAATATAGTGAGTCTGCGGTCATCAGTAACAACAGCGTTGTAGTTTGCAGAGTGCACTATGCCAGGAGTACATTTGCCCTCAACCATCCAAGATGAGCTACAAAATACTATGATTGTTAACCTGCCTGATCCCGTAGTTACTGTTATTCAGTATATATGTCGTATGCGAGTGGTATAATTATGCCAGTCAGATCTAAGTAATAGAAATCTTGCTTTTAATTTTTAATAATTTAATTTTATATCTTCAATAGGGTAAAGAGAACCTTGGGATGGTGATGGTTTTTACTCTGGTGTCTGCTGGACAAGAGTGGCTAAATGAGAAATGGGATCAGGTAAAGAAGGAAAGAGAAGAAAAGGTTCTGGCTAAGCTAAGAGCAGATGAGGAGGCTGAAATGGTGAGATTTGTTTGTACAATATGATTAGCTAGACGTATGAATTAAAAACACAATTTAAAACAGTGTTGGTGAATAAAGAAATAGAAAATGCAAAGTAACAAATAAAGTGTACTATGGCTGACTGGCACATTTTTTTGTTTTTACTAATTTATTTTTCAACACTTATATAAGTGTACTTATTTCTTTTGAATATGCGAAATTCGAATTTAGTTTAAATATTTTTTTACTTTATATTTTACGATGGATGTAATATAATTTTCTTGTCTAGGGAACTCTATGCTAAAAAACCCTCTAAGCTTTGACTGGTACTTTTAGGCCTTTGCGCATTCTTTATGTCTTCATTACAATTTAATTTATAAATTTTATTTGTAACCAATGAAAACGTATTATTGTTGGTGCTGTGTGCAATGGTTTTTGTAGTGCTAATCCAAATAAACACATTTTAGACATTTGACTTTGTTGCTGATATATGCAATTATTTTATGAGGAAAATCCGTTGTTAAGGTTTCAAGAGCATTATAATCTCATAAAATAAATATTCACGCTATAATGAACTATGTTTCTTCATTCTAAAATATCACAGTCTATGACATATGATTGTGTATCCTCAAAGAGTAGACTTGTTCCTAAATTGAACTTGAAAAATAGACTAACTATACTTAAGTAGAGGCTTGCGCTGTTGTCCTCAGATTGTACATTGCAAGACAATATAAAGTTTACTCAAATGCCTGATGATTTCAAAATGTAAAGAATATCATTTTCAAAAAAATTGGCCAAAAGGGGTTAGAGCAAGTTTTATTACTCATAATTATATTGATACCACTATGCAAACAATTGTACAAGAGGGTAGAATAAGTTGGATTGTATCTCTTTATTTTCGTAAATAAGTTATATTTATATGGAACGACGACACAATAAATATTGAATAATTACGTGCAAAGGTTATCTTATAACTTATAATATGAATGAAATCATTTATTTTAATCTAATACATGGGGCACACTAATAGTTTTGCACTTCTAGCTAATCGGAACTATTTGAATTTCAAATGTTATATTTTTTGAAACGTTGCAACCTACTTAGTAATAAAAAAAAAACAATTGGCGGGAAATCATTTGTCAATTGCTTTTTATCACACATCAAAGTTCTACGTACGCAACGAAAATGGAATTGAGTCGAAAAGATTTTAGAGCGATGATTTTTTATGATTTTAAAAGTTCTCTTTCTCCGCAAGACTGTGCTGCTCGTCTTCAAAATGCTTTTGAGAGAGAAGCACCTTCTTTGAGCACCGTGAGGCGATGGATTGCTGAATTTGAGAGAGGTCGAGTTTCTTTACATGACTAATTTCGTGAAGTGCGGCCTTCAACTGCCGTCAACGTAAATAATGTGGCTACTGTTAAGCGGCTAATTGAAGAAAACCCGCGGATTACCTATGAGACAATTCGAGAACTATTGGGGAGTGGTATGAGCCAAATTTAGAAAATTTTACATGAAGAATTGAAAGTTTGGAAACTTTGTTGTCGTTGGATCCCTCATGAACTGACAGCGGAGCAGAAGCGGGCTCGCGTGGAATGGTACTCACAGATGCTACTGAAGTACGACCACGAACATTCTAATGCTGTAACATGTAACATTGTCACAGGAGACGAATCGTGGATTTATTGTTTTGAACCCGAAAAAAAACAGCAATCTTGTGAATGGGTGTTAGAAAATAAGAACAGGCCAACAAAAGTGAGGCAGGCGAGAAACGTTGGTAAAAAAATGATCGCGTTTTTTTTCTCAGCTACGGGTCCCATGTGCACAATTCCACTTGAAGATCAAAAGAGTGTTAATGCCGAGTGGTATTCTACCATTTGTTTACCCAGGGTGTTGGAAAAAGTTCGCGAAAGACGACCAAAAAGCCGAGTTCTCCTACATCATGACAGCGCTTCTTCACACACGGCCAAGAAAACAAAGTCATTTTTAACTTCCGAAAAAGTACAACTCATTACCCATCCTGCGCATAGCCCTGACCTAGCACCCTGTGATTTCTGTATTTTCCCATTTCTGTATTTTTCAATGATTTAATGAGAGGTTTCACTTTTACCAACTCCGAAGAGGCAGTGATAGCGTTCAATCAGCACATAGAAAACATGCCTTCAGATCTGTGGTCCTCTTGTTTTAAAAAATGGTTCGATCGCATGAAAAAATGTTTAAAATGTAAAGTAAGGAGAGTATTTTGAAAATAACAATAACAATAAACATAATATTTTGGTTATAACATGCTATTTTTTTAAGTTACGCAAAACTTATAGTGTGACCTACGTATATAAGCCAGTGTCTGAAGGTAAAAATCGGGTACAACCTCCCAATTTTTTCAAGGAAGATGGATTTTCTTGAAACTTTGTAAATACGCTTTACATACCCTCAACTTCAAAATCTTCTACCCTATTCTACCCTAAGCCGATATGTGCTTTTTACTCTTAGGGGTGAAAACTATCCCTAATTGACAAAAAATATTAAATTCATAAATTTCAGTATTTATGGAATAAAAAAATGTATGTAGCTTGTAATTAAAGATAGATATAAGATATTCATATTTTGAGACACTATTTGCTAGATTTCCACCCCTATTTTATTCATTATGCCCTTCTAAAACCCCTTTTTTCATAAAATTGAAAAAACAACTCATCGCTCGTTTGGGAGGGAGAGACACAGGCACGCACACACATGTATCTATATATATACACAGACAAGACACTTTCACCAGGTGCCAATGATGAAAACAGTATAAATATTCTTTTCTATTATATAATATTATTTCTTTTCTATAATATTATTATATGTACAGTATAAATATTCTATAATATATATAAAGGTTCTGAGAAATAAGCTCATATACATTTCATATTTCTCAGAACTTCTATTTTATAAAGGTGAACGGTGAAAGGGCGGCATGGATTTCTTACTAATGCTACCTTTCACAAGCCATATCTCGGAAAAATTTTAAGCTACAAAAACGAAACAAAAATTTTTGTAAAAGAAAATGCTAACTTTTTGTACTCTAGCAATTTTTATGCATATGGCTTATTTTCTGAGTTATTTTTGAAAATAGTTTTTTTTTGATAAATATCAAAAAACCGATTCCACTTTAAACACATTTTTTTTCAAAAATAAACATTTTTAACTGGTAAAACTTTAGGATCATATTTGTAATATTAAAGTAAAGTAATTTGTAAATTTTCAGAATTTAATCTCAATGTAAGGGTAGTGATGAGTAGAGTTTCATTGTTGATTTTTATCTTAAAAAAACTCGAAACCCTTTTTATTTTCGCCGTAACTCCGTTAGTTTTCATGCCTTAAGGCCTCTACTTTATAAAAACGCATTTTGAAGGTTTATTTGTGTTCTTCAAAAATGATCTGAAGCTTTTTCATCGTAAAATTACCGTTTTTTCGCAATTCAATGTTGAAATCTTTAAATTTTTGTTGAAAATATAAGGCCTATCTTCAATGAGCCATATCTTTGTTTGTATTGGGCCTAGATCAAAAACAGAAAACGAAATTCTTTGTTTATTTATTAACTATAATTTTGATTGCTACAGTTTTTTTAACAACATCAATAATTTTTAAGTTTTTTGTGACAAACAATTGAAAAATGTTGTTTTGTTGTAAAAAATTGACGTTTTCAATTAGTAATAGTAATACCTTAAAAAGTATTGATTTTTCAAAAAACTTTTATAGAATATTTTTTGCTTAGAATTGATTCTTCTATTGATTACTATTTTTTTTTCCTTCTACCTCCGAGTTAGGGTGGTATTCACCCCTAACAAAAAAGCAGATATCGGCATAGGGTAGATTTTACTTTTGCAGGTATTCCCTACTTACTGTCAAAATTTTAGCAAAATCCATCCATCTTTCTTGAAAAAAATAAGAGCGAAAACCCTTCAGTCACTGGCCTAATAGTACTATAGGGTGTCATGTGCATGTGCCAGAAGCGTGCTCGTTCGCGACCCCTGCCAATCAATCAGATTGCAATTCTGGACCAAGAGCGCACCGACGTGCGGATTAGGGCGCCCCCCGGAGGCGACGCGTACCGATCCGCCCCCGCCTGTGGGAATATAACTGCATGCGGCGGTGAGGGGCGCCACCCACCACGCAGCACCAATTCCACCGGGACGAGGGGAGTCAATTGCCGCATAGGCACGTGGAATGTGAGAGGTGGATTGACTGAAAAAATTAACGAACTGATAGACGTAATGAATGAGAGACGTTTGGATGTTTTGTGTGTGACAGAGACTAAGCGCAAGGGGAGCGATACCTATGATCTGCCCAGTGGGATGATGGCCCTATGGTCTGGAGTAGACCGGGACGATCATGCCAGTGCTGGTGTAGGTGTCGTACTCTCCTCTCGCGGCCCCACTCTTGAGACGGACCACTACCTGGTGGTAAGCCGGTTTGTGGGCCTTTTTAGGAAGTGGAGGCACTGGCGAGTGCGTATCCCTTTCGGAGATTATGAAAGGATAAGGAGCGAAAAATTGCAAGATGAAAGTGTAAGGAGAACGTATGTGCATCTGGTAAGTGAGAGACTTGCAAATGCAAGCCTCTCCGGCTCGGATGTGGATGGCTGTTGGAAAGTTTTGAAAGAAAGTATGGTGGATAGTGCAAAAGAAACTTGTGGATGCGCAAAGAGACGTAAAACAGTGAAAGGAGATGCCTGGTGGGATGCGGAGCTTGAATCCTCCGTAGCAAGAAAGAGGAAAGCGTGGCTGGATTACGTACCATCTTTGCCCTTAAATGAAAATATGAGAGAAAAGAAGAAAGAAATGTACCGTCTATGCAAGAATGAAACCAAGACTTTAGTGAAAGAGAAGCGTGAAAGATAAATTATGAATGAGGAAGAGAGGCTGACGAAAAACTTCGAGGCAAATACCAAACTCTTTTGGAGAGAGGTAAAGAAGTCTCGAAATGGTCGTCGGCATCCAGAATGGATAAGATAAAGTCTAAAGCTGGTGTCATTCTTGCGAACACTCAGAAAGTGTTAGAACGGTGGAGTGAATATTTTGAGGAAATGTATGAGTATGCCTCGGACGCTGACAATGAGAGTGAGTCGGACAATGAGAGTTACTCTACGTTGACGGCGTCCGACGAAGGCATAACTATGGATGAGATAGAATGGTCGATACGAAGCTTGAAAAATGGAAAATCAGCGGGAATTGATCTGATCACAGCTGAGATGATCAAATTAGGTGGCACTTACGTCCGCGACGCCTTTTGGAAGGGTCCCAATGGACTGGAGACGCGCAGTCATCGTGCCCTTGTATAAAGGCAAGGAGTCACGCATGGACTGCGCCAGCTATAGGACCATCAGTTTGATCAGCTTAGCAGCAAAAGTATATGGAAAGGTGATTGAAAGGAGAATGAGGGGGAAATCCGATGAAATACTGTGGGACGCACAAGGAGGTTTCCGAAATGGAAGGGGATGTACGGATCAAGTTTTCTCGCTCCGCAATATCGTAGAGAAGCATCTGGCCATAGACCAGAAGGTTTTCTGGATTCTGTTTTGTGGATCTTGAGAAAGCCTTTGATAGGGTTGTGCGAAAGGAATTGTGGGACATATTGCTGAGATATGGGATTGACGGTTTACTGCTCCGGGCTGTGCAGTCCACTTACAAGGATTGCTCAGCATGTGTGCGGATAGATGGTGGCATGTTACCCTGGTTTGATGTCAAAATTGGTGCCAAACAGGGTTGCATGCTATCTGCTAGGCTGTTTATCATGTATCTCGATAGTTGTCTGCAGAGAATAAGGTCAACGAATGTGGGATTGCGCACGGGTGACCTAGTGGTGAACTGTCTGCTGTATGCAGACGATGCCGTGCTATTAGCAGATGCACCATCTGAACTGCAAACATTGGTCACAAAGATGAAAGACGAATGTATAGAGAAAGGCTTACTACTGAATGCGAAGAAAACAAAAATAATGTAGTAAGGTATTTGTAAGAGAAGAATCCAGCACTAATGTAAGGATTACGGTAGATGATGAAGTGTTGGAACAAGTGGATGAGATTGTATAACTTGGATGCGCTTTCAGCAGGGATAGAAGGTACACCGCAGATGTGGAAAGACGAGTGAGTGCTGGGAATAGTGTGAATGGAGTGTTGGGAAAACTTCTTGGCAGTAAAAACCTGAGCCAGAAGGCACAGCTGGCTATACACAATGCAGTGCTGGTCCCAACACTAACTTATTGAAGCGAGAGCTGGGTATGGCAGGGAGAGCATGAAAGTAGGGTAAACGCGGTCGAAATGCGAGCGCTGCGCAAAATTTGTGGCGTAAAGCTTGTAGACCGTATTCGCAATGACGATGTAACAAACAGAGTTGGTCTGAAAGAGAGGGTCTGTGTTAAAATAAGAAGAGGCATGCTCCGTTGGTTCGGACATATAGAACGAATGCAGGATGAAAGAATGACGAAGCAGATATACGATGCAAAAGTGGAAGGATGTAGGAGCCGAGGAAGGCCAAGACTTACCTACCATGACCAAATTGGTCGTGTTCTATCAGAAGGTGATGTCAGGAGCCCTAAAAACCGGTGAGTGTTCAAGAGAAGAGCAATGAATGTTATAGAAGCGAGTGAGATATGTAAGGATCAAGACACGTTCGCAAGTGGCGCTCGGTTCGCTCTGCCTGCCCCGCGAGGGATTTGGCGTGAAGTTATAATAAAACTAGTTGAGAATGCGCAAGCTTGTATTGCCAGAGGAACACCTGGCTCGTCAATTATATAACAATACATTTTTTTTTTTAATTTGTTGGTTATTCTGACCATGTTCCTTAAGAGATAGGTGTTCCTGATAAATAATAATATAGTACTAGTAAAAATAATAAACAATTAAATATATCTATTGAGTGTCGTCCCTGGCCTCTGCCATGAGCTAGTGTTTTACACTTGTTCTCGCCGAGAAACGTCTCCTAAATCAAATCGTGTTAGATTTCTCTAGTTCTTTGTTTCACAGTTACAAATTTGCTGGAGTTATATACAAGTATTTTTATGTGGAAATGTGGAGGCTGCAGCTTTCTATGCTCCCTGAAGTTTTTTAGTTGGATCGAGAGAGGAGCATTTGATATTTTATTGTGTAATTTATTATTTGCCTAATGAATCTATACATATATATAAAAATAAATGTTTGTCTGTATGTCCTTTATGAACTCAAAAACGGCTGGGCAGATATTGATGAAATTCAGTGAATCTTTAGGTTAGCCCAGTAGGTGATCCTGTGATTGGATCACCCATGCGAAGCTGGTTCGAGTAGCTAGTATAAAATAAAGTAAGCTTTCATTTACGTGACAACGACTTAAATGTATGACATAACGTGGAAGTTCAAAAACGGGAAAAATCAAAAAAATGGTGACAGCTGTCTGTAAAAAAATGATTGCGTGATTTTTCTACCTCACGTGTCACGTTTACGAAACTTTACTTAACTACTAACTACTTACGTAAACTTACGAACATTAAAGAAGTGTTAGTAGTAAAAAGACAACCGATAAGCTAGAAGTGTTTTGAAACCTTTTGACCGTAAAATAAATAATTGCATATATGTATTTATTGTAAATGTAAACAATAAGTAATACTGATGAATTAGCAGCAGGGGTGGCAATGCGTTACTTACTATAATAGCAAGCGTTCGTAGGTATGTGGTTCATACTCATATATGTGGCTATGTATTAAACAATATAATTTTTTAATTTCTTTTGTATTATTTTTATTTTATTGTAAATTTTTCATTTTCCAGAAAAGATTTGAAGGTACTAGAGTGACAGTAGAATCGTTTTTGGCATGGAGGAAACAATTTGAAATAGACATGGGCATTCCTGCCAAGAGAGAAAAAGAAGCAAAGGATAAAAATAAGCTGACGGGCAAAGAACTGTTCCTGAGGGATACTACACTCAATGAGTCTGACTTGAAGTTCCTGGATGATGGTGAGACTACAACTCTTCTATTTAAACGCCAATACACACTGGAAAACAGGTTTGAGTTGTTCCACTACTGTTATGCCGCCTGACTTTCATAAAAATTAATAAATTATTGCAAAGAACAAGGGCAAATCTATATCTATGTATGAAGCGAGTTTGTTTGTTTGAACGCGCTATTCTCTGAATCTACCAGTTGGATTTGAAAAAATCTTGTTGCATTTGGTAACCCAATTCTTGAGGAAGGCTCTATGTAATTCAACATCACGATATGACTCTTCGAAGGCGAGGAACAAAAAAAGGACGAAGTAGTGGGGTGCAGCTAGTATGTAATGTACTGTATTAAATGTAGTGCTTGAATTCCTGAATAGTTTGCACCGAGTTTTACTATTATAGGAAGATAATATATATTTAATTGAATTTGAAATTATTTAGTTTATGATAGTTTTTGAATAGCACGCAGCAAACCATAAAATGGCTAATATATATGATAAAAAGCAAGCCAAACAGTACACAAAGCTAAACTTCAGGGAAAACCTGGAGCTAAGAAACCAGGAGTGCTCTCTTGTGCTGTCTTGTTTGAAACCAATTTATCGAGGCGCTATTTGATTTTAGCCCTGTAACGGCCAACATCAACATCGTAGAACATCTTGTAAAAAGTATGCATATATTGAGCATAGAATATTGTTTTTTGTATTTAGAGATGTGAGTCGTCAACTTATAGCGGTGAAATATCTACTGTATGGATCATTTAAGCTTACTGCGGCCTCATTTCAGATGGCGACTTTTTCTTTCAGCAATATAATTTTATTTGTAGTATCTCACCCCTGCAAACGACAAGATGACCGATGTCTTGAACATGTTGTTATTAAGGAGTTGTTGCTATAAGTTCACAACGTATATTATAGTTAACTATTGTTATTTTTCCAATTAATTGTAGCAGTCATTATGTGATTTTATTACTATAAACTTTTTCTTAGCATGAACATACAGATTGTTTCATATATTTATTATTAAGCATTATGCATTTCCAATAGGCAAAACATTTTATGCATTTTTTTATACACCGTTGGAAGGCATACAAGCATAGGGCCCACCTGAGGTAAAGCGTTTATACATTACATTTACGTCACTCGCACGATGCCTCCTCTGCTACTAATACAGCAACTCCTTAGGAGCTTACTGGTGACCTCACTCACACGCAGGAACACAACCCTCTAGGGAGTTGTTATTTGGCTGCGGTTTTCTGTATGAGGAGGAGGAATCGAACCCATGGGCGTTGGTGTCAAGGTAACAGCGCGTTTCGCCACTGCGCCACCTAACTCGTCAAATCGTTAATAGCGTGTGTTCGGTGATGACGTGTACTGTCGTGTGAAAGCATGACTATGCACTCTTCTCTCCGCCACTTTACGCAAAAGAGGTAATATTCTAGAATGTTGGTTTACTGCTGAATTTCTAAATATCATGTGACTCGTTGTTCTAGCGCGGACCACGATCTTGTAAGTGCGCATCATGACGTAAAGATTTCGCGATCGTCATTCTTTCATTACGTGCCGCTACCCGTGCTATTGTAGGAGTCCTGTGTATCTAAACATATCAAAACTCTCTTTTCATATTCATATCAGAATTTGCTCAATTTGATCATAGGGACAGGCTTCAACGCCGCGCTTTTTCATGAAGTCGTACTGAATATTTAGAGTAGACTTATGCGTATAATATGTAAATCTATATATATATATATATATAATATATATATGAGACTAACTCGTTGCTGGGAAACTGCATAAATACAAATTAGATACATTTCTATTTATATAGTAGATTATTCCATAATAGGTAAATATTATGATATTATAAATGACATTGTAAATATTATAATATTACAGCTATTTCTGAACGCTTTCAGTAAGATTTTCGTACTTGGGCAAAGACCGTGTCCATATTAAGGGCCCATGATACTTATTACGTTTAATAGCTTTATTAACCCTAAATCAAGGCAATCTTGCAAACCGTACTTCTAAAGACCATATCTATTAACTTTCATAAACCTATACGTTGTTATCCTGATATTAATTTGTAAATGTTCTGCCTTTTAGGAGATGCTGTAAAGGTTGACGAGTCCCTATTCCAAGATCTAGATGATTTAGAAATATCAGACGAGGATGATGAAGACTATGTGCCAGGACGGAGTGGTAGTGAGAGTGATTAGCAAACAATGGTGCCCTCCCACTGAGTGGGGAGCGAAAGTGGTCGAAACCTGGACTTTGTGGCTTAATAGTTAACCATGTATATGTAAGTTATTGTTATCAATAAAACCAATATTTTGTATTTGGAGAATATCTTTATTTACACTTTGTCACTATGGTAGATATATACAACTGACAAGTGAAATATTACAGAAAAAGCCTTGGCTCATTACGACATATTGCTTCCATTGATCTTGAAATGTATACTGATGTTGAAACATTGTATACAATATTTTTTTACATTACAGTAATGATTGTAGTCAATTGATCTTACGATACCGTAATAATTTGAAATACTCAAATACTTAATTGATTATAATAGTAAGATCCTTGCCGCATTACGATGCTTTTAGAAGACTAGTATCCTCCGCGAGTCTAGATGACTATCGTACAATTATCACGGAATCTTGCGATGTCCATTACAATCATTGCGATCCTTCTTATCAAATGCAGCATGAACTCAATACTTCTCCTAACCACTTAGCCAAATATTGCAGTGCTTTAGAAAACAAAAAGAGTAGATTACAAAACGAATTCATTTACTTTTCCAATCCTGATTGAATAGGATGATATTCATATACTTTTCATTATTTGCTCATTTGAATTTGTTCACCTCGAATCAGTAACAATTTATGTATTTTCGTGTAAGCACTTCAGAAATTAAACCAATGTTGGGTACATTTACGTGTAGTTTAGGTAAGTGGGTAAAAAAGTTCTGCGCGCATTTTCTTAGGTCAGAACAAATCTAGATTATACGTAAAAATATATCGCAGAAATGGTCGTTTGTTTCACTATCCAGAAAGAAAAAACAAAGATTAGTTGAAACTGTACTCGAGGAGATCGCAGTATAAATTCTGTCTAGGTGGAAGATGTAGGTTTTTGATTCAATATTTAGGAAGGAAGACAATGATATTATTTAGTTTTTGCCATATAAAAATTTCTTTATCCATATTAAAAATACTACACAAATATTAAAAGGAAGTAATGTTTGTGAGTTTGTCAGTTACTACGAGGCAATCTTTGAAACCACCCCTGGTCTTCAAACTTTTTACTGGGCCCTAACCTCTACGAATTTCTAATACCGCATTTCTAGTAGACTATAAATGTGAAATGAATGGCGTTGACTCAATCTAACGATACGTTAAGCAATCTTGTTTACACCTTCCCTGTTAGCGCTAATTTACGTAATGCCGTAAGATAGGTTTGAGGTTGTCCTTTTCGTCTAAATATCAAAAATGAACTTTAAGCTATGTATACATCAAGCACATGATCACAAATAGTATGTTACTTCAGAATCCGGGAATTTAATGATTGACAACATGTGCTAGCAGGATGAGCCTATTTAACACGAGTAAAACGTTCATACTCCCGGCCAATTCATGTATAGCGCTTTTCTCAAACATCTAAGGAAATTGTATATATGTATATATGTATATCTACACGCCAGGTCCCTTGGGGTAGGCAGAGAGAACCGAGCGCCATAAGACGCAGTCCTTATATACTTCACTCGCTTCTCTAACTAACAATCATAGCTCTTTCATGCACGATCGCCGATTCCTGTGGCACCTTCTGATAAAACACGACCAATTTGGTCATGGTAGGTTAGTCTCGGTCTTCCTCGGCTCCTACATCCATCCACTTTTGCATAATTTACCTCCCCGTCTAAGCTGCCAGGAACTAAATATGGAATTCTATTACAGGCGTGAAATGAAAAACATCCTAAATCGCCCATTAACAGTGTACTACTTAATTATTTTTACCGAAATTTGTACTAGATAGCGCTGTTTATCTTTCTCTATAAGTTGAATCACGTTTTAAAGATTTTATTGTTTTTATTTTTAAGGAAATTGTAAACGGCAGAATGAGAATTTTTCTGATTTTACATATATGTCGTTGTTTTGACTTAAACAACTTTTGCTTGGCTAATTTTGTCCCCTTTGTCTAAACTATTCATTTTTATTAATAAATAAGATAGATCTATCTAAGCGATCGATTCAAAATAATATCAACTAATGAACAATTAAATTTGTATACAATATCGAATTAAAAAAACCAGTCAGGTTCTCTTGGATAAGAGTAATATTTCTTGTTCCTGGTCTTCATAATTGACAATATCACACACTGCACTGCGCGGCAATGCCCTGCCTGTGTTCAGCATGTTCGATAATTCCTAACGATATTACATAGAAAGGAAAAGTAAGTAGATAAATTAGTAAAGTTGTTTTTTCTACAATCTATCTTTTCTAAAATCGAATAATATTTGTATAAAATACTACTAGAAATAAAATAATATTTCGTACCAACTTCGAATATTTCACGGCAATCAGATGCTGTTTTCTGGCTAGGGATCTCCGGCCGCGCCACACTGCTTTTTCCTACTTTTAATCGCCTGTTTACGACGAAGATTTTTGGCTTATTTTCTGTGTAATGGCTTTGCATTTACCATTATACAGAAAGCCATTGTTCTAATCTATATTTGTTAAAAATTAAAACTATATCGAGGCAATTTTATAACGTATAGTATAAGTATTTTGCTGTTTATTTAAGCTACTGGGCAATTTGAGTTCTTAAACTATAGTATAAAGATGTTATGTTATATTCGCTTGAATTTGCATTTAATTTTAATTAAATTGTGCTATCAGAGTTGTATAATATTTTTTTACGTCTACATCAGACGTTAAGTTAGTAGTAACACAGTGTGGTTGATTAGAAACAGTTACCACAACGTATATTATTGGAACCTAAGACATGACTAGTACTCCGGTAACCTTGCTACTGATGTAGCACATTATGAGCACGGTCTAATTATAATTTTCGTTATATTGGAGACATTAAATAAAAAAGACTCAACAACACATAAATCGATACATTGACACATTTCATAGATCAATGGCAACATCTAACATTGTTAACATTGACTAACAAAATTTAAAATAATTGATACATTGAGCAAACAAAACAAATTCCAATGGTTACTTGATTTGTTTAAGGCTACGACAACTAAACGGTAGTAAACAACTAATGAGTATCTATTACAAAATATATTTACAACGTGCAGTCTTAAATCACTGCGTGACAAATGAATATCTAACTTTTAATAATATTAATTAACCACAGATATGTTTGTTTCAATGAAAACAAGTCTATATTGGGTGCGATTGAAACAGACAAAGTTAACTTATAAATTCTCGATAGCACTCATAAACATCAAGAAATGACTTCATCGATAGAGCAAATATTCCCGAATCCCATTTATATATAAGATTTTTAATAAAACACCAGATAGAGAACATTTTGTATGTACAGACTACGGCAGATCAAGCCATACACCCGTGCATCTTATCTCGTAGCAATTATGATGAGTTTAGTATGGTTTTGTTACGAGGGATCTGTCGTCGTGTGTACATAATACGACAACAATTCGATTTAAAGAGTAACACACAATACAACAATTATTAGGGATCTATTTCTTCAGAGACCAAGCAAACTTAAATTTTCCTAATGGTAACATTATTTTGAAATTTAGAAAATGTTATTGTACCTAGGCCCAAATGTAACAAACTATACAACAAAACAAAACAAAACTTAGTAATTAAAACGAAAGTATCAAAAATATTACTGTAGACAGGTAAAACAATAAACATGACATATAAAAAACATTCTGTGCATAACATTTGTAAAAGCAACGAATGTTCAAACGGGTATTCTATAATGGAAAAGCACATTTCCATGGCCCTTACAGGTGTAACAAAATAGTTAAAGACTACTTATTTCAAACGGATTTACAACATTGAAAGGATTTTAAGATATCAACTATAGGCCAATACATATAGCCACTTTATTTGAGGGTTGTAATGGACATATTACTCATAAAATTTGCGTAAAGTTTATATGATTGTAAACAATTCAAACGTCACTAGTTTTAATTAAATACAACCTTAAGTCCAAGTGATGCGAATGATATTCAAATCAAATATATCAAATACATTGTAAATGTTAAGCGTCCATTACAACCCCGCTCTACATTAAAGTGACACTATACATTTACTGTCTATTGTGAAAATATCCGACATTTGTACCTAAATATTGTTTTGTGTTCCTACAGTGTATGAAATAAGACACAATATTGTAATCCGTCGCGATGGTCCCAAATGCTGCGTTCTCGGCATTGAGACGATGAATTAGATACTTTATAAGCTACCTATCTAAGCTTGTGTAAAAATATTTATGGATGGGTTTTCTCGCTGCCACGTAACTACTGAGACGGTGTTCATGTAAAACTTGTATCTTCAGCGATGATGCACCATACGATTGGGTGGCGAGGGTCGGAAGTACCATCTCTGATGCAAATTGAAGAAGCGTATCTGTCCATCACTATCTGGTGGGCTACAGTGTAAGTTTTCGTAAAATTGTACCTAATTTCGGGTTTGCGTATATCGTTTGTAAATAGATTCTTTACTTCCACCATCCAAGAGGCTAAAGAGCAGAGTTAACTAACCTTACGTTTGCAAAATAAAAACGAAAATACGCCGTAGAAATGAAAGCGCTGAGGAAGTATGTGTAGAGTGAGAATGATTGATATAGTAAAAATTTGCACGACACGAGAACTTTGTGGAATAAAAGATGATGTACCTAGTGACAAAAATTGAAAAGGGTAAGCAAAAGTTACGAAAGAACTGTATCTGGAGTGAATGGAGATTTCGGGATGGGCCGCCCTACACTACGTGTGCATATAGATCAAATTGGTGGTGTGTTGAAAAAGGGCCAAATCAAAAGCACCCAAAACCGAAGAGCATGCATGAAGAAGTAGATGTATGGAAGAAGAGAGAGGGGTATGTTTGGATCGGTGCACCTCCTGGCGTGCCATAGTCTCTGCCTACCCCAATGGGAGACAGCCGTGATGATATGTTTGAAAAATAAATTTCTACATTTACGCTACTATTTTTTTATATAAAAGAGGACCCCAATATAAGATCTGTCTCTGGGCACCTCTCAATCTGAAACTAAAGTAGTAATAATAATAATAAGCCTGCCGAAAGTTAGATAGATAGAATACGCTTTATTTGCATAATACAGATATTTGGAAATACATTCAAAAGGATTTTTACAATTTTAGAAATGAACTATGCAACAAGGCGGCCTTGTTGGCCTTATTGCTAAAAGCAAAGTTGTTACTTTCGGCAGGCTTATTGTTATTTTGAGATTGATACTGACGATAACGGCAGGCGTCCGTCCCTCTTCTGTAATAGTCCAGTTCTAATAATACCTCCAGATCTCATTTCAATGACCCAATTTTTTCTGACATATTCTCAATAGACCCAATACCTGCCGTAACCTGTTCATTTAATATACAATATGGGTATGTTGTCCCATTGATATCCTCTGGATCAGGTCACAGCGGGTATAATAAATTACATCATTCTTTTTTAGAACGGGCCTCTACGCGTTGGATTTATATCCTTACGCACACCTACAAATGACCGGGGTAAACACCCGTGATTAAGAAGAAAAATAATAATAAATATTTATTTCTTCCATAAATTGTACAAGAAAGTTCCCGAAAGACATGGACTGTATCAATTCTATCTATATTTCATTCCACGAGTCGAATGCCTAGGGAACAAAATACTTGTAGCTCATTGGTCAATAGACAAGGGACACAATAAGCAAAGACGGTCCGCTATAAAGGAAATGTTTACATGCTGGCAGTCAAACATAACTTTGTTTATTAAAATCAACTTTTTTTTGCAAAATATTAGGTTTAATGATTGAAATTCATACTAATAATGCCTACATTATTTCTTAATTCTATAACAACACTAAAAATAGAAGTACTTAATTCAAATTTCTATGACAATTCTCCGCCCTCGAAATCTGAACTTGTGGACCGACATTAATTATAAAGATTTTATAATTAATGTCGGTCCTCGTATTTTACGCATTCCGATCAGAGCGATCAAAGCGGTCGCTTTTTCTTTGGAGATAAAGGTTCTACATTATCACTCATTTCACTGACACCGACAACACCGACCGGTCCAGTGAATTCCCATACATTGGCCAACACTTCGTGCCACTTCACTATTAGAATTTTCTAAGGGACTAGACTTTCTTAAAGCGTTATATGTATTAAAGATAATCTTTTTTTTCCGTCGACGAAAAAGGACGTCTTTTACGTAAGTTCCGATTATCAGATATCTTTATTATTTTTTCACTAACATGCACGTTCTATCACTGCGAAAGCTATGAATGCACTGAGAAAAATGCGACATGTAAGATAATCTTAAGGAATGCATTGGCTAATGAAGGTCACGTGCATTAACCAATAGGCGTATACGGGCAATTTTCTTTGGGAGCTCGTTCCCTGGAATGGATTTATATACATTTGTTAGGTAACAGAAGGCGAAGTTTTTATAATAAAAATAAAGAGCGCTCATAAAACAAAGTGTATCGAAATAATAAATAACCCACGCTCGCTAAATTTAATGACTCCTTACTTTCTGACGCCTAATTTAGCAGTATAACAGGATATGGATATATATATATATGGGCAGGATTGGCATATATTTTTGCGAAGAATATTTGTGGTACCTCCGACCGCTCGCATCGGCTATATGAACCATACGCTATTGTCCGCTAACAGCTAAGTCTGTGAAGTTCACTTGAGTCGTTGTGTGACGTTGGCGAGGGCGACTGCGAACGCCTGCAGCGCCGAGAATGGATACTGGAAGTCAAGCGTATAAGCGTTGCCGTCGATGCGCCCAAACTGCATCACCTGCAATTAAAAAACATTTTCTTGTTAGCACATGTATGGTGAACAGCGATAATGGTAATAAATATATTAAAAATTAATCAAATTATACAATATTTGTAAATTGATGTTTGTAAATTGACAATCAGGAAAAAAAGCTAATAAAAATAAAGAGAAAAATATTTCAAAAATATTGGATATTACACAGTACATCTTAGTGTAATCTATTGTAACAAAAGATATATTATGCGCTCGACAACGTTATCCAGGACTCGGAAGATAGCATCATTACATAGCAACTCGACAAGTAGATGGTGCCACCAACATACAGCCGCCAATTTCAACGAAAATATTTGCATACATATATGATACATGTGTACAGAAGTATTGCTCCACAGTGATAGTATTGGTAAAAAATATTAATTACTGCGAAAGATATTTTAATTATAGATGTCGGTAGCCATGATAATAATCTTAATAAAACAATTAAAACCGTTTTTTGTAAATTACAGATTATTTAGATTTTGTCAAATGATACATTAAAACAATGGCATAGCCACTTAATTGGCATAGCCAATTAAGCTAATTGGCATAGCCAATTAAGCAAGAGTGCTAATTTTAAATTAGCTTATATTTATTATAATTATCGTTAATCATTTGTTGAATACAATGAATGAATTTTATTTTGTTTTCATGTGACTTTAGTTGTAATTTTCAACCAAAGTTAACGGCGAATGTATTGTCGCGTCGGCAATGATTGAAAAATAATATTAGGTTTAGTAAAGTTCGTGTACAATGTTAGTAATACCTAGTCTTGCCATAAATACTGAAACATGGAAAAAAAATTTCTATTGCAAATAACATTTGTTACTTTTACAGTGTGTTAGTTTAATACATAAATATAAAACAATTTAAAATATAAAAAGCTTATTCGAACTGGTCTCCATTGGCTGTCATACAGTCCTTTAAACGTTGAGGCCAGTTATCAATAGAAGCATGCACTCTTTCCATGGGAAAATTCTTCACTGCCGATCGTACGGATTGTTTTAGGGACTCCAAATTATCATGGCGTTTAGAGCAAGCCTGAGCTCTCTAAAACTGACCATAAATCATAATCCAGCGGCTTAAGAACAGGACTAGACGACGGCCAGTCTTCAGCTCTGATGAAGTCCGAAACGTTCGTTTCCAACCAATATTGCGTAGACCGAGCTTTATGACCCGGCGCCGAGTCTTGCTGGAAGGACCATTCTTGGTTATTGTACATGATGTTGTTAAGGGGCTTCACTACCTTCTCAAGAATGGTATACACTTGTGCCGATGTTTTGATACCTTTCACAAAAGTATGGCTCAGTCACTACTTCATAGCTAATACCCCACCAAACCATCACTGAAGTCGGATAGTGCCCGCGTTGCACTTTGTCGACTAATTGGGAAGCTTGAGCATAAATACGGTCATTTTGTTAGTTAAAATGTTGCCCAATTGTAAAAATTTTCTCATCCGTAAACAAATTTTTTCTGTGACCTCCCTTAGCGTACCGCTTCAGTAGTTGTTTCGATTTTACCACCCTATTCTTTTTTAAATTATCAGTTAAGAAATGACTAGTACGTCTCTTATAGGCTGCAAGTCCTAAGTCATCTTTCAAAATACGCGACATGGTTCTAGGTGCTATCTTCATCTCCCGAGATAAAACCTTGTGCTTTCGGACAGGATTTCTTCGAATTCTTTCCCTTATTGCTTTGACCACCTTTTTCGTACGAACACTACGTGGACGGCCAGATCTTTTTCTGTCACAAACAGAGGAGCTCATTGTACCTTTTGTATTAATAGCTCGGTACACAAACATTTTACTAATACCAAGCGTATGGAGAGTTTTAAATATTGCATTTAACTCCATACCTACTTTGTGTAATGCAATCACAGCGATTCGGTTCTCTTTAACCCATCGATGTTATTACCCCACTCCATTTCAATATCGCAAAATATTGTACAATGTATTGGCGCCAAAATGAGAAAACTCGATGAACAATCATATAAAAATGACAGATTCCAAATTCAAATGTAATATTTTGTTTATTTTTAATTGTAACAGTATTTATGGCCTGACTAAGTATACCCTTGCCGAATATGTTCATCTGGTTCATGCATCTATTCTATACTGTAATCGGAATTCAGTGTATGTACTTGTTGCAAATGGCAGAAATCTTTTGCCTTACAATAAAAGCTTACCTACATGACTAAATAATTTAGGTACCTGCTTTCCGTGATATTCTATTTGGAAATTCTTGGCGGATTCCTGAGTAACTCTGCCACCAAAGTCCAGTTGGTAGACTTGGCTATTTTCGTTCCACATGGGCGCCTTGTTGTGCATAATCAGCTGCCGGCGGGAGTGCGCCGGGCTCTTCCGGCCATCGCTGCTGTTCGACTGACTGCTGTTTGACGGTGCGCCAGGAGCCATATTGCCCGCACGTTTTAACTGCATTATTTAAAATTATTTACATTAAATTTATTCGTTTGATAGGCATGAAGTTGTAGATAGATAAGATTGAAAATATAAATTATTATTAAATACATAATGTGCCCTTATGCAAGTATTACGAGGGGTGGTTCAAAAGTCTGCCACATGAAGTGGCAGGGTTATAGGAGATCGGACAACATTTCAAAAAGTGATTCAAATTAATCATAATTGATACATATCACGATAAAAATATTATTTCGAATAAATAAACCTTTAAAGAACTCAAAACTATGTCTAAGAAATAAAAAAAAACACGCGACGCGAGGCGAGCGTAACAGTTTTCAAAAGGGTTCTCAAATAAAGATAACGGACAGCAGAAGAAGACATGAAGTGTCGCTACTACTCCGGGTATCGTCGAAATAGTGAAATACGTAATACTGAAATAGGCTCGTTTGAATAAATTTTCTGCATATATTACGATTTTACGATGTAACGGTTTTTTATACTACCAAGGTGTAAACAAACATACGGCCTGCCTGATGGTAACAGTCACCGTAGCCTATGGACTTTTGCAACGCCAGGGGTGTCACTCGTACGTTGCCAGCCCTGACTTTATGTTATGTTATGAGAACTTCACACGTGTCATGACAAAATTCTAAATACGTACCAAGAATACTTCACCGCCGCAAAAGGAGCAACGAGTCGAGGCGTCCAAGGGCATTAACTGGTCACAGGTTCTAACGAACCCACTACGAATTGCGACTGGAGATCAAACCTATATGTATCGATATATGGTAGTTTTAAAACAACGATCGTGATTCTCTGCACTCCCAAAGGCCGATTGGTATAGAATGCTATTAGATTAAAGTTCGCCTAATGTATCAACATGTTGTGGTCAATAAAGTTTTTAAACAAATAAATAATCCTGGCTTCACTTTAACCTAGAGTTCAAACATTACTCTATTCAAACCGAAAGTTACAACACGCATATTCTATTAGAACGAGACGCGGTCGAGTCAAGTCATTAGATTTTCAGAAATCGCTGAACATTACAAAATTATTTTAGCATCGACATTTATGTATATATGAAAGTTGCTTTTGTATAGACATTCAAGATATTTTAAAGTGGGATACCTATGAGTATATAGTGTGACAGATGTAATACATATAAAAACGATGTGCCCGTTGTGTTCTGCCATAAATGCATATGTTACAGTTAAAACCAGTTTTTAGTTATTACGCGTTTTCTCTACTTAAAATTAGTTTTGTTAACTGTCGTTGTTAAAGTTAATATTTCCTAGTTATGACTAGAAGTTACTATTTCATACATGTATTTAAATTTTAGATAAAACTAGATCTAAGTTTGAACCTTAGCTAAAATTTTAAGATTATATATTAAGTATTACAGAAATTTGTTGGGGATTGAAAATATGTATATTGTTTATTAAAATATTTATTAATAATTCTTGGTTAATGTTAAACAAAAATAATCATCTTACGTAAAGTAACATCAGCATATAACAATAATGCCATAGCGACCATATTAATTTCAAGTAATTAAAAATATCAAATAAAGAAACGTCAAAAACAGCCCAATAAAAACAAACATGAAATGAAGTAAGTTTACGTACTTGTTATTACATGCCCAAGTATCGTGGTATTTTAAGTTACAAAGGTTGCCTTTTTTCTTACAGAGACATCAACATACCTGCTGAACAATTTATCGAGAATTCCATATTTTATTCCAATCTTGTAAAAACCTTGTTCATTCTTTTGAAGAACCACTCCAATAACATTAGGTAGATCTGCTTTTGCTCTGTCGACATCAAGAATTTGTATAATTACATTATCACCGTTTTTTACTGAAATGTGTATTAAATCTGAAGCCAGTATCATTCTCTTGGTTTGTTTTTCTAAGTTTTTATGAGCCATTTTTCGGGCTGCTATTATTTGTCGATTCACTTTTGCTACAATAACGACATCTATGTCATTTGCTTGTACTGTTAGTGACTACATTCAGAGAAGCTACAGCCTTGGGTCATCTTGACTGGCTTCTGCTGTAATTGGCGACTTTCCACTTGTACTAGAAGAACCTTTGTCTGGCTGCGGTTATAATTTGAGGCTGGTTACTGCAACTTGCTACAGACTCAGTTTCCGTTCGCTCGGTTTTCGTATTATCTGTAGTATTTATTTTATTTAAATCATTTTCGAGATCATCTTCATCACGTATATACGTATATCCTTAATAATATAATAATAACATCGAGGGGTAAAGTCGAAGTCATAAGCCCAACTCTCGGCCCTATACCAAATATCGCTTTGTATGCTGACTGTTTAATACCAGAATGAAGTGCCTGATTTTTCATAAACTGTACAAACCGAAGACCATTTGACCAATTTGTAGTATTGTTGTCTTGCGTCCAGGAAGCCAACATTTTTTCTATATCTTGCTTAGCCCTTTCAACAGACCCTTGGCTTTGGTTTTCCGTGGACACTTCCTCGGCTCTCTTGCTTTGCAGTGCGCGCAACAAAACAAATTTTGTTAAATGATCCTAGTACACCATTATAATCTTAAATCCGCGATCTTCTTGCGTTTGCATGTCGATTAGATCGACTTGGCAACGGCTGTTCATTTCAGAATGTAATAGGTTTTGAAACAAGCCCCCTTAATACATTTTTTACGCTGATAAGTTTCGCACATAAACAGAAAAATATTTATCGTTTCTAATGTTATGTTTGCATATTATCGCAAAGTCTCATTTTTTAGGAATTTTTCAGAAATTTTAATTTAATTATATCAAAATATTTCATCTACATTCAAGTAGTATTTCATGGGCTCTTTTCTTGTCACTAATTTTTGTATTCCACAAATATTAATAACCTTAACTCGCTTCAATCTTCTGTTCTGCTTCTAAGTTTTCTTGTTAGCTAATTGTGCTTCTTCGATTACATTCACTAAATTGTCGTAAGTTCCTTTTGTCATAATATTGAAGTGGTCTTCTTTTTTTCGTGTTCCCTTAGGTGAATTAGAATTAGAATTTTTAGACAGGTTATTAGAACCTGTCTAAAAATTCTTCTTTCCATCGCGTTCCCTGATTTAAGTTCGCCATGACAGATGCGTTTACGTCGATACGTGCTTACAGAATAATAACTACGTAGGACAGAGCGCAGCGCACGGGCCGCCGCCCGCGCGTGTTACGACTCCCTGCGCGTGGAATCAGATGATGTCTCTTGACTAATCCGAATAAAGCACGATGAACTTTGACCTCAGTTTAAACTGTTTTAACTGAATCAATTCGTCAAAACGCGTTTTGTCTAGTTACAACTAGTTTTCACCGATATTAATTTATGATCAGCAGATAATTGTAACAACCACCACTTATAAAATCTAGTTTTATCTAGAGAAAACGCGTTGTAACTAAAAACGGTTTTTAACTGTAACACATCCATTAATAAACTAACGATATCCTTAACAAGAGAAGAAAATAAGAGATAAAATATAATGAGTGCTTTATTTATTTTACACTTTGCTAAAAGATCGGACGGACGTTCCCATATCGTTATCCAAAGTGTAAAACTTAAGGTTTTATTTAAAAAGTTTTGTGTAAAGAAGATTGATTTTGATATTTTGTTATATATTTGTGGAGCAGAGCAGAATATACTTTTGTGAAGGGCTTTGAGTACGTCAAACGTAACATACATAAAGCTATAAAATAATGGGCAGAGCTGCGATAGCCAGCGGAGCCACATTACCCTCAAAATTGCCGTTTGGGGTAGACTGATGTCATCCAGCTAGCGTTTAGACGGTAATAGTGAGAAACTCCAAAATCGACACACTAATAGCTAACATATTGTAGTTTTGTATCCTTTAATTTGAAATTTAAATGTTCGTTGGTGAGGAAGAACGGTCCAAAATCGTTCCAATTAGAAAAAAAAACATATGGGAAAACGTATGGCCCGCCACTCTGCAGTGCAGAGTCTGCACTGCACTCCCATCAACAGAAAAAGTAACAGCACTCGTCGCTAGATGTCGTACAGGGTTCCATATATTTTAAAAAAATTAAAAAATTAAAAATAAAATATTTAAATATTTTTTAAATTTAAAAAATATTAGGTCTGCCTACACAGCTTGCTGTTATTTACTAGTTAGGTAGGTAACAGGTACCATTCATCACACCACTGTCCTTCTCAATGTAGAGCATTAATCAGTTTAAAATAAAATAGTGGGACGTAGCGTAACCTGATTAAATATGTACCTACATTATCGTTCTGTGATGTCGCACGATGATAGTGATGAATTTACTTTTTTTCACGAGCTCAGTGGCTCAGTCGTGAATGACGCGACTTTGAACATCAACGCTCGTGAGTTCAATTCCCACACAAGACAATCATTTTTTGCATGAACATATCTGTTTGTCTTGGTCTGAATGTTTTAAGAGAGGTAATGCATCAAACAGCCCTTGTGGAGAAGTACCTCCACCTCACACAAAACCGCAGCCAAATAACAACTCCCCAGGGGGTTGTTGTGTTCCTGCGTGTGAGTGAGGTAAGCTCCTAAGGAGCTGCTGTGTGAGCAGCAGAGGAGGTATCGCGCGAGTGATACTTAATGTATTACAAGCGTTAATAGGCTACAGTAACTTTTTTTTTTTATACCACTTCGGGAGGCATACAAGTATACGGCCCACCTGATGTAAAGCATCAAAGATCAAAGATGTAAAAATCAGGTGGGCCGTAGGCTTGTATGCCTCCCGAAGTGGTATAAAAAAAAAAACACACTTTGTTAAGTTGCTATGGAGAAAATGCAACCAAAGCATATAATGATATGAGAGGTGGACTGTAGATAATATGAATTCGACTCTCACCACGATTTTATTTGAGTCCTACCTAATTATTTTTTAGCGTTTAGTATATGTATCATTATTATGTTTCTTTACATTAAAACCATTAAATTATTTTTTTTATCTGTGGAATGTCCTCCGAATATTAAGCCCTATCTGAGAATTGAAGCAATGTGGTATACCCAGCAATGTCAATATAATGTAAATTTTTCACAAATTGTACAATAATTAAGTTTTACAATAAATTAATTACTGAAATACGTACATAAGTCAAATCCGATAAGACGAAAACACCTTTAGATAAAGGCTCACTGATTCTCGCCTATATATTCACGGGCTTCCATTAAAAGGGGAAATGCAACGACATTATTTCGCATTATTTGCCACTATATCAATTTATAAAAAAGTATTGATTTTTTCTATTTAAAAGGAAATTTTATGTTAATTATTTAGAGCTACGAGTACTTTGGACAATCAAACTATTAGATCTACATACTTGCAATTATTTTGTACGTATATTTTATGAAGCTCCCTTGAATATCTAGATTCTGGATTGATATAACTCCTATGGTGTTAATATTATAAACGTCTGAAAAGTGTAATTGTCATCATTGACTCACCATCAGAAATCTAGAGCGCTTCTAGTGAATTAACTACTATACATTGCACACTGTGTTAGCAGCAGTAGACACAACGCTTGAGAGAAACCTACTTCTGTTATATTACTTTAAAAGCGCGCGACATCATGTTAATTGGGGACAGATTAGTGCACGTCAAGTTTAACACTTTGACCTTTATACCATACAAATGTCGCACGTAATAAGAATTACTTACTATTAAACTTCCAGTGTTAAACGGGATCTACTCTTAGCTGTACCTCTTCATGAAATCCCTAGGTGACGCTTAAACTAATTTTAATTTATTATACATATATAACCCATAAAAAACAATATTCGTGTCCTTTGTTTGAATGTAAAAGAAGACATCTATCTATATATCTATCTATAACTTCACGCCAAATCCCTTGTGAGGTATGCAGAGATAACCGAGTGCTACGTGACTCGATCCTTACATATCTCACTCGCTTCTTTAACATTCTTTGCTCTTCTCATACACGCTCGCCGGTTTCTAGGGCTCCTGACATAAAAGAAGACATTATTCAAAATTATGTATTTACTAAATTGTAAAACATTATGTCCTTCGACATTATCGCTGTCGGAAAATCCCACTAAAAATATATTGGACCGGGCTTGTCTAGTGTTGTAACTGAGCCCCACTGACCCACTACTACATCCCTTATACACTATCCATTAAAGCGGGAAAGTGAAATAGATTTCGCTAAGACATAATACGACGAATATCTTGATTTATTGTTTTTTTTTATACTTATGGACGCCTTATAACGCCAGAGGCATCGTGCATTGTTTACCCTTCTTCGTATGTTCACCTTATTCCTAAGTTGCGCTTTTTGGAAGCTCTCCAGGTCCCTGTAGTTCTTGCTGTTCACTTCGTTGTATCCAGCTCCGTTAGAGTACTCGTCGTCGGAGCTCTCCGACGGCTTCTTGTTTCTTCTTCGGTTTAGGAGAGGCGAGTTGAGCAATTGTCTGGAAATAGATTAGATGCCAATTAATAAAGATTAATAACGAGTTATGACTAGTAACGTGTTTATTTTCTCAAACATGAATTATTAAAAATATATATGTATATGTTCACGCCAAGTCCCTTGCGTAAGCTCGCTCGAGCTTCTATTAAATGCAACTCCTGAAGTTCGACTTAAGACTTCTTTAATTAATTATAAATATACAAGTTTTCTGCTACTTTCGTACAATCGGTTGCAAGGCGAGATTGCGAGTGAATAATAAAAATGTATGATGGTAGGTCCATAATAACCAGCGCCTCGGTTATCACGTAGCAATAAATTTCATGTTTGCATCTTCGTTCCTACATATTGTCAGGCTTATTCCTCCTTTTCGTCTTTCCATTCTAAATATCTCACGCTCACATCACGTCATGTGACATACGCAGACTGCGGCATCATCATCATCAACTACATACAGCACTATTTACCTTTTTTTTTTTTTTGTGACGCGGGGAAATATGCGTTACGCACACCACCGGTGCCTGGGTGGCCTCCGGTGGTAGTGTGGGACTCCCCGTCGGCTGTCCGACGGTATACCCACTAAACAACCCCGCGAAATGCCATCGGCCGCGTTGGTGTGGTGCCCCGGATCTGTCAGCAACAGGGCACACAGCACTATTTACCTACCTAAACCATATTACTGCTGTAGATTTACCGTATTGGCGAGGCGGAGGAGTATCTATGTCTGCGCGGTGTGGGCGTGGTGGGCGTGCCAGGTGCAGGCAGCTGACTGCGCGCAGGCCGCGGGGATGTCGGCGCCGAGTTCACCTCGCGAATTACACCGCTCTCACGACTCTCTCTCCCTCCCGATTCCCGGGCCTCACGCCCGCTCCGCGCACCTCGACGCGTAGATCGCGACGCCAGCAGACGCAGCGCCAACTGCTCCAGGGAACCTAACACACATTGTTATGTTAGTATTTGTCTACTCGTATTATGAGTTTAAACAGGTCCGGGCTTAGAAATAGTTTTCTTTTATTAAATTGAATACATAATAACGACTGCGAACATTAAATGAAGAGAAGCGTAACTACCTATAAAGAAATATGCCCACATTAGATCGGTCTCACCTCTCTCGGTAAGGCTGTGTAAAATTTGATTGTTTGGAGTTGGGGTAGAGGCAGTAGGTAGTGGAACTACTGATCAGATTAAAAAAAATATTTTATAATGGGAAGTTATACAATTCCTAGGTTTTGTTTAAGATTTCAGTGCAAATATTAAAAAAAAACTCCACGCGAGCAGCAACTAGTGTCCAATAAGGGTCTACTTTTAAAATCTATATTTTTTAGGTGTTACACTTATCTCGTTTCAATAATATTCGCTGAAGATAATAAAGATATATAATTAATTATTTCAAAATATAAATAAATAGGCCCGGACCTATTTTGAACGAATGTTTGTAGTGCTTCAGTGCTGGTATGGTCACTTTCCACGTGATTTACATTGTGATTGGTAGTCGCTATGTCGTGGTCTGACCAAGGCGGAGCAATTAATAAATATATTGTATTAGTCTACCTACATGCAGGACGGTAAATAGAGCGTTGCTTTTATCTTGAAATGGCATTGCCTCAAGGAATATTTGGGCGGATGATGTGACCAATTCTACCACGTGGAACCACGACAGCTAATTAAATTAATAAAAGCAAGGTAATTATTTAACACTACACGCGACATGATTCGAATCTATTACTACTACGGAAATACATTACGAGATTTGGGAATTTGGACGAAGATTTAGAAAGTCACAAAAATCATAGGCAACCATAATTTTTCTAAGGAAACTACTAACTATTTTTCAAACTGTAGGTACCGAATTATGTATGCGGCATTATTCTTATTAACAAGTAGCCCAGCAAAACACAGAGGTTGGTGGGAAAACTGTATTTACATCACCTAGCTAGGGTCGGAGTGTTAACTCATGCATGTGCCGTGCTCAAGGAATCTACCTTACCAGCCCTAAAGCCGAAACAGATAGGACGTACCTTTAGTTGGTGATAAGAAGCGAGTGCGGTGGCATCGTGTTAAGCCAACCGTGTACCGGGCGGTCCGACCGGCCGTCTGCGAGGCACGCGCCGGCCGCACCCGGCCGGCGGGCGTGAGCGAAGCATCTACTCATAGTACTAACTATAATACTTGCTGTAGTCGGAGTCGCTGTCGGTGGGCGGCGCACGTGGAGGCGGCGGCGGCGGCGCGGGCACCGGCCGCGGCCCGCATGCCGCGCACACGTACTCTACGGGCGGCGCGGCTCGCGCGTCGTTTGGTGCTACCAGCCGGCACACGGTGCACACCGGGTAGTCGCGGCGCGCACCCCCACACGCGCCCGCGCCGCTCGCTGATGATCCACTGTTAAAGCGACCGCTCGAGTTGGCCAACGCTACATCGCCTCTCGACGGCGCTGAATCACCCTTTAGATTCCTAATGTTCTTTTCGGCAGCCATCGACATCTCGCTCGAGTCTAGGCTCCTTGATTTCCCGCACTTCTTAAGACTGGGAGTTTTAGTAGTCTCGGGTTGCCTGACGTCGGTGGTGCGGTGGTGCCGCCGCGGCCGCCTTTGTCTTTTGTTGTTGACAAGCACGAGGCGGCGAGGCGGCTCGCCGCGGAGTGCGGTCAGGCTGACCTGGGCGTGGAGCACTTGAGGATCGACCATGTCCAAGTAACCCACGCTACAGCTGCGTGTTATCGTGTCGTACACCGGCACGTTAGCGCAGACCGGACTGATTGGCACTACTGTGGTCGTCCGTTGCACTCTCATTTCGCGCCCCCTTTCCGCTATGTTGTATATAGTGGTATCGACGGGCGTTTCCTCGTCTATATACTTCAGGTCCTCTCCTTTCTGCAGGTTCTTTAACGTCTCCGCTCTCCTCGACATAGCATCCGGGTGCACCTCGTGTTCGTAGTTTTTGTTACAGAGCGATTTTAATATTCTAGTGTTCATATCGTACGAAGCCGCCTCGCCTCTACTGCAAATATTTTTACGCAACTTAGAGAGACAGTTGTCGGTGATATGAGCATCGCATTTCTTGATGGTGACCTGTCTGCTCGGCTCTAAACTTAAATTCAAACTAAACTGTTGTTCTATGTTGGGCAGGTTTCCTTTCAGCGATACGCTGTCTCCGCGAACGCTGTAGTCCGTTCTCCCTCCGCAGAAGTCGCCTCGGCCTCCACAAGTGACGGTCTGAGGAGACGGTCTTTCAAATATTATATCTGTGGGCGCCACAGCGTTCTTGGGGGATTGCAGCGTGGGCACGGAACTCTCGCACCTAAGAGGGGAGATAGCGTGCCTATTGGGCACAGCGGCGGTGTTGTTCACCCTCCTGTCGGCGGCCTGCGCCGCGTGCCGCACGGGCATCGAGTTGTAAACGTTTTCCGATACATTATTCATCGTGTCGTTGGTATCGATGTAGGGGAACTCCTCGTAGGACTCGGCCCGCGCCAGAGAGGGGCTGTTGGGGTTGTTATTGTTTGACGAATATGCGTCGCTTTGATTTATGTTGTTCGAATTGTTAATTCTTTCGTTGAGGGTTAGCTTTCTCCTTATGTTATTGTTGGTATGTGAGGGCGAATTATTAGAGCCGTTTGTTTGGAAAACCTCTTCTTCGTCTTCGGAGAATATGTTCGGATTAAATGTGGGGTCAGGCCCGACTGGATAATCGTCTCTCAGTTCCGTAATCATAAGGGTCATCTGTCTGGGTTGGAGGTGAAGCAATGAGGTTTTATAGGTGACTTGGCCTAAATTTGCAGGAACATTTTTTGCTAGCCCGTGCATTTTAAACTTAGTACCCCAAATGTTAGATGTTACTTCTACTAATCGCACGTCCTGAAAAAAAATGATTGATAGAGACACACATACTACTTAGAAATATTATCGATTAATGTAGTTAATAAAGGCACAATGTGATAAACAAGATGAAATGTGTAGATGTATATATTCATTGACATCAATGACCGGTAACGTGGCTGTACTATGCAGGTGTATGAGTTGCATACCTCGGGCAAAGAGTCGATGTAAGCCAGTTGGTCAGGTGTGTCATCCTTGTCGCTCGAGTTGCGTACCTTTCTCCGTTCGCGTGCTCGTCTTCGTCTCTGCAGACGTGGCGAACCGGAACAGCCTGTAATTTCATACATTAGGGGCATGTTAAGTGTCTTCGAATCAATCGTACATAGTTATGTTGATTATATTTATTATGAATGGCTACTGTATAGTAGCCATTTTATACGATGTTATCTGCAGATATTACGGCTAAATCAGAACTCAGCGGAAAAGAAATACTCACGTTGTAAATGAGAATTAGATCAAATCCATATAATACGAGTACCACGCAGTCGTAGGTAATTTCATTTTTAGGGTTCCGTACCTTAAAGGAAAAACGGAACCCTTATAGGGTCACTTTGTTGTCCGTCTGTCTGTCCATCTGTCAAAACCTTTTTCTCGAGTATGGGTGGAGCTATCACACTGAAATTAGTATTCAGGTTTATAACCCCTTCGAGAAGTGAAAAAATCAAACTTTTAAGTTAACGCAATTAAAAGATACGGCTGTTTATGCCATATTTTGACACTCGCAAGGGAATCAAAATCTATAGGGTACTTCCCGTTGACCTAGAATTATGAAATTTGGTAAGAAGCAATGTCATGTAGCACAAGTAAAGGAGAAAATCCGAAAACCGTAAATATTTTTATATTGAAATGTATATTCACAATGACCAAAGTGTGTCGAATTGTAGCGATATTGCGTACATTTAGATCCCTATTGTGATATCACGATCGAAGTTGATTTCTTATTTTCACAGAACTGAATCATTTCTGACGATGAGTGACAAGATACTGGGAAGATTTATTATTATTCTAGGGTTGACTTTGAACAGCTCCGCGCGGCCGTCTCAGGGTTCTGTTGCAGAACAATATGTATCGCGACTCGTAACGCAAAGTGCCTACACAGAGCGCGAGCCGCACACGTACCATATTGCCTACTTTTAACAATTTCGATAATTACCCATGGATCAGCCTCGAACTCATACATCACATCCATCCTGGCTCACACGAACATGGCCGTGTTTTTAACTTGATCTGTTGGAATAATTTACCGCACTGCTGCCATCGCTGATCGATGAGCTGTCCGTGGGGTGCCGCTGATCAATCATCATCAAATAAGTATACCATCCTCTCGGTCGCTGTCCTCGGAGGAGGTATCTCGGGTCGCGGGCGGGTGCAGCGCGGCGGCACGCCGTGCAGGCCGCGGCGTGCTGGATGATGCGCCGCCGCCGCTGCTAGATGAGCTACCGGCGCCGCTGCTACTGCTACTGCTGTTGCTGCTCGCGCGAACTACCGCACTCCCCACTGTCTCTGTACAACAATAGTATTTTAACTAAATTACACACTAAATTACAACAGTCGCGGCGGGGCTATGTGTGTGACTCCTAAAGTTGAAATACTACTCAGGAAAGAAAAGTTCTGCGCCTGTCTAGTTACGTGTACGCACCAGCTTTAAATATTAGATATCCTCCGATGCTAATTGAACCAAATCTCAAATTCCAGGGACGATTTGTCAATAGAATTTGAGAGACGACAGATTTCATTTGTAAGCAATATCTACAAGTTCCAACTGAAAACATGAATTAGCCATATTCTGGTTTCTTTTGTAGTTTTAAAGATAAAGAGATAAATATAAAAATTCTTTAGTTGCCTTTAAACCCTCACGGGCACTTAGGCACGTCTTACATTTTCAATATTATATCTTATCATTTTTTTAAAAAAAATATCTTTTTTAATATACCAGCATTTCAAATGACCATTAGCGAAGAAGAAATGCCAAAAGATACTTGCCAATACAGGTCTTTTTTTAGGGTTCCGTACCCAAAGGGTAAAACGGAACCCTATTACTGAGGCTCCGCTGTCCGTCCGTCCGTCCGTCTGTCACCAGGCTGTATCTCATGAACCGTGATAGTTAGACAGTTGAAATTTTCACAGATGATGTATTTCTATTGCCGCTATAACAACAAATACTAAAAAATAGAATAAAATAAATATTTAAGGGGACTCCCATACAACAAACGTGATTTTTTTGCTGTTTTTATAGATAATGGTACGGAACCCTTCGTGCGCGAGTCCGACTCGCACTTGGCCGATTTTTTTCAAATCATCTTATACATATTACAATAAATATAATGATATGAGTACACTCATATCATTATATTTATTGTAATATGTATAGTATAATATATAGTGATATCAAGTGGTACAATTAAAGTTATATTAATTCATGTGCTGAATCATTTCCATACATCTCTGTCAGTTAGATATTCATCGATTCTATAATAAACCTTCTTAAACAGAGTATTTTTGATGTGTCTTTTGAACATATTGTCAGGCAAGGACAGAACAGTTTCAGGTAATTCATTATAGAATCGAATACAATTTACCACAAAAGATCTATTAGTCTTAGCAAGCCGATGTACTGGCATACGCTATCTATTCCTGCTCCTAAAATTTTCAGTACATTTTGAAAACGAATTTATATTTTTACGAGCATACATTACTCATAAATAAATTGAGAGGTAACCGTGAGGATATTTCTTTAAATAGTTCTCTAAGTGATTCCCTGGATTCCATATTATAAATAGAGCGAAAGGCTCTCTTTTGTAATATGAAAATAGTTTCAATATCAGTCGCTCTTCCCCACAACAGTATACCATATCCATATGACATAATGCTGTGAAAGTAGCTGAAATAGACTAAGCGAGCGGTAGCCACATCCGTCAATTGTCTAATTCTCCTAACGGCATATGCGGCAGAGCTGAGCTTACTGGCCTGTTTATTTATGTGGGGGCCCTATTGCAATTTTGAGTCTATCGTAATTCCAAGAAATACAGTATCATTAATTTATTCTAGTATATTATTGTCAATGAAAACTTGTGTATTGGAAGACGCCACATTTGGAAGACTAAATTTTATACATTTGGTTTTAGTTGAATTTAACAAAAGATTATTGCATGTGAACCAATTTAGAATAGCAGATAGAACACTATTTACCTTGTCAATATTTTCGCACCGGCGAGCAACATTAAAAATTAAACAAGTGTCATGGATAAACAGTAGTATATCCGCCGTTTTCTGCACCATGTAGGGCAGATCATTTATATATACTAAAAATAAAAAGGGTCCCAATATAGAGCCCTGGGGCACCCCAATATTAACATTACTGCCTTTAGATTTGACCCCATTTATGTCAACAGTTTGTATTCTATTGTTTATGTAAGTTGCGATCAAATCATGGGCTTTACCTCTAACTCCATAATGGCACAGCTTGAGCAATAATGTCCGATGGTCGACACAATCAAAAGCTTTGGAGAGATCACAGAATACCCCAATAGCATCCTGGGATCTCTCCCATGCGCTAAGAACATGCTTGACCAATGCCACTCCCGCATCTGTAGTCGATTTACCTGCTGTAAATCCGTATTGTGCACTATGAAAAATTTCATTGTTCTTAAAATAGAGTTGTAATTGATCAAGCATTATCTTTTCGGATACTTTACTCAATACTGGCAAAATAGATATGGGTCTATAATTCCCCAGTTTACTTTTTTCACCAGACTTGAATAATGGAATTAATTTACTAAATTCATTAAGTCTGGGAACACACCCATATCTATACATTGATTAAAAATAAATGCCAAGTGTTAACAATTATTGACTCAATAATATAATAGAATACTTTTATGGTCATTCCCCAGTGATCTTCTGAGTTTTTAATGTTTAGTTGTTTAAAGGTTTTAATTATATCGCTTGATTGAATATGTGTAAATTGGAAAGCTCCATTCTTGGTTGTACATTCTCCTTTAATAACTTCGCGGCAACATGAGGAGATGAATTGAGGGAGTGGTAATATAAGGGATATTAGTGAAGTAGTCATCAAATAGATTTGCTACTTGTTTAGCAGCTGTTACAGTTTGATTATTATGTTTAATAGAATACTCATTATCCCGTGGTTTATTTTTACCTGTTTCCTTTTTAACAATATCCCATATAGCCTTTATTTTATTGGCGACTGCTTAATTTTGTTTTTAATATACATTGATTTTGCAACTTTGCACAATTTTTTAATGTTTTGGAATAATTTTTAACATATTTAACAAAGTCTGGGTCAAATCTATATGCCTTTTCTCCATATAATTCAAACATTTTGTTTCTACTTATCAATATACCTTTGTTGTTGCCCAATTATTAAACTTAAATTTATTTGTGGTATTAATCTTTTTATATTTGAATATGTTTTGGTACTCACTAGAGATAATGGTGTTTATTATATTAATTTACGTACAGTCCTTTACTTAACGTCATAAGAGGGATCCTTGTTACCTTCAGCTTGCGGGTCAAATATGACGAACTCTGGTCGGATCTTGCTGGTCCGTCGGCCCTTAAGTAGGGGCACCAATCCCCCGAGGTGCTCCAGGTAAAGCGTGTACGCGCCGGCCTCCTCGTCGTCGTGCCGCAGCATGGTGCAGTGCAGACGGCCACCCGCTGCCGGCGGACGGGACACGAACCACCGCAGCTCATTCGTCTCCGGCACATTACACTGTGTCAAATCAAATCAAATTTAATTTATTGCATAGTTACAGGTAATTTACAATATGATCTTAAAATTAATTTATGTATCGCTATAACTTGCCGTTTTGGCGTACAATATCTATAACTTTAAGCCAAATCCCTTGCGGGGTAGGTAGAGGGGACTGTGCGCTACGTGCCTCGATCCTTACACACCTCACTCGCTTCTTTAACATTTATTGCTCTTCTCATGCACGCTCGCCGGCTTCTAAGGCTCCTGACATCACCTTCTAATAGAACACGACCAATTTGGTCATGGTAGGTAAGCCTTCCTCGGCTCCTATATCCTTCCACTTTTGCGTTGTATATCTGCTTTGTCATTCTTAACATCTTGCATTTTTTCTACATGTCCGAACCAACAGAGCATGCCTCTTCTTATTTTAACATCGATGCTCTCTACGAATACGGTCTACAAGCGTTACGCCACAATTTTTGCGCAACGCTCGCATTTAGACCGTATATATCCTACTTTCATGCTCTCTCTGCCATACCCAGCTCTCGCTTCCATAAGTAGTCATTGGGACCAGCACTGTATTGTGTATAGCGAGCCGTGTCTTCTGGCTCAAATGTTTTACTGCATTAGCGGTGCACCTTCCATCCCTGCTGAAAGCGCATCCAAGATATACAATCTTATCCACTTCTTCCAACACTTCATCATCAACCGCAATCCTTACATTGGTTCTGGTTTACTTTTCTTTCAAATACCATAATCTTTGTTTTCTTCGCATTCAATAGTAAGCCTTCCTCTATAGTAAGTCTTTCTCCATACAATCGTCAATCATTATTGTGACCAGTGTTTGCAGTTCAGATGGTGTTTCTGCTATTATCACAACATCGTCTGAATCCTACATACGTTGACCTTATTTTCCGCAGACAACTATCGAGATACAGAATGAACAGCCTAGCAGATAGCATGCAACCCAGTTTGACACCAATTTTGACATTAAACCAGTGACATGCTACCATTTATCCGCACAATATGCTGAGCAATCCCTGTAAGTGGACTGCACAGCACGGAGCAGTGAACCGTCAATCCCATATCTTGGCAATATATCCGACAGTTACTTTCGCACAACCCTATCAAATGCTTTCGCACGATCCTCAAAACCGCAGAAAACCTTCTGCTCCATGGCCAGATGCTTCTCCACAATATTGCGCAGCGAGAAAACTTGATCCGTACATCCCCTTCCATTTCAGAATCCTGCCTGTGCCATCATTCCATCGGATTTCACCCACACTCTTCTTTCAATTACCTTTCCATATTTTGTTGTTGCTAAGCTGATCATACTGATGGCCCCATAGCTGGCGCAGTCTATGCGTCACCTCTTGCCTTTGGGACCCTCCCAATGGACTGGAGACGCGCAATCATCGTCATCCAGTTCTCCAACACAGATTGCTTAAGTACCAGAAGCCGTCCCGGACGTAAGTGCCACCTAGTTTGTAGTATCGATACCCGCTGCCTTTCCATTTGTCAAGCTTCGTATAGACCATTATACCTTCGTCGGACGCCGTCACCGTAAGCGTCAGACTCATTCTCAGTGCCAGTGTCCGAGGCATAGTCATATATTTCTTCAAAATATTCACTTCACCGTTCTATCACTTCTTGAGCGTTAGCAAGAATGATTGCATGTAACAGCATAAGTACGCATCAGACATCTGTTCTGCCGCTCTATCATATTTACTTCTCGGAAATAACTCGAGATTTTGCTTCGCAAGTACTGACAATTGACAACTTCATACATAAGTTTAAGTCAATGTCAGCTATCTGAGTTTCTTAGAGAGTGGTTTGCCTAGAACATTCGTAACCTAGAACTAAATAATGTGCAAGACACATAGCACTGACGCACGTCTGTGTATTAGGAATAAGTTGACAATATTTATGTAACTTTCGCAAAGCTACATAATACCGTTATGGAAGTGGAAAGTAGAAGTCAAATGGACTTGTGAAGAAGGTTAGTATGGAGCAAATTGAAAATATGTTCTAAACAGTACCTTCATCAGCAATTAATCATCATGCTTAGGCCGCATTACCCACTTGTAGATATTTATTTATATATTTTTGGGAATATTACAGACTCATGAATCAAGTACAGCATAAAAAAAAAATATATAAACCTAATATACGATCCTGTACTTTTCAGGTCGGCAAAGATTTTCAAGTCGCCGATAAATATAGGCCGAGGAGAGGAGACGTTCTATATGTAATGTATATCCTCATCTCACCCGTATAGTGTGTGCAAAGAGATTGGCGAGTGCTGGCTGCAGTCGCGGCGGTATTGGCAGTCGAGCGGCGAGTCGCGGCTCGCGCAGAGCCTGCGCTGCACGCACGCGCGCCAGCAGCTGCAGCGGTGCCACGACGCGCCACACGCGCGCTGTGCACACCGCGCCGCCCACGCCCACGAACAACCGCCGCGCCGCGTGTCCCCATGTCAACGCCGTTACACATGCCTACAAACATAAACACATATGTAGGATCAGGTTTTCAAATTTTTTTATCAACCAGTAAGGTTACTGTTGAAACTAATTCGAAAATATCAACATTGGATTTGTATTGTCACTCTATCACTGGAATTAGCGTGTAGAGCAATATTTCTAATCATTTTTGTCACGTGAATCCCTTGCCTATATATTTTTTGCTTTCCGTAGAACCCCTACCTAAGTAACGTTTTCATTTGATGGACCCTTACTTGTTGTAGGCGACCACGACGGGGTCGATATAGACCACGTTGGGAAGCACGGATCTAGAAAGTGAATCTACGGAAAGTGTTCCCAACTGGGGGTGTAACGCCTAAGGTGAACACGAATCAGATCAGATTTGTTGATGCCGAACATTGGTTAAAGTTAGCAAAGACCCTGGAACTCTACATACAGAATTAATAAAAAAGAATACGAGTCCAATGGCAATTCGTATATTCGCTAATGCTAACTCAAATACATTTATTTAGATTTAAAAAAACAATTTAAAACTTTCATCCTGACTTATCACGTAGTTAGAAAAGTTCCATTTCGATCCGTTTAGTAGATCCACATAAACAGCTTGAAACATTAGTATAATGGGATGGCATGTTAGTGGGGATCATGATATCTGATCTGTGAGTCTGAGTTGTGAGGTTTCTCTGTATAAAATCTATCTATATTTCCACGCCAGATCCCTTGAGTGTAGGCAGAGCGGACCGAGCACCACAAGGCGCGTTCCTTACGCACTTTAGTCGTTTCTTTAACGTACGTTTACGTAGATGTTTTCTAGTGCTCCTGATATCACCTTCTGATAAAATCAATTTGGTCGTAGTAAGTATATCCAAGTCGTTGTTGTTTCATCCCGTACTACTCGTTCTACATGGCCGCACAATCATTCAGAGCAACTCTCTTTCTTAAATCATTGGAGCAGCTGTATTAGGCCTACCATACTGTGATCTCTCACAGCAGAGGCTAAGTGAGCGGAGAGCACGACACCTACGCCTGCGCTGGCATGATGATGACGAGCACACTGCTGGTACAGACCGCAAAAAAAGTACGTAATTATGCCTCCATCTAAAAAAGAAATGTTCTTATTTTCCGTTGCCTATTTACCTAGTGGATATTAGTGGATCCAATTTAAGGCACATGAGTCTAATCTTGCCATTAGATAAATTTGGTCACATACAATTACATATGTAAACACAATATTGAAAATCTGATCGCGTTATTATTATTATTATGTTTACGAGTTACGCTAGTCGTTCAGGAAATTTGTTGTTAAAGGAAATGTCGCGTCGCCATTATAAAAAAATCCAAGTATGTAGAAAACAAAAATATCGACAGGTCTTCAAAAAAAATGGTCTTGCAAAGTAACTACACAAAAAAAAAATACGAGGACGTAACAAGAAACCTTCAATATGGTCACGTGGTAAAGGAAAATCCTGAAAATACCACTGAACCTTGCTATCGTTTTCTAAATGAAAAAGATAGGGTAGGGTGTCTGACATAAGACAGTTTTTCTAATGTCAAACGTACGTTCGTGAGTAATGCGTAGAGGTACGAACAATTGACATTGGGTTGTCGTTTCTTGTTTCAAAAATTTTCGTTTTTGTATCTTATCTCAAACTTAGTTTATAGTTTCAATTTTAAGTAGGTATATTTGTTGTCTTTGATTTTGTGAGCACTGTATCTCGTAGCTGAGGATTTTCCTGAATAAAAATAAATGGTAAATTTATTTTGTTTCATTTTGGTACTCGCAGTACACAATACAAAATAAATTCAGTAAGTAAATATAAACAAACAAAATAAATTCAGTAAATAAATATAAAAACGAATGTTAAGTATCAATATAGTAAATATATCAAACTATGTCAGTGGATAGTTTTAAACACATACTAATTTATCCTTGTATTTTTCTAAAGTATAAGTAATAAAATTAATATTCCTTGATCATTCCGTAATATACAATTTTATATAATATAAAAATAGAAACCAAAATCCAATGATCTAAACTAACCTGTGTGTAGGGAATCGGCACAGTGTAGATTAAGATCCCGATGTCCGAATAGAATTTCACCACGTTCTTGTACGGAGGTGAATCAGGAGGCTCGTCCGCATCTGTACCGTTACCAAAATAATCTATATAAGCCATAGAAAAGAACTACTAGCGTTTACGTCGGTCGCCCCGTTTCCTCGCCCTGGGGTGATCGCCTCCGATAAAGCCTCAAAAGTCTTACCGGCTGAAGGCAACCCCTAGGTCGTGTTTCGTCAGTAAGAGTTTTCGTCACATAACCCGTACGGCCTCGTAAGGGTATTCTGAGAATTCACCACCTCGCTCCCTCGCATTGTCCAGAGGGTGCCCCCTCAGAAGAATGACTAAGGCACGCTTTCAGTGACTTTGTCCTGTGGGTCGTCACGTCACCCACAAAAGAAGAAAAAAGTCACGTTTACGTCGAGTGTAAAATTTAAAAATACTGCTAGCGCCAGCACTAAAATCCTAGTGTGTGAACGAATTACATTACTTATCCCAATGGAACAAATAATATTAATGATATAAAAATAAAAGCTCAAGGTGGGCTTATAATTTTCATTTTGAATAATTTTAATGCTGACTTAGTGAAATAAAAATATATTCTGTTTTTGTGACATATTTTTTTTGGTACCTGCTGATTGATAATTTTCCTTTTATTTTTTTGTACCACTAAGGTACCAAACAAACATACGGCCTGCTGTGGTAAACAGTCACCGTTGCCTATGGACATTTGCAACACCAGGGGTGTCATGCGTTGCCGACCCTACTTGTTCATGAACTACGATTTTTAGAGGTGGCGTTAGTATTATACGTGTATCGCTTTAGACGTAACAAATAATTCAGAGAGCTCTGTTTTGAAATCAATATTTAAGTATACATTATTCTTGTCATTAATAATGTATGTAACTAAATAATGTACGTATAATAGATTTCAATGCCAGGCTGATTTCCCAGCAGAGCATGAAATAGCGCCATTAGGTTCGAATCAATCTAAACAAAGCTCGCAAATTGTGTGCATATTTCATTACCTAGGTACTCCTTTTATTCCATACATAGTATCTAGATACATAAAACAGTTGGCGTTGTGTTGCAGCCCATCGTGTGTGTCGTATACGAGACCCTTGGCCTATAAACTTTCATAGTGGTCGTAAATCTCCTTGCGGATTGAAAAGCGAGGCTCCGCCTTCACGTCGTTTATCAAATAGAATAGGTGCCGACGCATTCGCATTTAAAAGGAGTATTGAAGCGATCGTCTCACTTAGTAAGCATTGTTAGGTTCTAACTCGTTTCACAATGTCGACGTCCTTTTCAATAATACATTATAATGTTGAAATTAAGTTTATGCCATAAGTACATACACAAACAAATAGATTGGCGCATTTCAATCCTACTAATATTATAAATGCGAAAGTTTGTATGTATGGATGGATGTTTGTTGCTCTTTCACACTTAAAAGACTGAGCGGATTTTAATGAAATTTGGCACGTAGATAGATTATGATCTGGATTATAGGCTACGTTATTTGACTCCACGCGGGCGGAGCCGCGGGCAGCAGCTAGTAGTGTATAAAGGTACTGTTTCAAATGAAGTCAAATTTACACAGTTACCCTGCTACTGATGCAGTACCTAACGAAATTGAAAGAATCTGAATGAAACCTTGTAAAATTGTTTTTAACAAGATTTCATTACGTTGTAAAGTAACCTCGTACGGTGCCAAAATGTTAAAGATTGCCTAATTATAATTATTTTTCGACAAAGATATTCGGGACCTAGGGTTAATATTTGATAATAAGTTTGACTTCCATAAGCACGTGACGGAAACCTGTAAGGCTGCAAACAATACTCTAGGATTCATAATTAGACGAGCTCGGTGGCTCAGTCGTGAAAGACGTGACTTTGACACCACCGCTCGTGGGTTCAATTTCCACAGAAGACAAACATTTGTATGCATGAAGATGTCTGTTTGCCTTGGTCTGGATGTTTTAAGAGAGGTAGGGCGCATCAAAGCAGCCCGTCTGGGGGAAGTACCTCCGCCTCACTGAAAACCGCAGCCAAATGACAGCTCCCTAGAAGGTTGTTGTGTTCCTGCGTGTGAGTGAGGTCACCTGTAAACTCCTAAGGAGTTGCTGTGTAAGCAGCAGAGGAGGCATCGCGCGAGTGATATATGTTACACGCGTTAATAGGCTATGGTTACTGCTTTACATCAGGTGGACCGTACGCTTGTATGCCTCCCGACGTTGTATACAAAAAGAAAATTAGAACTATCAGAATTTAAGAACGCGGAGGTAGCAATATTATATGTTGCCTATATTCGAAGCAAAGTCTGGGCTGTAATTTGGGATCCTTACGAGAGGAAATATAGTCTTATAAATATAACGGAAATTTACTCGTTGGATGTACAAAAAATGTTACGGCTACTATCCCTTTCTGTACGGTGTTAGAATTTAGGAAAAAACGACTTCTCAATAAATATTATCTTTCTATATTACACCTTTAAGTTAGCTGATTACACCACAAAAATAACAGTCCTTCGGTGTTCGCGCAAGTAGGTCTGTTGGTGCACCCGCGTATCCTTGGTACGCGATGGACGCCGCGCCGCCGGCCACTCTTGCGCACAGTACACGTGGTCATCGCGCCCACGACACGTGCTTGATTTGTCGATAGCTTAAGAAGTTTTTTGACTGGAGTTACAACGTTTCTTGATTGAAGAGCGTTAGCCGCTCTCTGGAGCCTATCCGATATGTTGGATTTGGCTCGTTCGGAAGTGTAAAGTGCCGTATCATCGGCGAAGAGGGCTAGCTCCACGAAGGGAGTCTTGGGAACATCGTTGGTGTACAACGTGTATAGGATAGGACCGAGCACCGAGCCTTGAGGGACCCCGGCTCGGATAGGATGCGGCCTCGAGAGAGTGCCGTGGACTCTGATGCGGAGGGAGCGGTTTGACAAGTACTCTCGTAAGATGTGCACGAGACTGTCTGGCACTTCCATTTGGTGTAGCTTATATATTAAGCCATTGTGCCAGACTTTGTCAAACGTTTTCGCGACGTCGAAAAACAGGGCACCGGTATGACCCCTCTCGGGGGCCCTTAGGCTGTCGTTTAACTTTCTTTTCTAGGCTGTGGCGCCTCACGCCCGCCTCTCTAGTCCGGTGACGTAGTAACAGCCCACTCGGGGCTAACTACATAGTCAGCTCAATTAAAAAAAGACAGTCGCCCAGAACTATTCGCAGCTGCTACTTGTGTTTCGCGACTTTCGTTCGGTAACTACATTATTTTTGGCCATTACTACGTGTTACAAATTCGTGTTTTCTCGGGATGCCGCGTATTAATGAATTCTCCCGGCACACATTGCCGACATCCACTTTTATTAGGAGTGGCTCGAGGAAGTAGCAGAGCTGTGCGTGCAGCTTACATAGCTGCGTTTCCAAATAGGCGACCGGTGCGATCTGCCCGCAACTTCCAGGAAGTCCATAGAACATTAGCCAATACTGGACTTGGATCAGGAAGAGGTCGCCGTGAGCCTGAAGTAATTATTGATGTGACTATCGAAGAAGCAGTATTGAGGGATTTATTTGCTGATCCAACCATCAGTACTAGACGCCTAGCTCTGCGTCACGGAATTTCGCAAATGTCAGCGGGGCGCATTTTAATAAAAGAAGAACTGCATCCTTATCACTATCAAAGGGTACAGCATCTACATGAAGACGTAGCTTGGCGTCCAAGGTGCGTCATGTCTACTTGGATCCAAAGGAAAACTAGAGAAAACCCCGAGTTTCTAAAAAAAATTCTATGGCTGGCCGAAGCGGCATTTAGTAGTGAGGGAATAACTAACTGCCGAAATTTACACAAATGTTTCGTTTCAGTCTTGGGTTTTCTCCTTTAAGGCACAAAGGAGAAAACGCACAAAGGAGAAAACCCAAGACTGAAACGATCTTCGATTTTTCAAGTCAAGTTTTCGATTAACATTTGGGCTGATCTTATCGATGACATTTTAATTGGACCAGTCATATTGCCGAAAACGTTGACCAGCGAAACATTTTTGAAATGAACTTCCTTTATTGCTGGAGAATGTGCCACTGTCTTTGCGTCGAAGGATGTATTTGCAGATGGATGGTTGTCCTGCCCATTACGCCAGAGATGTAAGATCGTTTTTAGATGAAAATTATTCCAATAGATAAATGGACCGGCAAGGACCTGTAGGGTGCGTGCGCGCCTTGCCACCTTGCGCGTTCTCCCGATCTGTCGCCGCTTGACTACTTTCTATGGGGGACCATGAAGGAACTCGTATACAGCATCCCTATCAACAGTGAGGCCGATTTGCATGACCGCATATTAAACTGTGCGAATGATACTCGCAATGACCCCGATATGATAAGGAGAGCGACGCAGCAAATTTTGCTTCGCACGACATTGTGCTTGCAACAAAGAGGTGGACATTTTGAAAACTTGATGCACTAGTTTTTCTGAAATAATAAATGACTTTAATTTACTTTTTGTCTCATTTATTACCATAAATAAAGCATTCACAATAAATGGTGCGTTCATAGTGCCTTTCTTTACCAGTTGATAGCAAGTTATAAACAGGGTGTTTTTACCATTAGAAAGCCTATACGATATAGAATAACTTAAAGTAATAAAAATGTAGGTAAAGTGGACGTTTTATTGAGATTTTTACAATTATTTTGAAAAATCATAAAAAATCTAGTTTTTTTTTAATACATCTTTTATCAGATCGAGGTCTGTTCACACTGTATTTTCACGAAACATGACACCTACCTGAAGTACGTACTCACTGAGTACCAAAATTTGTTCTGCATACACATCACCAAAATCGTGGAATCTAATGTGTAGGAAATTTTATTCTTGGTTATAATAATGTTTTCGCAATATGTTAGGAAATAATAATATGCGAAATATGTTATGATATGTATATGAATTGCATGTCCTTTATCAAAGTTTTTACTTAAATCACCATTCTGTTTTATTCTATCATATCGTTACGATCCGAGTTGCTGACAATTTTTCTGAGTTAAATAATGTTGAATTATTTAACTCAGAAAAATTGTCAACAACTCGGATTCACATTATTACGGCAGTGTCAGTAGGCACTTCCGAAAAAAAATGGTAACTATTAACATATATAATCGAACAAGTAAATTAATATCACGGTGTTTCTTAAAACTTGGATATAATGCTATAGCTGTACTGGTTCTTTCATAAGACAGTTACATTTACAATTACAAGACAACAAAATATAACAGGGACGCAATATTACTGTGAAATCCATTATTTTTCTCCGTGTCACGTTGGGTGAAATTTGTTACTTATGGTTATAATTTAAGGTATCTACTTCCCCTTTGTGTTCCTATCGTTTTGTTAAATCTTCTAAAGTATCTTGAGAGTATCTACACATCTTATTCATATATTTTCAACAATAAACGAAGTTTTATTTGTCTTGTTGTATTTGTCGATCTACTCACCAGGTAACAGTGTACCAGCAACAGCGAGCAGTTCCCTCGAGTTGGCCCACTCCATTGCAAGGGTGTTGCCCCTCAGCTCCGTTCGTATTCTCACCGGGGACACGTCGTCGTGCCCACGCAGAAGTACTATTTCCCCGTTGCCGAGGGCCACCGCTAACACATGTCCGCCATTGTTCTCTGAACCCTCTTCGCCCTCCTCCATCTTGAATTTTTCACACGACCACGCCATTGAGGTTATACCCCCCTCCGCTACGAGTTGCACCTGAATAAAAGTTAACACCATTAGAAAAAATAATATTCTAAGTCTAAAACCACACCCCCAATATTAGTTTCAAACTCAGTATACGCTCACGCATATTTAACTTGAGACTAGATTGAATCATGGCAGGTGGGTAATTCATTTTCCGGAACATTCCAATCAATAATAAAACCATCAATCAACGTTGAGCGATCTCATTGCTGTGTAATTAAGGGTACGCTGACAAATCTGTAGGTACCTATTATAGAGTGTATCTTGATTACATTTCATAGTTTCAATACAACAGCTCTTCACCTGCGATACCATGGCGCCGTGAACATCCATAACCACAAGTTGTGCAGAGGCAGTTCCGAGATAGACTTGATTGTCGTCAGGAGTCCAGCATCCGCAGGTGATTCTCGCGTCAAGAGACAGCATGGAGGACCAGTAGCGCTGACCGGCAACAGAACCAACCAGCACGAATCCATCCTGAACACAAAATATGTTACCTATATATTTATCTGTACTAAATGTAGAATTTCTTATTATACAAATAGGTATCTTTGAAGCGGTAATGGGCGATGTGTGCGCCATTGAAGGCGTTACATAAAGATTCTCGACCCTTTGACGTAAAGCTCACATACTTATAAATAGATAACAAGGTTAAGGGGTCTCTTACGAATTTCACCTACTCATAAACCGACTTTCTTAGAATCTAACCTACTCCGCTTGAAGCTTTTTACATAGTCGGATGACACACAAACGCCTGATGTGAAGCCGTTACCGCAATCTATGGACTCTTGCAATATGAGAAGAATTATTGAGCTTTTCATTGCGCACCGCTGCTAGCTCAGCAATATATAAAGAACTTCCTTGTAAGTTACTCATTCACTGGAGTACAACAACCCTCTAATGAAAGTGTTATTTGAGTGCAGTGTTAAATAACACGCAGATATTCCCCAGTCAGGCTGCTGCTTACTAAATGCAGAGTTATGATAGAAGTTAGAAGTATTATATAGACAGATCCACCTGTATAATACATAATACTCTTTTTAAGCGATTTCAAAAAGGATGAGGTTCTAAAATCGACTGGTATATTTTAGGTGTATGTTACGCTATATTTTCGTTAATTGTAAAGATTTTGACAATCTTTTTTTATTGGGAAAGAAATACGATTTAGCGCACGAATCGGGTTTTGGATCTCATTAGTAAATGGGGTTCCAATAACCTGGTTGAGTTTAATGCTGAGAAAACTCAGGTTTACGCGTTTACAACAAAAATGTCCCCCTTCCTTCCCACTCCCAGTCTTCAGGGTGCTTTCCTCAGTATGCGTGATAGCCTGAATATGCTGGGTATGGGTATTCATTGCGACCTTAACCAGCGTTATTACATCGAGAGCCTCATCTCAACAGCCTCAAGAAAGCTCGGAGTCCTGAACAGGGGCGCCAGTTCTTCACGCCGGACCAACTTTGTCTGCTTTATAAGACACAAGTTCGGGCCTGCGTGGAGTATTGCTCGCATCTCTGGGACGGCTCCGCACAGTATCTTCTTGAGGCTCTCGATAGGTTGCAGCGACGGGCTATCCGCATAATTGACGACGAAGAGGTCACCAAAAACCTAGAACCTCTTCAACTCCGTAGGGACATAGGCTCTCTAAGCGTATTTTACCGCCTTTACCATGGCGAGTGCTCTGAAGAACTGTTTTCCCTTATCCCACCCTCACCCTTCCGTCATAGAACCACACGTGCGGGCTTGCGATGTCATAGTTCCACGGTTGAGAATATCTCTTCGCGTACCAAAAAGTTCGGCAACTCACATCTTTGTCGTACCATTAAAAAGTGGAACGCCTTGCCTGCACATGTGTTCCCTCCTTCCTACAATATGGGATCCTTCAAACGAAGCGTGAAGAAGCATTTTGCGGGTCAGCATGGCAGCGTCAACTGACAGGATACGGGATGTAGTATGTTGTCAGTTGCAGTTGCGATTTGGGTTCCTCTTTCGCTTCGTTCAGCAAAGAGGGGCCACTATGCTGAACTAATTTAAAAAAAAAATAAAAAAAACGATTGGTCCGAATTCATCGCGGTCAATTTTTGGATCTTCATAATTACTTTTTAAAAAGTTTAATCCACCTACACACCTCACGAGTTTAGTTAAGTCTCTCAAACTTCTACCAACATCCTGTATAGCTTAGCGCTACCCTTCTTCCTACAAAACCTCTCTTGTAGGAAGGGCAGGTAGGGCGTACCACATGCACACAAGGTAGGTACTCTAAAAGGTGATAGTGACTCATTTACACTCCAAAAGATCTACGCATCTTACAATGAAATTTGACATATTCTCAAGTTACATGTCATTTCCCAAATTACATGTGCCTAACTTTTGTTAACGATACTTACCTAAGTAAAGACTTTAGAAACAAGACGTATTACAAGTAAGTTTGTTCTAGTACCTTCCAGCTCACAGTACAAACTAACCCACAAATGCAAGCTAAAGTTCCGTACAGGTCCCCCAAATAGTTAAACAAAGGCCTGCTTCAGTGCGATACGGCTGTAAATCTGGTGCCAACTGGCAATGGCACTACTAATGGTATGTTCTAACAGAAACGCAATGACATTTGTCCTCTGATGTGCCTTTGTGCATAGAACGTACGTAACGTACTATTCCATATGAATTGATGTAACTAATTAGTATTTCGAAACATTCAAATTTAAATTAAAAAATAAATACTTAATATAATATCGCATTGATATCCCCTGGAGCGGGTCACGGCGGTATTATTACATATAGGCGGTCACTGTATGTACATACGCGTACAGGCACCTTCGAAAAGACTGTATGTAATGTTGTACGGGTGTACAACATTGGATCCTTATCCCCGCGCACGCTTATAAAATGACCGGGATTAATACCCATGAGTGGAAAGACATAATAATATAGATAGGGCAGCTTGTGGCGAGCTGTTGGTGCGTAACGACACCACGGGTACCCGAGTGCTCCAGAGAGTCGATCAGGGCCTTCGTCTCCGGTGTGTCTTCATCGGTCGGAGTGGAAAGTCAAGAAGGCCCGCAGCACTCTCAGCTCTGGCTTGCCTTCATTGGCCGTCCAGAGAGGAGTCGATAGAGTATATTGCTCTAGCAGGTGATATGCTCCAGGGGTGGAAGTGTTAAAGGGCATAACGCCGTGAGTAACTTCGGAGAAAGCGCAGCACACCTCTCGACACCCCTGAGTCACTCACATCGGTGTTGCCCCCGGCCGACTTTCTCTGGCATTTCGGGGGGTCCATCTAGTGAGTGGCGAGCCACCGCCTGCCGGAAGTAACATCAGATATGATAGTTATGGCAGGTGTCCGTCCCTCTTCTGTAATAGCCCAGTACTAATAATCCCTCCAGGCCTCATTTTAATAGCCCAATAATTTCCAACACATTTGCAATAGTCCCAACAACTGCCGTGACCTGGTTCATGGGTATATTGTCACAATTATCCTATATCCCCTGGACAAGGTCACGGCGGCTATACAACATTATATAAAGCTTCTCAAAGCGGCCTCACGCGTTGGATCCTTATCCCCGCGCACGCCTACCAAATGACCGGGATAATACCCGTGAATCAAAATAATATAATATATAAGCAATAATATAAAAATAATATAAAAGTGAAAAATAGACGAGTAACGTATGAATGATCTCTAAAACAAAGGTTTCGTATACAACTATCAATCAGGGTGTGCCAATAACAGAACATAAATTTCGAGGCTGTCCCGAAAGATTTTATCCCTTCATAGGGCGTTGTCGGTCATCGTGCAGTGATGTTATAATAAATTGGATCGCATCGCCACCCGACCGCTGAATTGGTCGTGCCTAACATATTTCTCGCGGCCGAGATTGAAAACGCTCAATTCCTTTTAATACCATGCAAATCACGTACAGCTTTACACGCCTCCCGAAAGGGCAAATATTTGAGGACCAACAGCGGTTTTTATTAATATTCCATCTATCAATATTTTGGTACATATGCTCATTTTCATTAGCAAGAAAACTCGATGAATACTAATGTAATGTAAGTGCTGCAGTGATTGTATCTTCAAAATACAACAATATCATTATCATTATTTGTAATTTATAATTTGTTTGTAATCATGTATGTATATTAAATAATCATGTTCGCAACATTCTTTTTTAATCCCAAGTCCTTTGATCACCCACCCATTGTAACTCATTTCATAAAGTCCCGCCTATTTAAAACATGTCATTCCGATAGTCAAGGAAATAATTCGAAATGCCAGAATTTCCGTCGCCTCTTCTTTGTCAAATCTTATATTAAACTTTATATTTTACTTTATATTTTACTTGTATCATGCTGTGCTGATACAAGTATTAAAATGATAGCTTTTTCGCAGTCATCTATTATGTTATTACGTGAATGCTATCATTTTAATACATGTATCACGCTTGTAATGATAATCTTATTTATAGCTATTTTAATATAGACTAATTCACTGATTCATCAACGCCGAGGCCAAACCCTTGAACCTAGAAAGCTCAAATTTTGCATAGAGGTTACTTTTGTAAAGGTTGCGAGAGAAAAGAGAGGATTTTTTGAAATTCAACAACTAAGGGGGTGAAAAGGAGATTAACAGTTCGTATGGAGCAGATATATATTTTTTGAAGTTAGTAACTTAAAACTTTGTACATATGCTCTCTATTAGAATACAAAAAAGTGGTTTCAGCGTTTTCAAAAATTCAACCCTCAGCGAGGTGAGGCGAGATGAAAAGGAGGTTGAAATCAGGGGGCACGGCAGTGGCCCCGCCAAGTCGAGCGCGAAGCAAACACTGCCGTACCATCCTTTACTGGAACCATTTCGCCGCATTTTCAGGCCCCTATTTGAGAACCTCTGGATAAGACCAGGACGCAGAAATTTTCGTCATCCAGTAAGCTATAATCACATACTTAAAATCCAAAATTTCAAGTCTGTAGGTCATTTAGTTCCGAAGTTAAGCGAAAGCAAAGTTTCGCATTTATGACACTCACTCATGATCATCAAAATAGAACTAGTACTTCCCATAGACTCCGAGAGCTGAAATTTGGTACAGAGTTAGGCTTTAATGGCCACATAAAGGGAAAACTATAAAAACTAGGATAATCGAAGATCTGGAGTACCTGGTGACCCTGATTAGAAAACACAAGAGCCCAACCAAACTATTAGAGATCGACATACCGCCTTTACAAAAAATGTTCAACTTGGTGAGCCGCTTCATTTGATGTCAAAAATCGAAGGTCTGAAGTATCTGATGAAGAACCCTCAGCTGGTCTCAGCTGTATTAGAGATATGGTAATGCCCCTTTCTACTATGAGAAAAAAACTGTGTCAAATAAGAAAATCTAATAAAATAATCAATATGTCCACGTTTCTACAAAAAGAAGTGAAATCCCACCAAAAACATTCTGTAAAAAACTAGCCAAGTCTCGACGGAGCTGCTTGTTTATCTCTAAAAAGTAATGAAATCTAGACAAAGTCGTGCCAAGTCTAAGGTTCCTTACTGCGATTTCTTTATTATTATAGTTAATGTTGTGTGACTTGGCCGTTGAAAATTCTTTATACGTTAGTGGGTACAAGTCAATTTTTTGTTTACACGTAATGTTATATCTGTTGTAACTAATCAACGTTTTCCAAGTGGCAATTTTCCATCGTCAATGGGTAGCGGTTCTGGCGACAGATTGGTGCAATGGTGTCATGGAGCAGCTGGTTTTGTACCCTTGTGTACCCTTCAATTCTAAAATTCTTAAAATCAACACGTCTGACACCAAATAATGATTATTTTTAATTACATTCTAAATAAATACTTAATTGTCTATAATTGAATTCTAAATAAGTAACTAAATACTAAGTAAGTTTTAAACTGCTGTAGGTACTATACCTCAATTTAATATATGATCTAATGAAATCTAAATTTTATATAGACACCTTCAGAAGCTAATGTATCTTGTTGCTCTAACCTCTATAGTTAGAGCATCTGTTGGCATAACCTACATTATGTTAACATTGATTTTGTTCTCTACCGGATTACATAGCTTTTGTTGTTTTGTTCACTATATTTCTTTTGGGATTATCTACAGGAGCGGATAACAACTCCTTAAAAATAAGCCTAATTCTTCGAGCGGTTGATAACTCGTCAAATTAGCCATTATGAAATATACAGCCTAACCTAGCTACTATTCTGTCCTAGCTTCTTCTAATTCATTGATAGATTCTATTAAAAATCTACAATTGTTATGTGTGATTGTTTTAGTGACTACTAAGCTACTCGTAAAATACTCTGTATGTTAGGATGCAATGGCTCCAACTACATAGTGTCATTCATCAGTCTTGCACTATCGGCCGCTTTTATAAGGCCCTCTTTCGTGTAGGATGTTAGATGTATATATTAATCCATTATTGTATTTATTAATACAAAATATTATTATTACCTACTAAAATATATACATAGGTGTTACAGTGCAGCATAAGTTCCATTCTATTTTTTAATAGTTTAGACATGCAAATATATAATTTTACACAATGTTATAACCAAAAAATGTTTTACTCTACTTTCAAAGTTGAAATGAAAATGTCATAAATAAATTGGGAAATCGAATTTCATAACCAATTACTATCAGCGCTGTTATGATTCTAGTAAGTCTCCTCCATATAAACATAAAAACCTTGTAAGAATATTCCTGGAGCAAATTAGCCACAAAACTGCTATTAAGAATCAATCTAGGGGGTTTTTGGTAACACGTGCGTTAAATTCAGCCTCGGCTCCCTCCACCGTTGCTACTCTGGCTGCTCCGGTCGTCTCTGTTGCAGAGACTGCTGTCTCGCCTGCACGTGGTGCACTTAGTTAACTTACCAGTGACTCTACGAAAGTGACCTTATTAGTAAGTTCCTGAAGTAAAACTCGCCTTGCTATCATTCAGGGTGTATTAACACTAACATTTTACGGCATGTAGGTACGGCAGTGAGACATGGGTATGGCAGAAGAAGCATGAAAGTAGGGTGAATGTCGTAATAATGAAAGCAGTGATGAGTATGTGTGGAGTTGATATGAGATGAGAGAATGATTGATAGGTAGAATAAGGAATAGCATGATACGAGAACTGTGTGGAATGAAATATAAGAAAGTGGCAAAAATTTTAAAGGGTTTGGTCATTTAGAAAGAATAAATGACAAAAGAGTTGCGAAAGAAGTGTATCGGGTAAAGTTAAAGGAGATGTCGATAGTGGCCGCCCTAGACACATATAGATTGGTGATGTGTTGAAAAAGGGCCAAATCAAAAGCATCCAAAACCGAAGAGCATGCATGAGGAGATTGATGAGTGTGGAAGAAGCAAGGAACGATCTTTGGATCGATGCACCTAACGATTCATAATCTCTGCCAATGGGAGAGAAGCATGATGATATGTATGTTTTCCTGTATGTTATATGTATGTTTTACTGATGATATGTATGTTCTGTATTTTATTTATTTACATGAATAAAATGTATTTAACAAGTTGTATATATTTAAATTAAGTCGCAAGTGTACTCGGGCCTCGAGCCCAAGATATTTTCTCTGTCGCCAGTCCCGATGTCTCATTAGATAGACAAAAGCATTGCGACATTTATTGACGCTCACTCATACATATCCGTTATACTGAGCCTATGTAGGTACATATCATATTACTAGATACCACTAGGCATTATTTAGGTCACCTAGCTACCCGAAATAACATAGCAAGTAGGTATAAAACTTAAAAGGTCTAATTAATCCTTTAGCCTCTGAATATTAGCAGGGACTATAAAGCGTTTATTATACAGTTAGGTGCGCACTAATGAATAGATAATTTTGTTTAGGGGAGCTTCAGTTTACGTGCACTTTAAACGTTGGTATAGGTATGAACTTTGGTATGAAATACGGATAGTGCTGGCTCTGATATTATGTATGAGTTAAAACAAAATGTTTTTATTATTGGTCTTCCTTACTTATAGCGAGTGTTAGACCAATATTTTTGGGTTCCCTACCCCAAAACGAATTCATTATACCTAACCACCTTATCTCTGAATATTAACGTTTAAAGGCAAATTGATCCAATGCTTGGTACCACAAATGTCATAGCTGCTCTTGTCGTACCTGTCGAGCCATCTGCAGTCGTCTCTGAGATTTTGTTACAGAAAATACATGCAACTACCATCATGGTTGCCTCAGCAGTTGTAATCGCTTCTGCGTAGGTATACCCACAATCTGAACTAGAAGATGTGTGCTTTGGGTTCTGGTCTTGTCTCTACGATACGCGTTTCAACTTGTCTCTACGATACGCCTTTCAATCTCCCTCCCTACGAGACGCCCCCAATTTTTTGAATAAGACTACTGTAAATTAAAACTATATATTAAAACTATATGTTACGACGATAGTTTCTTTTCTTCTTTTGGTTTTAAAATGATAAGCAGGCAATTTCAAACCTCAGACCTGACGTACATATACTTTATTCTTGAACAGGGGTTTTCTATTGCTATTAGACATGGCAGCATATTGTGTATATAAGTATTTCTGTAAGTGTATTTTTATCTATAATATTTGCGCCATCCATTTATGTTTCTTTCAGTTCACCGTTATGTTAAGGTTATCAGAAAGAATTTGATTGTTGCATTAGCGATTAGATCGCTTATTGTACTTTCTTGTATAAAGTTTTTATGTTTTGTAAACTTTTATTGGTGCAATAAAGACTTTAGGATTATATTGTATTGTTATAGATTTTCATTCATTACATTCGAGCCACCGTGGTAGTCCCAACGTATGAAAACTCTGATAAAAGTATAGACGGACTGATCTCATGTACGCAACGTACGACATGCATCGTGGGAGTATTGTTACTTGAGTAAAATGTGTTAGATAAATTTAACATTGTTAACATAACCTTGTGTTAGGCTTTTCAAGACTCACGCAAAGTCCTTGTATCCAATCACCAGTAGCGTAAGCATATTCATTTAGTTATTTTATATTTGGCATCAAAAAGAAGAAGAAAGAGAATAGAAATTACGTATCTCTACGTAACATCTAAAATCACTACGTTTAATCTACCTATTAACTACAGATAAATCCTGAAATGTAATAGTGCGATCATCTTTTACTTTTTCAATAACAGGTTGGTAAACAGTGGTCCGCGGAACACCAATGGTCCGCTAGAGCAAAAATATGGTTCTCGTGACAATTAATATTTTAAAGTAAAATATTATTTATTTAAAATTTTACATTTTACTAATTTATCCAAACGAATTTACTTTACGGTGAGCAAAATTTCATCTGGTAAGCGAAAGACTTGCAGATGCCAGCCTTTCCAACTCAGATGTGGATTATTTCTGGAAAGGTTTAAAAGAAAATATGGTGAATAGTACGAAAGAAGCATGTGGATGTGCAAAGAGGCATAAAATATTGAAAGGAGATGCTTGATGGGATACGGAGGTTGAATCCTCTGTAGCAAGAAAGAGGAAAGCGTGGCTGGATTATGTATTATCTTTAACCTAAAAAAAATATGAAAGAGAAGAAGAAAGAAATGTACCATCTATGTAAGAATGAAACCCAAGCTTTAGTGAAAGAGAAGCGTGAACGACAAATTATGAATGAGGTAGAGAGGCTGACAAAAAACTTCGATGCAAATACCAAACTCTTTTGGAGAGAGGTAAATAACTCTCGGAGAGGTCCAGAATGGACAAGATAAAGTCTAAAGCTGGTGTCATTCTTGCCAACACTCAGGAAGTGATAGAACGGTGGAGTGAATATTTTGAAGAAATGTATGACGGTTGAAGAGTGCGATGCTTACTCCACGTTGACGGCGTCCGACGAAGGTATAACTATGAGGATGAGGATGAGATCGATTGGTCGTACGGATCGAATCCAAATGGAAAATCTGCGGGAATTGATATGATTACGGCTGAGATGATCAAACTAGGTGGCTTACGTTCGAGACGCCTTCTGGCACTTAAGCAATCTATGCTGGACGGGTCCCAATGGACTGGAGACGCGCAGTCATCGTATCCTTGTATATAGGCAAGGGGCCACGCATGGACTGCGCCAGCTATAGGGCCATCAGTTTGATCAGCTTAGCAGCAAAAGTATATGGAAAGCATTTGATAGGGTTGTGCGAAAGTAACTGTGGGATATATTGCCAAGATATGGGATTGACGGTTCACTGCTCCGTGCTGTGCAGTCCACTTACAAGGACTGCTCAGCATGTGTGCGGATAGATGGTAGCATGTCACCCTGGTTTGATGACAAAATTTATGTCAAACAGAAATTTGTGACATAATGCTTGTAGAGCGTATTCGCAATGATGATGTTAGAAACATACCAACTCTGATCTTAAAGAGAGCGTCGGTGTTAAAATAAGAAGAGACATGCTCCGTTGGTTTAGACATGTGGAAATAATGCAGGAGGAAAGAATTACGAAACAGATATACAACGCAAAAGACGAAGGATGTAGGAGCCGAAGAAGGCCAAACTTACCTGCCATGACCAAATTGATCGTGTTATATCAGAAGGTAATGTCAGGAGCCTTAGAAACCGAGCATGCATGAGGAGAGCATTGAATGTTAAACAAGCTAGTAAGGTGTGTAATGATTGAGTCACGTGGCGCTCGGTTCTCTCTACCTACCGCACAAGAGATTTGGCGTGATATTAAAGATAGATAAAATTTACTTTCCTTCTAAAGATGTTATATTTGTGTTTAAACCTTAAAGCATGTTGTACGTTAGTTTGGTATAAGATTAAAGTTACTTTTATGTTTAGTTTAACCACCACGGATTCGTAAATATACTCATATATTTAGTTTATTTTAGAAATTTGTGGTTTCCGCTAACAAAATCACAGTGGTAGTGGTTGTAATGTTTACCGAATATATTAAAAAAACTATTTTAAAATGTAAAAATACATGCATGTCTAATTACTGTGGAATTCAATCTAGAGGTGATGAGACTAGCTATTGAACCCAGCAGTAAATATTGCTAGTGCTGGCCCAGGATGAATAAACTACATACTCGTAGCTACTGTTTCAATATAATGCTTGAGCTATATTTGTGTTAGCCCGCTACGTCCCGCTTCTCACGATATGGAGACTAGATTATTTGTTTATTGTAGGTACGAATGGGATACAGCATATTAATGTATTCGTACCTTTAGAATAAGTATGTATCCTCCTTTATAGGAATACGTGAGTAAAATAACAGATGTAGCAAATTAAAATATAGCAAGTATACGGAAATTATAAGCACCAAACATCACGTTGAGATGAACAGATCAATATCCCTTTGTTATAGTAATGTTTCTTTGTTGTGTTAAATATATATATAGACTGTTTTTTTTTATGTAAGTTAGTCAGTCCATAGACGACAGAATACACATACGTTCCTGAAAACACTGGTCTTATTCCAAACCCGCAACAGTACGCTTTTAGATAATTGTGACGATGTATAATATTACATTTACATATATTACACATACAAAATTTTAGTGTTTAGTGTAAGAACATTGTCGACAAGCCATTTTTGGATACTGCGTATCCCAAATTTTGCGTGTTGCATAGTTTTCTCTCAAGTATTGGCATGAAAAGTTGCTACTACATGAATTGTTCTGTTTGGGAGAGCGCCTTTATATATATCATTAACACACTTATTTCCCGTAATTTTAATAATAATAATATAGTTTATAATGAACAAACAATAACGGTAGGTGATAGATTCAGGTGTTATTTTGAGGAAGTCAAATTTACAGACAATTTGATCTAAACTACATTGTATGCTTCCGTTACTGCATGAAAACTAGCTCCGGGCGGCTTTGCAGTTAGCAGATGCATGTTGTCGTAATAAACTAACATTAATATTTTTTTGTACGTTAAATGAATAAATGTAAGACGATATTATGGCATTTAATATCTCTTTCCTAGTAACAATTTGATATTGGTTATTCCTATACACCATTGCCATTCCCATGCGAAATCTTTTACAGTAGAGGCGGTGCATCTTTGGGATTCACTTACAGTTAATGTGAAACTGACCATGTCTGTCCATTCTCTCAAGTTAAAATTGTTTAAGCTCCGGTTTGATAAACCTAAAAATTCGAGCTAATTGTCTACAAGTATCTGATATAGTATATACACATACATAGGAGTACATAGTGTATGTACTTATGTAAGTTCATACGTCTTTCGAAATATGATTTCTTGAACGTGAGGGTTTCCTCGCAATGTTTTCATGTCATGTCTCCAAGTCAAATATCATCGTATTAACTCCTGCATACAAATGTTATGATTTATTTTGCTTCAATGATATCTGTAAGCTAAGACTAAATATGTAGCCATAGGTATGGCATGTATGGCATAAACATGTCCTACTTTAACTGATTGACAGACTCGCGAAGTAATCCATAAATGAACCGTTGTTCCAATTTTGGCACGAAACGCTAATAAGGACTCCTATAAAATTAACTGGGAGCCGTAAAGTGCTCCTCATAAAACGTGCCTACGCCGACTCTGAAAAACATGTTGCGTAGGTAAACATTTTGAAAGACAGCGCACCCGTCTGGCCACCTCCACTGTCACACACACAGCGACTGTGTTCAAAGGTGTCACGTAACGTTTCCCGACTGGCTGGGCTGTGAAGCCTTTTAGTAAATTGAAGCGACATTTTGAATCATCCATTTGAAGACTTCGGCCCACGAGGCAAGTGGGTGTATGTCGGTGTGACTCGGGAGACTTATGACACTTGTCATTAGGTGCTTTATGTTTAGTAAACAGTTTCAAGCCAATGATCTTTTGCAATTCTGTGTCTTGCACATACAACATTGCCAATCTATAAAGTCCTGGTCAAGTGCGAGACGAGCCCCGCACTATTTGTTATACTATATCAACTGAACTGAAAATATTTATTCACGTTAGTGTGTCCTTTGTTACTTACGAGCTATAGAACTGTGACATATCGACGAATAGATAGGACGATATAGTAGAATAAGGATTCTATTTTTACTTTCGTGGGTACGGAACCCTATAATCATATG